>CM031568.1:10759732-11459732 GCA_018467065.1 Ephestia elutella | reverse complement strand
GTAAACAAGATTTGCGTTGAAAACGGAACATTCCGCCCACCAAAATACCAATAGGATTTTCCCAGAGTAAGAATAAGAAACGGTAATTAACGATAAATATGTTTAAGTTACTATTCTAAACTTAAAAGCTAACAAATGATAAGTTAAAACGATTATACGGAGGGTAGAGGACATAGTTTGACCAAAGGTCTCTTAAGCGAGTGATCCCTGGCTGTTCTAACGGTTGCGACTCGAACTACCCCATCAGGGCCAGGATGCAAGGAAACAACTCGTCCTAATGCCCATTGAAGAGGAGGCCGATTGTCCTCTTTTATAAGTACGATTGAGTTTACAATTAACGGTGTTGAGTCCGTGGTCCATTTTGCTCGCTGAGTTAACCCATGTAAATATTCATTTTTCCAGCGTTTCCAAAATCGTTGCTGAAAAGATTGGATAAGTTGCCATCGATTTAGTCGATTGATTTTTACGTCCTTGTAGTCGAAGTCAGGAACTGCTGTAAGAGGTTCCAGCGTTAAAAAATGACCGGGCGTAAGAACGTTCAAATCGTTAGGATCCGAGCTCAATGGACACAAAGGCCGCGAATTTAAAATTGATTCGATCTGAGCGAAGAGTGTGGTAAGCTCTTCAAACGTTAAGACCTGATCGCCAACAATACGGTACAAATGACTCTTTGCGGCTTTGATTTGGATTTCCCACACCCCTCCAAAGTGGGGAGCAGAAGGTACGTTACGTTTAAAATCTATTTTTTCCGCATGAGAGGCTTGTTCGATACATGACGCTAGTTGTGAACTTGCACCAACGAAATTCGTACCGCAGTCAGAGTGAATAACATTGCAGCGGCCGCGACGAGAAACGAAGCGACGCAATGCCGCGATGAAGCCGTCAGTCGATAAAGTAGAAACCACCTCAAGGTGCACTGCTTTTGTGCTCAAGCATACGAATAACACAAGTACGCTTTATCGATTTTAGCACCACGATGAAGCCCGAGCTTAATTCGAAAAGGCCCTCCTAGATCGACACCTACGACAGAGAAGGGTTTTGCCTGATTGACACGAAAGGCCGGAAGGTCGCTCATAAAGGGTTGCAAAGGTTTCGGTTTAAGACGGTAGCATCTTATGCATCTTGAAAGATGATGACGTACAGCATGCTTTGCCGCAAGTATCCAAAACTGTTGTAAAATCAGATAGTTGGTTGTGTTCAGACCGGGATGAAAATTGTTTCGATGAATAGATTCGATTACAGCTGATGTAAGAACACTCTTTTTGGGCAATAATGCGGGATACTTATGTTCGAAGTCAAGATCGGAGCGCGATAGGCGCCCGCCTACTCTGAGTATACCCTGCTCGTCCAAAAACGGGTTTAGTTTACGAAAACTGCGAGGTAACTGTATCTTTGATTGTAATTTGGATATGACATCCAAAAAACAACGATGTTGGAAATGTTTGACGATAATTAGTAACGCACGATGACGCTCAGCGTCCGTTACGAAAAGATTATCTGATCGCGGAACAGTGTTACGCATGTTATTACAAAACCTGCGAACGTAAGCGATAATGCGACAGATTTTATCTAAAGAAGAATATTTTTCGAATAGCCGATCAATTATAGACGTGTGATTAACGCTTTCGATTTGATCCGAAACGAGAACCGTGGTGCGACGCTGCTCAGAGAGCACCGCATTGTCATCGTTTGAACGATTTTTCGATGTATCGATTGGCCACTCAGACTGTGGTTGAGACAACCATTCTGGGCCCGCCCACCATAGGGCATTGTTTAGCAAATCGTGAGGCAATTGCCCACGCGAACAAACATCTGCAGGATTTGTGACAGATGGTACGTGCCTCCAGCACTCGGTCGGTACGATATCTTGAATGTGACTTACGCGGTTTGCAACGAATGTCACCCAGCGAGAAGAAGGAGCTCGCAACCAGGATAAGGTAACGGTGGAATCACACCACAGATAAGTGTCATGGACAGGAATCCGCAGCGTGTCCTTGACAAATTTGATAAGGTCTGTAAGCAAAACTGCACCACACAGCTCTAAGCGAGGTAACGATTGACGTTTTAAAGGAGCTACACGAGCCTTTGCACATACGAGAAAGACGCGAACGGAGCCGTCAGACTCGATAACACGCAGGTATATAACGGCGCCATATGCTGCTTCGGAGCTGTCACAAAATCCATGCAGTTGATATGATTGAGCGCTATCGGTAGCGTATTTACGTGGAATTTTAAGATTCCTAACTTGAGGAAGCTGTTCAGAGAACTTTTCCCATTGAGAGATAATTTCCGGTGGGGGCTTATCATCCCATGAAAGACCTAGAATCCAAAGCTTTTGAATAAGACATTTGGCATGAATTGTCAAAGGAGATAGAAAACCCAGAGGATCGAAAATTCTGGCAACCTCACTCAAAATCGTTCGCTTGGTGCACGGTTGATTAGATGGATTAACGGTAAAGACGAACGAATCCGAAGCAGGCTCCCACTTAAGGCCCAGAACCTTGATAGTTGTGTCTTCAGTTTCGGTAAAAGTGATTGCTTCTGAAAGACACGCCTCCGCGGGAAGATCGCTAAGTAGCTCGGGTCGGTTACTCACCCATTTTCGGAGCTCAAACGAGCCAAGACCGAAAAGAGCGATGAGTTGAGTTTTGATTTCTCTGGCGTCCTTCAGCGATGAGCTTCCGGATATGACGTCATCAACGTATATGTCGGAAGTTAAAACGGTTTTGGCCTTTGGGTACTTGTGACCCTCATCGTTGGCCAGTTGCTGAATAGAGCGGCACGCCAGGAATGGAGCGGAAGACACTCCGTACGTTACGGTATTTAATACGTACTCTTGAAGAGGCTCATCTGGGTGAGCTCGCCAGAGAATACGTTGATAATCACGATGTTGAGGAGCTAGGTTGATTTGACGGTACATTTGGCGCACGTCTGCCATGAAGACAATTGCGTGCTCACGGAAATGAAGAAGGATCTCTACGATATTTGATTGTAGCTTCGGTCCCGTCAGCAGCGAGTCGTTTAGCGATTTGGAAGTTGCATCTTTAGCCGAGGCGTCGAATACAACGCGAAGCTTCGTTGTAGCGCTGTCGGGACGTAGCACACAATGGTGCGGTATATAATACTTGCCTTGACCCATTTGCTTGGCAGGTACCAGAGTCATGTGACCACTGTCGATATAGTCAGTCATGAACTCCACGTATTGTTGGTTTAAATTGTGATCGCGATACAGACGCCTTTCAATGGCATGAAAGCGTCGTAAGGCTATCTCTCGAGAACCTTCAAAGACTGGCTCCTCGTCGTCCTTGAAGGGGAGACAAACTACATATCTACCTGTCTCGTCACGGTAGTGATTACTGAGAAAACTATTTTCACAGCGTTGCTCTTCTGGGGTCAATCGGGAAGATTGTGGAACGTTATCGATTTCCCAGAAACGTTGAACAATTTTGTTTAAACTATCGTCTACGGTAGAAGGGGCTACTCCTAGTAGACTGGACGATGCGAGTCTGGACTTCCCAAGAAGAAGCCAGCCGAAGACTGAGTTGAAAGCTCGCGGTTGAGAGGCGTTACCCTTCAGACGTTGTTCGAGAAGTGACTCAGCAAAGACGTCGGCACCTAACAAGACGTCGATTGGACCAGGGATGTCAAAACCAGGATCAGCTAGCGGTAGTGTTTTGACCTCCTCCCATCCTTTCGTATTTAGCCTTGCTATCGGTTGATCTCCGCAAATGCTCGGTATGACGAGCATTCCCAGACGAAACTTTACGTTACAGTTGGTGCCAATGTCGCATGTAACAAAGCCACTGACTGAGGCAGGGCTGCCCCCTAACCCATAAACGTTGATATTACCAGTTATAGGTTTTAGATTTAATCGTTGAGCGGCGTGAGCCGTGAGAAAATTGTTTTGACTGCCGGTGTCAAATAACGCGCGAAATGTATGAAATTCACCAGAAGCATCACGAATCTGGACGAGAGCTGTTGCCAGTAACACGGTTGTGGTTACGGTTGGATCAGACTGAGTTAACGAATCCTTAGCCACTAAGGTCGCCGAGCTTGCCGCCGGCTCCTTATGTAGCAAAGTGTGGTGTTTACGTCTACATTGTCGACATGAAAACATTGATGTGCACTCTCGCACTGAATGGGATGCGTTAAGACAATTGTAGCACCATTTCTTTTCAGTGGCCACAGCCATGCGCTCATCTATTGATTTTGCCAAAAAATCACTACAGGCCGAGATGTGATGTTCATTACGACAGTAGGCACATTTACGAATCGGAGTGCTCGAATTGTGAGCAGGTTTCGCTTGTTGTTTATCACCAACATTTTTATGAGTAGTGACGGTGGGAGCGACAAGCGAATGCGTGACGTTATGTCGCTTGAACTTCTGTGAAGTTCCCGGTGTGTCCTTTGAAACGTTAGCGGTTTTATTGGTAACAGTCGAAAAGTGCGTGTCGCGAATTAATGCTTCACCTTTAGAGTGTAAGAATGCCCTTAAATGATTATACTGTGGAAGCTCAATATCGGTATGTTTTTCCTCAAACTCGCGTCTTAATTTGGTATCGAGTTTGGCCAGAACATTATAACAAAGAACAAAATCCCATTTATCGGTAGGTAATTTTAAAGTTTTTAAAATTGTTAAGTTCTCATCGATCGTGTCTAAGGCGCGTCGAAAATCTTGAGCGTTCGAAGTCTTTAAACTAACGTCCAAGATATCACGCCAGCACGTAAACGCTAATTCGCGTTTATCTTCATAACGGGACTTGAGAGCCTCGTACGCACTTAAATAATGTTCACTTGCAACAGGAAAAGTTCTAATGAACGATAAAGCATCACCACTTAAAACTGACACGAGATAGTGAAATTTCTCAATATTACATAAGGAGGTAGAATCATGTATCAACGCGTTATAAGTTGCAATGAACTCAGGCCATTCCTTGATAGCACCGGAAAAAGTTGGCAACGAAATTTTTGGTAACCGCATATTTCCACTGTGCGAACCGGTCAATGAATTATGTTTCGAAGTGTCAGCTTGTTGAGATGAACGTTGTTCAAATTTTCGTTGAATTGCCAACACTTGAAAATACAATTCGTCAAATCGATCCTGAAGTTCATCGTCCTCCTCATCGGCATCATCCTTAAGAAGGTCCAAAATAATAAAATGGGAGTCATGAAAACTATCAGCAATCGTTTTTATTTCATGACAATATGAAAGAAATAACCCTACTTGTGATTCATCGGTATTGGCTAAGGTACCTACTTCCAAAGCCTTCGTTAAGCGATTATATGCTATAGTTCGTTTACGTCGCAAACTGGGCAAATTATTAATAGTGTACGTATTTTCGATACCCTTTTTAATAGTAGGTTTAGATTTACGCCTTGATAGTAAAGACATAATTAATATCAAAACAATAAAACCTGATAGCAACAAATATTCGGATTCGATAAAAAAGTTTAGTTGCGAACGTCTTCAGCGAGACCGCGTTCACAAGAATCGACGAGAATCACTGGGGCGGTATTACACGACAACAGGTAATATTATCACCTCGGTCACCTGAGTTTTAAATTGAAATAAATTAAATTGATAAGGATGAATTAAATGAGCGTTAGGAACACTAAAAACGGTTTGCGATATTCGTTAATGTACGGTAAATAAAAAAATAAAAATCAGTTTTTTTTGTAAAAACAAAAAACTATGATTTTTAACCTAAAACGGTAATAATGAAAATGTGAACGCACCAAAATTCGTTGAAAATATGATACGATAAACGATACAACGTCACGATAAAAAATATTTCGTAATTTGAAACGAAATAAATTTTCGATAAATAAATATCAAGAGGAAACGTTGAACGGTTGGAAAAAAGTAGTCGAGTTATAACGAACTATCAACATAAAATTATGAGAAGGTGGATTTGCAATATTGTATTATTGCGAACGGTAAAACGGTAGATAATTTTATGCTAATAAGTATAAAACGACAAAAGAATTTATTTTCAACAAATATTCTAGAAACTGATGGAAGCCATCTTAAATCGATAAACGGTAGGTAAGGTACTCAACAAAACAAAATGGAACAAAGACTTGTTTTCCGATTAGTAATTGAAACAAAATGTTATGTTTATTCGTTTTAGCTGTACTAGTAAGTATAATAAGCGTGGAATACGGTAAATGAAGTAGCAATTACTAAATCGAATTGGTATTTGGCGGCAGACTGAAGGTAGGTATCCGAAGTTCCCGGGTTTCGGCACCAAAAAATGTGGCTAAATTGACTCGATAAATAGCAATTGTACACTGTCAATCACCACATTGGATCGAATGCTGGGAGCATTCGCCGTTAATATGCGTTACAGACGATTTAGACAATAGAAACAATGCACAAACCACTTACCACGTAGGCAGGCTTCTAGCAAGATTCCTCACGAATAGTTCTTCCTTTAGACACCTGGCCGGCCAGCCACACACGATTATAAAGTTCCAAAAACACTGTTGAGCACTTGAAGTTTGATTAGGATAATTGAGTAAAAAAGATGTATTGTTTGGTGCGCGCGCGCCTTCGATTCCACGTCCAGACTCAGAATCGTTTACTGGTTCTGCCACCAGCCTATGGCGCTGTTCTCTCAGACACCGGTAGGATTTGCGCATGCGTCAGCGGAAGTCCGGGCGCCCCATTGGCTAAATAGAACTGCAGCACAGCGAATTGTGATGATTGATTAGTGCATCGGTAAGGCGCGCGAAATTCAAATTGAAAGGTAAACAAGATTTGCGTTGAAAACGGAACAATTGTCTTTACTTAACGAGCGCAGTTTTCTCGTTCGATATGCAAACGAAGTAACTGAGAACATTCCAGGCATGGTGTTAAGTCCTGCTGGAATTTTTTACACCGACCTGTGTTAGTAAAATGTTTATTGAGTGTCGTTATAGTCTTGCGTTATGTTACCTAATTAGTTATGTAACTTACATACTAAACTACATACTGTACTTAATTTATAAATGGAATTAACATTGAGCATTAAATGTAATAAAATAAACGACAGGAAAGTGTGTTCATAAAATCTTTGTACTTAATTTTATGTTATTTAATATTTGCAATGACATTTATTTTTTTTTTTTTTATTAAATATGGGTTTGCTCTTGACCACAATCTTGCCCGAGGACAGAGATGAGGTCTACGATGAAGCGAGCTTACCCAGAAGCAGCCTATTCACTCTGGTTTTGAAGAGAGTCAGGTTGTATGTGCTCGGAAACACAGACGCAGGTAGGGAGTTCCAGTGCTTTGCTGTGCGCATCAAGAATGATGACGAAAAGCGCTTGGTGCGTGCGGGGGAATTATGCATTTATTTGCACTTAGGAAAGTATTTATTTTGTATATTTAGTATTTAATTTCACATAATAAGTATTTAGTGTTGTTTATTTTGAAAAGTGCAAAAAATTGATAAATACACCTAGGCACTTTTCCCAATTTCATCCGAAAAGCAATTAATGGTTAAAAACCGTAGCTGAAAATATTTAACTCGCACGCGAAGCAAACTACATTTTGCATGTCAAAAAACGGTTAAGGAATTTAAAATTTTAGCAAAATGGTATATTTGGACAGTGCGTGTCGGTTGGTATTGGTAATTGCCGTTTGGCATGCTTGCATGGCGTCTTTGTATGGCGGGAAGTGCATGCAGGCGTCAGAGTTCAGAGAGTACATTCGTTGCCTACGTATGTACTCTGTAGGAAGTAATATCTATAGCTTATCAGAATAATGCCTTAAACTGGTATATTTATTTCAAATTTCGATTTGACTGAGTAGATTGGCGAAATTACACTAGTGGTTCTGTCAGAACAGTAGACCTCGCGAGCCCTTCCACGAAATAACCGATATTTTACCGTGTCCCTGGCTAAAAAGAGTTTTGAAACCAACCTACCAATGCTGGAAAGAAAGTAAAAAGTTCTCATATTTTACCCATAAGCCGAAACATGTTCTTGTGGTTGGTCAATACAACTAAAAAAATTACTGAAACCTGCCTTTTTTGCCTCAAATAATATAAAAATAAATATAGACGGACAAATCACACAGATTGAGTTAGCCCCAACGTAAGTTCAAGACTTTACGGGATGCTAATTTAACAATATTATATTTTATAACAAATACATATAGATAAATATCCAAAACCCACGTTAATCTGAAAAAGATTATTTTCCATCTTGACCCGACCGGGGATCGAACCCGGGACCTCTGGTGTAGCCGTCCGGGGCGTGATGACCGTTAGGCCACGGAGGTCGTCAGTCGTCAGAAATGCATGGTACCTATTGGTTATATGTATGTATATGTTATTTGTGCAACAAAATTAAAGTTCTAAAAAGAAAGTTCAATTTGAAATCAAATCTCTCTGATTAGTAAGTATGTAGGTATTATATATATTACTTTTTTTATAATAGGATTCTAATCATACAATGAAGTTTTTTGGTATCAGAATTGTTTCAAGTGTTCAAGATAATTCTACCATGCAAAGCAATCCACAATACAATACCATTAACCAAATAAATACACACAATTCAAAGCCAAGCAAGACAAAAAAAAGCCATATGATTTTTAAGAACCATTTAATTTTATTTAATAAATAAATCAAGTCACTCTTGTAAACGTATTAGCGATTTTGCGAGTATTAAAACCTTTGCTGCGCCATCTATTGATTTTTTTGTGAACTATCGTATGAGAATCTATAACATACGGATTTATAGCGGTTTTATTGAATTTTACTATGTTGTTCAAACAAAAAAAATGCGTCTTAATAAGAATAACCAAAATGTCTAATGACATTTTTGAATTATTTTTTAAATAGCTGAGATATGAGGTTTTTTTAATATATTTCGGCCATTTTTTAAAATTTCGAAAAACTGGCTCGACTAAAAAATTCTATAAAATTACCGAACCTGCTTACAAAATTTCATGAGAATCGGTTCAGAAATGCGACCTGTAGGCGATAACATCCGGACAGACAAAAGAATTTTCGGCTAGTGGAAACTGAGACGCTTCGCTCGCTGCGCTCGCTCGGTCGATTACATATATCTTGCCGTCAAACTGCTTAGCTTAAATTTTTATTAATGTTTAACTGTATTTTGTTTGTTGGGAAATAAATAAATATTTTGCATTTCAATTAAGACACTTTACATTTCACACGGTACAGAAAAGTCAAGTGATTTAAATTGAAAGACAAATTTAGTTTTAAAATACTATCAAAAGAGACATTACCACTTGAATAGATGAAATGTGTTTCGCCCCTTAAAATAGTCTTGATAAAAAGCGTTCGATCAATCAAAGAATATAGTGGCAATTAATCATCTCGCTAGCGACACGGTTCCCTTGTTTGATATCCCACATACGTGAAGGGTTGTGCGAAAAGTAAAAATGTTAATAAGATTAATGCCACTCTTCATTAATCATTGTTGCAATACTGTCTGTACATTAATAAATGACGGAGATGCAATAAAGACGTTGATGGTTTTCTTGGCATGTTTTAAGAGACGTCGCATGTGGAGCCAATGGAAACGAAACATGCTACTGAAATCACACTGTTCGGGAAATTTTAGTTTAAACATATTAAATTACAGGATCTGGGGGTATGATAGTGCCTCGCCGAAGCGAGCTAAGCGAAGTGCAAGGGCACAACCTGCCTTTTCTCTCGACTCGACTTCGTCGTTTTTTTTAAACCCTCATAACTTGGCTTTGGAATATACCAGATAAACTAAACTCTTGAGATGTCAATAGTAGACTTAGTTTCAATTTTATAGTTCTTATAATTTAGAATCTTTTGATATCTTAGAAACCCCGATTTCGTCACTGACTCGCTGATGATCATTAAAATTCTTATAGTATACTTCCTGAAGTCCTAGAAAGTATTTATTTTTATTTTTTTAGAAAGTAATCAGTTTTTGTAAATCACTATATAAATTTGTTGATGGAAGAAGTGAAATCCAACCAAAAACATTCAAGAGATCTATTTTCTAAAGCTTCTAACTCTACATGCCCTAACTCTACGTGCCCTAACTCTACGTGCCCTAACTTTACAAAATCTATTGGCCGTTTCGCTATCGTCACGTCTAAATGTGTATTAAATATGTTCAAGAATTTATTAAAGTTAATTTTAAACTGATACCTCACACATACGTATTTTTTAAATTTAATAACTATGTATGAGAAACTAATAGAGCCAATGTTGCTGTATATATAAAGTTGTTTTTAATGTAAATATTTTGGTACCTACCCTTTTAATAGTGTAATTTACATACCAATACCGATTAATACCATTTAGCGCTACTGATAAACTTTTCCGTTTAATGTACTTGCCGATATCTACCTTCAGACGATATATTCAGAGCGACGATTAAACTGTATCTCGCGTGTCCAAAGTGCGCCTACTCATTCAGAGCATTTTTTACACGGGTTTTTATCGCAACACTGACATCATTGTGTTCATGTTACTTTCGTAGCAACGGAAACTCGCGTAACGAGACACTTCGTTGTTTTTGTACTCTTTTTACAATATTTTCGATTTAATGATTGCTCCCGTTTGCCTTTTTAGGTTATCGTTAATGATGCTTTTTGCACTTGACATGTAACGCTTGATGAGGAATTATAATGGCATTGCATTCTGAACGCACTGTCCTGTGTCAGTTTTGTATATCGATGGTGTTTCTGTCCACCAAAACCTTTCTGTGGGTAGCCAGTGAAGGGCTGTCATACGAGACTGTCCGATCGTTCTCACAGGAGGCATTCACGTGTAATTAATTTTTCGTAAGCAACTGCAATGAGATGCGTGAATTTTATATGCGGGTTGTGCAAAAAGATTTCACATTTGCATGATTGTTGTCGATAGTCGGAAGTTGCCAATCACGCTCACAATCAATCATGTGTTGAGTTGAGATGTCTCAATTGTTGCACCCTTCTTGTCTCAATCTCTTCCCGCGCTCCTTTTCTGTCGCGTCACAAAAACTTTAATGAATATAAATTGCGAGATTATACAACTGAAATACCTTGGTAACGGCTTATTGTTCATACATATTATTTTTGCATAAAACTAGCATAACACTGAAGTCAATGTTATTAAACATTATTCGAAGACTGCCCGCTTTGGAATCTCCGCGGAATTATACTTATCAAGCTTGGTTGCGCCTTAATTTAATGTACTTTTTATGCCCTTCCTTATTTTTAAAAGAGTAATTTATGTGATTTTAATGTACCTAATTGCCTTTTTCTGACTTTTTGTTAACAGCAAAATAAAATTTCTGACCATTTCGAGATGAAAAAATGGCGATTACCTTGCCGCAAATGAATAATCCCGTTAGCAATGGAAATTCAATTATGTTGTTCTCAGGCACGTAGAACCAATACTGAATACTGTTTCTGTATGCATTTTCTTCTTTTTGTAGCATAGTTCTTCTTAAATTTCAATCACGGCGTTTTAGATCTCTCGGTCGTTTAAGGATTAAGCGATAGTATCTCCTCACATAACCAAATATTCCTGCTCGTGTGCACCAGTACTCTCTGAACACTTTATATTAGTACACTCTATATACTCTACAAGGCTAGCAATGAGCAAAAACACTCAAGTTTCAGCCAGAAAAGCTCAGGATTTGTTTTGGCAGTGAGTGAAAGCGTAGTGCTAGCACGTACTCTACTGAGATGTCGCGAGGCACTAAGAATTCGAATTAATTTGTTGCTTTCATTTCATTTATTATTTATTAGGTTTATACGAAGCTTAACAAGCAGAAATAATTGACAGATGTCTCATATATGCTTGTTAAACGTGACAAATAAGGTTATCTGTGTGGCATAATTGAAAAATTCCATCCCTTTTGTATATGAACGGTTAATACAATTAACACTTCTACAATTGTTTCGATTTGATATTTGATTCTGGAAAAATGTATTTATATCTTGGCGTGAATATAGATAATATAATAAATACTGAAAAAGATATTGGTATTGCGCGAAGTTCGGCTACGGCAGGGTGCGCGCGCGCCGCTCGACTGAGCGTGAATTTTCCACGTTCGGTTTCAGGTTCGCGTAACGCCACTCGATAACTGTTACACTTTCGAAATATTACGTACTATTCGATAATATACGAACGTAACTACTGAAACACGTAACTCATAATTGTAGCCACCCTCTGAACATTGCAATTAGCTATATTTAGTCGAATATGGGCTAAACTCGCGCAATTGTCTGCGATGATATTTCTTTGTCTACCCACTCAACCTAGTTCTGAAATCGAATGTGATGAATTGTATGCAACCATAAGTCCAAACTTATAATATTGAGTCACCGAACAACTTTCACCTATAGTTTTAATTCCTCAACAAGGGTGACAGTGGATAGAGTTCCGATGCAAATGGCGTTACATAAAGCCAGGTCCGTCATTGTCTCGATATTGGACTGTCACTGCGCGCGCGCATTTAACGTCAATCCTCGATACTATCGCCCCGGCCTGGTGCCACTGCCGACGATAATCAGCAACATTAGGTCTATGGTCCAATTATGCAATATCTACATTCAAAATAGTCAAATCAACTGCGAGCTGAGTAATTTAAAAATTAAATTAAAGCTATATAATCTACATTTAGATTAATATTTATAATTAAATAAAATTACCAGCTAGCTCGGCGGACAGAAATTTGCTCAATTGGAATAAAACATCGAAGGAATTTAATTTTTTTAAGTAAATCATTCAGCAAATCTCCATGCTCAGGCATTGGATGTCAGAGTTCAAGCTCATGGTAACAAAATACCGAAAAATAACCAGTTTTTCGTCAACTGGCGTATGCAAAACTTGCACGTGCGCGCGAGTTGGTGCCTTCTGATGTTATCTATTATTTTTTTGAACAGGAAAATCTTTTTGACTTTTAAATCTGTAAGTACGTAAAACGGAACTGTATTATAAATTAAACTAATCTATCTGGTTATCTGTCGTCACTATTTGCGATGCAAGTTAGTTAGCTTAGCTTTTAAAATAAGGAATATCTTTGTTATTTAATGATATTACAGTTCCGTGCCGTTCGAGATTCTGCATTGTAGGCTCTTAGGAACTTCTTTGAAGTATGAAGTTTCAATTCTATGCTCTTATTATTTTGTGGTAAAGCAAAGCGTGATTGAAGGCTGTGCTCTAAGCGGTAGGTAGGGCGTCTTAAGCCGCGTCACATACAGCTGGCCCGAAGCCCTGCACTTTACAATCTGACATTTCCTTTCGACATTAAGGCAGATTAGTGTTACGACGCGACTTCGGATGTTAATCCGACGCCCGATGGATTGCGGGAATTGCTTTGATTTAATCGAGAGTTAGCGGTTATTGGGGCTCTAAAATTCAGCATTGGCGTTTTTTTATTCTCATATATTGCTTTCAAAAATAGTAGAAAAAATACTAGTGTGCAGAGAGAAAAAAAGGTTTAATAATTTTTTTATTAGTATTAGAATGTTCACAAAAATATAATAAGTTACAAGTTACTGATAGCTTTAGATTTCTAAGAGTTATGTTGAGGCACTTAATATTCAATTAGGGGCAGCGACCCTAGCGCCGGATGCCGGGCAATTTGTCCGCCGGCGGATGCTGCGCCCGCGCATCTCCAGCAATCTCCCGTAGCCCCGGGCACCCCGTACGTAGAACGCAATCGCACGCATTGTAATGATCTTACTACTTATTAAGCAAACAACAAATACTAGCAAAATCACGTGCTAATTCTGGTTTTGGATACGTTCCAAATAATATAAACGTAACTTATAAAATACATAAGAAGGGGCATATAATAGGTAGCAATGAGCAATGATGTCGTTTATAAATGTATGTAGTGTCATACATATAGTTTCAGGTGAAGTGAAATAAACATTGACACGCAGATCGTAGGCAACCGCGGCAGTTACACCCACAGTTCCGCTCAGAATTTATGTCGAAACCGACGTTCACTGTGGACACTCGCAGCAAATAACCTAGGCGTTAAAGCAACTAGCACGGACAACTAGCGCACTTAACAAACAGACGTATCCGTATCAGATATAGCGTATCGAGACGGCAGGACATTACTTTTGCTCTATCGATAAAGCTCAACGGTAAGCGAAATAGTTTTGCCACGCTGGGAACATAAATAATTGTCATAAAACAGATAGGGCCTGATGGATGAACGCCGCAGCGGCCCTGCAAATAACAAGGAAGGCTAGCAATGAGCAAAAAGCCGTCAAGAGACGACGACGCGGGCGATCGGTCGAGGGCGGGCGGCTGCGCTCGGCTCACGCAATATTACCTAACTATTGCACGTATTATTCAGTATAAATATATTATATATGGTGAAAACACATTCGAGTATGCTCCACTAGGCAAACATGCTTTATATAAGCGTTGTATAGAGCGTAACGCGATGAGATAAAATCTAAGTAATTGTTTCGTTGATACTTTAACGACGTCATTAACTTACAATTTATGGTTAACAATAAGACAGGTGCGTAAGAGTTAGCGAGCTCCTTCTCATGGTCTTGTTGAACAACGACAGCATCAATGAGAAATCGTCGTCGATATACGAATAAAGTGTGTACACGATCGGCCACTATAGATATTTAATTACATAATTTATCTCGAAACTGCTTTTTGTTACGGTTATGAGCTGATTTTCAATGCACTGATTGTGTCTATGGAGGTAAATCAAGTTAGTGATATTATAAATAAACACTTAACAAGTATATATTATATGAACTCTACACGTTGTTGCTTATTTCAAGAATTCCTATTAAAACAAACGTTACATAAACGCGATCAGTGTCTATGAACAGATTAATGATCGCGGGCTGTCACACGTGGACACGCGATACAGATCATCCGATTGCGTAGTTATATGTGAAATATATGCAATTGGTTATTTATTCAAATAGAGTGACGAAATTAATGTCGAGTGATTGTCAGAGCGTAATCAGTGAGACACACAGTACAACGGCGGCGGCTGCGACACACGGCGGGAGAAAGCGTGCTTAATCAGATAACTCAGATTGTCAACCGAGCTCCTGAAATCGGGTCGAATGTCGATACACTCGATTAATTAATTGGCGGACCAAAAAGTAGGAGGTAACTGGTACGAGCAGCCAAAACCGTAGGTACTCTTGTGAAACACGCGCTGTGTTGAGTCCGAAGAGTGGGGCAAAGTTTAATACTCGTAATTATAAAGTGGGTGGACGTATCACACGCTTGCCTCTTCTCCAATTACATACATATACCTACCTATATTCTAATTAATATGTATCAAATGTTATACTAATAATGATACGATATTAGTTATAGCAAACATTGATTTCTGCAAATAATTACCTATTACATCAGCTCCCTATACTTCACTTCTTAAAAATTCTCTTATTGATTTGTGAAACATAAAAAAAATATTCACTAAATACTAACTAAATATGTAAGTAAATCAGTTGTCGAAATTAATAAACAGTTATGTCTTTTAAAATATAGCTAACAAGCTGCACCATGCCATGTTACACAAATTAATTCACAACACTCCGTGTTTCTTAACTTTTAATTTGTAGCACACATTCGGTGATTTTAAAAATTCTGTCATGATACATTTTCTGTGTTGTAGATTAACATAAAATTTATAACTGAATAAGAGTTGCAAGTTTTCTTTGGACTCTAAGTAATACGTTTTCGCTCTAAATAGAGTCAAAATAGGCTCTATTCTGATAAATTGCGTAATTCAAAACATTTAGGTTTGTTACTTACAATTACAACAATGTATCTTTGTCATGCAACAATAGCAAACATTGTTTCGTTCAATTGTAACTTTAAAGGTACTAAATTACGTAAACCATTAGGTAGCACAGCACCAATAAATTAGTTGGCAACTATTTATGACTCATTAATATCAATACTATAAACAGGAGTAATCAGAGCTAGTTTCGCTGGTCGGCCGGTGTCCGTTGCTCTAACAATAAAACTATTATTCTCTAATAAACCCCAATTTTAATACTCACTGTCATGTCTTCCAATTTTAATACCATGATTATTGCAATAGTATACCAACTCGAATTTACAGTTACCCAATGTATTATGTATACCGTCAAATTCCGAACTGCGGAATTCTAATAAAGCTGCAATAAATTTTTATATACTTTATAAGCGATGGGACTATCTATATATAGAAGCCGATTGCACCGTTACTACTTAACACACGGGGTATCTATCCATTAGTATGCGTGGTTCCGTTGAGTTTATATCGTTAACCGATCTTACAGAGAAAGCAAATGTCCCGCTTTAAGAACTTTGATCTGTCGTTATCCTGGTATCCTAGCGAAACGATGCATCGAGACGGTCCTAATGTATGCAAAGCACGCTCAATCAATACATGAAAATAAAACTTCTTTTTTACTGACTTCTTAAACAGTAATCGCCGTATTTGCGGTATTACTTGCAATGCAAACTTAATTGCCCGACGAACACTTCATCTCAGTTATCGTGTAGTGAGCATATTCATGATTCTATAATGACATCTAAGTTTGTGACAAGTTTGATTTGCATTAAGCACAAAAGTGTAAAAGCTATGCGCGGGGAACACAGCTTATTCTGATTACATGCAGGTGGAGATGGCTGGGCGCGGCTGGCTGTAGTTTTCCGAGCGTTGTCGCGTCGTCGTCGCTCGCGCCGATCCATCAATGCAAGGCGGCGATCGTCGGTGCTTTCTCGTCGTTAGCCCTATAAGGCTCGGCTGCCACCACGCCTCGCGCAAGCCACTTCTTTTTCTCTTCATTTTCTAAGTTGCAGACGATAGAAATCGTCTTGACAGCATATTTCGCTTTTTCAACAGAACGGAAACTGTCGAAAGATTTCACGTGTCTTTTTAAAAAAGCATTTAAATGCGTACGAAATTAAGATGCTCGTCGTAACGACGTAATCGCGCTCGTTTAGCGTAATAGCTGAGAAATGCGGACCCGTAATCGCGTTTGGCGCATTCGCAAAATGTACGACTGCTGCAACTGCAGCGATGTGTGAATTTGCAGATTGATGGTTTATCCGTTTAGCTAGTTTAAATTTCAAACATTGAAAAAATATAAACCGAATTTATTTGAAAAGATTATTTTATAAATCAATAATCTTTAATCAAACAAACTCACTTGGAAATGACATGAATACTATTGATGTTACCTCCAACTGAGTTGTTCAGTTTTAATTTGACAGATTGCATTACTTGTAACATTTTAGTGCTTCATTTACTAAGTTGCAAATATTATTATTTGTTGCAGAGCGTGGTAATGTTAATGTTCCGAGAAGAAAAATCGCCTGAGGATGAAATCAAGGCTTGGCAATTTTGGCACGGCAGGCAGCATTCCGTCAAACAGAGAATATTAGACGCCGGTAAGTATATCTATTACTCGCTAACTCCTTGTTGCGTGCATTAGGAACGACCATCATTAGTGTGATGGCTATGAATACAATGACCGGCTTTTTACACGAGTGCAGCTATCAGTCGGTAGCGCATACATGCGCCTGAGACACGACATTTACTGCACAAAAACGTGCTCGAGGCGACACAGTAACATGTCGGAGGAGTTGCGTGCTGAGGGGTCGGAGGCGGGCGTTCGGCGGTAGCGGCGGCACGCAGGGCCTAATTATCGTGCTGGAGGCAGATAGCCGCGGAGACGCACCCCGCTGCCCACCATTATATCTCGTTAGAACATTTGCATAAATAACGCGCCCGACGGCCGCGGCCCACACCGTCCGCCGTACCTATCAATCGCTCCGGTTAAAAATAAACAGCGGTGGCGCCGCCACCTAGACTCCCTCGCTTGCATCTAAATACCTTTAGCGCTACTCTCATATTACATGCCGTCATAATGACAAATACCGACGTTAACCAGATTGAAGATACAAAACCACGCATCTTTTCTGAGAGCTGAGGCTTAATAAAACGATTACAAAGTTATCTGACACATTGGGCTCTATGAACTCTGTGGCTGAGTAACAGGAAATAGTTAAAATTCGTGAGAAAACTCGATCCTAGCGATGTGTAGAAACACCTGCTCGCGAGTCCATAAAATGTTGACGTTTGGCTCTACAGTACACGACCGGCGTTATGTAGAGGCATTGAATTTACAATATTCGCGGCGGCGGTTGTCTAAAAAGCAGAAAGAAGATATAAGCAATCTTACAATATAGTCGGGCACGGACATAATTACTGCGATGATATCAAGGAGCTACTCATTAGCATGTTAATTGCCCGATGAACCTCGACGTGCGCCCGCGCAAAGCATAAGATACACGCAACTTCTTTACAAATAAGATACTGAGTACCTACATACATGGTTTCCTATGTTATGATGTTGACAAACTTACTTTATAAGTAAATTAATTCATACGAATAGACTGCTTTTTACTAGACTTGTATGTTATGTTGTCCTGTATATCCTATTAAAATCCAAAAACCCCGGTCCAGCCAGCCGAGTGGAGACTGGCGTCATCTTGGAATGCCTATTTACTGATTATTAATCGCCGCTCAGAGGAAACAGCGCTGATATATGACACTTTACACATTCTAACATTACTTAACTTAGGCTCGTAGCATTTGTAATGAGTGAGGCCGCAGCCAGCAGTGTCTATAAATTAAATCTCAAGGAAAATAAAAACATGGAAGCCATTAATTCGCGCGCCCGGGCCAAGTTTAATGTCAAGGTTTTTAGCTTATCGCGATGTTAGTTAAGTTTTATTTCTTTTATCGTTGACTGTATTATTTAAAATGAAGTAATATCTAAATATAGTGGATTTTTGTGGCTTTATTTATTTTATAAGACTGAGTTAATAATAAATTACTAAAATAGGATTTAAACTTTTATTAAAGTGAACTTTGTAAATTGATATTTACCATTTTTCTGTTATCTGTCTGATCAATAATAACGTATTTTTATTAAACGGGTAACTTGGAGAAAATTATCTATGACGATTTTCTTATTTCTAAATATAAAATTCTAGAGTAGTTATCTTGAGTAAATTAATTTCTTACACACATGGTAAGGGTAGAACACAGCAGAACACATGAAACGATCTTGGGAGCAGCGTCAAGGGCGACATCGGACACCTGTGCGCAGGCGTGTGAAAGCGCGGTGGCGGGTGAGGCGTGCGGGGGGCGAGGCAGGTCCTGCGGAGAGAGGCCCGCAACGCACCGCGCCTCCGCACAATGCCTTCTCCGGTTACCTACATCTTCGTGGATCGCGTGTCCACCGCTCGCTCCTCGCACCAAAGCCCCTTTGCCCTCACTTCACACTTATGTCTTTTGACAGTTTTCGCTTACTACCACGCCTCAGTGATTCGCTGAATAAATCCTCTGTAAGTCTCTGTTAAAAACAAAATACAATCACAAGTATCACAACATTTATCTTCTTGCATTCATGTTAGGAATATATTTTAAAAATGATTAAAAAAGTATGCAAATGCTTTGGTTGAACATACCTAAACATAACTGTCGCCAAGTTAAGCATACATATTTCATTATCTTATTAGTTCCACCAATGAGCTCGTTAATGTCGTTTACCGTTAAAATTGAAATCGGATCTATCTAAACTATTAGGCAACGATTCATTTGACTTGACTGTGATCTGATTGCATATGACGCGCTACATAATTTCTATGCTGGCCGAGCAGTCCTACATTTGAATAGCGTCGGCCGATAGTTGCGAGTAGGTGTGTTGATGTGAGTAACAGGACGGAATAGACTCGTAAATAGTTGGGAGAGTGTCAAACAATAAGGTAGGGCTGGGCGAGGGCGGGCGGCGTCCTCCGCGGCCATAAACACGTCAGCTCGGCGCTCGCGCCCGTGGCCGCACAGATCGCAGCCTGCCACAGCCGATAATACGCCGCCTACGCTACCTCACTGCACACTATCACTCACTGCGTCTGCGCAGACAAAATACCTCACTTTTCTGAAAGAAAATTAGAAACGGTTGAAGTGGTCTTTGTGAAATGCACTAATTTATTTATTGTGCCACAAAATTGCAGTCACCAAAAATCTACAGCATTGTTATGCTGCATATTTTCCTGTTAAAACGATGCGAATTACTCATAAGGAGGACTGAGTAATTGTAGAGTCAAGCCAAGACTTGAGTTGACTCTACAATTACTAAGTAATTCGCTTCATTTTAAGAGGAAAATATAAAACCACGGTCAATTAAATAACTACAAACTAGCGAGCTAGTTCGTAGTATTTTTTTTTTAAACGTAGTTTTAAAAGTCCAAAGTTTAGCCAGTAAGCTGCTTAAATAAAATTTGTGACATTGTACACAAACAATGTGAACGGATTTCATGTCAGCTAAATTTTTTGTCTGTTTGCGTACCTATTACCTATCCAATCCATTTATTTATGCTGACAACATAATCTATATATGACCAAGTTAAGGTACTAGGTAGGAATGGTTAGTATTACTTTATTTTTACTTCTTAAACTTGCTCAAATAGTAATGATTATAAAACTGCCGAGCATTAAACATCATGTTTCAAAGACACGCATAATTGCAGTAAATAAACTGAATTATTTATCACTGTCACGAAGTGTTACGCCTACTAGACTTCAGCAATTTACCACCTTATTTAGATGTCACCAAATAAATCAAAACTAAATGCGAAACAATATATTTCAGAGCGGTCTCATTCATAGTAATGTCAATTGACGATCTAAGATTTCGAGCAATTTCCGTCAAATATAGATAGATAGATAAACACTTTCTGTCACCATTTACAGAAAAGAACATAAAAAGTAATGACAAGAAAATACACAAATGAGCGCAAAGGCGGCAATTTAGGCTTATGTATTTAACGTTTGTAGTATAAATATAATATTTTCTCTTTTTAGAAGAAAAAAATACTTATTTAACCATACTATTCTCCAAGTACTTAATTATGCCGCGATAAAGTGGTACAGTTAACATCATTATTTATTTGATATACAAACTCGACGACACCGTTTTCTACATAAAAGGTGATCGAATTTCCTGTTTCTTTTTCCATTCATTGCGTTTATCGGCATGAATAACGTAGCCTTCTGAATGCAAACTAGTAGAAGTTAATTTCCCGCGCCAATTTGTTCTTCGATTGGTATTAAATGGATACGTGCTAATTACCATAAGCCTCGATTCCGGAGACAGAAGTGGAAACATTGCAATCCCTGATAAATCGATCCTATCACCTGATTATTCACGCCCAGCAAATAAATTTCCGTCCCCGATGACGTATTGTGCGTTGATATCTTAATCGAAATCTCCGCCGCCATTACAACACAGTTACCCGAAGACAAGATTAATGACAATTTGTTGTTTTGTTGTAGACACGAAGAACAGCATCGGGCTGGCCGGCTGCATCGAGGAGGTGGCACACAACGCCATCGCCGTCTACTGGAATCCGCTCGAGAGCGCCGCCAAGGTTTTTTTTTTAATACTGCAATTTTTATGATAATATTTATCAATTTTATATGATATCTCTACAAATACATTGGGTATATATATGTATGTATACTTATTGAGTTAATCTGCTTGCTTACCTACTAATTCTTTATCGGATGAAAGCGATTACATTTATTTGTAATTCTATTTACAATTTAATCTAATAAACCTTACTAAAATATGAACTCTACATTTATTGAAACATAACGAACGTTATCCATGCAGATTTTTATTTATTTTCTTTTTATACGGTAAAATTTAATTATATTGTAAAAGTAAACAAGATTTCATTGAAACATTGTACTAGTTAATAAACAAAAGACTGTTTAATTGCTTAGGTATATAAAATTGCACTGCAGGTTTCTATGACAAAACAGAAGCGAACGTTTCATTAATAATTTTATCTACAAGAATAAAGGCTTATCAATATTCATTAAACAATTAACGTCCATCGTGAAGTTGCCTCTTACAGAGCCGTATGCTAATTTAATTGTTTAGCTTAGTGCTTAGTACTTATTGCTGCCTAATGACAACTGTACCTACCTCACTTATTAATTCAATTGATTTAAATAAGAACAGACCAATCCAACCAATCAAGAAATGTAGTTGATCCTAACATGCACCTTGAGTTTTTATGATTTGTTTTGAGTAAATAAGTCACCTGTATTGTCATTTCATATACAGATTGCCTCTTACACACTTGATATTTTAAGGTCAGATATCGATGTCCGTAATTATTTATTGTTGAGTAGAGAAACCGTAGCGGATGCCAGTCGTTTGCGACAGAAAATATATGCTCGGACAGTGATCGGTGGCGGTGGCGGCAGAGTAAAAACGCGAGGGGGGTCATTTGCATAGTTCAGGTAATGAGTGCCAGTCCGCCCCACGCCGCTTGCTGCACTAAAAACACCCTACTCGATTATACCCTTATACTGCCTTCTCAATGAAACTCATTCTACGCTTACTGCTTTTTTTATATCCACGCAAAGCGACAGGATTCCTGGCGCCTGTTGTCGTGGTCAGGATGTGTGTTCTTGTAATGCATAGGAATATACCTATTAATATTGCAATAACTTTGCAATTTCCATGGCTAGTTTTATAAATTGTCTTCGGCGAAGTACTTTACGGCCATAATAGAAAATATGTCAACGTCAATTTCATTACCACGTTTTTTTACTTTCAGATTAATATTGCGGTTCAGTGCCTGAGTACGGACTTTAGCAGCCAAAAGGGAGTTAAGGTTAGTACCTACATACTATTTTATAGATATTGTATAGATAGTAGACTATATTTACGTTTCTTTTTTGTGATCTCTTATAGAAGCTTTATCAGTATGCATCAAAAGTTTAACAATAAAGTTTCGAAGAACCAATAGAGCAGCTCATAATTAAATGCCACTTGTGAAAACATGCGTTATCCATATACAACGTCAAGGAAAAAACATAAAAAGTTCACTGCCTCTCGGTTTATTTTAGTAATAACATAGGTAACACTTGATTGCAATTAAAATGTAAGTATTTTTCTTGCAAAAACCGTATAAAATAATATGTTTTGAATGTAAAGGAATATTAAGCAGGATAGCTGTGGGAAATTGTATGCTAGAGATCAATTGATTTCGATCTACGAAGCAATTTTTATTTTAGCTGCAAAATGTTAATTAACTTACCGCACTGAAAGTATGTAAATGAATATTACGAGGCGTAGACGTCAAGCCACGAGGTCGGTAACCGCGTTGTCACCGGAGATGCCTCGATAACCACTGCGCAGCCGCGCAGGCGCAGCTCACACTCGACAGCGGATACAATGTATATTCTGTATTAACGTCATGGAGAATTTAATGTAAAAATGTGACATTGCATGACAAAGAAAAGGTAAAAAACGTCAGAAACCCGTGTAAGTTTCCCACTCACATCATTATCTGTGGGATAAGGGATTCCCCTTAACCCACAGATAAGGGATTCCCAGTGAGCAAAATTCTATCAAAAAAAAATGTCGTAATAAACGCTTGCGACTGAATTATAGATGTTTTTTCTAATCGATCCTGAGAAACGGATTTTTTTTTACGGGGGAAACCACTCATTAAATCATTCAGTTGATAGAAAAAAAACTTATGTATCGCTATACTTTGTTATCATTATCTTTGTAACCGGTGTTCCACAATAAAGATTTTGATTGATTGATATCGATTGTATTAAGATACTGAATTTTCCGTACATAACTATTAATGCATCTACGTGTAAGAAAATCGCTTGGTCTCTCACCATGCACACAGTACAATAAATGCAGGGTGTTTGATATCGAACCAGTCCACTATCTGCCTCTCAATTATCTGTCCAATACGCGTTGACGTCGCGATGCCGAGCATATTGCCTCAAATGAAGGACAAATATATGTAGGTATATACATCACGCACTTATATAAGCCTGGCATATTATTAGTGGTACTTAATATGAGATTAAATAAAACATCTAATAAAACTGTAACTATTAATTAATAAGGTAGTAATTTCAAATCATGAACTTTTCTACTTTGAGTAAGTAGATATTCTATTTTAAGTAAGTAAGTACTAGAATACGTACTTACTTAAAATAGAATATGTAAGTACATATTATCCTTCTGTACTCTCGTAGTTTGTGGTCGTACTAACGACCTCGAATAAACGCAATTAAGACGTTTAAAAGCAATTCGATGCAGACCCGTGCTTAATTTCCTTATTCGTAAATTTACGACAATTACCCCTTTAAGAACTTTTTGCTACGATTTTGCAACCACGCACTTATAAATTGCTAGCCAAAAAGTTGATGATATATTCTCAATTGATAAAATAATTTCGCGGTATCAAATTCAAACGATCATCGTCAGTATAAAATTAATTGCTATAAAAATAAATAGTCAAGAAAAATCCATTAAAGAGTGTTTGATTTTCTGTACTTCTTTGTATTCACAATTATGATTAAGTATCTTTAATTTATTCTTTTACAGGGCCTACCACTTCACATTCAGATCGACACATTCGAGGACCCGAGAGACACGCAAGTTTACCATAGAGGATACTGTCAAATAAAGGTCTTCTGTGATAAGGTATGCATAACATATATTTCTTGTAGTTTCTCAAAATGTTAAATAATTTTATTAGCGCTTTAAAACAACTTTAATTTTATTTTAGGGCGCAGAAAGAAAAACAAGAGACGAAGAGAGAAGAGCAGCGAAACGGAAAATGTCAGCAACAAATAGGAAAAAGTTGGATGAAATATACCATCCAGTGACAGAAAGAAGCGAGTTTTATTCAATGGCGGACTTGACGAAACCACCGGTTTTGTTCAGTCCTGCGGAGGACATAGACAAGTTGGCTGGTATGGACATCCAGGGCTTCTACGGGCATGACGAAGCCGCGTTAGCAGAAGCTCACTTGAAAGGAGCATCACCATTTCTCCTGCACGCAGCCAAACCACAAGCACCAGCACTGAAATTCCACAACCATTTCCCACCAGATGCCCCAGCGTAAGTGGATCTGAATGTTTACTTTTTTATTTTAAAACTGAGTACCTATGCCATCAGCAAACTTTGTGACAGTACTTACTGTTATATTTTTTTAAAATAAAAAATATATATCTTCAACGATTTATCTCAATATAATTATAGGTGCTACTTTTCAATATTGTATCTTCGGAGTTGTTAATCTTGTGTATTTGTGTAACAGGTATCGATCAGACGTAGGCGGGCTGTCGCCGTACAGCGACCGCAAGGACTCGCTGGAGCTGGAGAGCGTGATGGGCAAGCGCGCGCGCACCAGCACGCCGCCGCTCAGCGAGCGCGTCATGCTGTACGTGCGGCAAGACACCGACGACGTCTACACGCCGCTGCACGTCGCGCCGCCCACCACGCAGGGCCTGCTCAATGCTGTGAGTCATATCCTATACAAGACACCACCGCCCCGCGTCAGGCGGTAGCACTAGAATAACCTTGGTGATGTCTGCTAACCGCAGGGTACGAGTCGGCGAGAAACTCTGCTTTCTCGGCCTCTCGTCACTTTGTTTACGTTTTTTAGTTTGGAATATTGTTTGGTTTTTAAATAACGAGGAATCGAGACGCTTCGTCCGCGTCGCGGGCGCTGGCCCGCTTGCGCTTGCCGCCGCCCGCGGCGCCGCTGTAACCGATGTGGCGCTTTATAACCCCGTCTAATACAATACACACGATCATCATAACTGCATGTTGTAATTAACCCCCGCGCGGCCGGCCGCTGCACCGGATGCTGTTCGTGCGCGAAATTTTCCGCGAGAAACCACTAGACCGGTTACTGTTCGATCCGTTAGACGAGACGTCTCGGTTTTAAAAAGGCAAAGGCCCATTGTAATTCTTATTTTTTGCTTATTTTCAGATTGAGAATAAGTACAAAATTTCAAGTTCGGCAATTAATAATCTTTATCGAAAGAACAAGAAAGGGTAAGTGGTTTTCATTGGCCTCAAATAGTTTTGTTAGCGTGAACACCGGCCGCCTCGCGTTAATGGAGCATCGCTTGTCCAGAGGGCGCGCCACTAACTTCGCAATGCTTATCTATGTCGCCAGTATCCCTGGACGATGGCGTAAATGTCTAAAAGTTGTAATTGATCACTTAATCACCCAATCCCTGCCCACATTTAATCAATACCCACCCACAAACTAAATTTGCATTATTGCCAAGCACTTGCACTTTATTAAGGAATTGAGCACTCAATAGTAATAATGCTGTATATCTGAATACTCAGTTTTGATAATTACTAAATTATTTCGTTAAATAATTGACTGTGGCGGGTAAGATTTAAACAGCGTCTATGATTTTGGAATGCGATTAACACTGGTGCGTTTGATCAGGATTACGGCCAAAATTGACGACGAGATGCTGGCTTACTACTGCAACGAGGACCTGTTCCTGCTGGAGGTGAGGCCGGCGGGCGCGGTCGCGGGCGACGACGAGCTCTACGACATCACCTTCGTGGAGCTGCCGCTCGACCACTAGCCGCCCCCTCCGCCCCTCCCCGCCCTGTGGCTCCACACACCCCGAATCTCAACATTTGGACAAACGATACGTTTTCCCTTTGAATCCTCGATACGTGGAGAATATTATTTATATATGAGATAAGGTTGTCTCGGAATATGTCGATCTCAGATTGAAATTTACTTTTAAGCGATTCCTCCCCATAACATTGTTAAAAACGGATGTCACAAACGTTGGTCGCTAGATGAATCGGTTGAAGAATATCCCTTTTTTATTGTATATACTTAAATAATTTAGTGCCTTATGAAATTAAAAATATATGCGTATGCAACAACCTATGTGATGGCAAAAATTGTTTTGGTTTTAGTAACGAGAGATTTGTATCCTTAATTATCTGATTTGTAAATGAATCATTATCTGTTGCTGAATATGTGCCATTCACTCGGATATCATACTAGTTGTATGTAGTTATCGTTTCAACAGGTACCTTTTAATCTTGCCATGATGATAAAGTAAGAAATTCTTGTCACAAAATGTAGGTATTACTTATCTGCAAAGAATAAAAACCATAATATTATGTGCCTTGGTCATAATACTTATGTTATACTTAATTATCATTAAATGTAAGTGAGTTAAGTCAAATTACATGCCATCCACTTTTGTTAAGTTTTATTTTCGTAAGTTTGCTCTTAAAGATCGCTCAATTCATTCACTTAGTACACTCGGACTTAGTATAAGGCTCTATACACAGGGGTCAGCTTCCGTGTAATACCATTTACTCACTTCTGTATATACCATTCATGTACCTAGTATTCGCTAATTCGACATTTGCCCTACAACTTTTAACATTTTATAAATCAAGATAAATTTTATTATTCAGACGTGATACAATCGTAATTTTGCATAATGAATTAATAATAAATAGTCATTTGAAGGTAGTCACCAGTCGTCCAAACGAACAATATTAGCATTATCATTGACGGGAGCGGTTTGTGTATGTGTACCTAATTTTAAGATTTTATCTATAAATACATTTTTGTTATATAATTAAATTGAATTTCGATACTTAAGTTATCGGGCCATGACATTTTAGTTTATGAAGAGAATAGTGTCCAAGACTTATTTATAACTGTAAGGTTCCATTTTAAACAGATCGAATAAATTTCTGTGTATAATTAAATTCAGCTCGAATACAGAAATCACTGTCAGTGGTACTTGTTCGGGCAGTGAAGTACACGAGAGCTTTATCAATAAAGCACACCAGTTGAGGTCAAGAATGTAATGGATTTATGATAAACCTCGATCGATCCGAGCAATTCAACACAGAAATATTAAGTTAGTTTCTCTCCACCGATTTATATTCAAAATTCAGAACAAGGTTCTGCTTTTCGAATTTGTCATAGACGAAGTCATCCATGATATGTTGTGTGCCTGTGCCTAGTGCGGACGGTTCGATTAACTGCCATATTATGACATAATTTAGAATACGTAGGTACTAGATGTAGAATTTTAAACATAATTTGTGTGTTTACTCTCTGACTTGCATCACTAGATATCGAATTTTTAATTAGGATAATGTTACTTCATAATATTATGTCTATAAATCGTATTGTTTTTGTTTCTATTAGCTGCGATTGCGTTGTGACTTGTTCCGTCCTTCGCGTTATTTTGTTTAATTTAATATTAATACTGGTTCTTCCAATTATTCGGCTTACACTCGTTAATATCTCTCCACTGTATTTTAAGTATTCTGTTTGAAAATGTCTTTCTAATAAAAAGTTATAAAATGTAGCCCGTAGGCGCATATGATTGCTCAAAGTCTGCATTTGCCATTCCATACAATGTGGAGCGGACTCTAACATTGTTATTACTTTACCTACTTATACGTATTCCATAATGATATTTATTTATGTACTTATACTATTATAATAAATTGTGCAGCTTTAATTTTTACTTACAATGATGTTAGATCGTGATTCTGAATCTCGTCATAAGTCACAAATGTCAGTAGCAATAATAAATAGAGCAGTTTAATGTGTAGTTAGTGGTCGCGTTGGGGCGCGCCGCCAGCGGGCGGAGCCGCGCGGCGAGCCAGTGCAATGTTACAGAGTTTACTATGAGAGTGATGTGAGTGAGGTGAGGTGGCAGGAGCGAGGCTGGCGGCCCGCCCCCGCAGAGATGTTAGTCACACTAGTTAAACACATCCCGAAAGTGGTAGCACATTTTCGATATTAGATTCTACTGTACTAAGTTTAAATTGATGAATAGATGTTACGTTATTATTTTATATGAATATTTGTAAGTTGTCATAAAATATTATTAATATAATTATTTTTATCAAAGTTTATAATCTAAATAAAAATGTTTTTCTTCAAAACGACGAACAACTTTTAATTGTTTCCATTTTATCATCTTAAATCTAACTTCTAACATTTTCCTCTAAATAAACAAAAATGCTTCCTAGGCATTTATATGGACATTCTAAAAGATTTCCAAACAATTCTGATTAGTATTACGTACGTACTATATAAAAAAAATTATGATAGTTAAATCTCTTTTCCTGTGGGCAATATCTATATAGGTATAGACATAATACATAAATATGTTTCTAATAAAACAAATCCAACTCTTAGTTAAATTTAATTTAAAACTTATTTAACAATGTTTTCACATATTTACACACCCAGAAGCATTAATAAAATAGAACACAAAAGCTTTCAGTCCACCTTGAACCGAAAAGCGTCCTCATTCCAAATAAATTCTTTATTTCAAGTTAATAATGATTAAATAATGTATTTGAAATGAGGACATCAGAGCTCACGGTAGCCTCATAAGCAGAATAAGTACAGTAAGTTAGTACATAATTGATTAGAATTAAATACGTACTTTCTACTCACATATCTATAGAAATTGAATAATAGATATAGTAAATCACATATTTCTAAATAGTTATAAGTTTTAACATTACCAAGATTATTTAGAAAGAGAAAGAGAGAGAGAAAAATCAAATCAATGGGAAGGAAGAAAGAAAAGATAACAAGGGGATTATAACACAAAATAACAACGCACTTTGGAAATAGATTTTTAGGCATTTTGTTTGACAGGCGAAGGAAATAGTTTATAGTAGTGAAAGCGTAATGTATTGACAAGAATGAAAATTCAATCAACCGTATAATAGGCAAAATAAACCTAAAATAACATTTAAAGAGAAAAATATACTGTAGATTTTTCAACAGTATCAACTTTATAAAGCTGCCTTGATTGGTAATATATATATTTTTATATATAAAACTCAACGCTTAATTAATCAAAAAATGTGTTATAGGAATCTATGTTATAGATAATATTCAAGACCTAGGATTTACATAGACAAATTATATTATTAACGTCTAAACCAAACACGAAACAGGCGCGTTCTCATTTATTAGACCTACCTAGCTATAAAATTTAACAATTCAAAGCAGCCGCCAACATCGCCACGTAAACACTTATTACGGTTGTTATTCAGTCACTGTTGCATCTGTCCAATTTAATGAAAAGCTATTAATATTGTAACTAACGTTTTAATATACTAGTATGATAAATTCTCATTGAACCAGTCGGCAAAGTTGCTTTAATAAATTCACCATATTGCTTTCTTTCAACTATAAGTAAGTAGTAATCTTCATATCTACCTACCACTATAGCCATAGTTATGGCAATATAGTACGTATTAAGGTTTCTCCTTGTCAAGTAAATAGAATTTTCATATCTACTCTATTTTCACCACCAAACACATTCAAGCAATAATAACTTTCACTTAGCAGACATATTTTCGCAAGCAACTAACATTTTGTTCTTAGATTTCGACTCTACCATTCTCAATCTGCTATAAAAGATCTGTAAAATAATATTGTTGTCATTTCTTGGCCTTTTCACGATTCGAGCTGAAGAGTAGGCGTAATGAATAAACAGGTCTGTCAACAATCACAGGTATTGACTATTTGGATGATCGCGGCTCTATTACTGACCCATTAGATTTGTATTTTGAACCGTTCCCCTTCGGAGCAACCGTCCAACAATGATTGCTATTGAATGAGTGGGGAACTCTGACTATCGCTGAAGTCGAGAGTGTAGTACATGTCAGTAGTGTCGAGGGTGGCAGAAGGGGGTGGAAAGGGGGCAGTAGACGGGGGAGCTCGCTTGTCTTGCAGCCAGTGATGGGGCGGGCCGGCCTCGGTCACGCGCGACAGCCGCGACAAAAGACGAGAGTAGGTCTTGTTGACTCTGCAGTGGCAAGCTGTCACCTGCAAACATGGGGAATGTCACTCGTCATATATTACCTAAATCTTGAATGGCATCATTTTTGTTCATAAAAAAGACGAAGATATATTGGCGCCATAAAGTTAATTATGTTTAGATTTATGATTGGAACAGACGTATAAACAGGCAGTATTTATTGTAAGGGATGAATCTTATTAGAGCAGGCCGAGCCCGGGCGGGCCCGCACGGGACATGGATTTGAGACGGTACACATATTTTGTATAAAGCAATTTATATAACACCAGTGAGTTAGATTGATCTACAAACTCATGTGACACAGATTTGAACCCGGGTCCTACCCGACTTCAGGCGGGTGTTATTACCACTTGGCCACCACCGCTTCATCATCACCGGAATCATCCCTAACTCACCACGACACCGACGATGGCGATAGCGGCGCCGAGCGTGCCGGCGGCGATGTACACGTTATGCAGACGATCGTGGTAGAGGCCCAGAGGCAGCCGCACCTCGCGCACGGAGCCCCCGCCGCGGCGCTCCTCCATACCCGACTCGCCGCCCACCACTGACTCCAGGATAAAGTCCTCTGAAATATAATATCATACTCATTGTAAAAGGCGGAGGCCTTTGCCCAGAAGTGGAACACAGGCTAGTTAAAAAAAAAGTAAAAAAAAATAACTCATTGTAACAGACCTTCATTTTTGGTCTAAGAAAAATAACATAAAGCATTAGCAGACATTAACATTATTTTACCAAACAAAGATAAAGTTCATCAGTGTGATAACAAGAATCATTATGTGTAGGTAAAGTATTGTTAATTTTATAAATGAAACATAAATAAAGCCGACCAAAATTATTGTCCTCTTTGGACAACCGTGTCATAAGAAAAGTGGATACCTAAACAATGGTAAATCTGTGTCAATAAAATTATGTCAGTAAAAGCCCATTACTCCAGGCGTCGTTTTTATCCACCTCTATTTGCAATTTCCCCGAAATATTAAACAACGCAAATGACTAGCGTTTCAATTTCCTCAGCAGAAGTCCCACATTTCATCCATTATTATGATTGATTACTTCGTAGACATTTTGCGAACGGAGTGCTTTAGCTGTAGTAATCAAGGCGTCCATTCAATTTGATTTATCCATGCGAATATTATTATCAATCATAATTAATAACCCACTAATTTAGACACCTATCAAACATCGTTTCAGCTAAAAGGAACTTAATTATGAAAATTTCATTGAATGAATAGGAACGCATTTTTATTATTTTTTTAAAAACTCAAAAGAAAGTTATTTTGTTGTTCATAAGAAATAATTAATTAGGTTTATTTATCGATTAATTTATATACAAAGAAAGAACAGCTTAATCGACCGAGCGAGCGCAGCGAGCGAAGCGTCTCAGTTTCCACTAGCCGAAAATTCTTTTGTCTGTCCGGATGTTATCGCCTACAGGTCGCATTTCTGAACCGATTCTTATGAAATTTTGTGAGCAGGTTCGTTAATTTTATAGAATTTTTTAGTCGAGCCAGTTTTTCGAAATTTTATAAAATGGCGATAATATATAAAAAATACCTTATATCTCAGCTATTTTAAAAAAAAATCAAAAATGTCATTAGACATTTTTGTTATCCTTATTAAGACGCAACTTTTTTGTATGAACAACATAGTGAAATTTAATAAAACCGCTATAAATCCATATATAAAATTCTTATACGATAGTTCACAAAAAATCAATAGATGGCGCAGCAAAGCTTTTAATACTCGCAAATTCATTTAAGAGTGACTTGATTTATTGATTAAAATGAGATTGTTTGAATTGCGTGTATTTTTTTTTTAAACTGAGTGCGTTTGACCTCTATCTTGCCTTATGAGAAGCATAGATGAGATCTAGGGTGGTACACACAAACTGAAAAAAAAACTCATTTACCTATTTATTTGGTTAATGGTATTGTATTGTGGATTGCTTTGCTTGGTGGAATTATCTTGAACACTTGAAATAAATCTGATATCAAAAAACTTCAATGTATGATTAGAATCCTATTAAAAAAAGTAATATATATACGTATATGTATATAATAGATTCGATTTCAAATTGAACTTTCTTTTTTGAACTTTAATTTTGTTGCGCAAATTACATAAATATTCATACCTATAACCAATAGGTCAAACCATGCATTTCTGAAGACTGACGACCTCCGTGGCCTAACGATCATCACGCCAGACGGCCACACCAGAGGTCCCGGGTTCGATCCCCGGTCGGGTCAAGATGGAAAATAATCTTTTTCAGATTGACGTGGGTTTTGGATATTTATCTATACATATATGTATTTGTTATAAAATATAGTATTGTTAAATTAGCATCCCGTAAAGTCTTGAACTTACTCAATCTGTGTGATTTGTCCGTATATATTTATTAATATTATTTATATTATTTCGAGGCGGAAAAGGCAGGTCTTAGTCATTTTTTTTGTGGTATTGACCAACCACAAGAACTTTTTACTTTCTTTCCAGCATTGGTAGGTTGGTTTCAAAATTCTTCTAAGCCAGGGACACGGTAAAATATCGGTTATTTCGTGGAAGGGCTCGCGAGGTCTACTGTTCTTACAGAACCACTAGTTTAATATAGATAGGTATATCTAGCCGAAACCGAAAGTAGAGCGAATTTTATTCGTCTTACAGATTTTTTTTCGCCGGTCTTGGGAAAAAAGCACCCTTGGTCTGCGTTAAAATTATAGACGCCACAAGAAAAAGAAACGTCTAAAAAGTTTTCCATAAAAGTACCTACTACCAGTGTCTACCGAACTTTTTTGAAAACTTAATACTTATCCTTTTTGTATAAAAATATTGTTTAATTTAACATGATAAATATTTTTTATTATGCATGATTTTGTTTTCAACAAATAAATGTCAGTAAATTGACCGGTCTTTCTTATTCAAATAGGTTGATCGGTTGTTCCAAGAAGTATTTTACATAAGTGGTTAATGTAAAATGTAGTGGTAGCAATGGAATCAATATTGTACACCAAAGAATTGTACCTTCGCATAGTTTCCCCGTGTACCCGGGGCGGCAGGAGCAGTAAAAGGAGTCCAGGTCGCTCCAGCAGGTACCACCGTGGGCGCACGGTGATGTATCGCAAGCCTGGAATATAGGCTGATATCAAAGTTACCGAAAAAGGCAAGATAAGTAAATCCTATACCATAATAAAGCTGATGAATCCTTTAACAATACGATACGATTTTGTATTTGTTAGCCTAATAATAAAATGAAGCCGAATTGGTTACATTTTAACCTAAACTTTAACAGGGAGCTAAACCCCGGAACTTTGATAGTACCTACTTAATATATTGGTGTAATTAAGTGACTCCTAATACAGAAACCAGAAGTGATGTAATTACGATCCCGTATCCAAACCCCATGGGTGACATGCTTTAATATTCAGAGTTATTAATCAATAGTCAACACATAATATAACCCAATATTTACCGATCTGGTAGGTATATGGCACTCCTCGCCGACGAAGCCATGGGGGCACTGGCAATCATAGTTGTTGCCGCGGTCCACGCAGAACTGCCTCTCGGGGCACGGGTTTGGAGAGCAAAGGTCGACCTATCGATACAATACATATTCCATCATTATCATTACATCTATAACCATATACTGTACGAACATGAACCTTTTGAGGGCAAGTTCAATCTGTGATACTGAACGATCAATTTTCCCTAAAACATGTTTGACGACCTCCGTGGCGCAGTGGTAAAAACCTTGCCTCTGAATTAGGTTCCCGGGGTTCGATCCCCGGTCGGGTCAAGATGAAAAATGATCTTTTTCAGATTGACCTGGGTCTCGGATGTTTATCAATATATTTTTTAAAAATAAAATATAGTATCGTTGAGTTAGTATACCATAAGTCTCGAACTTACTCTGGGGCTAGCTCAATCTGTGTGCTAGCTCGTGTGATTTGTCCATATCTCTCTCTCTCTCTCAGCCTAAAGACGTCCACTGCTGGACAAAGGCCTCCCCCAAGGATTTTATCCGTGGGTGGTTTTGCCGTAATCGCCACGCTTGGCAGTCCATATAAAGTTCCTATAGTATGTCCATATAAAGTATTTAAAAAAAAATGTAACGAAGTTTTTATCACAATATTCTTTCTTAGTGCTTTTAGCATTTATCATCATTCAACAATTCAAAGCAAACATCGATATTTCCAACATATAGATGTCGAACTAGCGTTTTGTATGCATGTTTATCATACTGGCGTTCGCACGCATGCAATATGCAAATCCAGACAGATTTCGTGCTTCATCCATCACTGACTGGCGTTTCGGAACGCGGAAGGTCAAAGCAATCGGTGGTGGGTAGATTAAAGGCACGCGAATCCAACTGTTTGCTTAATTGAATGACTATATAGGGCCGTGAAGGTAGATAAACTATATATTACTTAAAATTACTGCTACTACTCTCTCTGCTTGCTAGACTTAACTAACTTGATTTATTTGCACTCGGAAACTTTAATTAATTATTTGAATATATTATCGTTTTAGGCATCTAAATAAAATAATCCGTTATGGATGGGATATCAAGGTTGTAGCGTGTTGTGAACCTTGAAGAATATCTTCACGCCTCATTGAAAAACAATTTTGTTCTAGTCCGTATTCGTTTGAGAATAAAATCAGCTTTTAAGATTCATGTCATGAAATAAAGCCAACACACCCTTCGCATATAATGTCTGAATGTAGGTTAGACAAACATTATGAGCGAGTCATATGTCTAACAAAGAAACTATATACAATGGTAAGTTCCACGTGGCTTATACAAGCTCGCTAACAAAGCTTTATTTCATAACAAAGAGAATACAGAAATAGACAGTAAATAATTAGGTAAGTATTATTTTAAAAGGCGATGTTTATCAGTCTAGATTATTTTAAAGAATGTTTTAGTTAAAACAATTTAATGGAATACCTATATATTTGTTTGTATAAAGATGTGCAATTGAAATAATAAATTGGTTCCACGAAACTTACTTCCTAGTATAATGGCAGTTTCATTTCACCCTGTGTTCAAGCAACACTACATATTAGGTGCTACATGCAAATTCGCTTACAGGGTGCGAAAGTCTATAGATGGTTTTGGAATACATTTAAGAAAATATAAAAAAAAACAAAACCCCATAGATTATATCACATTATAGGTTACTAGCTTTTGCCCACGTCTTCGCCTGCGAGAATTTTCAACGGAACAGTGCTTTTTCAGGGGTTGAAAGGTATTTAATATCCTTCTCAGTACTTCTATGTGTTCGCGAAATTTCAGGAAGATTGGTTCAGTAGATAAAGAATGAAAAGGTAACAAATAAACTCACTTCTTTCGTACTTATAAAATTAGTTAGGATTAGGATTTCTGTATATCTCAGATGTATAAAATAAAGGTGTACGTTTGAATTAGATTGTGAGACCGACCTTGAGCTGGCACGTGTTGCCGGTGTAGCCGCGTGCGCAGACGCACTCGAAGCCGGCCACGCGGTCGCTGCAGGTCCCCCCGTATTCGCAAGGAGACGACTCGCACTCATTGTATTCCAACTCGCATCTCTCTCCAGTGTATCCTGTACCGAACATAAGTAAATATTTTTTCAATACAGTTGTATAACATGGCGTACTTTCTGAGCCTATATCTATGATTCGAAATTTAAATATTATGCACAGGCATCTTACTTTTCCGCGGTCGTCGTGACTTACTTTTCCGAGCTCGAACATTACTTTTGCAGTTTAGTTTTAAATCAATTTAAAAGCAAGGAGTTTTCGTACATAGAATAAAATTGGATACAATTTATACGAATGATTATTTTAAATAGTTGTTTATTATCAAATATTTTATACAAACATTTAGTTTCATTTACTATTTAGTTTTAATTTAATTATTTTCACATAAACATTTGTCAAAAATCGAATACTTTGGCTGTATACGCGTACGAGTCCGTTGCTTAGAATCGTCGTAAAAAAAATTGCAAAAACGCGCCATTATCTAAAAATATTCAATTTGTTATTTTGTTGTGTGCTTCGAATTGTGTTTTAAATTGATTTAAATTCTTTGATTTGTTTTTTAATATTTTTCACAACTGTATTGAAAAACGTTGTTTGGCACACGTGCGGAACTGTCATTTTCACTCGTCCCGACTAGAGATGGGCGCTTGGATAAATTTCGGGAAGGTAAAAATGGGAAAGAATGGGTAGAATGGGTAAAAATTAATTTATACCCATTTATACCCGATATTTTTTATTTATACCGGGAAGAAATTAAAATGAAAGTAAATTATCCTTATTTTCTTTAATACTGATAAAATAATAATTAAAGTATTAATATTAGGTGTGTTTTGATTATAAGGAAGATAAATAACTAGTTGTTTTCGGTTCGAATATTAAAAAAACAAAAACATTCAAATAATATTTTGAAAAAAATTATGCATATTTAGTATATGGCTGTTTAAAGTAGAATCAACAAAAAAATCAAAACATCTTCAATTGTATTATAGACTAACTTTTGCCCGCGGCTTCGCCCGCGTGAATTTCCCACGGGAACAGTGCTTTTTCCCGGGATGAAAAGTATCCTATGTCCTTCTCAGTACTTCTAACTATGAGTATGTGAAATAGAAAGATTGGTTGAGTAGATAAAGCGTGAAGAGGTAACAAAGAAACTCACTTTCACATTTATAATATTAGTTAGGATTTGGAGGTACCTTCGCAATATTTTTCTATCGAGAAAATTTTATGCAAGCGTGTTTTTGAGAGAGTTAGTAATTAAGTTGGCTGACATTTGTGTACGGCGGGCCTTATGATCGGATTCGATGATCGCCTAGCTGTTTAATAGAATTCCGGCATTTGGCAAACTTGTTCGTCGCCCCGGCATAACGTTTATTGTCTAAAAACCCGTTGTCTGCGAATAAGTCAGAATAAAGATACCTACTAGTGGTTCTGTGAGAACAGTAGACCTCGCGAGCCCTTTCACGAAATAACCGATATTTTACCGTGTCCCTGGCTTAGAAGAGTTTTGAAACCAACCTACCAATGCTGTAAAGAAAGTAAAAAGTTCTTGTGGTTGGTCAATACCACTAAAAAATTGACTGAGACCTGCCTTTTACGCCTCGAAATAATATAAATAATAATAATAAATATATACGGACAAATCACACAGATTGAGTAAGTTCAAGACTTTACGGGATGCTAATTTAACAATACTATATTTTATAACAAATACATATATGTATGTATAAATAAATATCCAAAACCCACGTCAATCTGAAAAAGATTATTTTCCATCTTGACCCGACCGGGGATCGAACCCGGGACCTCTGGTGTGGCCGTCTGGCGTGATGACCGTTAGGCCACGGAGGTCGGCAGTCGTCAGAAATGCATGGATTGACCTATTGGTTATAGGTATGTATATTTATGTAATTTGCGCAACAAATTTAAAGTTCAAAAAAGAAAGTTCAATTTGAAATCGAATCTATTATATACATATACGTATATATTACTTTTTTAAATAGGATTCTAATCATACAATGAAGTTTTTTGATATCAGATTTATTTCAAGTGTTCAAGATAATTCCACCAAGCAAAGCAATCCACAATACAATACCATTAACCAAATAAATACTTAAGTTTTTTTTTCAGTTTACGTGTACCACCCTAGATCTAATCTATGCTTCTCATCAGGCAAGATAGAGGTCAAACGCACTCAGTTTAAAAAAAATACACGCAATTCAAACAATCTCCTTTTAATCAATAAATCAAGTCACTCTTAAATGAATTTGCGAGTATTAAAAGCTTTGCTGCGCCATCTATTGTTTTTTTTGTGAACTATCGTATAAGAATTTAATGTATGGATTTATAGCGATTTTATTGAATTTCACTATGTTGTTCATACAAAAAAGTTGCGTCTTAATAAGGATAACAAAAATGTCTAATGACATTTTTGTTTTTTTTTTAAATAGCTGAGATATAAGGTTTTTTTTATATATTATCGCCATTGTATAAAATTTCGAAAAACTGGCTCGACTAAAAAATTCTATAAAATTACCGAACCTGCTCACAAAATTTCATAAGAATCGGTTCAGAAATGCGATCTGTAGGCGATAACATCCGGACAGACAAAAGAATTTTCGGCTAGTGGAAACTGAGACGCTTCGCTCGCTGCGCTCGCTCGGTCGATTAGGTCTCTTTGTAACCAAAACGTAAATTGTACACTTTATAAGTACTTTTTTACACAGTACGTAATTTAAAAACTAAATATGTGCTTAAACACTTTATTTCATAATAAATCTTAACGATGTATTATAAAATATCGTAATTATAAACATTTTAATTGATTTTATTTTTTACCCGGTATAAATTAAAAATTCAATAAAAAAAAAATTAAAAATCAAAAATTGGGTATAAATGGATAAATTTCCGAGTCCCGGAAATTTATCGGGTAAATGCCCATCTCTAGTCCCGACTCTTGACCCTCGCCTTCGGCTCGGGCCAAGACTCGTCGGGACTCGTGCAACATGACACATTTTCCGCACTTGTATCAAAAACTACTATTCCAGTATAAGTACTGAAAAAAATGTATATCAAGACGTAGGACATTGCTTGTAGCCAAATTACATGACTAGACCAACGGGAAGCTTGGCCGGTATGGCCGGTTTTTTATACTTACTAAATATAAGATGATTTTCATAAAAAGTAAAAGAAAACGAGGAATAAAACAGTATAAAAACTCCATGAAGGCATTCCACGAGGATCTTCTAAAAGAAAAGCAAAAGCTTCTTTAACGGGCTTTTCTCACGACTATTTTAATCAAACATGATACATAATTCAAGGACGCTAGACATACTTTTGCCCCCAAACAAAGACAACAAGTATCAAATTCCTTTTGACGAAAGACAATAACCCCGAGGGACTGTTTGCTCGCATCAGGCCTGAATTTCTTCGCTCCGGGAAAACAAGACTTGATTAATTCTTGCCACGATTTTTCCTTTTACGTCGGGAAAGATATATGGAAATACGTTTATATAAGTCTACACGTATGTAATCCACGATATTAGATCTTTTGGCGCTAGTTTAACTTATTACTTCTACGTACCTATTATAAACAGAATCAATCGCCACACGGCAGTCTAAACAAGTTTTTATTTTTTCCATAATATTAAAATAAAAAATATCAAATACATTTTAATCTTCGAAAAGGCTTATCTTAATTTGATATGATTATAGGATTTTCGATGGAGGATTAAGCAAGTTACAGATTAACACGTGTGTTATTTATCCCGAAAAGATTTATGGCTTTTTTCGTGAAAATTAAAAACCTCAATCAAACTTACATCTTAAAAATAGCTTATTTGATTTAGACATGATTTTCTTTGGAGGGTTAGATAAAGAGAAATATTAAGAAAATATATATGAGAATAGGGATAGAGCCAATAGAAGCCAACATGATTTGAAATCTTTTCAAACTATTGATTTAGAATCCTAATATTATTTCCTCAATAATATATAGAAATACTGAGAAGGACATAGGGTACCTTTCATCCCAGGAAAAAGCACTGTTCCCGTGGGAAATACACGCGGGCGAAGCCGTGGGCAATATTTAGTTTACTATAAAATATATTTTTTATCATAAAAGAATAAATTTTGGCTTTAATCCAAGAATGCTGTTACTACAATAACCTTGTAGAGAACTTAGAAAATCGCCGAAAATATAACGTATTTACTATACCAATTTCAGATTGTAAACTCTCTCTAGGGAAATACATCAATAAATAGATCAAGAGGCTTCATTCGATTATCACTGAAATAAACTTTCGTTCGTGTTTAAAACTACCGCTTCGCCTATTTAATAATGTTAAAAGCTTCGCTTGTATTAGGGTAGAGCCTTAAGGCCGGGCAGCGGTTGCGGCGAGGGCGTGGGCAACCGTCCAACTACGCTTCAAATAAATCACCAAGACATTTCGCTCGGCCAACTATCGCAAACAAGATTAAGCATTATTAAATTGACTGAGTTCAAAACGACTTCTAACGACGATAGAATTGTAGCGTTTGACAGAGAAATACGCTGTAATCGGCTTCTACAAAGTTCCATTCCAAATACTATTTAAATGACTTGATCCAACTGTAGGGAAATAAATCCATCACAGTCTAAGTTTTATCGACCACTTATCATTCACTTGGAAGGAAGATAATAATAGCTTTAATGCGATACGAATGCTTTGACGAAATAATTGGTTCGATTGCAAGTATTAAATATTTAAATAACTCTTTATACTGTGGTTCAAATATATCAATAACTATTTCTTTATATCATGGTATACATAGTGGTTGTCCATATTGTTCAAAGCGTTGATGGATCGAAACTGTTTTTACAAATAAAAAGTCATATAACATTAAAATCATCACCAGCGGCATTGCATAATGGATGAGGGCTTGAGAGCTTTTGGCGCTTCGAATTCAGCGTGTACATTTTACATAGTTTTTTGTGATTTTAATGATTCATTATTTAATTTAAAAAATGTCGCGTTTAATGCAAACCACAAGAGAGAAGTAAAACCTTTATCTAGCTCTCTGGCTCCCTTCGACGATTCAGAAAACTGCCATATGGAGTTAAGTCCACTATTAATAGATAATTTCTGAAAATTTGTGCAGTAAAGTTTTGAGTAAATAATAATTTACTCAAAACTTCCATCCCCTAATTTAAAGGGCGATGTGCGATGGGAAGATATTCTTAGGAGAAAAAGTGAAATGATAAAAACTACCGAGACACTACAACATACCGCCAAGCGTACGGAATAGGTACTATAACTGGAAGTGGACGCAAAGTGGTTGTTAGAAACATACCTGGTTCACAGAAGCAACGGTACTCCTTTCCCTCGATGTCGTTGTCTAGTTGCTCAATACAGATGCCTTTTTCACAAGGGTTAGAGGCGCAGGCGCCGGCAGCTATGGACAGCTCGCAACGAGTGCCCGCCCAGCCTTGTGCGCAGGCGCAGTGAAATGAGGTCGTGCCGTTCATGGAGATGCTCATACACGATCCACCATTCATGCAAGGCGCTAAAGAGCAAGGGTCCTTCTCACAATTCTTGCCCACATAACCTATAATAAATTTTATTATCAACACAGACATCATCATAACTACCACAAGGATGTGGTTCCTAAATTAATTTAAAATTTGCAATTTATCGAGTTTTCTAAATATACATATTCTAAATTAAATTATATAAAACATTCCTCTCTGCTCTCAAATTAATATGTGTTTTCAGCAGATAAGTACCGAATGGACAAAGGCAGCGGTAGTTGTCTCCGTTGACTGACTGCGGGAGCTCGACGCATGAGCCATTATTCAGACAGGGTGACGGATAGCAAGGGTCCCGCTCCTCACAGTGCGGGCCCATGGAGCCCGGGCAGCATTGGCACTCGTAGCCTTCCTACAACACATCAATAACGCTGTCAGCGGCTTTCTATTGCGACTAATGGTTCAACACCAACTACTCACATAAATTATGGTCCTACCATTGAAACATTCGTATAACAAACTCCTTTGCTGGAGCAGTCTTGGTAATCGCCGCAGTTATCCGATTTCACTGTTACTTTGAGTCGAACGCATTTAGATCCCCAGTTCTCAGATACCACTGTAAATACAAAAATACATGTATCTTCGAGATGGTTATTATACATAAATACTGTGTAACTGGTTTAATTAATGTTCGAAGGTTTAAAATTCCAAGTGTAGTTACACTTTTATAATGAGAGAGAGTTGTTATATAAACAGAAAGTTATTACTTTTTTCTGAGTACTTAGTATTTAATATAGTCCTTAAAACAAGTTAAAATTATTATGTTTCTCACAAGGACCAAAATCAGTCATAAAAAGCATATTATCATTCATTGCACTCTCCGCGTCGGTCTACCGATATTTTTCAAATTGTAACATTAAAGTTTAATGCAGCAATTTTCCAACATAAGTCGTAAAATTCCGAACGAACGCTTGCATGTTACTGGTCGGTAGTGGCATAAAGAGCATATTCATATATGAGGGAGGATTCATCGCATATGTATTGTTCGGCCTCAGAATAAAAACGGTCGTAGTTTTCCCGCCATATTTCTTTGCCAGTTCCGACCCGCATATCTCACGCATGTCCTCCCGAGTTTCCATAGAGTCACGTTCCACGCGATATTTAAATAGAACAAACACTAAGCTGTTTTATGAAAAGTATCTTTCTGTCCTCTCTTCATTAATTAATTACTGTAGTCCTCGTGTTACGTGACCAGACTACTGATACTCCCAAGGGCTTTACTGGATTGTTATGACTGTATACATTACGAGGGCATTTTATATAAGGAACCTTTTCCCTTATGGTCCCTGATTTAATAATAAGCTATTAGATAATTAGTAACTAAGAGGATTTTTGAAAGAGATAGCAAAATTAAGCAAGCAATGAATTTTCATTTTTATGTTATAATCACCTATTTCTGTGTGGTTTGCAACAAATTGCCGATAGAGACACATTCATGGCATGTACGCGTACTATTTATGTGAGCGCGCGAAAGCACTGCCTGCGATCTCGACTGCCATTGGTGGAAGATCTTGTTATTTTTAAGAATTTCAACTTGTATATACTGTAAAAGCTCGAACTACGGTAAATCCTAAGATTTTCGAGTAAAACCTAAGATTTACCAACTCTTAATGGTAAAAGCCCGAATAATTTTGCGATTCGCACTTTTACCACCATTCGCTTGGTAAGTCTCAGGATTTACATTAAAGGCATGGTAAATGACTGATAGATAAGGTTTAGGTTATTCTTTTATGACCGCCCGGAAAGACTTTGAGGGCGGAAAAGAAAGTAGGTTCAGGTTATTTTTTTTTATGACCACCCGGAAAGACTTGAGGGAAGAATTACTCTTTGTTTTATTCCCAAAACCAACATTTACCAGCCGTCAGTGGTAAAACCTAGCATGTACTAAATTCTAATTGTAAAAGCCCGAAAAAATCATCCCATTTTCATAAATCCTTACATTTACCAACTCATGTCGGTAAATCCTAAGACTTACTCCTAAATCTTAGAATTTACCGTAGTTCGAGCTTTTACAGTAACATATATAAGAAATGTATGTGGTAAATAAATTATCTATTAGCTCATTGATCTTTGATTTAACAGAGCTCCCACACATGGAAGAAAAAAGGGAAGGCCTTTGCTCAGCAGTGGGACACGTGGGCTAAAAATATCACCTATTAATAAATTGTCGCCTTCAGCAAGATCCTTGTCATACAAGGTGAACAGTTTGGCGCCATGTTCGTCCAGGGGCGTGATGTCGAGTAGCGTGCCGTCCGACACATCACAATGCTCGTGTCCTTGTCGCGTCACCTGGTACACCGCCGGCTGCAGCAAGTGGTGGGTCCTGGAAACAACCGCCTGTGAGCGCATACAATGTCCTCGAGACAAAGAAATAATGTTTCTGTTTAAACCTCGATAATGAAGAAAGCATCTGGTGGTAAACAATTTGGTGCCTTATATTTCCAGGGTTAAAAATTGGCCTTAGCTTGTACTAAGCATCTTGTGCTGCGGACAGTTGTGTATTGGACTGGACAGTTGTTTAGGTCCATATGTCTAATGATTATCATCCAAGTCAAAAAAGAAATAAAACACTGCTACATAATTTTTTCCATCGTCGTTATATAAAACTTCTGTTCTATCTAAGAAAAGATATAGGTACCTACCTATAGATAGGTAATTTAATTGAGTAAGTAACAGATAAAGACAAAACTTACCTTTCACCGTCGCGCGAAGAGTTCGATTCCGGAGAGTTCTTTGTATCGAGTTGGCTGGATGTGTCAAGGAGTAGGGAGTCTGCGATGCGCACGATAAGTATGTCTCCGCTCTGGATATCTGTGGAGCCCTCCCATGACACGATGTCCGGGGCACACTCCTCGTCCGCCCCCGCCGCACCCCCCGGCCCTCCGCCCGCACACTCCTCCGCCATCCGCACCACAAAGTCACACACATTAATTAATTATCAAGTCAACCTCTCCGACTGAATACAGATTGAAACGGCCGTGTTTTATTTGCCAAATTTAAATATGTATCAAAGGGATTAACTGACGTTACGAGATCATTTGATATTCAACGTGACGTACATCAAAGGGAAGGAAAGTTGGACAAAGTTAAACTTCCATTTCGGGCTCTTTCGAGTATTCCAATATTAATTCCGGCTGGCACATGTTACAGAATTTTAAGTAATAAATATATATTATACGACGTGTGATTTATTTAGATACCTTGCTCAAATTTACAAGTTGCTAGAATACCTAAACGTATATCATCTCTGGAATACCTATAATAATAATAATAATAAAAATACATGTGAAACTTGTCATTTCATTGTCATGATTAATGGATTAGGTATATAGAATAAGATTTTTATTTACACCTATTTGCAAATCGTAGATGCGCAATAATTGTAGCAGTGCTACGAATCTCATGCTTGCTTTTGCAAATCCTTTTGCGATTTTTTCTACTTTAATGTTTGGATAAACAGATAGATAGGAGTGATAGATTAGGTTACCAACATACTTATTTAGAAGTTCCTACTTACAAATCATTTTTTATTTCGTTTCGATTAAACACTCATACGATATACAAAAATACAGTCTAAATGCTATAAAATTCTCAAAAAATATTCTCTAAAAGTGTTCAAGTTAATACATACTTAGATAGTAGGTAGGTATAGTAGGTAGGTAACCCGGACGTCGATCATTTGACGCCTCGCTCATCAATCTCTATTTCCTCGACTAATCTCTGGCGGAGATTAAAACGACAACATAGATACGGCTCGATACAACCCACCGTAATGAAAGATTTGTTTTTAACATCGACAGACATTTTCGAAACATGATTCGATCGAAGCTATTAAAGACATTTTTAAATATACATATATACTAGGTACGTAATACACATTAGATTTATCAAGTCTGAAGGGCATTTTATACAAAGACTGTATTTTCCAATTTTGCGTAAAATATAATTCTTATCTTCTTGTTCAAACGTCTTCGAAACAAATTTAATTATTTAACTTTATAACAAAGTAAGTATATTTAAGTCGCAGACTTAAAGCCAAAGGCATTTTTTGTGCAAAAGGTCATGCAAAGAGAATAATATTATAAAATATCTGTGTTTTTTCGCATTCGAAAACGCAATTTTGAGAAACACTCAAAATACCTACACCAATATTATATTCTACTCAAATATTACCTTTGCAAAAGTATTCCATAACACCCGAATATAAAAGTTCAATTCCATTTCACCCTCGCACTTAAGCGGCGAATCGAGAGAAAAGCGTCTAGAAGACGACCGAGCGACGTTCAGAGTACCTATACAAACTGATGAATAAGAGACGAAAGTTCTTACGGCTATAATCTGAGCTTTCGCGCTTGTATATAAATAAGCACCACTCGAGACATTTCCCTTAACAGGAGTAATGAACCGAGTTCAACCACTGGAGCAAAAAAGCTTTTTTCCCTTTTTCTCCTCCACTAAGACGATTTATGGTTTATGTATTTGACCTCGCTGCGCTCGCTGTCACGATCAAACTTTTGCGAAGAAGATATTATGCTTGAAATAAGGGGCAGACATCGTATAAATTTCGTCTGTGTAATGTCTTGACTCGTAACGTTAACGTTTTATTTAGCATCGTCATTTGTCTGTTATGCCTGTATCTAACTACATGTACTTAATTTTATCGTACTGAGGGGTGTTACTGAGGCTATGATAAATGGACGTCTCGCATATTATTAAAGCAATGATGTAGAGACCAAAATGACTTGCTGTTTTTATATTTAGAAACCTTTCATCACATAATGGAATAGGTTTATATGAAAAACTAGCGGGCGCCCGCGGCTTTGCTCGCGTTAATCCTTTCTTAGCGGATGCCTACGTCATAACATCTACCTGCATGCCAAATTTTAGCCCGATCCGTCCAGTGATTTGGGCTGTGCGTTGATAGATCACTATGTCAGTCAGTCAGTCACCTTTGAGTTTTAAGGAGCTACGATTCCCGTGCAGACAAAGCAAATATGTCGATAGAGGTCGTAGCTGCTACGATATATTTTCTTTGTCTGATTAAAATCCTAAAAAAGCAAAAGGATGTTTGATATTTGAGCTGGACGCATAACAAATTATATAGTAAACTAGCTTTCGCCCGCGGCTTCGCCCGCGTGAATTTCCCACGGGAACATGCTTTTTTCCGGGATGAAAGGTACCCTATGTCCTTCTCCGTACTTCCAGCTATGTGTATGCGAAATTTCAGGAAGATTGGTTTAGTAGATAAAGCGTGAAGAGGTAACAAACAAGCAAACAAACAAACCAACAAACAAACAAACTCACTTTCGCATTTATAATATTAATTAGGATTAGGATATGCTTAGTTAAATAGGTATTGGATATTGGAACTTATTATAAAATCAAAATCGGCTAAAGTGAGAATGCTAGAAAAGAGTAGTAAAACAGAATTCATAAAATAATCATATACCTATCTATATTTCAGTTTCTTCTTGTATCCTAAAATTTGATACAGTGTGTATGTGTTTATAATGGATGGTACAAGAGGAAAATAGGTTTTACCAGTTTATATAAACGAGTAAGCTTAAAAAGTTAGGTATAAAAATAAAAACTTTTTCTAGACGACGATATAACGTAGAGATTTTTTTGTTTTTAAAAAGCTCTCCTCTACGATATTTTTTTGTTTTTATAAAGCTCTATGACGTAACAGCTTTTAAATTAGAGTAAGTATATATTATATGAAAATGTAAGTAGTATGTAGTAGAGGTCGTAGCTGCTTGCTCTACGACATATTTATTTTTGTATTTAAAAAGCTTTATGACGTAGCAGCTTTTATATTAGAGTATATATTTTATGAGAATGTAAGTAGAGACAACTCTACAAAATTATACTAAATGTCATCCCAATGTTATCTAACGAAACAACCAAAAAAGCTTACAGATGGTGTGAAATATAAAGGTATTTCACTACATCAATGGAAATTTTAATCAATCAATTTTATCGAATTGAGGTACCTACTTTTATGTAGGAAGTCATGATGCTTCAAACCATTTCTTTATTTTCAGAGAGCGTCAAATGATATTAAGAAATTTATTAGATACTTTAACAAGGAGAGTGAGTTACCTTGACGGGAAGGTTAAGCTCATGCGTCTCGTTGCCGCGCCACAGCCGCGAGGCGCTGGGCAGCACCGGCAGATTGCAATCCAGCGCCGCCAGCCGCTCTTGAAGCCTCGCTGAATGCGCCACACTCGCCGCCCCACTAGAACTAGTGTTTAACTTTTGCCTTCTTGCACTTTTCACGACGGCTTTTGTGCTCGCGTACACTTTAGAAGCTTTAGTCGTGGAATGGCGTGTGGTCGGCGGGCTCTCGCTCGTCATCAACACTTTTGTTATTTTTCTATAACCCTTTGTAGTTAACGTAGCACTACTCGGCGCTACTGTAGACTCTAATAGCTTCACACTTGCTTTCTCCTGGCTAAAAGCCGTGGTGGCTTGAGTGCTTGTGATGCTTTTAATTTCATCTTTGACCGTTGAGGGCTCACAGAAACAACCGCTAAGTAATGACAATGCAGTCGCCATTAGCAAAAAGCAAGATGCCTTCATGTTAAACCTTTGTTTGCTTGCTATATAACTCATTTTTATTTCTTGGCTAATATATTGTACCTAAGTAATATGTTTTTCTTATTTGGCACTTCCTTTTTGGTACGATGAGTCCTGCCAAACATTAAAATTACGTAAGTAGATTAACATTATATTGATCCTTAAGTAAACGAACTAACCATAATTTGTCCGTTATACAGAATATCTTCCACATTAAAAAAAAATGGTTCTATTTAAAAAGCATACAATAAAGCAAGCCAAATCAAATTAAAAATACTTGTATTTATTTCAATCATAAGAAAATAAAAATCTTCAGAATATTTTACCGATAAATTTGCTAAAAGGTAACTTTTTTAGTTTTCAACTAAAAAGTTACCGCAAAGCACTTATTGGCAATGACATGAGGGGCTGACTCCTCTTGTTGAAAACATCTATAATTGGACAAGCTGTAGAGCCCTCACCTCGAGAGGCGACCCTCTTCAGATCACAAGCACCTGTCTATAGGCCTCAGATAAACTTTACTCGGCTGATTTACATTCATAATCTACTTTCATTATTAAAACAACCACTACAATTAAATTTAAATTGTTACTAAAAGCAACATATCATAAATCAGAAGATAAAATATTTATTAGCATAAAATATTACTACTACAACTTACGTAAGTATCCAGACGAGACTTAAATTAAACAGTTCATCAAAGTATTTCACTCAAAAAATACTAACAACATTCATGAGAAAGGTAAAGTCACGGCTCATCTCACGCGACCACTGAAACCAAAATTATTCGGACGTAATTTAAATGTTCATTTCAAAATAATATTTATTTACAGTATGTATCAACATCTAATTTAATATTTCACATCATCTGATTTCTTATGAACAAATAAAATAATTACCAAAATATTTTAGAGTAGAATTTAGTAATGTTTTGGCAGGGCGGCGCGTGGCATAGTAGGGCGGGCGGCAGTACGGGCCGCAGCCTCCGCGACACTGAGGCAGCCCCACCGCCGCACCCCGCCGCCCCTAACGCGCACCCTCAACTCGCCTGTATCTTTACTTAATTTTACTTCATGCCTGTAATGCCAACGATTTCCCTAACGTGAAGGGACGCAAGGCTAGCGAACATTCTATTTTCAGTTGCCCTTATCTCTATATTTAACTTTGAATGTAAGGGTAGGGTCGTGGTTAGTGGATAACCGCGGGCATATATTGATGTTGTTATATAACGAACTTATATTCATTGGCCGTTTGACAATGACGGTTAGGTACACTTCACATAATGGAGGGCTTTGCACGTGGTGCAATGTTGATAAACTTCCCCTTGGGGCGTGAGCGAGGATTGTAAACAGAGCGCGTGGAGCTCGCCTCTACCTGCCCCTCAGTATTTATTGCGTTACATTCCATTCCTTTCCACCGGGGCAGCTCAAATAACACGATCCAATATCGCGGGCAGATTGAAAATGTTTTCCCGTTTGCCAAAAGAAAGTTTCATTATCCGTTTCAATAAATTCTATCGATTTTTGGTCGTAGGTACGTGGTGCATTTTAATATTTCTCTCTTTTGAAGAATTTTGACGAGTTACCTATATACTTAAAAAAATTGTACTATTTATTGCGTACCGATGTGTCAACCGTTTTTGCAATATAAGAACTATACAATCTAAATACCTGCAAGCTTCTTGTAAATTAACCAATAAACTATGTAACGGGTTCGATTTCCATTTAAACTAAAACCTGTAAGTAATAAATATTAAGAGGGCAATAAGTGGCGTTGTGCGAAATGGGGCCATTAACTGAGTTTACGACTGTTGGCACGACACACTCCTGTTTCGCTTGGCTCACAATGACAACTTTGTGGTTACCACGAAAGCTGGCGGTTTTCATTACCCACTTTGTAACTACATCGCTCACATAGGTACAATAGAGAATAACTAGGATAATAGGGGACCGGACAACTTTTTTTTGGTGCTTCTTTGAAATATCGTTAATAGACTCATCCGTAAAAGAATCACATCCATAACCAAAGTATTTCCCAAGATATAGCAGAAAACAATTTACATTTTTAAGCGATGTTTGGACGATACCGAAACGCCACTAATTAAACGTACATTCATATGACGTCACGCGTAGAAAATGGACTTTCCCTAAAAGTTTGAACTCGAATAAATTGAGAATAAACTCGTGCTGAAAAGTCGCAAAATGTGTTTAATTATACGTATTTTTAACAATTCTCATCCTTGTCCGGTCCCCTATTAAGTAGGCAAGTATAACTACATAATACCGGGACTTGACATAAGACTTAATTATCTGTTTCGGCTGACGTTTCATTCATGGTTCATCGTTAGTTGCATTCATGGTGCTAGGTATATCAAATAAATAAAAGATTCGTGCTAAGTCCTATATAGGGGTATGTTCAAATCGCGATAGTTCAAAAAAGAAGTAAGTAGGTAATAAGTTCACGTGGAATGTAAGCAAAGGGATGTTTTTCAATTTATCACGGACGCAGAAATCAAGGGAAAACGTAAAGGTATCCCTCATAAATCACAAATGATAACAATTTATTATTTCGCCGCGATATTTTTTCCTTTCCGTGTCTAATATTTTATATCGCTGTCTAAACATTTCGTAAACTATGCGGAGAGACTGGAGTTGAAGTTTTTGTGAGTATAAAAAAAAATATTTTCCACCATCCTTCATATATCTAATGTAGGTTTACGATCATGTACAAAATGTAATGTAGATAAAACAAAATTTTATGTAGGTATACAAAAAAATCCTATATAATGTTTAAAATAAAATAGATAATAATTTGTCTGGTGTCGATTCTCATGAAATAAGGTAACATAGGTAGAGTAAAACGTGATAGAATAGAATACGTAAGTATTATATGCTATTTTTAAATACCAAAAGGACTCCGGGGCGACCATAATCAAATAAACGTCAACAATAGACAATAAATAAACATTACCTTACGTCGACGTTATGAACCATAATATATACCTGTAATTAGCTCCCACTATTTACTACCTACACTATCAGAATACCCGCCCACCTCACTCAGACCTGGCAATAACAATCAGAAAAGGGATTGAGAGTTCATATGTTTGCGTCGTTTCACATTCGGATCATGCTGGATTAACCTACCTCGGCTTATCTACAAAGTTATCCAACCATACGAGACGTATAAGGATTTGGGACTGTTAAGAGTAACGACGGGATTAGTTTCAATCCGATTCATTTACCCTGTTTTATTGCAGTGCAGAGATCTTTGTCGTTGCGAGTTATATATTTTTGTAAGTTTGTCTTATACGTGGGGCGCACTATAAGTTTCCGGAATGAAAGTTTCCTCTTTTGGTGATGAAAATCGTTGACCGCGTAATTGGTTCTTAATTTTTGGGAACAGAAAAAAGTCACAAAGTGCCAGGTCGGGACTGTATGCAGGATGACTCATGAGTTCTACATTTTTCGCCTTCAAAAAGTCGTTTGTCTGTCTGGCCGTGTGAGAACTAGCATTGTCATGGTGCAGGATGATACGGCGTTTACGGTTATTTTTACGGAGTTCGTCAATAACTTCCGGCAAACAAATGGTCGTGTACCAGTCACTACACTATTCACTGTACGACGATTCTCTAAAGCAACAGTAGCCACGTGTCCAGTTTTATTAAAAAAAGAAGCAATCATCCGCTTAGATGCACTTTTCACGCGCGCCACTTTGGTTGGTTTCGGCTCATCTTGAAAGACCCATACGCTCGATTGCTGCTTTGTTTTGGGATCGTAGCAATAAATCCATGTTTCGTCACCTGTTACTATGTCTAACACCAAATTTGACGCACCTTCGTTGAATCTGGTAAGCATGGCACTGCACCAAGTGACGCGGTCCGTTTTTTGAGCCTCGGTCAAGTTGTGTGGGATCCACCGCGAGCACAGCTTTCTCACACCCAAATGTTTGTGTAGGATTAATTGTATTTGACTCATGCCTATTTCTAAAGATGCGCGAATTTCATGGTAGGTCACATGCCTGTCTGTTTCAATCATACGGCGCACAGCATTGATGTTTTTGTTGGTCACAGCGGTGGACGGCCGACCATCGCGAGATTCGTCACTGAGATTGATACGACCACGCTTGAATTCTGCAAACCAGCTATGAACAGTTGTCTTGCATGGTGCTTCATTGCCAAAAGCTGTTTCAAGCCGAGCGATGCTCTGTTGAGTTGTCAAATTACACTTAAAATCGTAGAAAATCATACTACGAAAATTTTCCCGAGTTAAATCCATGTTGATGCAGACACACAATTTTTTAAATGGCGCCACAAGGTAAAAACAAAAGACAGTCAGATGAAACAAACTGCATTCTACAGCCAAAGAGTTCTATTTTCAAATGTTGCAATAAATTTTTAAATATTGTTTATGTAAGTGGCCAGTTCCGGAAACTTACAGTGCGCCCTATGTATTCAAAATATTTTTATTGGTAGTTTAAACTTTTTTTTACTAACTTTTTGAAAAACAAATCGCACGTCGCGCGTCGTCGCTTGGGTCGACTGGTAGTACATAGTCGCAAAGAAAGATGAACTTTCATTGTATTGATCGAGAGAAGTGGACCCCTGAGGCTAAAGAAGGGTTAATTCCACTGATATGATTCTAGGTTCTTCAAATTGATATAAAAGTTTACCAACTAGTGTTGCTATGAAGGTGAAAATTTAGACATATAGTACTAGCATTTAATAAAACCAATGTTATAATACTGATAATATTTATTTCACTGTGAAATATGTATTCTAACGTAATATAGTAAATAATAACAGTGCAGTATGCGCGCCATTGTGATGATAAATGTATTTAGAGCTACCGTTTATTTAATTTTATTTACATAGTCTCTGTTTGGTCTTTCTCTAAACCAATCGCTGCCAAATCGCTCTTGATGTATTCCTGAAAAAAAAAAAGGTATCTATCAGTTTACGTTGCTGTTGATGGCTTTATATTATTCTATAGATCGATTTAGTTTGTGTGAAATAGCGAACTTAACTGCAAAAAATATTGACGAGACAAAATATCACAAATCTGACCAGCTCAATTAGTCAAAGTAAAACCCCATAAAGGCGGACTGCTGACGACCTCCGTGGCCTAACGGCCTAACACCTAACACCGGAGGTGCCGGGTTCGATCACCGGTCAGGTCAAGATGGAAAATGATCTTTTTCAGATTGGCCTGGGTCTTGGATGTTTATCTATATATGTATTTGTCATAAAATATAGTATCGTTGAGTTAGTATCCCATAACACAAGTCCCGAACTTACTTTGGGGCTAACTCAATCTGTGTGATTTGTCCGTATATATTTATTTATTTTTTTATTTTTAATCTGACCAGCTCAATTAGTCAAAGTAAAACCCCATAAACGCGGATTGCAAATGGAGACAAAAAAAGTTTCTTGCCTCCTCAGCATCACACATTTGGTTGACTGGTAGAAAAAGATCCATCATTTAAACTCGTGTAAAAAGTTTAAAAAAAAAAAACAAAAAAAAAAACACCACACCAAGGCAACATTATACGTTAAAGGCCAATTTAGACGGTGCAAGTTTCTTGTACATATAAAAGTAATAATTGCAAGCAACTATTGTTTAGACCATGCGAGTGAATTATTGCTTCGATTTAATAGGGGACCGGACAAGGTATGAGAATTGTTAAAAATGTGTAATTTTATGATAGAATACATATAATTAAACACATTTTGCGACTTTTCAGCACGAGTTTATTCTCCTGAGCTAACTTATTAGAGTTCAAACTTTTTGGGAAAGTCCATTTTCTACGCGTGACGTCATATGAATGCACGTTTAGTTAGGAGCGTTTTGGTATCGCCCAAACATCGCTTGAAAATGTGAATTGTTTGTCCGGTCCCCTATTGTATGCAACAAGCAAGAAACTGTCTAATTGGGCCAGTTTCAATGGAGTGTTATCATCACCTCTGGTGGTAGATGCGCATAGCGGTAGGCCTGCTGGTGTTGCTGTTGCGGCATCTTGTCGGGATGGCAGCGCATGCGGTGCGAGCGCAGCGTGGACGCGTACGCGAACCGCTCGTCGCACCACTTGCACGTCAGCGGCTTGTCGCCCGTGTGCGTGTATAGGTGGACCTGTACGTAATAACAATAATCATTGTGATATTTTTAAACGGTTTTTTTTCGATATTTTTATTTAAAAATGTAAAAAAAAACGCTGGTTACTGAAGGAGATTTCTACACGGGATAAGTCCGCCTGTGCATTTACCGTCATTGTTAATTTACTCGTACAACAAAGGATATTACAAACAAAAAAATAAAGAATTAAAAATAGTGAACATTATGTAACAAAAAAAAACATAGAATTTACCAGCTGCTTCTCTTCCCGCGCAGATTGTAAAAGTCAATCGAGGGAAAGGGCTTTAAACTAGGGATTCCTCCACTCATAGACGATGGGCTAGCAACCTGTCACTATATCTCGAATCTCCATTCCATCAGAAAGCCTACTATTCAGCATGTATGTGTGAACATTATGTTGTTTACTCCCCACGGGGCTTCGCTCCCGTGGGACTTCCGGGATAAAATGCTATATGAGCTTCGCTGCCATGAGAATTCCGGAATAAAAGTACCCTGTATTTTTCTACCCATGCACCAAATTTCATCTATTACCAGAAACACTGCAAGTTCCACGTATACAATTGCGTGACCATGTGTCGGCTGCACACGCCGCACGTGTACGACGTCTCTTAGTGCGTGTCTTACATCTTGCATTTACCTTGAGAGTCTGTCTCCGCTTGAAGGCCTTGTTGCAGTAGTCGCAGATGTGCTTGCAGCGCTCCTCGTGCACCAGCAGATGCTTGCGCAGCGTGCGGCGGCTGTTCAGCACTCGGCTGCACACGCCACATGTGTATGACGTCTCTTCGTGAGTGTCCATGTGCGTTGACAGGTTCGAGTGGGTCTTGAATCTATTGCAAAATTTATGGCATTAAGTTTGTGTGCTTTAGTTAATTTAAAAATTTGAAGAAACGAAATGTTACCTTTATGGCCATTATTAAGTCTGATTAATGTCCTGGAGTATAGGCTCACCGCCCATATCAATTTAGGGCCCAAACTGATAAGAGCGGTGTGATGATGGTAACTGGATAACATTATGTGTTTCTTTACAATAATCTACTAATCAAACTATTTCTTCTTTAGTAAGGGGTTATAAAATCATGTGAGCTTTCCAATGTCATTGATCCCATACAATCCTTCCTACTAATATTATAAATTGAGAAACTTTGGATGTGAGTTTGTGAGGATGTTTGTTACTCCATCCCGTAAAAGCTACTGCACGGATTTCGATGAAGTTTGTTATACGGGTAGAAAAATACCGGGAATAGCCTATAGGGTACTTTTATCCCAAAATTCCCACGGGAGCGAACTCTAGGGGCGTAGTTAATAAATAACTAACGACTTATAGCACTTCTTGCAGACGAAGGGCTTGTCGTCGCTGTGGATGGCGCGGTGCTGTCGCAGCTCGCCGTTGGTGCCGCACGCGTAGCCGCACAGGTCGCACACGTAGCTCTTGTAAATACAATAGATAAATAACTAACGACTTATAACACTTCTTGCAGACGAAGGGCTTGTCGTCGCTGTGGATGGCGCGGTGCTGTCGCAGCTCGCCGTTGGTGCCGCACGCGTAGCCGCACAGGTCGCACACGTAGCTCTTGTAAATACAATAGATAAATAACTAACGACTTATAACACTTCTTGCAGACGAAGGGCTTGTCGTCGCTGTGGATGGCGCGGTGCTGTCGCAGCTCGCCGTTGGTGCCGCACGCGTAGCCGCACAGGTCGCACACGTAGCTCTTGTAAATACAATAGATAAATAACTAACGACTTATAACACTTCTTGCAGACGAAGGGCTTGTCGTCGCTGTGGATGGCGCGGTGCTGTCGCAGCTCGCCGTTGGTGCCGCACGCGTAGCCGCACAGGTCGCACACGTAGCTCTTGTAAATACAATAGATAAATAACTAACGACTTATAACACTTCTTGCAGACGAAGGGCTTGTCGTCGCTGTGGATGGCGCGGTGCTGTCGCAGCTCGCCGTTGGTGCCGCACGCGTAGCCGCACAGGTCGCACACGTAGCTCTTGTAAATACAATAGATAAATAACTAACGACTTATAACACTTCTTGCAGACGAAGGGCTTGTCGTCGCTGTGGATGGCGCGGTGCTGTCGCAGCTCGCCGTTGGTGCCGCACGCGTAGCCGCACAGGTCGCACACGTAGCTCTTGTAAATACAATAGATAAATAACTAACGACTTATAACACTTCTTGCAGACGAAGGGCTTGTCGTCGCTGTGGATGGCGCGGTGCTGTCGCAGCTCGCCGTTGGTGCCGCACGCGTAGCCGCACAGGTCGCACACGTAGCTCTTGTAAATACAATAGATAAATAACTAACGACTTATAACACTTCTTGCAGACGAAGGGCTTGTCGTCGCTGTGGATGGCGCGGTGCTGTCGCAGCTCGCCGTTGGTGCCGCACGCGTAGCCGCACAGGTCGCACACGTAGCTCTTGTAAATACAATAGATAAATAACTAACGACTTATAACACTTCTTGCAGACGAAGGGCTTGTCGTCGCTGTGGATGGCGCGGTGCTGTCGCAGCTCGCCGTTGGTGCCGCACGCGTAGCCGCACAGGTCGCACACGTAGCTCTTGTAAATACAATAGATAAATAACTAACGACTTATAACACTTCTTGCAGACGAAGGGCTTGTCGTCGCTGTGGATGGCGCGGTGCTGTCGCAGCTCGCCGTTGGTGCCGCACGCGTAGCCGCACAGGTCGCACACGTAGCTCTTGTAAATACAATAGATAAATAACTAACGACTTATAACACTTCTTGCAGACGAAGGGCTTGTCGTCGCTGTGGATGGCGCGGTGCTGGCGCAGCTCGCCGTTGGTGCCGCACGCGTAGCCGCACAGGTCGCACACGTAGCTCTTGTAAATACAATAGATAAATAACTAACGACTTATAACACTTCTTGCAGACGAAGGGCTTGTCGTCGCTGTGGATGGCGCGGTGCTGTCGCAGCTCGCCGTTGGTGCCGCACGCGTAGCCGCACAGGTCGCACACGTAGCTCTTGTAAATACAATAGATAAATAACTAACGACTTATAACACTTCTTGCAGACGAAGGGCTTGTCGTCGCTGTGGATGGCGCGGTGCTGTCGCAGCTCGCCGTTGGTGCCGCACGCGTAGCCGCACAGGTCGCACACGTAGCTCTTGTAAATACAATAGATAAATAACTAACGACTTATAACACTTCTTGCAGACGAAGGGCTTGTCGTCGCTGTGGATGGCGCGGTGCTGTCGCAGCTCGCCGTTGGTGCCGCACGCGTAGCCGCACAGGTCGCACACGTAGCTCTTGTAAATACAATAGATAAATAACTAACGACTTATAACACTTCTTGCAGACGAAGGGCTTGTCGTCGCTGTGGATGGCGCGGTGCTGGCGCAGCTCGCCGTTGGTGCCGCACGCGTAGCCGCACAGGTCGCACACGTAGCTCTTGTAAATACAATAGATAAATAACTAACGACTTATAACACTTCTTGCAGACGAAGGGCTTGTCGTCGCTGTGGATGGCGCGGTGCTGTCGCAGCTCGCCGTTGGTGCCGCACGCGTAGCCGCACAGGTCGCACACGTAGCTCTTGTAAATACAATAGATAAATAACTAACGACTTATAACACTTCTTGCAGACGAAGGGCTTGTCGTCGCTGTGGATGGCGCGGTGCTGTCGCAGCTCGCCGTTGGTGCCGCACGCGTAGCCGCACAGGTCGCACACGTAGCTCTTGTAAATACAATAGATAAATAACTAACGACTTATAACACTTCTTGCAGACGAAGGGCTTGTCGTCGCTGTGGATGGCGCGGTGCTGTCGCAGCTCGCCGTTGGTGCCGCACGCGTAGCCGCACAGGTCGCACACGTAGCTCTTGTAAATACAATAGATAAATAACTAACGACTTATAACACTTCTTGCAGACGAAGGGCTTGTCGTCGCTGTGGATGGCGCGGTGCTGGCGCAGCTCGCCGTTGGTGCCGCACGCGTAGCCGCACAGGTCGCACGCGTAGCTCTTGTAAATACAATAGATAAATAACTAACGACTTATAGCACTTCTTGCAGACGAAGGGCTTGTCATCGCTGTGGATGGCGCGGTGCTGGCGCAGCTCGCCGTTGGTGCCGCACGCGTAGCCGCACAGGTCGCACACGTAGCTCTTGATCTTATCGTGTACAACGCGCTTGTGCGACGCCGCCGACGACCGGGTTGTAAACCTGACAATAAAGCTTTTATTAAATAGGTAAAATAAAACATGTTAAGTAAGAAAGGAGCCTCCTGGCACAGGCATATTTTTGCTTAAAAGGAGGTTCCAAAAACCAAGTTTTACAATTTTTTTGTTTAACTATATTTTTTTTTTAAGGAATCATCACCATTTCAGCGCAGGAAGTCCACTGCATGACCGGTTGGAAGCGGCCTGATTCCAGCAAATCTAGCGCGACCTTCGTCAGGTCATCCAAAGAACAGATAATACATTTTTGATATCATAACTGTCGGCTTTTATCAATTATGTACTTTCCAATTATCAGTATGACATGCATACAAAAAAAATGTTGCATTAAGAACTTATTTTTTCAAGTGCATTTCGTGTAGATACACTAAATTATAAAAGAATATTGATTTCATACTTAAAAGAAAGACTTACTTCATGTCACACATGCCACAGTGATATATTTTTCTATCTTCGATAGGTATGTGTGATCTTTCGTGGGATTTTAAACTGTCCTTCGTATTAAAAATTTTGTCACAAGAACTACAATAATACTTCCGATCAGACTTCGGCACGTGCATCATTTTGTGTTTCTCTAGGGCCTCAAGTGTTTTTGTTATTCTAGGACATTTGTCACAACTGAAAATAAAAGATATTTGTGAATAAAAAATTACGTATTAGAAATTAAATTCGAAAAACTGATACAACACCGTTTCCGTGGAATATTTGTTGCAAGCTGCGCCCCAAGGTCAAGAAGTAACAATGTTGTCGAAGGAAAACGCAAATGGCGAAAATGTTTTTGCGAAAACCCTGGGGTTCATTGACTCAGTTTAAGCTCCACAGTCTCTAACTGGTAGAACTTCGAAAAAACGATTGTCTCTGAATTGGATGTGTACTTATATGAAGTTTTTGTCCTATACACATTCTATTCATTTAACTATTTTTTTTTTATAACTATGGTACACTATTTGGTTCTTAATAGATAGTCTTTGAAAATTATCTTTTTTATCTTATTATTAACATTGTATATTACAGTTTGTAATTCTTACTTGTTCCATGCAATGTAGTGTAGTTACCTATATGTAAGGTATAATCTTAGAAAATCTAATATAATAAGATATATGTAGTAGAATGCAATAAAAGGAGTCTCCAACACTCATCTAATTCAGTCACATGGTGACCCTGTAAGAATTTACCAGAAAGAATTGGTATTTTTGTGACCTGCACTTACCAGAAAGAATTCGGATTTTTGTGATCTTGTACATGCTTGTACAAAACTGTTTTTGATGAAAGAGACACTCCACATAGACATCGAACCATCGGCTGTGTTTTGTGGGTTATTTGAGTATGAGTCTTTAAACTGTACCAACTAGAAAACTTTTTGTTGCAAATGTGACATGAAAAGCTGCAAAAGATAAAATTCTTTAATTATCTCTTACATTATAAAAATACATAATATATTAATTATGTATGTATATGTACAAATAAACATACTCTATAAAATCTTTAACTTTGAGGTTACTATAGTCAATATCTGTTTTTTTTTCTGCCTGTTTCTCTCCGCCTTTATTCAATTTTTCAGGTCCTATTTTATGTTCCAAAACATGTTTGTACAACATGCTTTTCGATTTTATACTAAACCCACAGACTATGCATGTGACAACCAATTTACTTTGATGAATAATTGTGTGATGATCTTCCAATGCCGTCCATGTTTTTGCTTTTTCTCCACATATATGACACTGGAGTCTGTAAAATGAAAAAATATTTTTTTTGAGTTATAGTAAACTAGCTTTCGCCCGCGTGAATTTCCCACGGGAACCGTTCCTTTTTCCGGGATGAAAGGTATCCTATGTCCTTCTCCGTACTTCTAACTATGTGTATGCGAAATTTCAGGAAGATTGGTTCAGTAGATAAAGTGTGAAGAGGTAACAAACAAACAAACCAACAAACAAACTTACTTTCGCATTTATATTATATTTAGGATAGTAAATTGTTTATACTAACTCGGGTCAACACTTTGAATCAGATCAGAAACTAGTGAGGAAAACTGATGGATGGTGGACTCCTCCATTTGGACTCCTCCATTTCACAAACTAGCTAGCTGATAAATTTCATGATGTAATTTCTTAGACCTGATAGTCAATATCCACAATAAAAAATTCCCAACCGATTAATAGTCACTTCTATAACATCATTGCCAACGCAGTATGTGTGCATGTTTCATTTTTACAAAATGATAACGTCACGATAATCATATTGACCATGATAAATAGCCGGGTCCACCTAAGCGATCCATGCCAGGGAAATGCGCGCGGCGGCAAGAGTGCGATCCAAAGGAATTTGTTTGGATCGCACTTTTGGACGTCTTGGGTGCCCAGCTAGTAAGATTGTCGCTGCAAGGGTTAATTCTTTATAAATGAATAAATTATATACGAGCGTGGCCTTCGAATCTTACGGCTCTTGGCTCTGTCTACCCTGTAAGGGGATAAAGACGTGATTCTATGTATGTATGTATATACGAACAAATGCAATTTTCCAATAAGACATAGTTACTTACTTAAAAAAATGTTTTGCTTTGAGATCAGCACTATTCAGATCATTTTTAATATCGCATTCATCTTCAGATTTATTTATTAATTCTTCACTCTGAATTTTATGTTCCAACACATGTTTGTACAATATACTTTTGGAAGTTATATAAAATCCACAAATACAAGGGACAAAAAGTTTGCCTTCATGTAATTCTGAATGGTGGTTTTGTAGCATAGTCCAAGATTTTGCTTTAAAGCCACACAAGTTACAGTGCATTCTGAAAAAGGAAAAGTGCTTAGTGTTTTCTTTTACACAGTTATATTAAATCACAACATGAGATAAGACTCACTTGACAAAATCTTTTATTTTCAAATGAGGTTTCCTTAGAAATACTTTCAATCTGTTCGCTACCTCACCCGCTGTTGGTTGACTTTCAACTTTCTCTTTTTTAAGTTCAGCCAGAGTAACATCATCTCCATCATCATCAGAGTTTTGGTCTAATTGATTATCATAAAAATTTTCGTAGACTCCACTTTCATATTCTGAGACAGATGCTTCATTGTTTATTGTGCCTGTTGTTCAACAAGAAATTTAGAACAGTAACAGTAATTGTAAAAAAAGTATTGATATAGTAAATTCCTCACCTAACAGACGAAGTGATGAAATAAAAAAATGATAAGTACTTACATAATACAATATCATCGGCACTCAACTCATCTTTTACCTGAAAATATTAAAAACAATTTTTATTCTTAACTAGCGACCCGCCCCGGCTTCGCACGGGATATAAACCTCCCTCTTGAATCACTCTATCTATTAAAAAAAACCGCATCAAAATCCGTTGCGTAGTTTCAAAGATTTAAGCATACAAAGGGACATAGGGACAGAGAAAGCGACTTTGTTTTATACTATGTAGTGATGTAGTGATAGTGATGTAGTGATGATTAGCTTGTGCCCGCGGCTTCGCCGGCGTGAATTTCTCACGGGGCCCGTGTTTTTTCCCAGGATGAAAGGTACCCTCTATGTCCTTCTCAGTACTTCTAACTATGTGTATGCGAAATTTTAGGCAGATCGGTTCAGTAGATAAAGCGGAAAAGGTAACAAACAAACTCACTTTCGCATTTATAATATTAGTTATAGTATGGCTCCTTGTCCTAACCAAAATCTTTTTTATCTATTTTATGGTCCCATCCAGATGAAGGCATGAAACTTGGCATGAATGTAGCTTTCATATATGTACTTTAATATTGATATAGAAACACTTCAAGAAATGAATGTTTCTCCCCCTTTTATGTCCCAAATGGTGGATTTTCTCATTTTTTATGAAAACGGTAAAAGCTACACAAAAACTGTCAAAGACCAATATGTTTTTCATTAAATTCTCTATAATAATGCCATTGGATGTATGTTGATAGGACTTATAGTTTACAAAATAAGCCCATGTTACTAGGAGGATTTTTTGAAAAATTCGATTTTTTTCTATTAAGTATTGCACGGTCATAGTAGAATTTCGTATTTAATATCATGGATAGCTTTCGACTTCTGCTATACATTGTAGTGGTCCCAGACTTCGTGTCGACATATGTTACCATCATCAACAAAATACCTCTTCCGATTGGAGTGCACCCCGCGCACTATAAGCAAAGAACTCCTGCCTATTCTTTTGAAACATAATATCGTGTCTGGTATCGTTTCGTATAAATCAAGCACCAGGAATTCATTTTTGATAATAACTTGGCAGCATTTCACAGAAAAATATCGATATTTTTAAAAAGTAAGAAATCGATATTCTAAAAGTAAGAAAAAAATTCTTAATTTAATTGTCTGTTCAAAGCACGTTCAAAGCGCTTCAAAATTTTATAACATAGGGAAATCTAAGTAAAATAGTAAGCATTTATATTCTAGTACTATCAACATACATCCAATGACATTATTATAGAGAATTTAATGAAGAACATATTGGTCTGACAGATTTTGCATAGCTCTTACCGTTTTCATGAAAAATTAGAAAAATCTACGATTTGGGACATAAAAGGGGGGTAAAGGGGGGGAAACATTCATTTCTCGAAGTGTTTCTATATCAATATTAAAATAGATATATGAAAGCTACAAACATGCCAAATTTCATGCTTTTTTCCGGATAGGACTGTATTTCATGTAAAGGACCCAAACTATTAAGCCCAAATTTTGTAATTTCATATTTATTTATTTGCCAACTAGGTGTACTTATTGGTCTATTAATAAAATTGGTACTAACTACTTAGTATCCTTTTACAAGTATTGAAAAAAAATTGCTTAGGCAAGTGAATATTTTTGAGACTTTTACATTTGCCAATCCAGCTGAATGCTTCTGATAATCTGATAATAGTATACAATTCTCTGCAAAAGTTTGGATGTAAGTTTGTAAGGATGTTTGTTACTCAATCACGCAAAATCTTCTAGACGGATTTTGATGAAATTTGATGTACAGGTACTTATATTAATTCTGTGATACAGGTAGAAAAATACCAGGAATAGCACATTTTTATCCCAAAATTTCCACAGGAGCAAAGCCCCAAGGCGCTAGTTTAATAAATAATTTAAAAAATATTTCTTTTTGCTAGTCATTCTGCCATAATTTAGTTTTAATTTATAGCAAAAAACTCTAAGATATGATCATTATCTCTACCTATTAAAAAAATAATTAAATAAATTATTCAAAATAATCCAATAATGTCCACAAAAACATACCTCTGATTTTATCACTGAGTTTCCAAAATTAATAATTTCATCTTCAATTTTAACACATAATTTTTGTACACATATTTTCTTAAAATTGTCTTGTATCTTATAGCACTCTAAAATAAATAATTGAAATGACACAATTCTCTCTTCACAGTTCAAACATATTTTAGTTGGTAAACTGTCGTTGTCAGTGATCTGAAATTGTATCCGAAAATTATAATAACACTGCTTGTTTTTTTAAATCTTCTTAAACTACTACAAGGTCTATCTTCATAAAAATAGCTTTCTCTAGCTAGATGATGGTTGCTAAAAATTATTTAATTTAATTTTGAGATTTTTGTTATTTCATCCTATTTTACTGCTCTAACAGGCTATACCTTAGTAGAGTTACATTTTATCTAATGTAAAAAATAATGTATGCTAAGTATCTATGGGTTGTAACAAGGGCTACATTCAGTTTTTATATAGAAATCACACAGCATGAAGAGAGTATTTAAAAAAGTTAATACAAACATACATATGTTATGGATCAAGTGATTAAGAGGACATTCTAAAAATCACCACACATTTTTAAACTGCCCAATACGAGAAGGCAATGAGATAACAACTATAGAAATAATCAAATTGCCCAGGCATTATTTATAATGCTTATCACCTATCAAAAAGAGGTGAGCGAGTGTGCCATGATAGTGGCCGTTGAAGTGCCATAATATTATTAATGGGTGACTGACCATGCATTTAAAAAGGTGTGGTTAACAAAAGCTAGACCTGACAATGGTTAATGGTTAAAATTGCTTGTAAAAAGACAGTGAAAAATTGGCTACTGAGTTTAAATTATGAGGACACTGAAAATCTCTTTACATTAATATTTCTTAAGTAATATTGTATAGTTTTTTGAGATATTTTATCATCCTACAAATATAATTAATACATATCAAGTTGTAGTGGTAATAAGCTCTATGAATGTAAACTTTCCCTGGGGTGGAGACCTGGTGACCTGAAATACAGGCTTTGCCTAGCTTAGGCATCAGTCTCCCACATACTGATTGTAAAAACGGTTCATTGCTTCTTGAATATCATGTAACAACATTTTTTTGAGTACTTTCTTAGAGATAAGTTTTTATGTAATGTGTTACTTTTGTGGGAGAAATAAACGTTTATTTATTTAATTTCCACGGAAGCAAAGCCCCGAGGAGCGGCTAGTGATAAATATATTCCTAACTGAAGAGAAGTTGAGCTTTCTACCATTTAAAAATACAATTCAAATTAGGTACTTACTGTAATTTGCATTAAGTCTTGTATTAATTTCAAGACATTTTTATTGTTCTCATCAAACAAGTCTTTTGATAATTCTTCTTTTTTAGCACAAAGTCTACACAAATCTTTCACATCCATTGTCTGTTTTATTTACATTAGTAGATATCCAAAAAGGAAAGCATGGCCTCTTATCTTCTCTACAATAAAATTCACTGTAAAAATATATATTAAGTTAAAATATTGTTGGATTTCACTGTAGAAAAACAATTAGAATTTGGCTTTGTTAAAATTTACAAGTAGCACTTCGATGAATATATTATGCTCTTTAGATCAAGAAATAAAGAAAGTATTTAACTAAAGAACAATAAAAATATATAGGTACCTACATTAAAAATCAGAAGAAAAACAAGAAAAACGATCAATGAATCCAAGATTGCTGCATTTCTTTCTTGATAAAATTTGACAAACAGATTCTGTCTGTCAAGTCAATCGTCTCGTCTGTCATGGATCTGTCTGTCATGGTGACATTACATTCACACCCAAGACTATTGAATTGTTCCATAATATAGACCAAGCAAATAAATAAATTATATTATATTATTATTATTAAATAAATTATTATATTCGCAAATCGTGACACGTCGGTGCATCGCGTGGTGCATCTTTTGACAGTTAAATTCGATAGTCATGAGACATGTAAACTTTTCAATCATTAATCATGCTGTTTTTTAATTTAATTTCGATTATAATAAAATAGAAGATAAATAAAATATTTGAGGCCTGTCTGCATTTTTATTTTGTGTTATGAACTTTATACATTACTTTAAACTATTTACATGTAACAAATGAACTCCATGATTAAATTAATCTATTGATTATGTGTGTGTTATTGTTATTATTATCTATTATTTATGTGAGAGTGTCGGCTGTGCCAATCACTAATACATCTATCTTGTCAAGTCATTTGTTTCTATCTTGTTTATGAATTTTCTGCTCACGCAGAAAACAATAGGATTTGGCCTAAACAATTACTTAAGTAGTAAAGGAATAAATTCGAAACTTAATGATTCACACATTACCAAAGAGTTTTTTTTTCTTTCGTTCATTGAGAAAAGCAACAAAAGCCTCAGAGCATTTAGCCAACTGGAGAAACATTTTTTTGTCTGTGCTGTGCACAATATTGCATGCCTAAAAGGGTAAACTGTAGAACTTTGTATTGTATATGTTACCGTTAGAACGCATAATACCATAATTTAACACAACTCCAGGCAGGGCTAAACTTTTATTGTATGGCAAATTCTTTAAACATAAGTTTTTTTTTATTTAACTTATTTTTCTTCAGGTTTTATTAAGTTTGTATAGTATTCTGCACTCAAATCCAGGACCTTTGTTTATAATGTTCATTTCAAATTTTAAATATTTTATTATAATATATACATGTAATATATATATATATATATGTATATATATATTTGTTACTTGTAGCCTGTAAATACTTATATAGGCATCCAACTGAATGTGTTGTTGGCGTTCCCGAAAATTCAAAATTTCTACTGTGCTATTATTTGTGAAGACAATGCTATAATTGGCTTTGAAATATGAAACCAAAACACGCCAAAAATGTCAAACTTGACAAAAATGAGCTTCATAGAAGATATTATCTGGAATGGATTAAAAATAAGAACTTCAAGATTTCATGGAAAATTAAAATAAAAACATAATGCGTCATTCGTCCACGCGCGGAAGTACTTGTTGCTCGCACAAACTCAAAAAAAGTGGGCCAGCTACGTAAAAAAAAAACCGCAAATCGATGTACAGGATTGCAATTTGGTACACGGATACGTTAGGTAAAAACAAACATTTTTTTATGGTTTCATAAAATTCAGAATCTCAAACTTTTTAATTAAGAAAAACGTTACAAAATATAGTAAATGTTAATATTTTTAAAATAGTTTGTTTTCAGAGTTATAAATGAGTATATTAAGAGTCATGAGGCCTTTGTTTAAAAAAAAAAACTAATTAACCTCCTTCCTGGAGGAGCCCAAACTTAGCATGTTTTCAGAATATTTCTTGGTTTTCTTGAAGATGTTCCAAAACAAGTGAACTAAAGGTAATGGTTTAGTATATTTTTAGAATTGGCTCGTCAAGCCCTTTCATTTGATAACCCACACGGTAGGGTTTTGAATAAAAAAAAATCAATTATCATACATACCTTTTTTCGGAACTACCGCTCAAAATGTTTGTTTTTACCTAACATATCCGTGTGACTTACTTGAATTAAGGTCCTAAGGCCCCCAGGTGGGGCAGAGGGCGTCCATAGTGCTTCTCCACTGGGATCTGTCTTGGGCGATGCGCTTCGCCTCCGACCAGGTGAGCCCGACCGCCTTTAACTCCGCTGCAACGGTACGCCGCCAGGTCTGCTTGGGTCGTCCAACTTTCCTCTTGCCTTGCGGTGTCCATTCGAGAGCTTGCCTGGGAATATGCGTGGGGTCCCTACGAAGCGTGTGGCCGATCCACGCCCATTTGCGGCGCTTGATCTGGTGGTCAATCGGCGCTTCCTTGCATATTTCCCAGAGCTCCCAGTTAGAGATGACTCCTGGCCAGAAAATGCCAAGGATTTGACGAAGGCATCGGTTGACGAACACCTGCAGAGGATGCGTGATGTCTTTGGTGACCTTCCACGTCTCGCAGCCATACAGCAATACCGATATGACGTTCGACCGGAAAATCTTGAGTTTGACTCTACGAGTCAACTTTTTCGAACGTCATACAGGTCGAAGCTGAGCAAAAGCAGCCCGGGCTTTGGCAATCCTGGCAGTAGCATCCTTTTCAGCTCCACCAGATTGAGAGACGATGCTTCCCAGATACGGGAACTGCTCAACTTGTTTTATGGGCTCTGCTCCCAGCATAAGTGGCTGACTATTTTTTCCGGTGCGCATCTCCTGGGTCTTCTTGGTGTTGATCTTGAGACCCACTTTAGCTGCCTCTCGCTGTAGGTCGTCCAATTTGGCCTGCATATCGACGCGTTTATGGCTGAGCAAGCACAGGTCGTCAGCGTAGTCTAGGTCATCCAGCTGGTTGGATAACCCCCACTCTATTCCACGTCGTTTGCCGTCGTTCACTTTATGCAGGATGCCATCTAAGACAACGAGGAACAGCAGAGGAGACAGGAGGCAGCCCTGTCTGACACCGGCATGAACGGCTATATCCTCGGAGATTAGTCCATCATGAGCTACTTTGCACGAGTACTTGCTATAAATCGCTTTTAGTATGTCTCTGATCTTAGGCGGGACTCCTATTTCGTCCAGACGGTACCAAATACTGGGCCAATGTAGGGTGTCAAAGGCTTTTTCAAAGTCGATGAATGTGAAGTAAATGTCACGTTGCCATTCTGATGCCTCTTCCAGAATGATCCTCAGTGTATTGATTTGGTCCGTACAGGAGCGGTTGGGGCGGAATCCAGCCTGCTCGAGCCGCAAGAGTGGCTCAACTGCTTTCGTTATTCTGTTAAGCAGGATCTTGCACAGAATTTTCGATGGTACAGAGAGCAGAGCGATACCCCTCCAGTTACCACATACGCTCAGATCGCCTTTTTTCGGGACTGTTATAAGGACACCTTTATTCCAATCGTCGGGGAGCATCTCTTCAGTCCAGATCTTCTCCAAGAGAAGTGTTATGACATCAGCGGCGATAAACGGATCGGCTTTAAGCATTTCCGCTGTCACGAGGTCGAGACCTGGAGCTTTCCCGTTTTTGAGAGCATTGATAGCGCCTATAACTTCATCGCGTGAGGGTGGTGAGATGTCTACGTCCAGCAGGCGTGATGGCGGTGTGCTTGGCGGCAACTCAGGGAGGGCCGTGGTTGATGTACTGAAGACCTCCACAAAGTGTTCGTGCCAACGTTCCAACTGCATCTCCGAGGTTGAGATGACATTGCCCCGTTTGTCCCGTAGAGGCTTCTTGCTGTGTCCTTTCCTCCCTGCCAAGGTCTTGGTGGCATTGTAAAGCTCTCTAAGATTGCCCGTATTGGCAGCAGATTGTGCGCAATCAGCTATATCGTCAGCCCATCGTCGCCTGTCATTTCTGGTGCTACGATATATGCGTCTTCGTATTTGCCTATATTGCTCCAGGAAATCAGCCTTTTCAGTTACACTCGAAGCCCCTAGGTTTTTTTTATGAAGTTCTCCTCGTGTTTGTATTAGACTCCATGTAGCATCAGAGATCCAGTCATCGCGTTTACGTTCTTTGTATCCTAGGACGACAGAGCTGGTTTCTTGGTAGACCATTTTTACGCGATTCCACTCTTCGTCAGTGTTGTCCGTTTCAGTTTGGAGACCGGAGAACCGATTTCGCAGTTCTAACGTGAACTTATTTCGGGTGTTGGGTTCTTCCAACTTCCTCACGTCGTACCTTCGACCTAATTTGCCAGAGCCGACCGCTCGCCGCGCTGTGGCAACCTTGAGACGCAGTTCGGCAACCATCAGCATGTGATCACTGTCGACGTCTGCGCCTCGCTTGTTGCGGACATCTAGCAGCGATGTTCGCCATTTGCAGCTTATGGCAATGTGATCGATTTGAGTACGGCTGATGCCATCGGGGAAGGTAAAGGAATTGTTCGCGCCGCTTATTTGAATTTCCCGCTATGTTATTGTCCTAATCCTTTCCAATCCTCTCTCCCTTTTATATGCACAACGAAGGAGAGAGATAGATTCTCCGAGCGCCCGAACGCAGCCGAAGGCTTCTGAGGACAGACTTCGGAAATTCGAGTTGGAACCACGATTAAGTGACGTGTAGAAGGCTCCGCCAATTATCTCAGCATTTTTGGCTATAATCCCGCTTTTAATCAGACTATCTCGTGCTAAATTGACAATATACTTCTAATTGCATTTGGACAAATGTTATAGTGCATAATACTGTGATATTTCGAGGAAAGTGACCCAAGTTCGGCACGTGCTATTGTGAGACATCCCCCTGGCCAGGGTCGTGTAAGGATCTTCGAAGACAAGGTATAGTGCATTTCCCTTTCAATAATCACATCACTCCCCAAGCGACCTAAAAACTTCCCGCACCACCAGGAATATTTGTGGACATCTTTATGGGAGAACAGAGTCCCACCTATAACGAGGTCGTAACTCTGGCATAATTCGACAAATCGTTCTCCATTGTCATTCCGTTCACCAAGTCCGTGTCTGCCCATATGTCTTTCACAGCCAGTATTGCTACTTCCCATCCTAGCGTTGAAGTCTCCCATTAGAATGATAATATCCTGCTTACGGATCCCTTTCAGTGTACTATGGAGAGCGCTATAAAAGTCGTCTTTTACTTCCGCCGTTGAGGTGTTGGTGGGAGCGTAGCATTGAACCACCGTAATTTTCCTAACTCTAGAATTGAAGCGGGCGGTTATGATTCTGTCTGAGATCGGCTTCCAATCCAGTAGAGCTTTCCTAGCGTCTTCGGCAAGAAGGAATCCCACACCATACTCATGGGTGTCGTCTACATTCTCCTTTCCAGAACACAGTAGTGTCAGACCGCTGGATGTTCTCAGTTCTCCGAACCCGTTCCTCCGCACTTCACTGAGTACAAGAATTTGTAGTTTGTACTTCAGCATCTCCTGTTCAACCTGGGCCAGTCTGCAGTCGTCAGTCAGGGTTCGCACGTTCCAAAAGCCAACTCGAGTCCGTAATTTCATGCCAAAGGTCGTTGTTAATAGATCGGTCCGGTTTTGCACTATTTCAGTTTCTTGAATCGTTTGTTTCCGTGTACCAAATTGAAATCCTTTGCGGTTTTCTGCCAAAATTGGTTGCGTAACGTTCCCACTATAACTTTGTAGGTATAGATAGTATCAGTATATATGTTACCGTTAATTTGCGTAAATTAGTTTGAGTGCAGATTAACGACGTATTCTGCAGATTATCTGGCTGAGTCAGTTAAAGTAGAAAAAAATAATTGAGTATGCATAGTCGTTAGTCTGCAGATTATCTAGTTGATATGCAAAGGGGTTGTTGCACAAATGTATTAGGAGCCGGCTATATCATGAGCACCTATCTGAACTTTTCATTTTTGGGTCAGTATCAATGCCTAATCAGTAAATCCGATAAATTCGTAGCTTTTCTATGGTACATTTAGTCAACAAATCGTAATAAAGGTTAGGCGAGTTCCGCCAAAATGGCCGACACCCATTATGATTTGACGTTGACGCACTTCATTTGACAGTTCCGATTTCCGGTACGTTCAAAAATGTACTTTTAATACATACGTGCCCGCGGGAAAGAATTGTTTATTTTATTGACAATTCCGATTTCCGGTACGTTCAAAAATGTACTTTTAATACATACATGCCCGCTGGAAAGATTGTTTATTTTATTTATTATTCATCTATTTATGTGAAATACCCATATGTTTTTGTGATATTGCATGTAACATGTGTTAGGAACATTTACTTCAATTAATTTTGTAAAATATAATGAAAATATCGAGCATTATATCTGATTTTCTGTATCATAATTTCTGAACATATTGTCCGTACGGGCGCCATGTCAGTATCGCCATTATACGATATTAAATGTATTTTTGTACCATAACAAGATCACGAAAAAATAAATATATGATGGTCTTAATCGGTTTTTGATATTATTTCCACAGAAATAATTCTTTTTATGATTATTTCTCATTTTTGGGGAACTGCTCATAATATATAGCCCGCTATGCAATATGCCCTTTGTGAACGATCGGTAAAAAAAATTGAATTCGGAGCAAACTATTATGAACATTTTTGGGCTTCATTTCACAATTAAGTTGGTCTATTTTATTTCTATGTCTATGGTCCCAATACACACAAGAATGGGGGAGAAATGCGAGGGGTGCGGGGTACCATATTGCGGGAGGGACAGAGAGTTTCCTTTCTGTACACGTAGTTCTTATATTAATTCTGTGGCCATGCCATAGAATATTAGAAAAAAATATTAGTTTTATTCTGAGCTCTCTGAGGTTTAACTGCTAACAATACAACATGCATAAAACTTTAAAGCATTAACCAACGGGAGACGATGTGAGCGCAAATGTCTATGCAAATTAGTCTGCCACTTTTAGTGTGGGGGAAACGCGCTCACTAACGCAATGCGCCGTGTTAGACAATATAATTTATACACGCACACAAAGATAATGCCGACCACTAGCTTAAAAAACTACAAACACAATCACAAATAGTATAAGCAGATCAGAGGGATCCCCCTCTGATCTGCTTATACTACTTCACTCACGGCCCCTTATCAGGGCCGATTTAGGGCTCGTGCAGCGTGCCGGCGACTTTGGCGACTTCGGTCGCACCGACTCGCGGCGACTTGATTGAACGTGTATAACTAAACGGCTGAGTGCAGCGTGCCCGCGACTGACGACCAGTGGTCGCGCGACTTGCAGCGATCAGTCGTCACAGTCGCTTGCGATTGCACAGCGCAGTACTTAATTGATATCTATTTTATAATAATATAGCCCGGGAAGTAGTGTCATCCAATGTATGGAACCTGCAAATTTTGGTATCGGAAGGATTCACTTGGCACAGATGTTATATACATGAAGTTAAGCTAATTTAGCCCGGTAGCCATCCACCCCCCCCCCCTGGTGGGTAGGTAGGGGGGGCATTCAAAGGTACTCGCCGCCGCGCTTTAGTTAAAAAATCATATCAGCTTCTATTTACCTACCACCTCGAGTTTGGTGTCATTTTCTAGTAAATCAGACATGAGGAATTCATTTTTGAGACATTTAGTATATCGTTTGATAGAAAAAACGGAAAATATTGACGAAACTATCAAAATCGGTTTGTTATTTTTTTTATTCAACTGTCAATATTTTTGAAAATGATGAATTTTGTGCAAATAAAAAATACTATATTAAAGAATATTTATCTAGCTTTTAAAAAATATATACTTTAATATATAAAGTTATCATAGATCTTTCTGAAAAAAATCGGACATGGTACGCGGCGGTGGCTAGCAACTTTTCCAATCGTCTATTTTCGCACCCTTTTGTTGATATATCAATATGGTTTTATATGCAAAATATACAGAATAAGTACTTTACTTAGTTATTGACTGTCTTTATGGTCTGATGAATTAATAATAATATTTTTAGGGTTCCGAAGTAAACATGGAACCCTTATAGTTTCGTCATGTCTGTCCGTTTGGCTGTCCGTCCGTCTTTCCGAGGCTTAGCTCAGAGACTAGTAATGCTATCAAGTTGTAATTTGGTATAGATATACATATTAATTACGCGGATAGAAATGTAGAATAAAATCATGAAAAAAAATTTTTTTAGAGCGGTTCCCCTACGGCTAAAGTGGGGATAATTTTTTTTATCTCGATTATACCATTGTGTGGGGTATTATTTGATAGGTCTTTCAAAAATATTATGAGTGTGTAAACATCATATTTTGTTTAACGGATGCCCGTTTGTGAAATATTTGACTTTAAAGTGCAAAATTTTGTTAGAGTCAAGTGTCCCCCCTCTCGAATAGGAAAATAGTTGTCGGTGGTTACGGGAAAAAGTCATGATACGTAGTAAAGATAATGAATTTAAAAGGAAAACTATCACTATTATGAAGGCTTTACCCTTTAACTAGTAATAGACGATAAACTTACAAAATCGATTTTAGTATGAAAAATATTTGTAGGAACATTTTTCATTGAATATGATGGTATGGTATATATACATTGTATTATAGTCATTAGTTAAATAAAGCTGGGAGTTAATTTGAGTTGATGTGTCCACATTTGTACAGGGTAGGCAGGCAGGCACCTTCGGAACTCTACAATGGTGGCCCGATACGGACTTGACCAATTATTTTATAATATTATCGACATTTTCCACCACAGTGGCATAATTTGGTTCATTTTAATTGAATTTTGACAGCTGCACCTAACACCGCACCGTGGCTTGCATCGAATCAGTTCAGACAAGCGGTAGCAGCAACTGGTGCAATAGTCCACTTTGGTTTCCATTTATTTAATTCCATTTCCCATCCTAAATCAGCAAGTGCGCTGTTCTCCAAAAAAGACAGTCAGCTAGAGAATATTCCGACGATGGAAGCTAGTTCTCGGCTGCATCTCCTAAGCGCTGTTTACTAGGGTGTGCATGTAGAATGTCATGTGGCGTTCCGCATCCCAAGCCCTATGTTTTTATCGTCCTAGACATGCACCGCCAGAAAGAACGAGCATAGTGGTAAGTGGGGTCAATATCGCTATTTGTGGAACTATGAAGTACCTTGGCCTAATCCAAGATGCCAAAAGGAAGTTCTCCGATCGTTTCAAGAATATGGCTCCGAAACTCTTGAAATCGGCATCTGCGTCGTCCAGGATACTGCCTAATATCGGAGGACCTAATGCACCCGAGCGACGCCTCTATACTGGTGTCGTACGGTCGATGGCAATATATAGAGCCCCAGTATGCGCAGATGATTTAAAAAAGGAGAGCATAATGTTGTTGCGTAGACCCCAAAGGGCTATCTGTACAATACAAGGATATCGCACAGTTTCTGCAGACGCTGCTTGTATTCTTGTTGGGTCCTTGCCATGGGATCTAGAGGCAAAAATTCTTTCTGGGGCTTTTTTATGGCGTGAAGAAAATCGCGCCCTAGATTACAATAAAGCACCGAGGGAAGTGGCTACATATAAAGCGGGTCTCCACTTGGAACCTGTAAATGAATGGGAAGAAAGATTGAGGCAGCCAAATGGAGGTCAAAGAACAGTAGATGCTATCCGACTGTGCTATCCGACCAGTTCTTTCCCAGTGGTTAGATCGGCAGCATGGCTGTTTGACTTTCCGGTTGACGCAAATTCTTACAGGACATGGCTGTTTTGGCAGGTTCCTGTATCTGATACCCGGAAGAGAGCCGACCACTGAATGTCATTATTGCGACTGCCTCGAAGACAGCTCAGCACACGCTTGAGGAGTGTCCGGCCTGGGAGCGAGAACGTCATGATTTACGCGCGGTTGTGGGAAGCGACCTTTCGCTGCCCTCTGTAGTACAGGCTATGATTAGCAGCGGAAGGTGTTGGAAGACAGCATAGATATTCAGCGAGACTGTAATGTCAAAGAAAGAAGAGGCAGAGCGACAACGAGAAGCTCTGTCTGAAGAAGGTATACGCAGTCGGAGGCCGGGCCGGAGGAGAAGGGCCAATGCCCATCTTATGCGCCTCTGATAATGGCTGGCGATGGACCTGGTAATCGGTCCAACGCGGACGTTTATAAGAGGCTATTATTTAAGGCAGGCGGAGTAATTATACTCGATGCAGGGTGACCTTTGAAGGTCACTGCCGTGGCTGGAGAGTGTGAAAGATTGGTGGTAACTCCACCGTTCCCACCTCTTCAGTATTGGTATGTAGAGGCACCGTGGTGTTTTTAGTGGCCCAAGTCGCACATACCGCTTCACTGCTCAACTGTCGAGAAGTGAAGCGGTATGCGAAGGCATTTTCACCACATTAACAAAATTTTGCACTTTAAAGTCAAATATTTCACAAACGGATCCCTAAATCAAAATATGATGTTAACACACTCATAATATTTTGAATAACCTATCAAATGATGCCCCACACGATGGTATAATCGAGAAAAAAATCATCCCTACTTTAGCTGTAGGGGAGCCGCCCTAAAAAACCTTTTTTTTTTCATGATTTTGTTCTCCATTTCTATCCGCGTAATTAATATGTATATCTATGCCAAATTACAACTTGATAGCATTAATAATCTCTGAGCAAAGCCTCGGACAGACGGACGGACAGCCAAACGGACAGACATGAGGAAACTATAAGGGTTCCATGTTTACTTCGGAACCCTAAAAAAACTATTATTTATTCATCAGACCACAAGAGACAGTCAATAACTAAGTTAAGTACATATTCTGTATATTTTGCAAATAAAACCAAATTAATATGGTTACAAAAGGATGAGATACTAGACGATTGGAAAAGATCCTAGCCACCGCCGCGTACCATGTCCGATTTTTTTCAGAAAGATCTATGATAACTATATATATGAAAGTATATATTTTTTAAAAGCTAGATAAATATTCTTTAATATAGTATTTTTTTATTTGCACAAAATTCAGGATTTTCAAAAATATTGACAGTTATATAAAAAAAATAACAAACCGATTTTGATATTTTCGTCAATATTTTCCTTTTTTTCTATCAAACGATATACTAAATGTCTCAAAAATGAATTCCTCATGCCTGATTTACTAGAAAATGACACCAAACTCGAGGTGGTAGGTAAATAGAAGCTGATATGATTTTTTAACTAAAGCGCGGCGGCGTGTACCTTTGAATGCCCCCCCCTACCTACCCACCAGGGGGGGGTGGATGGCTACCGGGCTAAATTAGCTTAACACCTGTGCCAAGTGAATTCTTCCGATACCAAAATTTGCACGTCATGACACTACTTCCCGGGCTAATAATGGATGCAGAAGGTTTAATAGATGCAGTTCGTAGTCGCCCGGCACTTTGGAACCAAAAACATAGAAAATACTATATATATATAAGGTGGACACAAATTAACTACAAATATTTTCAGGGCTAATTACTGATATTATTTAGAAAGTATATCAGTGGTTTTTTCAATTTTCTACAAGCTAGTTTTCGAGAAAAATTAACGTTTATGTTTTTTGAAAACCGTAACATTATAACATCCTGTACGTAAAATGGCAATTAAAATGACACACACAAACAAAAGCCGGTCACTGTGTAACAAACCCTCTAGTCAACGTCTCCAAGAATGGTTAAATCCCTGGTTACGTCACCCAGAAGTAACTATTCTAACCTACTCAATATCTACTCTTATTTGATTTATCTTTAACCTAGCTTGAGAATAACCTAAGTGTGTGTTTACATATTAGTTCTCGTAATATTATGAGTTGTGCTGTGATCTCCTAGTGTAGTTCCCTGATTGTATTCCGCAATGAACCTTGGATCTTTTCGAAGTGCTATGTCGGGAGCCTATTATTATAACCTGGATTAAATGTCTTACTACTATGTACTGTCTGTGTCTTAACCAACCTTATATACATTACAGGAATTACAGATAATGCTAAGGACTATCTATAGAAATTAAAACTAAATCTCACTTGGCTAACTTATACTATTGGTTTGTCTTAAATATACACTTAACACTACTAATTATTGAATTATTAATTATAAGGTGAGCTATGAGGTTTTCCAGCTTTTGAAATACCGCAACTTTGAAAGATATCTACTAACATATGTGTGTTCCTAACGCTTAACTTAGATAGGTGAGTATAAGGTATATGACCAATGGTACCGATGATGGTTTTATTTGCTTTAATAGAATCTCTCAGCTTATAGTTGGGTCTAGTATGGACCAGGCCCCGCTAGAAAAGTTTATATGAGTGAGTATGTATTTCTTAAGGTCGGTAAAAATATGTAAGTATGGAAAATGCAAATATTGCTACAAAATTGATAATTCTCAGCTTTATTAGCTAGATCTGGCTTATGGAAACATGCCCCTCCGTCCGCATGTTACAGTAACCTTCGGCTCCAGACTTGGACAGATTCCCTCCAGATGCTCAGCTATTATTTTCTTGATTTCAATATAAATAATGAATAACTAAGGTCTGAACATAGTTTAGTCTGTCTGTCCTTGTATAATTAAATAAAACAGAGAGGAGAGACAAAATGTCTCCAAGTGATTTATCAGTTTTCACAATTATGGATTTATTCCATATATTGTGATCAGCTGAGATCTTTTATTTTTATGTTAAAATCTAAATGATTAACTATATATCATATATGAATTCAACCTTACAATTCATTAATGGGATTCTGATAAATCTGATCTCTGAAGGAGAGTAAGTTATTAAAATTAATTAATAATAGGGATAGTGGTGATGTATTCATACTTTAATTATGTTAGAGTTATAATGTGGGTTTACCAACAGGTGGTAATAGGTAAGTTAAGTGTGCAGAAGAGAATTAGCATTACTCAAACTGATGTAACTTGACTTGTCTTTTGTTTATATAATTTTCAGGTTAGAATTACATCCTTAAATCTGAGATCCATTGTATTTTAGATTGATTCAGTACTTATCACCATTATTAGTGAATTTGTCTATATTCACTCAATAATAGAAGCTATTTGTACTCAACCAAAGGAATCATCCTTAATAAATCAATTTCTTTATGAATATTTAGAAGTTATTTACAGATATTCCAGTGAGTGGTAGCAACTACTCAATATCCTTTGATAGTGTACTAAAATATCTTTTGACATAGCACACAGGCGGTAACTGCCTTGTATCTAGATTCGAGCAGACACTGAACACAACTAGAATCAAACTTTTGTAGTTTAATTGTAAGTTTTATAAATGTATAGACTCCCATCTTTAAGGAATATAGTTTTACTAATAAATTTAACTTTCTCAACAAGGAATTTGACCAATGCCGGTACAAAGGATTAGAGTATGATCTTATTCACTAGATTGGAACAATTATTAGGTATTTACTCAAATATATAGACAAGTAAAGTCAACATCCATTAAGTACATGACTAAATTGAGTCAAATAAGTAGGAAAAGGGGTTGGAAACGTTCCATTACCCACAACATTCAGTATTTGTAAATAATGATAAGGTTAATTGGAAACTCACCGAATCTATAGTCACTTCAACACATAATTAGCACAACTAAGAACTTTCACTTTCCAATTTTTACTCAGTTAATTACTTATTTTCCGTATTGGATAGGTTTTATAAATAGCCCTATAATTGTAAGATTCCTGGGAACCTTCAATTCACACTTTTTATACCTCCATTTTGATAAATGATAAACCGACTAATTATTCGTGTTATTTGACCATTTTGTTTTATTTTGTGTTTTAATTCCTAAAAATGGCGCCATTTCCTACCAGCCATTTTTAACACCCCCTACCTATATGTATGTGAAATTAAGGCCTATTTTTGTCCCTATCGGTCCCTAAGTCCCTGACAACTACAGAATTTTTAAACCATTTCATAGTGCAATGAGATGGGTCCCTAATTAGGTATCCCCGGTGTAAGGAATACCCTCCTACCAGCTAGCTACGAGACTTCGGGAGAGCTTCTCCCTTCCCTAATAGAAATTTACCTGCCTATCAACCTACAAACGTGTCCTACTCTTGGTTTTTGGGCCAACATTTAGTTAAAACCCCTAGCTTCTAAAACGCCGAGTGGGCAACCCGTTATCCTACTTTCTAACAGCCCAACGTGATAATTCTGATTGGGAAGGAACAGAATTATGCCCTAACAGAGGTTTAGTTATATGAGGCAGTCTTCCAAATCGTCCAGTGAGATTAGATCTCTGCGCCTTTCGGATCGTCGGCTCTGGGCTCAATGAAAGCGCTTTCATTCAACTAAGCAACTAAACTAGGCATTCTCTTAACAGAAGCCCACTTGACACGTTGCAAAGCCAAGCTCCAGGACCTACCCCGCAAGGTTCTTACAAATAGCCCTTAAAGAAACAAATCAAAATATCTATTTGAACAAGAAACGAATTCTACCCTCTATCCACTTTCGCAGATATCAGGCAAAACCCATATTCTCGTCCAATCGCAGCTAATGCTCAACTACTCTAATATTTAATTAAATTTACTGGGGAAATCTACTTATTTTGTGAATTCTTCAAATTAAACTATATACGTTAAAACCGAACTTAATTTTACCATTTCAAGCTCGCAATAACGTATTTTTCTCAAAAGATTCGCGGGGAAATATGCGTTCCTAAGCCTCATGAAGAAACCTTGCGCCCAAACACTTTTCTTGCAGACTACTTCTATCTTGAGTTAAAATAAACTTCTTCAATGACGCTTCTTACAGAGGTGAGATTGGCGCCCGGCAGCACAACGTTGTCCCCCAAAGACCGCAGATGAAAAAAGCCTCGAATGTCCCTTCCTATCAGTTTTATGCAACTCTCTCTTGTCTATGTGTGTGTAAAAATCTCGAATCTTCCATGAATTCCAAGCTCCCCTACCTTACTTCCTGTATTGCAACTATAATAATTCTATTCTCCCGAACCCTATATCCACCGAAATAACAATATAAATAGTTAATGTAAAATATACCTTATAATAGCATGATTTTATACATAATTCTTACAAAATAACTATTTCCACGCAATTGCTTGTGCTATAGTCTAGCTTAATTAATAATTATTTTCTACTTTCTTTATAATCGACATAAACCAAACAGTTCAGCTCGTTGCCGATCATATCCTTATCTTCTTTTCCTCTATTATCAAGATTAATTTCATTATTCATCCATTTTCCGTACCCCAAAATGTTACAATCAAACGAACAGAAAAATCAATAATGGCAAAATAATTCCTATACTGGCAATGATTCGTTTCCCTCCAGCTTTGGACAAAATATCACGTGACATCCCTGCGCTACTATTGGGTAGTCAATTCGATCACGCCACTTTTCCGTGTGAATCTACCTCCTAATTTACTAACAGGTGCAAATATCAACGGAACTTCTACCATAGACCAAATTTTCTATCATAGACACTAGATCTATAATTCAAGTGGCCTATACACTTGACAGCGAATAGTTACCTATTAAAAATAAATCCTATATTTACCCTTCGCATGTTTAAAATTATTATAATAAGCTAATATTTATTCTTTAACTAACGAACTTCACAATTATTTTAAGCCCTCAGTTCTTTGCGTACTAATAATAATATCATTGCATCCGGAACGTTTTTTTTTTTTCCTCGGTGTCATTACTTGACGTTGTCAAAATGACATTATTTTCTTTGTTTACAATTTATAGAGCCAACAATACGCTGCCGTTTTCAATAATTAAATTTACCAAATAACTAGTAATATGCAACAAAACTACAGTTTACAGACTCAGTTCAAAACCTCCTGAAGATGACAAGGTTAGTTCAATTTCTCTCCTTTTATCATGTAAATATTTGAGAAGAAATAACACGTTCATATTTGAACTGTTACAACTGACAGTGACCGTCGTTTACACTGTCGTTTACGTATAATAAATCGCTTGACATCTCTGTCTTTCACGCACTTTTCATAAATAAAGAGGAATACAGCAAATCAATTTCATTCAACTATTAATTAGTGGGAGGAGCTTAAAGAGGAATGAAGTCTCTACACATTTAACTACAGTATGATACTAAATGTCATCATTAAATAATATTTTTTTTGTTATAAAAAACAAAAAAAAAAACTAGCGTATCGATTTTTAAAATTGTATCTCCAATACGTTTGTGGCTAAATTGATTCGATAAGTAGAAATTAGAGTACACTATCAATCACCACATTGGATCGAATACTTATTGAAAGCATTCGCCGTTAATAAGCGTTGCTACAGACGATTTAGACAATAGGAACAATGCACAAACCACTTACCATGTAGGCAGGCTTCGAGCACGATTCCTCACGAATAGTTCTTCCTTTAGACACCTAGCCGGCCAGCCACACACGATTATAAAGTTCCAAAAACACTGTTGAGCACTTGAAGTTTTATTAAGAATAATTGAGTAAAATGTAATGTTTGATGCGCGCGCGCCTTCGCTTTCACGTACAGACACGGAGAGGTTTTACTGGTTCTGCCACCAGCCTTCTGCTACCAGCCTATGGCGTTGATCTCTCAGACACCGGTAGGATCTGCGCATGCGCCAGCGGAAGTCCGGGCGCCCTATTGGCTAAATAGAACTGCAGCACAGCGAATTGTGATGATTGATAAGTGCATCGGTAAGGCGCGCGAAATTCAAATTGAAAGGTAAACAAGATTTGCGTTGAAAACGGAACATTCCGCCCACCAAAATACCAATAGGATTTTCCCAGAGTAAGAATAAGAAACGGTAATTAACGATAAATATGTTTAAGTTATTATTCTAAACTTAAAAGCTAACAAATGATAAGTTGAAACGATTATACGGAGGGTAGAGGACATAGTTTGACCAAAGGTCTCTTAAGCGAGTGATCCCTGGCTGTTCTAACGGTTGCGACTCGAACTACCCCATCAGGGCCAGGATGCAAGGAAACAACTCGTCCTAATGCCCATTGAAGAGGAGGCCGATTGTCCTCTTTTATAAGTACGATTGAGTTTACAATTAACGGTGTTGAGTCCGTGGTCCATTTTGCTCGCTGAGTTAACCCATGTAAATATTCATTTTTCCAGCGTTTCCAAAATTGTTGTTGAAAAGATTGGATAAGTTGCCATCGAGTTAGTCGATTGATTTTTACGTCCTTGTAGTCGGAGTCAGGAACTGCTGTAAGAGGTTCCAGCGTTAAAAAATGACCGGGCGTAAGAACGTTCAAATCGTTGGGATCCGAGCTCAATGGACACAAAGGCCGCGAATTTAAAATTGATTCGATCTGAGCGAAGAGTGTGGTAAGCTCTTCAAACGTTAAGACCTGATCGCCAACAATACGGTACAAATGACTCTTTGCGGCTTTGATTTGGATTTCCCACACCCCTCCAAAGTGGGGAGCAGAAGGTACGTTACGTTTAAAATCTATTTTTTCCGCATGAGAGGCTTGTTCGATACATGACGCTAGTTGTGAACTTGCACCAACGAAATTCGTACCGCAGTCAGAGTGAATAACATTGCAGCGGCCGCGACGAGAAACGAAGCGACGCAATGCCGCGATGAAGCCGTCAGTCGATAAAGTAGAAACCACCTCAAGGTGCACTGCTTTTGTGCTCAAGCATACGAATAAACACAAGTACGCTTTATCGATTTTAGCACCACGATGAAGCCCGAGCTTAATTCGAAAAGGCCCTCCTAGATCGACACCTACGACAGAGAAGGGTTTTGCCTGATTGACACGAAAGGCCGGAAGGTCGCTCATAAAGGGTTGCAAAGGTTTCGGTTTAAGACGGTAGCATCTTATGCATCTTGAAAGATGATGACGTACAGCATGCTTTGCCGCAAGTATCCAAAACTGTTGTAAAATCAGATAGTTGGTTGTGTTCAAACCGGGATGAAAATTGTTTCGATGAATAGATTCGATTACAGCTGATGTAAGAACACTCTTTTTGGGCAATAATGCGGGATACTTATGTTCGAAGTCAAGATCGGAGCGCGATAGGCGCCCGCCTACTCTGAGTATACCCTGCTCGTCCAAAAACGGGTTTAGTTTACGAAAACTGCGAGGTAACTGTATCTTTGATTGTAATTTGGATATGACATCCAAAAAACAACGATGTTGGAAATGTTTGACGATAATTAGTAACGCACGATGACGCTCAGCGTCCGTTACGAAAAGATTATCTGATCGCGGAACAGTGTTACGCATGTTATTACAAAACCTGCGAACGTAAGCGATAATGCGACAGATTTTATCTAAAGAAGAATATTTTTCGAATAGCCGATCAATTATAGACGTGTGATTAACGCTTTCGATTTGATCCGAAACGAGAACCGTGGTGCGACGCTGCTCAGAGAGCACCGCATTGTCATCGTTTGAACGATTTTTCGATGTATCGATTGGCCACTCAGACTGTGGTTGAGACAACCATTCTGGGCCCGCCCACCATAGGGCAGTGTTTAGCAAATCGTGAGGCAATTGCCCACGCGAACAAACATCTGCAGGATTTGTGACAGATGGTACGTGCCTCCAGCACTCGGTCGGTACGATATCTTGAATGTGACTTACGCGGTTTGCAACGAATGTCACCCAGCGAGAAGAAGGAGCTCGCAACCAGGATAAGGTAACGGTGGAATCACACCACAGATAAGTGTCATGGACAGGAATCCGCAGCGTGTCCTTGACAAATTTGATAAGGTCTGTAAGCAAAACTGCACCACACAGCTCTAAGCGAGGTAACGATTGACGTTTTAAAGGAGCTACACGAGCCTTTGCACATACGAGAAAGACGCGAACGGGGCCGTCAGACTCGATAACACGCAGGTATATAACGGCGCCATATGCTGCTTCGGAGCTGTCACAAAATCCATGCAGTTGATATGATTGAGCGCTATCGGTAGCGTATTTACGTGGAATTTTAAGATTCCTAACTTGAGGAAGCTGTTCAGAGAACTTTTCCCATTGAGAGATAATTTCCGGTGGGGGCTTATCATCCCATGAAAGACCTAGAATCCAAAGCTTTTGAATAAGACATTTGGCATGAATTGTCAAAGGAGATAGAAAACCCAGAGGATCGAAAATTCTAGCAACCTCACTCAAAATCGTTCGCTTGGTGCACGGTTGATTAGATGGATTAACGGTAAAGACGAACGAATCCGAAGCAGGCTCCCACTTAAGGCCCAGAACCTTGATAGTTGTGTCTTCAGTTTCGGTAAAAGTGATTGCTTCTGAAAGACACGCCTCCGCGGGAAGATCGCTAAGTAGCTCGGGTCGGTTACTCACCCATTTTCGGAGCTCAAACGAGCCAAGACCGAAAAGAGCGATGAGTTGAGTTTTGATTTCTCTGGCGTCCTTCAGCGATGAGCTTCCGGATATGACGTCATCAACGTATATGTCGGAAGTTAAAACGGTTTTGGCCTTTGGGTACTTGTGACCCTCATCGTTGGCCAGTTGCTGAATAGAGCGGCACGCCAGGAATGGAGCGGAAGACACTCCGTACGTTACGGTATTTAATACGTACTCTTGAAGAGGCTCATCTGGGTGAGCTCGCCAGAGAATACGTTGATAATCACGATGTTGAGGAGCTAGGTTGATTTGACGGTACATTTGGCGCACGTCTGCCATGAAGACAATTGCGTGCTCACGGAAATGAAGAAGGATCTCTACGATATTTGATTGTAACTTCGGTCCCGTCAGCAGCGAGTCGTTTAGCGATTTGGAAGTTGCATCTTTAGCCGAGGCGTCGAATACAACGCGAAGCTTCGTTGTAGCGCTGTCGGGACGTAGCACACAATGGTGCGGTATATAATACTTGCCTTGACCCATTTGCTTGGCAGGTACCAGAGTCATGTGACCACTGTCGATATAGTCAGTCATGAACTCCACGTATTGTTGGTTTAAATTGTGATCGCGATACAGACGCCTTTCAATGGCATGAAAGCGTCGTAAGGCTATCTCTCGAGAACCTTCAAAGACTGGCTCCTCGTCGTCCTTGAAGGGGAGACAAACTACATATCTACCTGTCTCGTCACGGTAGTGATTACTGAGAAAACTATTTTCACAGCGTTGCTCTTCTGGGGTCAATCGGGAAGATTGTGGAACGTTATCGATTTCCCAGAAACGTTGAACAATTTTGTTTAAACTATCGTCTACGGTAGAAGGGGCTACTCCTAGTAGACTGGACGATGCGAGTCTGGACTTCCCAAGAAGAAGCCAGCCGAAGACTGAGTTGAAAGCTCGCGGTTGAGAGGCGTTACCCTTCAGACGTTGTTCGAGAAGTGACTCAGCAAAGACGTCGGCACCTAACAAGACGTCGATCGGACCGGGGATGTCAAAACCAGGATCAGCTAGCGGTAGTGTTTTGACCTCCTCCCATCCTTTCGTATTTAGCCTTGCTATCGGTTGATCTCCGCAAATGCTCGGTATGACGAGCATTCCCAGACGAAACTTTACGTTACAGTTGGTGCCAATGTCGCATGTAACAAAGCCACTGACTGAGGCAGGGCTGCCCCTTAACCCATAAACGTTGATATTACCAGTTATAGGTTTTAGATTTAATCGTTGAGCGGCGTGAGCCGTGAGAAAATTGTTTTGACTGCCGGTGTCAAATAACGCGCGAAATGTATGAAATTCACCAGAAGCATCACGAATCTGGACGAGAGCTGTTGCCAGTAACACGGTTGTGGTTACGGTTGGATCAGACTGAGTTAACGAATCCTTAGCCACTAAGGTCGCCGAGCTTGCCGCCGGCTCCTTATGTAGCAAAGTGTGGTGTTTACGTCTACATTGTCGACATGAAAACATTGATGTGCACTCTCGCACTGAATGGGATGCGTTAAGACAATTGTAGCACCATTTCTTTTCAGTGGCCACAGCCATGCGCTCATCTATTGATTTTGCCAAAAAATCACTACAGGCCGAGATGTGATGTTCATTACGACAGTAGGCACATTTACGAATCGGAGTGCTCGAATTATGAGCAGGTTTCGCTTGTTGTTTATCACCAACATTTTTATGAGTAGTGACGGTGGGAGCGACAAGCGAATGCGTGACGTTATGTCGCTTGAACTTCTGTGAAGTTCCCGGTGTGTCCTTTGAAACGTTAGCGGTTTTATTGGTAACATTCGAAAAGTGCGTGTCGCGAATTAATGCTTCACCTTTAGAGTGTAAGAATGCCCTTAAATGGTTATACTGTGGAAGCTCAATATCGGTATGTTTTTCCTCAAACTCGCGTCTTAATTTGGTATCGAGTTTGGCCAGAACATTATAACAAAGAACAAAATCCCATTTATCGGTAGGTAATTTTAAAGTTTTTAAAATTGTTAAGTTCTCATCGATCGTGTCTAAGGCGCGTCGAAAATCTTGAGCGTTCGAAGTCTTTAAACTAACGTCCAAGATATCACGCCAGCACGTAAACGCTAATTCGCGTTTATCTTCATAACGGGACTTGAGAGCCTCGTACGCACTTAAATAATGTTCACTTGCAACAGGAAAAGTTCTAATGAACGATAAAGCATCACCACTTAAAACTGACACGAGATAGTGAAATTTCTCAATATTACATAAGGAGGTAGAATCATGTATCAACGCGTTATAAGTTGCAATGAACTCAGGCCATTCCTTGATAGCACCGGAAAAAGTTGGCAACGAAATTTTTGGTAACCGCATATTTCCACTGTGCGAACCGGTCAATGAATTATGTTTCGAAGTGTCAGCTTGTTGAGATGAACGTTGTTCAAATTTTCGTTGAATTGCCAACACTTGAAAATACAATTCGTCAAATCGATCCTGAAGTTCATCGTCCTCCTCATCGGCATCATCCTTAAGAAGGTCCAAAATAATAAAATGGGAGTCATGAAAACTATCAGCAATCGTTTTTATTTCATGACAATATGAAAGAAATAACCCTACTTGTGATTCATCGGTATTGGCTAAGGTACCTACTTCCAAAGCCTTCGTTAAGCGATTATATGCTATAGTTCGTTTACGTCGCAAACTGGGCAAATTATTAATAGTGTACGTATTTTCGATACCCTTTTTAATAGTAGGTTTAGATTTACGCCTTGATAGTAAAGACATAATTAATATCAAAACAATAAAACCTGATAGCAACAAATATTCGGATTCGATAAAAAAGTTTAGTTGCGAACGTCTTCAGCGAGACCGCGTTCACAAGAATCGACGAGAATCACTGGGGCGGTATTACACGACAACAGGTAATATTGTCACCTCGGTCACCTGAGTTTTAAATTGAAATAAATTAAATTGATAAGGATGAATTAAATGAGCGTTAGGAACACTAAAAACGGTTTGCGATATTCGTTAATGTACGGTAAATAAAAAAAATAAAAATCAGTTTTTTTGTAAAAACAAAAAACTATGATTTTTAACCTAAAACGGTAATAATGAAAATGTGAACGCACCAAAATTCGTTGAAAATATGATACGATAAACGATACAACGTCACGATAAAAAATATTTCGTAATTTGAAACGAAATAACTTTTCGATAAATAAATATCAAGAGGAAACGTTGAACGGTTGGAAAAAAGTAGTCGAGTTATAACGAACTATCAACATAAAATTATGAGAAGGTGGATTTGCAATATTGTTTATTGCGAACGGTAAAACGGTAGATAATTTTATGCTAATAAGTATAAAACGACAAAAGAATTTATTTTCAACAAATATTCTAGAAACTGATGGAAGCCATCTTAAATCGATAAACGGTAGGTAAGGTACTCAACAAAACAAAATGGAACAAAGACTTGTTTTCCGATTAGTAATTGAAACAAAATGTTATGTTTATTCGTTTTAGCTGTACTAGTAAGTATAATAAGCGTGGAATACGGTAAATGAAGTAGCAATTACTAAATCGAATTGGTATTTGGCGGCAGACTGAAGGTAGGTATCCAAAGTTCCCGGGTTTCGGCACCAAAAAATGTGGCTAAATTGATTCGATAAGTAGAAATTAGAGTACACTATCAATCACCACATTGGATCGAATACTTATTGAAAGCATTCGCCGTTAATAAGCGTTGCTACAGACGATTTAGACAATAGGAACAATGCACAAACCACTTACCATGTAGGCAGGCTTCGAGCACGATTCCTCACGAATAGTTCTTCCTTTAGACACCTAGCCGGCCAGCCACACACGATTATAAAGTTCCAAAAACACTGTTGAGCACTTGAAGTTTTATTAAGAATAATTGAGTAAAATGTAATGTTTGATGCGCGCGCGCCTTCGCTTTCACGTACAGACACGGAGAGGTTTTACTGGTTCTGCCACCAGCCTTCTGCTACCAGCCTATGGCGTTGATCTCTCAGACACCGGTAGGATCTGCGCATGCGCCAGCGGAAGTCCGGGCGCCCTATTGGCTAAATAGAACTGCAGCACAGCGAATTGTGATGATTGATAAGTGCATCGGTAAGGCGCGCGAAATTCAAATTGAAAGGTAAACAAGATTTGCGTTGAAAACGGAACAACGTTTATTTAGCCCCCTGGAGCCAGCCCTGAAAATATTTGTAGTTAGTTAATTTTGTTGCCAATGTAAATAATTGTATATAGGTAAGTACTATATGATATGCTTATTCACGAAGACTAACATTATGCCTTATGTTCAGTACTAACACCAACAGTTAACTATTGTAAATTGCTATCGATCGGTCGCAAGTAATCGCTGGTCGCTAGTCGCCCGCACGCTGCACTGTTTTTAGTAGCAGAAAGTCGCCGCGAGTCGGTGCGACCGAAGTCGCGCGAAGTCGCCGGCACGCTGCACGAGCCCTTAGGTAGCAGTGTTGCTCGAGGAAATTTTCATAAAGCTGGCCATTGACGATCAGTTTTTCGCGTAAAACTAGACGTAAAACTGTGGCGTCACTCCAAAATTTGATCGTGAGTGTAAAATCATCACTCCAGAGTTTTAACTGACGACGCGCCACGGAAATTTTGTGGCAGTGGCAGAAAAAAAAATCACAAAACAGTTTGACAGTTCACACAAATCACAATATTTATACTTTTTAAATGTTTTTACTAGGTTTTATTTAAAAAAAAATGTCAATCTCGTACACTTGCCCGTACATTTTTGCTTCTTGAATGGCCTCGCCTTTTATGAATTCATCTGGAACTATTTATTTTTTTAATTTGGGTCTCGAAAAATCCCTCAACACTGAATGGGTGAGAGTGGCCTCTCTTGTTAGTAAAATTCTCTGTCTACATGTCAGTCAACCAAAAAATAAAATGACATGACAGATAGCCCGTGCCGCCAGAAAAAAAACCGACCGAAGCTTGTCTTTCCACGTAGTGATTATATACTCTTTGTGTCTTTCTTTCTATCATGGAAGTTGTTGTGTTGTGTTTTTCCTTCCTTGAAATATAAAAGGTATTTAGTGCTTTGTGTAGAACAAATTTATATTGTAATTACGTAATATAAACGATTTTTTTACCGGGGGTTTGAAGCATGTATCATAAAATTGCTATTTACTTGTACGTTGTTGTATTTCACGACCCCTGTATAGTATTTGAATCATTTTAGACAATTCATTGTCAAAAATTACAGTTTCAAAGATGCAATACGCTGTTATAAATTTAGCCACACGGTTAATACATGTTCAAGATAGATGAAGAGATTTCGTCGAAATTAATATGGACGTCTCGGAGCCTGCGACGCCTTCGTTGCATTCTTACAACAGCTTGAAACTTTCCAAGACTGCTGAGGATAGTGGATACCATACATCATTTACTCCTAGCTCAATAGAGCTAACAAGGATTTCAAATGATAGTCCGTCACTTCTTTCACCAAAGTTCGTTATCACAGGTCATATTCAAGTTGGCAAATCTTCCGATTTTCATCGAGATCGAAGACAACATTACTCAACATTATCATCAACAATCAAGGAATATGTAGATGAGCTTACTCCACAAAAACGTGGTGTAAAGAGGTCCTATGAAAATGATATAGATTCTGCCAATACTAGTCACAACTCTTCTACAGGGACTCCTACTAGTATCATAGCTAGTAAAATACAAAAGTTAGTCTTTGATGATAATAAACAACATTTGCCATTATATTCTTCTTCAAGTTTACCTTTGAGCAGTGACCAATTTGATTCTAGTGAGCATATTCCCATAGTAGCCTATCCCACTACCCCAGTGAAAAAAGTTTGTAAAGGCAGCTGTAAGTTAAGCCCTTTTAATCGAAAAAAGTTTGCAAGAAAAGTGGAATTTGCAACTCATTCTTTATCATGTGAACGGAAAGCATTGCAACCAGCCAGATGTAGGTCAAAATACAGGGGAGAACAAGCAAAAGCAACCAGATATAAACCTAATCAGAAATTTGATATTATTAAATTGTTGTTTGAAAATGGCCGAATTCCTGTAGAGGTGATCTTAAACTACTTATCAAATGAAGATATATACAATTTCATACGGGTTAGTGATACATGGTGTCATATTTGGGAGAATTGTTTAGCAGAGAAGAATAAAACAAAACAGGAATATGTGAAATATCAAGATGCAGTATCAAGTAATGTGGAAAACTGGGAGAATGGAGTGATACCTAAGCTACCTGACAGTGTACAGGCTAGAACACTAAGAGAAATTCACAATGAAGCAAAACAACCTCCGTCTAGTCCTCCGGGGACTCCTAGGACAAATAGGTTCAAAAAATTTACGAGAGTGAGTATTTTGTTCTGATATTCCTGCATATTTCAAGTATCTTGAAAGGACTTTTTTAACAACAAGGGAACTGTTTAATGGTAGCCATGAAGTTGGTGTGTGTGCGCGACTCAGATTACTTAAGGGACTCTATATCATGAGCCTATGACTTCAATCGTCATACGACCACTGTAGCGTGTAATATGTTGTTGTGTACTGCCTACCATTCATTAATATAGTTTGAGAACATTATTTTTCCATTTTTATTATTGCTTTTAAGGACTGAGGTCTTCTATTGTTTTCTATTATCAAAGAATTAAATTTGTTAGCAACTTTATTATGAATCTTTGAAATTTTAATTTTATTTAGAATGCATTATGTACAAACTAACATTAGTTTGTCATATTTGTTTAAGTTACAGCAATCTTAAAAATAAAAATGTGTTATGAATAGAAGAACATATTTTCCCAGTGATCAAAATTAAATTTGTTAGTTTTTACTAAGTGGTATAGACTTAATTTTGTATTTTTTCAGGCAGCTTCAGAGGATAGCCGAACTCAATTGTCTTGTGTGAAGTGTCAGTACCCTGCCAAAGTAACAAAGGAGATGTCAGGGGAAGTGTGGGCTGAATGTTCTAATGCAACATGTGCTTACCAATTCTGCAAATCATGTAAAGGAGAAAGACACCCTACAACAAGTTGTCTCCAGTATGACCTAAATGAACCTAGTCCCTCTAAACGTAAAAAGAATTTCTATCCGATAAGCTCGAAAAAAAGTAAAAAGAATTTGTGCAGACTATTATGCTGACTGAAATTACGAGATTCAGTTGAAATTTCCAAAGACCAGTGTAAATTTTGAGTTGTTAAACAATTCAAAGATTTTAATGATTATTTTGCTGACTGATGTTGGGATACAAAATAACCTTAACATTACAGGTGAAAATGAAATTGTTTATCAGATTCCGATTGAGTGAGAATTATCTGATGAATAATTTTGTATGGTTATAGGGTTGAATTCCACTTGAGATTATTTATTGTGTCAATTGTCTGATTTAGTGCCATTTTGTGTTTTAATAATTTGATCAGGTTCTCTTTTTATTATTTAATTTTACCTCATTTGATTTTAAATATGTGCCTGTACATGACATTATAATTAATACAATTGCTCTTAAGTGGCTAAGTACCTATATTTTTTAGTTGTGAATTAAATTAATGTGAAATCTATTCATTTCAACTACATTATTTCATTTTAAATTGTATTGTGTAAACCGTCTCATGGAGATTGTTTTTAACAAGATTCCTATCAACCATAAATATGAAATATATTGTGCCCACTTTACATTAATTTCACAGAATCTTCTCAAGTACTTAGATTTTAAGTTTTATGGCTTTTCCTGTCTTATAATCATATTCTAATAGTTGATTGATTTGATCAAATTGATATTTACAATGAGGGCCATACTGAACCAGCCCACATTCCAAGATCTTTGATTATATTTTGTGTCATTACAAAACATTGAATACATCGAATTAACTATTGGAATATGACCTTAACTATGCAGAGTAGGGCACAAGAATTTGGTTCCACATATATTGCCTCTTTATAAGACTGTTTTATACATCACTATAAGTCAAAAACTGTTACATAGATTTTAGATCTGCAAAAGTATTGGATTGGCCTTTACCTCCATAGTATAATTTTTTCTAAGGTAACAGTATTGTGCTCTTTCTGGAAATAGTCTCACACTGGATGTGTTTTTTACCTTAGATCAAGTTTATACTAATGTAGAGAATAATGTAGATTATTACGCTTAAGTAAATAGCATTTAATGCTCAATGAAGAGCATTTGAATCCCACCCCACAAATGAAAGTCGCCATATTTTAATTATATACTTATTCGATATTTTTAATGTAAATTCTAATTTTTAATAGGTGATTTCTGAATCATTCCATTTTGGTACAATGAAACATTAAAATACTCTGTTAGTATTAATTTTTTTACACATTTTGTATTATTTTACGTGTGATAAATAATAAGAATGGAACACAAAACAGCTTTAATATGCAGTGAGCTCAAATATTTATTTCACTTTTTATTTTTATCATACATAAATTGTTAAAATGACTGTTCAACTTGATGTCACTATCAGGATTGACACTATTTCTCAATATTACAACGAAAGCCTGAATGTAGTAGTTTAATTCTATATTGTACCTATCAATATTAACTTTAAAAAGTTTTATTTGGTCATAGCCCCAAGTTGTTTTTGTGTTGTCTTATTATTAGATAATAAGTTGTAAATATTTTGTGTAGTACTTGTCACAGAGGCGGGACCAGTTTTAGTTTTTGAATTTCATAATAATTCCTATTTAATTTTAATCTGTACATTATCTCTATGAAACAATACTTACTTGATATTAATCGAAAAATTTGTTTAACAAAATCAAACCCAACATACAATAAACATCTTTTATAGTGCTAGTATGTATATGTTTTATAGGGATAATGGAATAATTCGAATAAATGATTCAAGTTTTAAAACTTAATAAAGACAATATTTTGATACATAAGTAATTTATCTGCTTTGCTTTACACCATAGAATTAATATACCTGATAGTGTTGATGCATGTTTGTTCAGTTCACATTAGTTTCTAGAGTATGAATTTAAATAACCTCTCAATATCTGATAGCTGATAATACTTCTACCGTAATACCATTGTGTCACGATTATGGCTTATCACTCGACACCAAGGTTTTTTTACCCTTGTATCAATAGAAATTTGTCCAGTAGATTTTACGTGATAGAGTAACAAACAAACATACAACCAAATGCATTTTAGGCTACCTTTTAACTGTAGGCTCGGACGAACCGAGCCAGTTCGAGGTTGAGGGTTTTTCTGACCTGATGCTTTTGCTGATTCCACGTCGATAAGCTTCGATCCACCCTTAGTAAAGTCCCATTTATTCATAATTGTCCTATTATGTAAACAATCTTCACAGTACTTTTTGTTGAATTTTGTTGAAAACAAATCAAATATTAGTTCAAACCTAAGCATTCTAAAGTAACACGTTTATTAACCACGAAAGTAATTTTCTAAAAAGTCTATTTTAATTTTTGTTGTAAATTAATAAAAGGCATGGTAAGATTGTTTACCTAATAGGACTATTATGAATAAATGGACTTTATGCTATTTCATTCTGGAATATACGGTTCTTATTGTACGGTATATCAACATTACGCTTAACCCGAACGGTCAATGATATTCAACATCAATTAGGTAAAAGGGTTTACTTAGTGGGAGGAAAAAATAAAACTTATAATATTACATTTTTTATTTCACATTTACAATTAAGTATAAGTATTTACAAAAGTAAAAATCTTACAAAACGACATTTTAGACTCCAAATTGGTCCACCATTCAAACATTTTTAATATAATTGAAATATTTTTCGAAAGTTCAATAAAACTTCGTCTTGAAATAACGAGGAACCAATTGAAATTCGAGTTTTAAATTATTTTTACATTATTTTGAATAAATATCTGCAATGGCGAATCCGGTGGTGGTGAGTTATAATGATTTTCTCAAAATGTTGCGGACATGCCTTTCAGCCAAGTCCCATCACAAACTTTGGTATTTGGTAGGCGACTTCGGGTAATTTCATTATCATTGACATCCTGGAATATATCAATAACACTTGTTTTATAAACATCCTACGAATAGGGTACGTACAGTGGATTCCTAAGTGATTCTCATTACCTATCTCAAATTTTGTACATTCGGAAAAAAAATTCGCGCTTTCAATACAATCCATCATTCTATAGAGCGAACATTTATTTGTTTTTTAGTTTCGTATCTTTTTTTTTAGGCGGCCCGTGAAAAAGGTCTGGCGCCGCCACTATTTAAAATAACACATTGTAAACAAAAAAAGTTGTATGATATGCTTGTGCCGGGAGGCTCATACATAACAAGTTTTAAAACTGCTTCTATTAATTTCCTCTCGTATAACCTTGTGAGGTTAACAGAGCTATATACAATACATGGATGTGAGATACCTTCACCCTGTCTACATTATGCATTAGTATACCAACCTTATGTAGCTAACGTGCCGGATATACTTAAATATCCATCACCGATCATACTTGCTGTACACTAGGACTAGGTCTGCATACAAAGAAAAGTAGTAGGTTTAATAAAGCTTAACAAGTATATATTAGATCTCGTATCATAGAACGTGCCTTGCTTGCATGATGGAGAAAGATACTCCGGCAAAAGGCATTCTATGATATGAAATACATATATAAAATTTATTTCTATAAAGTTATGTCAGAAACTGTTTAGATTATGTATTGAGATTAAATGTTTGTACTTATTTTAAATTTACATTTAAGTCTTACGTAACTAGCTGTTTATACCACCACCCATATATTAATTTTATAAGTATTCTATTAAAGCCATCACCTTTGTTGCTGTGAAGGATTTTGTTGCTGTAATTTCGTGTACATTTTAATTGACGTGCTGTGGTTTATTTGATACATAAATTGTTGTCAGATTTATGAAAAAGGGAAGAGAATGAATGTTTCAAAATTATAGCCACTTGCGGACGCTAGGCTATAGGTAGAGTAATAACTTCCACCGACCACCTCGCTATGTAAAAAGCATTTCAAGAAAACATAAAGTAGCCCTTATAGGTCGTCGCGCGACCTTCTAAATCTATTGTAACCTTTATTTCCGCTATATGATTCCACTGTCATCTGTACTGGGTTCAAACAATATACAAGGCACGGACTTGCGAGTGACAAGACCGATTAGGTACTGTAGTGCAAATTAATTTCCACCAGACCCTCGATTTGTGACACATTACTCACGAGACAGACAATCCGTTATAGAACCAAGCACGCCACGTTTGCGGCGCGGGCGCAGCGCCGTCGATGCGGGCCTCGATGTGGCCGCACAGCGCGCGTCGGTCGTGCGAGCGCCCCGACCGAGCGTCGCACAACAGACGCTTGCGACATTCCCCGTCGCAAGTACCCCGCCGTGGACTGTTCTTAAAGTAGTGTCTGAAATAGGACATAATTATTGAAATTGTGCCGTCTTCTCCTTTGATATGTTTTCTACATCTTTAGCAGTTTCATTTAGGTCAAGACTTAAACGATTTCCGTTGAACAGAGAATATTCTTGAGATTACAGAAGCCGAGTGAAGGCTACTACTAGTAGAGAGAAAGACTACTTTCTGCTACTCAATATGTAGCGGTGACATATATCATCATCATACTTGTAGTATAGGTTGAACAAGTCGTCGCGCCCAGTCATCTCGTCAATAAACTTGTCCCAGTCAGCCGGCCGCAGCGCCTGCATCGAGTAGGCCGAGCGCGCAGAGTACAGCTTGTACCAGATTGGGTACCCGAATAGATTGGCTTCCTTCAGGTTCATGATCCACGTCTCGTGGTCGATTACTTGCTGAAAAAGGGCATTGATCAGTATCTTGAGAAGTTTAAACATAGTTCATTTCATGGCTCTTTTTGGCTTTTATCAGAAATTGATGGTAAAACTCCGCTGCCTAAAACTACTTTCATTTAGCCACTTTACTCATCGTAGAGTTGCTTAAAATACTTTTATTTATGCAGCGGCGAATCTATTACATTTGGGAGTTATTGATCTGAATATAATACTAAAGTCAAAGTCAAAGTCAAATTTTTTTATTGAAACTTGGCCTTCAAAGAAGGCTCTTTTTCACGTCGATAACTAATTATTTAATCATAATATTTTATGTCTCAAAGCTACAAACTACTAGCATTTCGGAACGACCACTGCTGAGAAGAAATGCCGAAAGAAACTCATGAAACAGTCTTGGTCGCCTAGCATGCCAGAGGGGCTATTCATTAACTTTATACATACACTAGATTGTGTACAGTCAAAAATAAAATAAAATATAAGTAAAAAAATAATAATAATATAATAAAACATGTTATGTTTGTGATCAAGTAACCACAATGAATTGGTTAAGAACAAAAAAAAAAAAAAAATCGAATCAGGATCGATCTAATAATACGCGGATCCTTCCAACCCTTTCTTCCAATGTTGTTTACCATTACCAGTACCACAGAATACACAATAGTTGCCAGTACCATTAAAATTAAAACAATTCATTTCGTTACATCATACAAGGACATGTTTTATACTGTGACCTACATCACCCTATATGCAGATGTTTTTAAAACTGCTCGAGCCTATTTACTTGCATACATGCAAGCGAATTTTGCAATCTTTGGAAGACATTTAATCGGCCTTGTAGAATGATAATGTCAAAACGGTGTGTTTGTTACATAAACGTACTCTCGTCGTAGCCTCGTGGTCTCCGTCCACGTAATATATTCTGTACCCCAGATTTAGGTCATAGTACGGCGACACTGATGGGCCGACATAAGCTATGCTTGTTGCTCTACCTGTAAAGAAAAAATAATATATAAATAAACAAACGGGTAAAACATTATTCTATTCCGAAATTCCCACCAATGCTGTGTTAAATTTAGTAGAATACTAACTTACACTTACCTACTCTAGACTTTGCGATTTATTCTCTTGGGTCAAATCGTCACGCTGACTACAATTTATTTTTTACCCAGGCTTTTTAGTGTAAAATGACAAAAACTTACCAAGATCATTGGGATCATAAAAAACTTCAAACTCATCGTAATGAGTGTGTCCGAAGAATTGAGCAGTAATCGTCGCTTCGTATCGGTTGATGATCGCGTAGTAATTCCTGCTCCATATTTTCAAGCAGTCTGAATGTCCCGGCGGTATGTGGCCTATGAGGTGCACCTTCTCTCCACTGAACTCCGCAGATTGCAATTCGTATATTAGCCATTGCAATTCTGTCGCTGGATCCGTACTGTTCATGAGTAACCACCTGGAATGGAAAACTTTTTCTTTTTAACCTCTCCAGTTATTTATTAAATTATAGTAAACCTAAAAAACTTTTATACTTTATTGATCTTTGGTCATGCACAACCTCTACTATAGGTTTAAGTACCTGTAGCGTGCATGACAGCAAATAAAATAGATGATGATGGAAATTGGCGTAGACGATCTCACGACGAAGCCAATCGACTCCAGCGATTCCAAATACTTAGGTATGTAAATATCACTACATTTTTCTATTAAAAAAAAAAATGAAACTATACCAGTTCTTGTTGTTGCAGTAGTTCATATTGAGCGATATGATGCGAAAGCCAGGGCGCACGAGGACAGAGTAGAAGGCGCCTCGTCGGACCGTGTGCGAGACTCCAGCCGGCAACCATCGGCGCCATTGCGAGTCCAACTCGTTGTACAGCCAGGAGATACTCGACTCCGCGGACGAGATGAATGGCGGTGGGAAACTGAAACGTGAGAGGATATCTGAGTGTTACTGGGGATGCAGATGCCTTGGTAAGTGGCCTTTAGTTTTTTTTTCTTCAATCCACATAAATATGAATTTGTGTTTGTCCTTCTTTCAAATCAAAACGGAGCAATGGATTGATGTGAATTTGTTAGGAGACTTATCTATGGCTGTAGAATGACATAGGCTACTTTTTGCAACAACTAGTATAACTAATGCTGCATTGTTATTAAACACCCATACATCTTAATTAAATTTTAATAACCGGGCGTAGATAGTATACCTTCATACATACAGTATTTATAGCGATAGGTACCCAAATATTATTTGCTTGTTATTTAACTAATTACATGGAAACGTATACCTACAAGCGGAAGTCATTACCTACGAGTATTGACTGGAAATACAATAACCACGGATATATAATTAAATCTGATAGCGACAGTCATTTGACAAATAACAAAGTGCTCCCATGGGAGCAACTTTAATTACATATTAGATTAATGAGATGATTTTTACCTCGTAAAATTTTAAGAAAATTTTCTTCCATTTTTTATTGTTTAGTTTGAGACAACAGAATTTTACCATATTTTGTTGATGCGGATTGGGATTTTCAAACAATTTCATCAATTTGCTTAAATTTACGGTATCTTTCTAATAGCTTTATGTCATGTATCAGTTACCTACCTGTTTACTGGGGAAGCCTCGTGATTGCCTAGAGCAGGAAAAATAGGGACACCGGGAAACATGTCCGACATTTGAGCGACCGTTTCTTGCAATACTTTTAGATTTTCTTCTCTCGTTTGGTTCCACACGTCGTGAGGTGGCAAATCGCCAGTCCATAATATATAATCGATATCCTGAAATTGAACAAAAATATTAATAACGTGAAGAGAGAAATTGACACCACGTAAACAAAGTCATTAGTTTCGGTGTAAAAAAGTATCTAACAAAATAACTCTCTTAATTCGCATACTACTTCCTACTAGTATCTATTATAAAAGCGAACATTTACGAGGATCTTAAAATGAATGTTTATAACTATTATATGACACAGTGTAGAGAGAAACCTAACCAAACCTAACCATAATATTTAGTAAGGTTTCCAGGTTTCTAGATAGGTACCTACCCATATTCCACGTACCCGTACATACGTATATGCATACGTCAGATACGGGTATCCAGAAATTCTTGCTGCTACGAGAATATTAGCTAGTTATGATATTTCAATTTAAAGAATATAGAGAGAAAAAGTTCGAAGTGATAGAGTTAACCTATAAAAGAGGTCCTATACTGATGATCAGTATTTACATTGTGTGTGTCAGCTATGTGCTTGAGCATGTGGTCTATAGTCCGTTTGGGTGTGTCACACTTGCGGTAGTCGCCCCAGCGGCCGGCGCCCCCGCCGGGCGTCATCACAGGGCCGCTTGACGCCCGACAGCACAACGGCTCGTTGCATTCCGCATTTGCACCTGCAACACGCAATTATGTCGAGAATCAAACACGCAATGGTGACGGAAAAATACAAGAGACCTTCCGGTTAGTCTGCGTAACGTTAATTGTCAGATCAGCCAGCAGGATACACGAGCTACTAAATAAGTAGTCATTGAGGAAACTTTAGATTTCTAAACAATGACGGATGTTATACGTTAAAAAATCTGTTGATGTTAGGTACAACTGGTAGGGTCTTCGATAAAAAATTAAGCGTTGTAAGAGATTACTTAGACGACATCATCATCAGATTTCCACTATCCAACTGCTAGGTTTAAGCCTCTATCGTGGGCTACTGCGATTCGACAGTAGTCGTAACGTAACTCGCAACTTAATTACCGATGATAATATTATGGGAACCTTCAAACATGTGTTTAAAATTTATTTGTACCTTCTGCGTAGTAGGGATCGAAGTGAGTATCAGATATCTGCAAGACTTTGAAAGTAGGAGCTTTGTCCACTGGGATGTCCAGAGGTCGAACCTGAGGCTTCGGAACTGGTGGGAAGGACACTTCCCACTCGTGGTAAGGGTTGTAGACATCGCCGCAAGCGTCGCCTATCACGAAACTGCATATCTCGTTAGGACCAATTGTTATACGCTTTAACACGTACACAACTTCATTCTGAAAGGAAGTTTATTTCACATTTAATATATTGATCTTGCAATGAATAAACGTAATAATATATTTTTTCTCTGTGTTGTGTGTGTGTGTGTAAGATTAGAACAATTTTATTAGATATCTTACTCCGAAAAGTCTCGTGATTCCTTCACATACGCGAGTCGACTGAATATTGAGTGAAACGCAGAATTGAAAGATCATTTTGACGATTTCTTCTTTACTTTTGCCGAGTCTGATGTAGTGCTGTAACAATCCTGCGCCCGCTTTACATGCCGTACACGACACTTTCGACATAACGGAAGTTTCCACCTCATAGTAGACCTGTTTTAAATTCAGTAATTTTAATGCCTTATCCACGAACAGTGGCAAGTTTGAGCTCTTGTCGTTGTCCCAGAGGAGTCGAGAATAATTTCGTTTTAAGGCAGCCATGTGAGCGATCAGTTCAGTTTCGTTAGCTGAAGGTGGCAGTTTGTGTGTGAAGTTAGCAGGCATAAAAAAGGGCTCCTCGTGGCGAGGGGACTCGGTCCAGTTCCAGTTGTCCATAGGCGGCCTCCATTTTATTAAGGCTTTTCCAGATTTACTGTTTTCTTCAAAAAATATAGGACTACCTGTAAATGAAAAGATACATACTTTTGAATACGGAGCTAGGTAGGATTATTTCTTCTTAAGACAAATACAAAACTCCAGACAGACTTTTAAAAATTGGCCACAGACACCAGTTATGTGGTTACGAAGCGAATGTAAACAGCACATAACAGTGATGGCTATACGGCTAACAATTTGAATTTTTATAGTCTAGCCATCGAATTAAATTAGCCTTTGTTGTTTTATTAAGCAGTTGTGACATGAAACTAATGATTGAAACCACTGTTATTGTGCAGCTCACACCGCAAGCGACAAACCGCGACGTGACTCACCTGATATCACCACAATAGTTATTGATATGACTACTTGCAGGAGCCATGGTATTCTAATAATCATAACTGGATGAAGAGAGGAGGAAGTGCCTGGAACAAAATATATTACATTAATTTTGTATATTTACTAGTAAATATTTGCACATTTATTAGTACTTGCTAAGTACTATTTGAGATCATCAGGTAGAGGCTAATTAAGAAATTTGTCTACTCAAAAAAATATCAATTTACACATTTATATTTACAATTTATATTTTCACTGAAATGGAAAACTGCATAATAATTGTAGACTAAAAGACTAAAATAACTAATAAATTGCTGCTAATAAATTAAACACAAATGTACCTAGTACAGAATTTATGTAAAATATTTGACATATTAATAACGTAGATGTTTATTTATTTAGTATTTGCTTTACCTACAACCAAAGATTTAAATAGTCTACAACAACGACTGTTTCGTTATAATAACAACCTAAAATGATAAGATTGTTAAGTTTACCTACAAATGATAGATAATGTGGACACACCCTAACAATAACATCTTTCGAAACAGTCGATAAATACATGCTATTAAAATTAGTTAAATATTTAAATCTAAATTTAATTCTAACTCATAAATGTGTGCCACCTGGGCAGACGACGATGCAGGAGAAAGGGGAAAATCATTTTGTGCCTAAGTCAATTCCAAAATAAAATAACCAAGGAAGACACTCGTTAAACTCTGAAACTAATCATTATTCATTACCTATATTTATGAGTCATAAATATTATAAACAATTTATTACTGCCCCACGAAGTCCCGCTTAATCCACAAGAATTACTAATAAAAATTCTAGTTATTCCTTATGCTACTTTCCAATCCCAGGAACATAGAAAAATCACAGTGAAAGTAGGTTAAACGAACGATGCGCGACCTGATAGTGTTATGATGCTCATAATTTATAACTTGACTTTGTTATGCGACATTATGTAAGTTATTAAATTGTTAGTGCTGCCTGCTGGGTGATGATCATATATATATATCGTAATAACTATGTGTATTGAGGTCCAGCATCTTGCAGCCAACACGTATATACTGGCTATACAATCCATATGAATGATGTATCTAATGCTAATTTCAGCGAGCAACTGGTGAGGGTGTAATTTAGAAACTTTAAAAAATATATTTTTAGATATTTCCCTCGTGACTTGCATTTTAGGTGCGAGATAAGTAATTTAGAATACTTAGAATATCTACTTTCTTTTACATTTTTCCACGTGCTGAATTCTTTGCAACTTGTTATGTAATGCGAATAAAAATCTAATAAATATACATAGTACCTAACATCTCGGAAATGGAAATTCACCCAATTTTTGAAAGTACCAATCCTACTCCTACTAATGTTATAAACACGAATGTTTGCATATGAATAGGTATGTTTGTTACTAGATCAAGCAAAATCTACTGGATGAATTTTGATGAATTTGGTACACAGGCAGAAAATACCGTTAATTGCACATAGAGTACTTAAGAGATCTGAAATTCTCACGGGAGCGCAGCTAGTTTTTTTTAAATAATTTTACAACGGGAATGTCGGAGCACTCAAACCTTGATTCCTCAACATTCATAAAACGTATTTTTTTTAAATAAAAAAATGTCTTTTAAAAAAAGTCTTTCGTCCTAATAAAATACAGATTCGGAAAAAATGCTTATAAATACAAGCCAAGCTGCTAGTAAGAATAGGTATAATACGTAATAGATATTGGAATGTGTATTGCAATCCTGTATGGATCCGTATGGTTTTTTATATGAGTCAGCAGATTTTACTGACGCGGACGTGGTGTGGAGCCACCGCCACTTTCTCTGCGCTTCATTGACTTTGTTGGAAAGTGACGGTGGTATCGCACAGCACACACTGCCTCGCTTATTACAGTACGTAACTCGTTTGCAACAATCAATTTAGTCATACATGCTTGTTGAATTTACTCTTTTGCACATCAGAAATCAGTTGTTTGCTCAGGTAGAGCAGTGAAATATCTCAAAGAAGCAACTATTTATATAAATATCTTGTACATATAATTTTATTTTAAAGTCAAAACATTTTTGGTAACGAAACAATTGTTCAGGACCATAAAATCTGTCACTCACTTGGCATTATGTAATATCGAAAGTTGAGCTCCACTCAAGGATTACCGGTGTTATCCGTTCAATCCAACCCACTTTCTTGCAGATTCGATCCACTTTTACTTAAAGCACTCTTATAATTTTGGTAATTACTTACTAGTAAATTCAAAGTGAATAAAGTAAATTCAAAGATATTTGTACAATATTATTTTTGCCTGTATTATGGGAATCGTAAAGTAAGGTAGAGCAAATCGTGTTGAGGTATAGCTGTTAATTATTTCGACGAAGCAGATGAAAATTTTCACGAAGCGTTTTGCTAAAGATGTAGGTAGTTAAAAATAGCGATAATTTGTTTTTATAAAGTTACGTATTAGATGAAATCAGCGGGTTACATAATACATATTTACAAACAATTAGAATCTCGAAAGCAAAACAACATATTCTAATCTGTTCTATGGCCACGCAGCCGCAGACACATATCAGATCTTATCAATTTCTATTTTATTCCGGTTTCGTACTCTTGTCTAGATTTCTACCATAAGTACATGTACGTGGAGTAAAACATGTTTGCTAGTGTTGCCAATACGAATTGCCTCAGTTTAACACAGAGCTTTACTTGCAAAAACGGAACTGCTTATTTTCTCATTTTCTTAAAGGTTTTGGATCAGGTAAGAGCATCAGGATTATAATTTAAGCTTTTTAAATTAATTTTAACAACTTTTATCCCGAAATTCTCTTTTATGTAGGTATGCTTATTTCTTGCCTAGAGTTTGCTTATTTTCAGTTCCAAAATCTAAACTTGAATCAATTTGTTCAATAAAATATATATTTACAATTTCAGATGAATGAAATGCACTTTTAAAATATAATAAAATAACGAATTATAAATTACGTTTGCAGGTGTTTACCCAAACTACCCTGTAGTTTGTGTAAACACCTGCAACCTCTCTAGGAATGAAAGTATGTACTCATGAATATGAATAACTTTTTATATGGGACCGACTCTAAAATCTAAAAAAAAAACAGCTGTTACCATACATTTTTAAACTAGTGTCGTGTTTGTGAATAAACAGCTAATTTAAGTGTAAATATCTACTCGTCCAAAATGTATGGAATAGTTGATTTTTTTTCGATTTCAGAGTCTGTCTCATACAAAAAGTTGCTCATATTCATGAGTACTTTCACCCCTAGAGAGGTTGCAGGTGTTTACCCAAACACCCTGTATAGAAAGTAAAACTTTTATATAAGAAAAGAATACACGGAGGAATTGCATAAAATCATTTGCAAATGCTAATCCCTGTGGGCATTCAGACAGCAATTGTATTTATAAGGACTCTTGGCTTATTGTTAATACACTGTCAACTTTCATTCATGAACATATCTTCATTTACCTGTAAGGCATTTAGTGTATACTAACAGTTTCCCAGACTCTACTTCCGATGGGTAAGCCGAAATTCAAAACATTTTCAAATTCTGAAAATGTAATAGACATATTGAGCATAACATCGATTGCTTCATATTTCCACCTATCCATGGTCCATAATCTCTTTTTGTTAAAATAAACTAGTATAATCTATTGTTTGGGTTGAATAAAATGAGTAACATCATTATAGATTGCGTCAATAATTTTGTAATGCTCTTAATAAATGTTGTGTCATGATGATGATGCAGACACGTGTTTCGCCTTTTACTTTCTGGATCAGGTCCTTGCCCGGCTCCAGACACCCTTTATACTTTCATTTAGTTCATCGAACTCACTTTCACCTACCAATAATACTCCTATTGTGAGTGCATTCTCTCATCGGAATGCACTTCCATCATATTTTGTTAGCACTTCCACTGCCATTGTCGCATGCTTCTACATGCATGGGTGTATGCATGCTCATAGTCAACAATATCATTATCGGTGTATCAGATTATTTGTGACACATGCGGTAAAGCATGGGCGTAATCGTTTTTGGCATATCTAATTTATAAAAAAGACTGACTGCAAGAAGAAAGACTGCATTCTTAGACGCCCCCCATATAATGAACAGGACCAGTCCTCCATTAGCATGCCGTCTTTTGACGACATCCACTTCAGACTACAGTTGCCTATTATCCTTTTCATTATCTATTCCTTCTAAGACTTGCAAGAAACCGCAATTTTAATGAAGGTGTACCTATGTGGTTTACCGCTCCGTAAAATAAAACTTTATGCTGCTTTTGGATATTTAATGACTCTATTTATTATTTTGGCTTTCTAATGACTCTATTTGCTTGGATAAACAATAGACAATTTTTATTATTGTTGGTATAACACAAGATAATATAATACCTACCTATGTGAATCCAACTTGATTAAAAGTAGCTAATTTAATAATTGAGGGACATGATATGGAATAAGATGTTTTTTTAATGCACTTTCTACATATATATTTTTTTACTGTAAGTAGATAGAAGATTTTGGTCTTTTACGATCTAATATGACTTGGCAATTTTATTTCCTATGCAACAGAGCTACCCAATTGGCAATACAAATATTTACTCTTAATTTCATTGTATATGATTAATTACCTACTCACATTCAATGTAATAAATTATCGAACATACTTCAATCGAATTTGATCTGAACGGCCGCGGCTGGTCAAAGATCGTGCAAAGATTTTTCTCATTTGCTATTCAGTCAGTAGTCGGGTCATACTGGCCAATCTATATATAGTCTTTATTAATAGTGTGATTCTCTCGCCGGGACGCCCGGAAAACGTGTACCGAGATCCAAGATACAATAAGTGAGCAAAGCAATGTAGGATACCCTTGTCAATTCTTGTAACGTATCAATAAAGGAAATTACGGACAAAGGTAAGCATCTATTTCACATTGGTTTGAAAACGATGTCGGAATATAAATCCTAGTTCTTTTAATGTTATGTCCTGAAAAAGTCCTACAAATTTTGAATTTATCTCTTGTGGCCGTTAATTTGACTTTTAACCATTGCAGTGGCAACATTACGAACAAATTTAATTCTTTCACTACATACATAAATATACATGGCCACCTCATTTCTGCCTGAATAGACGTGAACAACTGAAGTAATGAGCGATTTTTCTGACAGCTATTAAGAAAAAAAATCAGTATAAAAAATCTCAACAGATGGAGTTTTATTGAAAGCCGAGTTGTAATAATGGCTGACTATAGGTACCTATAGTGTGCGCTTTTTATTGTCAGCCAGAGGCAGAAAAAAAAATCACATAACAGTTTGACAGTTGCACAAATCACTATATATTGATACTTTTTAGATGTTTTTTATTAGGTTTTTTTTTTTAAATGCCAATCTCGTGCATTTTTGCTTTTTGAATGGTCTCGCCTTTTACTAAGCGCCACCTATAAATTCATCTGGAACTATTTTTTTTTAATTTGGGTCTCGGAAAATCCCTCATTCATGGGCAAAGTTTAGGTACATTTCAGTTACTGTCAACAATGTTTTTCGCAATACATTTCCTTATTATTTTTAATTTTCTTCTTCTAATTTTGGTTTTTCTTTTTCAAACTTCCAACTGCGATACGATTGTTAAAAGCTTGAAAAATGAAAAATGAAAATGAAAAATGTTTTATTTACTGCAATACACACAATTTTTTAACATTTGTTATATACATTGCAGAAACTTAATATCTAAATCACTTAATCTATGACTTCCTCACTAGGCGAACCTGTATCGAGGAAGTCAACAAAAGTTAACAAACCAGAATAAAAACTTAATTATTTACCCAGTCAGATAGATAACGTTCTATCAGATATATTATTAGAGACTTAACATTATATTGATAATATTTCTTCTGTATCATCATAGTTTAAAGTAGACAACCAATTATAAATCACCTTGTGGGCATCAGTTGCAGTTTTGCGCTTGATATCACAAAATTTGGATACATAGTTATACACATGAATTTTTATGAAGGTGCCCAATCTTTGCGCAAACCCTGTATTTACTAAGGGAGTGTGAACCCTAAAAACTCTTCGACTTAAAAGAAATTCATAATTACTGGAGGCAACAACAGATTTATGAACGGATACCGAAGTTTTAAGTACATAAAGTTGGCGCAAAGTAAGCACCCCGGCCTCTTTGTAGAGATTTTCAGTTGGATACCTGTAAGGTTTGCGAAACATTGTCTTCAACACCGACCGTTGAGCTCTCTCTGCTCGAATAATAAATGTTTTAGCAGCACTTCCCCAACATGAAATGCAATACATAATTATGGATTGACATAGGGCGTAGTATACTGACTTTAGGGTCTCAGTGCTTGCAGCATTTCTTAGATTGCGCATCACATGAACTACTTTCCTTATTCGAGCCGAGAGGGTCTCAATATGAGCCTTAAAGTTTAGATTTTCGTCAATTTGAACACCAAGGTATTTGAGATAATTTACACGCGACAGTATGTCACAAGAGCAGGGCTGCGTGTTGCATGTCTCTTTGTGGATTTGTATTTTCATTCCCAAGTCTGGTGCAGATGCAGCGGTCTTATGAAAGCACAAATACATGGTTTTATCTGTATTCAGAGTTAGAAGATTATTTTGAAGCCATTTGGATACCAGAGCCATACCATGCTCGGCAGTAGAACGAACTTCAGCCCATGTTGCACCGTGAAACACTATCGCAGTATCATCAGCATAGCATAATACATCAGATCTCGGGAATTCAATATCAAGAACATCATTTACGTACAGGAGAAATAGGGTTGGTCCAAGTATACTACCTTGGGGTACTCCAAACCGTACCGGCATAGTTTTACTAGTAACCTGACCAATTTTTACACACTGCCTCCTGTCCGTCAAGTAACTTGCAAACCAGTCTAGGGTGATACCACGGATACCCAGTAGTTCAAGTTTCCGTAAGAGTATTGGTATGGACACGGTGTCGAAAGCCTTGGTCAGGTCTAAGAACATGCCAATACAGCTTCGATTTTCGTCAAGGTGAGATGCTACAGTATTTGTTAAAAGAGAAACTGCCTCTTCTGTACTTTTTCCCTTACGAAAGCCAAACTGTCTAGGAGATAGCAAGTTGTGTTTTTCTATAAAATTTACTAATCGTGTGTTGACTAACTTTTCTAGTAATTTAGAGAATGTAACCAGGAGTGATATTGGTCTATAGTTGTTAACTAAGTCCCTAGCTCCATTTTTGTAGATTGGAGACACACAAGCAATTTTCCAGGTACTTGGAAAGGTGCCACTTTGAAGACTTAAGTTAAATATGTGTACGAGTGGGGTCATGATTTCATATTTGATATATTTAACTAGATGATTTCCTAAACCGTCGATACCAGGGGCTTTATCATTTTTAAGACCGGATATAATACCTTCAACCTCATTAATATCTGTCGGGCTTAAGAAAAACGAATTAGCAGGAGTATTTTTAATTTTAACATTTGCTAAAAGTTCCGCTTCTGATATATTGGTCATTGAAATGATATTGTTTGCTAATATTTGACCTACAGAGGAAAAATGAGCATTTATGCTGTCGAGAGATTCCCGCACATTTTGACAACCCGGTTGTTTTAGTAACTCAGTAGGCTCTTTTTTAGAATTAGTTAAATTACAAATGTTCTTTATTACACGCCACAAACCTTTCGGGTTGTTTTTATTTTCTTTCAATTTTTTATCTTCATAGTCCGTTTTAACTTTCCGTAATAGATCCACGAAAAAATTGTGGTATCGTTTGTATGTGATTTTTACAGCTATATTTTCTGGGTCACTTTTTGAGAGTAAGTGTAAACGGTCACGATGTCGCATGCAACGCATCAGACCGGGCGTTATCCAGGGCTTTAGGTTGAATTTAGATCTACTAATTTTAACTTCTTTGGAGTGCTTTTTAATGCTATCGAACAATCGCTCCATAAACACATCATTTGCAATATTTACATCATCTATACCAGTAACGCAACTCCAATCTAGACTAGCTAGTTCCCTTCTTATAGCTTCACAGTCTCGTTTTATTATGACACGACTTGGTTTGGCAGGTTTTTGACTTTTAATGCTCATACCAACCATAACTATGGAGTGATCAGTTATAGCATTTTGCCATACAATACCAATTGTGTCTTGAAAATTGCCTATGTTTTTGACATATATATGGTCAATGCAACGAACACCTCTAGTAGCCTTTGTGATGGCTGGGTAAAATCCATTTTCTGCCATAAAACACATGTATTCCAGGTTTTCAGAGGTGCTAAATATGTCTACTATATTAACGTTAATATCACCTGCTATCAAAAATGGTACATTTGAATCTGTAATAAAATTCTGGAGGGAAGAAAGGAAATTGTCAAGCTTTTTAAATGAGGGTGAACGATATATAGCAAGGATATCTATGACGTTGGGAATGTGGACTCTTAAGGTATCAGCTTCCTTTATAGGTGGTTCAGAAACCGTAGCGCACCATATATCCTTTATATAAACAACAACTCCACTATTTTTGTTGTGAAATTTATTTGTTCTGTAGTGAGCGTACCCAGGAATTCTAGGAATAATAGATGAGTCAGAAAGCTGACATTCTGTTAAAATCAAAACATCAAAAGATACATCAAGACACTGTAGAGCTACAAGAAAGGCATCGCAGTTCATTCTAATTCCTCGTATATGAAAAGCAAGAAGTTTAAAGTCGTGAATTGATTTAAAAGACTGCCTGCAGCTAGTATCATCGGCATACACATCACAGTTAATTTTTATGGAGTCTAATTCCGATGCTATTTCCTCATTAACTAGGCTTTTTGGTTACGAAATTTTCCAATTTTGTTTTCCTTACAAGTACCATCAGCCTTATTAAAATTGTAATATAACCATGTTTTATTTTAGGATATAGTGAAAATAATATTACGGTATTAAATGAGATGAATTTAACCAGTTTAAGCGCTGTTGACAGCAGACCTGTATAAGACATTTGACCACATAGACATAATTTACGCATTTCAAAATGTGTCACCTGACAAAGCCCCAAACAATAATATGTTTCAAAGAAGTAATTTTTAACAGTTTTAGATAAAACAGAAAAAAGCAGAAGTGACACATCAGTATTGTTAACATAACTTAGTGCGCTATAGTAATAATAGTATATTTTGGAATAGTCTAGCACAATTTCAAACACAGACATAGATGGTTTATGGTACTGGGGCGCCCGCAGGCCCCGACATAGGAAAAACACGATCCAAATCGCATTTCGAGGATATACGTATAGCCCCTTGCCCCTCCCGCTGCCTGACGTAGATGGTGCTGCGACTGCACCAGCAGTAAGCATATCCCTGCTGTTTGGCTCTAACTCGTGCTTCACGAAATAATAGTCGGTTCTCCTTTGTCAGTCTTTCGTTGAAAAATATTTTTCTAGGACTTCCCAGGACGTCCAGATCCGCACTGGTCATATTTTTCCGGGACTTTGAAGCTTTTAAAAACTGGTCTCGTTTAGAGCGACGCAGAAGTCTAACCACAACTGGACGCGGGGCAACAAGCCTATCCTCTGGGAGGACAGTAGTCACGGGAGCTCTTTTGGGCCCAACCCGTGCCACCCAGTCTATGTCATTGTCCTCCAATTCTGCTCCCACCATTTTGGCTGCCAAAAGGACAACGTGATGTAGGTTTTCATTACTATTTTCCGGTACGCCTACTATTTCTATTTCATTGCAGAGGTTATACTGCGCTTGGGTATTCAGTTCTTTTTGTAGAGTAAAAACAGTCGCTTTTAGAGTGTCCACTTCCGTATCCCGTTTTTCCAAATATTTAATTCGGTCCTCGGTCGCAGCTATTTTGGCAATTATTTCGTCCATCCTCTCATTGTTATATGACACAGAACGTGTAAGATCTTCTAGATTTGATTTTATTAAAGAGAACTCACGAGTTAATATGCGGAGCTGATCAGTTACTTGGCTTAACTCGCTTCCAGTTGAATCTGTTTTCTTACGAATCGTCACATTTTCATCGCCGGTTCGAATCGGAGTGTGGCTGTTATCTCCACCCTTCCTACTCATGGCACAACAATCTGGGCATTTCCACATCTTTTTCCGTTCCGCTGTTAGGCTCGACATATTTATACATAATGAACAAAAACTTTTTTCACAGGGAGACGATGTACATTTCACAGTATTTTGCTCCTTAACAGTCTTCATACACCCAGCACACTTCATTTTTACAATACTTAAGACGACCGTATAATGTTTCTTCCCAGAGACAAAGTTGGTTAGGCAGCGTTACAAGACCATCCACGTTAGTTATTCTATGACAATCGCGTCACTGCGATGCACGGAGCGCGTTCCGCGGGTACTGCACGCGATAATCGCACTTGAGTAGGCTACGTAACCGCGAGAATCCTCCGGCGATCGAGACACAATAATGCGAACACTATACCCGCACGGTATAAAATAATTCCAATACACTTTGATATTATTTCGTAATCTGTAGCAATTTCGTTTAACACTTTATGGAAATAGATTATTTGTGTTAAAAATAACAGGTTTATTATATTTTATTGCAATACTACCACTTTTGCACTGTTTAATTTATTAAATTTATATGGAAGTCTAAAACACAAAGTTGACTGTCTGACTAAGGCGTCAAAGATGAGGCGTCAAAGATCAAAGCTTCCATCTATGCTTCTACGTACATACATATTTATGCCCCCGTGTACAAATTGGTTAAATATATTTACTTGATATTAAAATACCTATTAAAATCAATATTATGTCACTCACCACAACAACTGAGTCTTCAAATGAAAGTGATTCAAAATGAAACTAAGTACAATTTATTTATAAACTGAAAAAATACTCTACACTGCTTAACACTCAACCGCTCTTGAACCACTATTAAATTATCATCATTAATAAAAACAGAGCATCAATTGACCTCCTTGGCCCATAATATAACAGCTGATAACCGAACAGCAGTTTCTTTGAGTTTATGAGGTATGGATGGGTAATATGGGTATGTATATGTATATCCCTTTACCTATATGCTTTATTTATAACTTTAGATTTATGGACTCTAACATTGATTGAAGTACAAATTGTCTGAAATAATACTCATACTTAGAAGATTTAAAATTTTCTAATGTCAATTAGGTACTACTGAAAATTAGAAAAATGTAATCAAATATGAAATATCTGTTTTACACCCAAAGCTTGATCAGCTCAATTTGTATAGAAAAGGTAAAAATTTCAGCTACCTAATTTAATCCTTAGCAAAATTTAGAATGTCAAAAAGTCACCTACAAAATGTTCCAAATAAAAATTAAAATATAAAAGTGGTACGGGATCTCCTATTTCATTACTCGGGTTTAACCTCTCAATAACGTCCTAGTAGTCGTATCTTAAATAGATAAGAAGTAACTATGACAAGGTTTAGTCACAGGGCGGGAGCTTCATATAAACGGGGCGTCAAATATACCTACTACTACTACAAACGAAACTGTCATCCGTGAACACCTCAATGTGTGCGTTAAACAACGAGGGTCGCCACAGCAAAATTATTTATTTATACGTATGACACAAATTAATAAAATAGTTACTACGTGCTATGAATAGTTTAATTATGAACACTTATATATTTCAATTCTGTAAGATTTGAGATTGTTTTATCTTATGTACCTGCTTATATATTTTGTGACTTACCTAACATACCTGCATCATAAATAAGTAAACTTCCACATAGGCACTGCAACTGTCACAACCACATCACTATGAGGCTTAAAAATTAATTTATTATAAGTACACATATTATTAAGTATTTATTTATCATTCACAGACACACATCGCATTGAATATACTATTGTACTATGGTTATATATTAGCGCCAAACTTTGTGTTAAATATGATTAAACTAAAACAAAACAAATTATTTTTTACACGACTGACCAAAAAAGGAGTGTTATGTTTTCAGGGTTCATGTATGTATGTATGTAATTTCTTTATTCCACCATAAGTCCTGAACGGCTTAACAGATTTTGATGTGAGAGGTATTGTTAGATTCCTTGCATTAGCCCGAATGACATAGGCTATGTAAGATGTCAGTCGTGTTTTTTATTTTTAAATAATTAGCTTGTTATTGTCATCATATCACGGCTCACTAGTAAACAAATCAACAGTAGCGAGTGGCGGACGTGGCGGTGGCGGCGCCAGCGACGACCGTCGACAGGCGCGCGCAGGATACGCGTGTGACCTTCGACCGGCGGCATATTTTACGAAAATCATTACCTATATAACATTTTATTGTTTTAGTTGAATGATTCGAAAAATTCAATAATATGTTGAAGAATTACACCTTGTCAAATACCCTATACAAGCATAGAAAATTTATAAAAATATATTTATTGAAATATAAAAAGACGCCGCGACAATGTTGTATGTTGAAAGTGACAACTCCGTTCGTTCCATTATTGCTTACTGGATAATAACTTTACTCAACATTTATTAAGAAAAGCAGGATTGTTGGATTATTTAGGATGATAAGCCGACGACAAAGACATGAAAATAAAATTTAATTCTCATATGTTGCTCCCATTTACTAACAAAATGGCATATAACGAAAAAATGAATATCTAATGATGTGAAATATTGTTAATTACTTTGCTTACCTGTATTCAACCTTCGGAAATTTATAAAATTTACGTCCTTCTTGGTTTGTACTAGATAAACAAAGGTTAACTGCGCAGTACCTTACCATAATTAATTTCAATGAAACTATGTTTCTCTCTATCTACAAAATCGAAACGTAAGAGTAGCTTGAGATACGCTTCGCAGCTGCTAACCCCGATTCATAGTGTCCCTCGATTCAAATAAACGGGGTAGAGGTGCGGGGTACGCCATATTGCGGGAGAGGCAGGGAGCTTCCTTTCTGTACGTAGTACTTATATTAATTCTGTGGTTTAGTAAAACTAAGTACCTATAATGAAATGATAACATTATACTCGTATGTATTTGCCTCTATTAGGTTCTTTGTTCTCTACTGATCTACTCGATATTAATTTGTAGTTCTTCCAAATAACTGTCTGTTGTATCTTATGTATAGCGTATGTGCTTATTTACATAAGTATATCCATACTAATATTATAAATGCGAAAGTTTGGATGTGAGTTTGTGAGTTTGTGAGTTTGTGAATTTGTGAGTTTGTGAGGATGTTTGTTACTCAATCACGCAAAATCTACTGGACGGATTTCGATGAAATTTGGTACAGAGGTAGATAATGACCTAGAATAGCACATAGGCTACTTTTTATCCCGGGAAAAAGCACTGTTCCCGTGGGAAATTCGCGCGGACGAAGCCGCAGGCAAAAGCTAGTAATCTATAAATATAAAATTATACGCTGTTGTACTGGTTAGTATATGTATGCCGTGACGAAACCGCTGAACGTTGGAATTTTTTAATAAGTTTTTTGAAGGCTCTTTGTACCTAGCACTTATTAGCGTTAAGATAGGAATTTTGGAAATTTCTACCCCTTTGGGTTGAAATGGGTAAAAAACCGGCCAAGTGCGAGTTGAACTTGCTTGGAGAGGGTTCCGTACAATGCCAATTCTTATAGGTTTTCCTGTAATCTACAGGAAATGAACTATATTTTGTAAATGTTTTCAAAATTTTTGGCTCAGTGGTTTCAGAAACCAGTGGGGGAATGGTTAATTTTCGTCTTCTTTCATAAATAAAATCAAAACTATTTATTTTATGAAGCTGAGGACAAAACCTAAATAGATACTTATATTTGTATGCTAATTATTATCTGATATTGGGAGATTTATAAAATTTAATAAATCTTCCGATATCAGCTAGTTAGCTGATGACTTTACCATTAGCTGATGACCCTTCATCTAAATTAAGTTTAAATTAAATATGAAAACGCTCCTTTTCACACTCCTCCTTTGAAAATATTTTACCGTTTCGTGCTTTATTTTTATTGCAATTATTATTTATATCAAAAATTAAAAATAATAAATATATGCGGACAAATCACACGATTGAGTTAGCCCCATAGTAAGTTCGAGACTTGTGTTATGGGATACTAACTCAACGATACTATATTTTATAACAAATACATATACATATAAAGAAACATCCAAGACCCTGGCCAATCGGCCGACCGGAGATCGAGCTTGGACCTCCAGTGTGACAGTCTGGCGTGAGCGTGATGACTGTTGGGCTACGGAGGTCGTTTATTATTTGAAATCTTAATTTTTCATGATATTGAAACATTTTTACGTTACACAGTAAATAAAAATAACGTTTAAATTTGATTCATTCGACATACCTAGGCTTTTTTGCACTTCTTGTTTTCAATTTAAGGTCTAATGAACACAAGACTCTTGCTGTATCTTGCCTGCCTATTAGATTTTTGTCAAACAAAAATATGCGAGAGTGAGCGATTTCATTAGCGCAACGAATGTAGAGACGACACAAATCAATTTGATTTCACGAGTCATAAATATGTAATGTAATTTCTGCCAGCTACGGTATTTAGACAATCGAACTATCAATATTAAGATGCAGATGATAGGTATGGAAATTGTAGTATTGTAAATCATAACCATCTTGAATATCGACTCTACAAATCTATATGTCAAATAGCTTTGTTGACATCCAAACACAAACGACCCGATCGGCAAAATGTCGTCAATTTAACTCTGCCAATGTAAAATAGTTTCACTGGACACCTTATCTCGGCATTTGGATGGGAGATTTGGACAGCAATTTCATACGACCTTCGTTCGGACGAAACAGGTATGTGTGAGGCTGAGCCGCATTGCGGCAATCACTCTACAAGAGTAAAAAAAAAATAACGTTCTGGCTAAAATAATTATTTATCTCTTTTTTACATAATACTAACATTTGCGCGCTGCTTCGCCTGCGTGAATTTCCCTCGGAAACAGTGCTTTTTCCCGGGATGATACCAAATTTCAGGAAGATTGGTTCAGTAGATAAAGCGTGAAGAGGTAATAAACAAACTTACTTTCGCATTTATAATATTAGATAGAAGAGATTTTTATTTAAAGTCTCTTACAAGTTTAGCCTTTATTAATTATTTTAAGATAAATAACTTACGTATTTGATTTTGCATTTTATCAGAAAAATTTTAATTGATTTTATAAACACTAAAAACATCTATTTCGTTTAAAATAAGTATATATGTACAGTTTCTTTAAACGTCATATTCCATTGCAATACAAAATTTCAGCATTTGCCTTTGTACTGAAATCTCGGAACCTAATTATTATTAACACAACCTCTACAATGTGGTGCCGTGGTAGTCACCACACTTCCGGGAATATAATACTGACTTATTATCGTGAAATGATCAGAGTACCTATACAATATTGTTCTAAATTAATTTTCCCACAAAATATAGAGCTGGATAAAGTTTCATTACTTAATAACTCCAGCTATTATTTCACTTATGTTATTTTAGGCAATTTTTATAGCTATTTTTTACAACTAGTTTGTCTCAGTGAAAATTTCAATAGTAACTATTGAGTTACTATTGACACTGAGGTACTTAATCAAAAAATATATACCTAACTTTAATTGCAGAGTGCAATGCGTAACCAACTAGCTGAGAACCACGAGCATTTTGCGTGGAAAATTATAGTTATTAATTATGTAGGTATGTTAGACCTCAATCGACATACGTAGACATTTATACATACACATATAGACTGTAACTATGTACTTTATTAGATAACAAAAAACTCTTGTGTTTTATATAATCAACGTAAAAACAGAAGAAAAACAGTGTCATTACAACATTTTTAAAATTAAATATCAAATTTAGTGACCGAGCGAGCGAAGCGAGCGAGGGCTATAATTCAAGTTGGAGCGAAAAACACATTGTTTGTATGTATGTATGTATGTATGTTTGTTCCGCGATAACTCTCGAACCGTTGTTCCGATTTTGATGAAAGTTGGAATATATGTAGGGATGGTTAATAGAATTTTCAAGTTCGTTGGGCATCAAAATCGGTCCAGCCGTTTTTGAGATATTTAATTTTTTGTGAAAATAAATATTGTATTTTAATAGTCGCGAGGTCTACGTTCGCAGCGAACGACTAGTTTATATGAATACAGATATTTACCAACATAAAAGCAAATCGGCTATGCAATTTCAATACCTAGCAAGGGTCAAATTTTGAAAAAAACGTGTTTTTACTAAATGTGCATTAGATAGCAGCTATCTCAGACGAAATATAGGTGTCTAAAGACCAGCATGTCATAATCTTCAAATCTGCAAGTACCATATCATCAATTCATTTCCGTCTGCGACTGAGGCCCACCGGCTATACAACTCGCAAGCCTTAGTTACACCATCCGTTAAAGCTGTTTGGACACAACTTGCTTGCAAATTAACGTATGTTAAAAATGCAACAATATTTTCGTAGACACGCCCATTTAAAATACACGAGTGAATTTGTTTTTGTTATGTTTAGTTATGCCATAGTAATACTAAATCATTAAAAATCATAGAATTATGTACTTAATAATAATTTCCTCATACCATCATCAGCTCTACGTAATAAACCAATCAACTACCGTATGATTATCGCATTCTTTGAATAAATATTATCAATTTTACAAGAAGCCCTATAACGGTTCTGCGATGCCAAGCCGCGTGCGTGAATGTGTATGTGTGAGTGAGGCCGAGAAGAGACTCGCATTGCAAGTATTTTAAGGATCTAATAATTTAAAGAGATATTGCGGTTTCTTAACTCTCCATTATTATTATTCAATTCATCGAACTGACAATTCATCGGACTCAGACCACATCATTTTCGGATTTCCGAAAAAAATAACTATATTTATCGTAATTAAATTGTTTTGATTCTTAGACCATGTATACTATAGACTGGTGCAATGCAAAGGTCAACTATTATGTTTTGTCAGTGTCCCACTGGAATGGTTTTGAATTAATTTGAACAAAAACAATCATCTCGGATTCAAACAATTATTACAAATGCCTAAAAAATCAGATTTTATAATTCTAAGTCTGTCATCGAGATATTATGTACTACGCTAGTTATATTTGGATGACGTCTGTTTATTTTCTGCCTCTTTTATATCCTCATCAAAAGTTTGGTTGGTCATTTTGTCATATGAAAAAAAAAAACAATATGCATGTTACCTCAATTCGGGGCCGACTCTACCAATGTTAATTAACTAAACAATAGTTTCAATTACAAAATTGGTTTAATTACGCGTTAAGAGGATATTGAATAGAGTAGGTACTTGAACACCACGTAATTCCTATATAACGTTCACGGCTAGAAGTCCCGACCTTGACCTACATAGACAAACAGCATGAAAAATTCACTCTGTGAAACGGAATCGATGCCAATTTACTGTATCGTCGAATACTAAAATTATAGAGTCGTATTCACTTTCGCCGCTCACGCTCTGAACGTAACACGAATATAAACTTGAGACTACTTAATTTGAGGTAAATTTCGTTCATAACTAACCGTAATATTATAAGCAAATAATCTTGCTAAATCTGAGGTAACCAACGCGCTTTCTTTTTTCTATAGCTGATGTAACCGCTGCATTTTTTTTAGGAAAGCTATTATATTTAGCTAGAATATATGTGAGCCTCGCATTTTCAATCCATTTTACCAATAAATTGATCTGTACCTAATTATACCTAAATAATGGCTATAATATTTAGATTTTCTTCTCGTAGTACCATAATTAAGCCTGTCAGTGTTGCCTTTATAAGAATTTAGTATAGACTACTCGTTGATCCAAGTTATAATTACAATACGTATTATTTAACTTTGTACAGGCAACTGCACCTACTTAGTTACGTTGCAAATTCGCCACTATAGTGGTCTATGCATGGTAACTTGTCATGGCATCTGGCTATATCTCCGAGATTCCCCTCGTATATTTTGTTTTAAAGAAAATTTTAGCGTACATAACCTAATATACTTTGTGGAATAAGTCGACGAGTTATAACATTCCTAGTTCATAGTAGAATTGATTTGAGAGTATTACTGAGTATTTACTATGCCTTGACAAGTTTGCCTTGAGTAACTAACTAAAGTAAGGCGTATTATGTAGGTACTCTTATATATTTGGCTTCTTTTTTGCATTATATTATATGTCTTTGACATTTTAAATTCTCTCAGCCATATTGCGTATTGATTCTGCTAAAATTTGTCATCATTCAATATGTTGTAATCTCCCCTAGCTTGGAAACATCGCTTGAGACAACATTGCAGAATGGACAATGAATAAATATTATCGTATTAGTTTATTTGGGACACAGCCATTTATATGCAATATAGGTCTACCAGCCAGCACGAAATCACTTGTGATTCAAGGCACATCGAAATTCGCCGTTAACCTCAATCGGGCAGAAAGAAAGTAGTCGCTAAATACAATACTTTGACATGACATGACTCGGTGGTTTGGGATAAAATTATATTAGGTAGGTATGTGAGTAGTTAAATACCTAATAACCACGGTTTCTTTGATACCTATTATTATATATTACATTCCGAATACGCTATCGAATTAATTTGCATTATATATTCGTATAATTGATTTTTTCTACGTCTTGTGGTGCGACCTTTGTTTAATTAGTTCACTTATTAAAACATGTTTCATTTCAACCGAACGTTTTTTCGGCAAAGAAAAAATACACTCTTCGGTACGATATTTTTTTTTGGATTAGGAAAAAATAAGTATTCTTCTCCTGCTGGTTGACTCGAAAGAGATAAGTCCGCCGTTGCAATCACTGCTCTGTACTGTATTTGTATCTGTGTTTTATAATATACCTATCCCACAAACAAAATTATTTTACTTATTAGCTAACATTATCGTGTAGAGGGTAAACCGCAAAAAAGTATATATTTATGTATAGATACATTATAGTTACCTGTTTAACTTTCCAACTCTGTGAGGTACATTGATCCCTATACTGCTAGGTAGTAACCTATCCTGTCTGGTCGACCCTGACATATTGCATTTATTGACAATTAGGTATCGGTCATTTTTATAGTAGTACCTACTTATTATATTTGGGATAAAAAGACCCTATGTCCTTCTCAGTACTCCGAACTATAAGTATGCGAAATTTCAGGATTATCGGTTCTTTATCTAAGCGTGAAAAGGTAGCAAATACAAACCTAACAAATATACAAATACACTTTTGCATTTGAAATATTAGTTGCGATGTATAGTAGAATATACCATCTATATAAATAAATAAGAATGAGAACGACTATGCTTTAATTGATAAATCATAATAATCTCTCTGCAGTACGACACGAGTAAAGAAACGGCTCTATCATGACATGTGTTGGTGTCATCTTGTTTTATATAACTTCATAGGAAGAATCAACGTAACTGGCTGGAGCTGCTTAACTTCGCTGAAGATAACAACAGTTAAACAATGAGTTACTTTTTAGAACAATGGGTATAAAACAGTTAAGCCTGTGTAATTATCTAAAATTTGTTAAGTAACTTTTACCTAGGACTACATTTGCAAAATTTACGAGTATGTGTGTGTTTTCTTTAAATTTGATAATTGATACTAAATATAAGCTTAACTATATACTATATACTAACTTAATTTTTTAATAACTATATACTAAATACTTATGTTTAATAACTATATACTAAATACTTATATCATTATAACTTGTATAGAAAACAATGCCAACAAATTAAAAATAGGCTTATTCAGTATTTAACTCATTTAATTTGTAAAGCATAAATATATCGTTTAATATAATTTACATAAATGTTCGAGTAACATAAAGTACGATTAATTATATTTACTAATTCTTGTAGTAATCCTTGACCAGCATTGGGTTTGAAATCTTGTTTTTGCTTTGTTTACAATTTAGATCATCTTTACAATCGTAACCAATAAAGCGAACAAACTAACAGTCCATGCTTGGTGACTCGCTGTCGGTTCGATGAGAAGTGGAACGCCTGACTTTCTGACCTACACACGCACTGACGACACTGGACAGTAGGTAATCATTTGTAAATAAAACTATTATTGAGATGCCCCACTCCTCTCGTCTGCTAAACATCCGAATAAACATACTTATTGGATAGTATATGAAAGAAATCCTACCTTAATAGAACAGAGATGACCAGTCCCTCATGAAGTCCGTCCAAAGCTGAAGAAACTATCGCAGATCAATATATGAACAATAACATTTCACTCGTTTTCGTGCTGAACAAACAAAACGTCGCATTCACATACTATTTTTTTACCGAGAGAAACTGCGCAATGTATGTAGAAACGCGCATATGGATCACTGTGTGTCAGAACACTGAGGTGTGTGTTGCGAGTTCGAGTCGTACCACGTCTGGTAAGGTGGGCGAGTGACCACAACCGCACGCGACGCGCGCAGTGAGAGTTGTGTCTGTTGTGGACTTGTCGCCGAGACGACAACGGTACGAAAGCCGCGGCTGCATCCACGCGAGATGCTGCACTTGCTGATGCACTCGGAGATGACGGCCGGTAGCAAGCAGCTGCGCCGACAGCAATGCGGGTAAAACGCACTCATTGCCGCAACGTCACGCGTTGCCGCAGAGAAAAGTGTCTGTTGCTGTGAACCCATGTCGCACACCTCCTGGTCGGTCAATGACCAGGATCTTCATGTGATATTAGCTTTAATTGCTATTAATTACAGATGAGGCGATAAAAATAACTAACAAGATTAAGAATTAAATAAGAAACTCTTCGTTTACAGCTACTCGATGTTATTTTTATTGGCATACATTATGAAGTTATTAATACGATTTATAACTTAATTAAATTAGTTATTTATAGTAATCCTAAAGCGTTACTATTAATAACTAATAAAGAAATTACTCCACCCACATGTATAATAGAACTAAAAAAAACGAATTACAACTATGTACTTTTCCTAATCAGTTTATTTCCGTCGACATTTGAAAAAGTTACCTGTACAAAGGTACTTAATAAATGACTTTAATAATAAATCTATTGGAAAGCCAATTATTAAATCTATTGGAAAGCCAATTAAAAATTTAAATAGAAAATACTGAGAGATAATGAAGTATTGTAGAGTATAAGAAACTTTATCTCTAACTCTAGTCGTATTCCTGAAGGTCGTGGTCGTTATGCGGAATTAAACACCATAACGACTTTTTAGCACAGTTTAAAGAGTGAGAAATGAACCAAGGCTTCAAGATGTTTTCCTTCAGAGGAAGTAAGTCGCTATATTAAACAATCGTATCTGCATTATGTAGACTATATAATATAGTTACATTGGACATACAGACAGACAGATTGTTACATACAGACGTTCTGTGGTATGGTAAGGTTCTTGTGAACTGGGAACCTTCGTTATCCCTTCTTATTGCGGCCATCACCTCCAGCCCTTGTCTTGATAAGGCTTGAACAGAAATAATCTAGGTTGGATGACTTGTGTGTAAACAAGCTTAAAACCATAGTTTCTATTAGTAACGCGTTACGTATATTTTGTCACAGATTATATAATGCTAAGTACATAATATTTTGTAAGCAGGTTCGCTTCAGTTGGAACTTTGTAACATTAACCAATCTTAACCATTAAATTTAATTCACTATAGAATCAGCCATTGTAGAATTCAATAAAAAATGCCTGGTATTGAATATTTCACCAGAATGAAACCAAGTTTAGTCTATGATACTGAAGAACTTAACAACAATAAAATACGAAAAGTTCTTTCTGGGTAAGGTTTACATAATAAAAGTGGATTTACCAATAGATCTGACTAATGTATACACGCACATATACAAACATAAGTATACAACATCCTAATCTGCGGGAGAAAGTTTATTTATATAATCTAAACTGTACTATGTAAGAAACTATAAACCATTGTATTTATTATGATAAGGTACAAGAAGTTTGCAAAGATCACCTTCTATCCAACTGACTCTGGAAGTACAAGTAACAGATGGTCACATGGTAGCCAACGTAAAAACGCGTCATTCTTGGCTGAACACGGACCTTGGCCCTAGGTTCAGCACGCTACCCCATCGGTTATCCCTTACCCACGTCCTCGACGGTGTATACTCGTCACTATCACACATTGGTACGGTACCCGGGGTGTGTTGGTGCAAAGTTGTTTAGACGTTGTCTCGGCAACGGTAGTCCGATAAACGCACGCGGCTCTCCGCCCGTCAGACGTGCACGAAAGCTTCCACACGACAATATTGTTTTAAGTTATTGATAAGTCTATAAGTGCTCATAAAGTTTTAAAAAATCAAAAGAAGAATATGTAAGTAACTTATTTTGTAGCTATAGATAGTCACGACATTTTCGTGTGAGCTGGTCGTACTGAAGCAAACCTGAATTTCAGTTGACCTAGAAGTTGTTCTTGACCTGCCCATGTGGCCACTTAGGTACTGCTATTTACGTTTTTAATATAAAATAGAACTGCTATTTATAACTGTGACAGTTATCGCCCAAAATTCAAGTGCGACGTCACTATTTCATTCATATTTTTGACTTGGCTACGTGAAATCGTAAAAAAATAAAATGTGCACATAAAAATTGTTATTTTTATTTGTGGCAGTTTTTGTCGAGTTTAACAGATTTGGTTACTTACGTTACGTGATACTTTTTCGCGTAGTGGTTCCGAATAACTTGTGTACTGTCTTTCATCAGTTAATATCATTATTTACTTATCTATAACCGAACCACGTTATATAACCCGAGTGTCAACATTAATCACTGAATTTTATCTGTTTATTATATACTTACTTGCGATATGTTAATGTTTCTGATGTATATACAGTTGCTTATAATGCGCAGTGGTAATATCATGTAAAATTAATTTGAATTAAAGTTAAAATGCGTGTACTGCCAAAAATGGGTAAGACCGGTAAAGCATATATAATAAAACTGTGACTAGCTTTTGTACTTGTGTGATATTTTAAAAAATAAGGTCTAAGGAAGCCAAAATTTAGCTTATTACCACAAACACACATTAGAATGAGGATTAAAAAATAAGTACGGAGGAACCCCTATGTTAATCGACAATATAATCTTCGTTTGGCTAACTAATCTAACAACACCTGATATTCCAATAATCATTTGTAACAAGCTAATTATTAGAAATAAAAAACACGACTGACAAGTTTTTACTCAAAAAGTACATACAAACATATAAGTTATATACATTTTTGATATCGCCTTTTAAAGCCCTTCAATTTGATATCCCACTCGATAAGATTGATCGAATTTTATTTTTTTGGCCTGCTATTTATCGCATATATAATCCGCCATTTTGTTTTTATGATGACGTCATATAGCCTATGTCACTCGGAGGACTGTAAGGAATCTAAAAATACCTCTCACATCAAAATCTGTTAAGCCGTTCAGGACTTATGGTGGAATAAAGAAACTTACATACATACATACATACCCAAGTAACATTTTAGGTTTTAGAAAGATTTTAAAAAGGTTCTAGAACCTTTGTATGGAAATCTACTCATAAGTCTTAATAGACTCAATTACATTATGTTAACCTTATATTAACCTCCTGTGTGCAAAAAGGGCCCACGTTTTAGAACCTTTTCGAGAGCTACAGCAAAACCTATAGTTCTTATCAGAATACCTTAATTTAACGTTAATATAACCTTGTATAGACAGCTTTAAAAGTTATAAATTAATCTTGGATGTAACCTATGACAACTTAAAACCTTTTTGATGGACTTGAATAAATGCCTTTTCAAGAATCCCGGGTTTTAAAATGTTTCTGTTTAAGATATTTTTACACAAAACACCAATCGTGGCTTTAAATACTTTATTTATAAATGGCGATTTCCTAGCTGTCATGTAACAAGTTTTAAAATGGCGAGTGATGTATTCATAACGAAATAATTTGGAGCTTGTTGAAGTCAGGCAATATTATAAAAATACTGCGACTAGCACTTTATTGTGAAATGTTAGGATAATTGGCTGGTTATACGAGACGGGCCTTTCGAAAGTTAAAAATTTTGAAGATATTTTAATGCAATATAAGTATAAAATGAAGTGGTTGGTGGCAAATCGCATTGGAAATAAAACTTCTATTCAAAGAAAAAGCATTATATATTAAATCGTACAGCATACGTTTCTTAATATTGCCTTTTGGATAAAATATTGCTATTTGCTTAATTTTTTTAATTATTTCAGTAAAAAAATATGGCTGTCATTAACAAATTACTAGAGAGCATTTTAATTAACCTTTTTAGGATTGTAACAACTACAAGCTCTTAATGTTTGCCGAATTAGGAGCTAAGGGTTATATCGCAGAGCTAGTTAAAACGACTAAGCTATTTTCGCAGCTCTAAGGTTATCGCCAGGAGTAGTTCAAAACTTACGAGTCGCGAAAACAACCGCTGAGCACATTTAGTTGCTTTTAAACTTTGGTTGTAGAAGCCGAATGTGCCGGTTCATCTTGCAATAGCGTTGCCGGACTATCGATAGTTTGACTATCGATTGTTTGTTTGTTGAAATATAAGTGTCATTAGTATCGATAGTATTAATACTATCGATAGTATTTATTAGAATACATCAATAGTATCGAAAAGCAATAAACGATAGTTTGGGTTATCATCAATAGTATTGCAAACTATTGGATATCGATAATATCGATGTTATCGATACTATAAATGTTATCGATACTATCGATGTTATAGATACTATCGATAGGCCTATCGATAGTGTGACTATTTTTCAAGGTCACAATACTATTGACAATACTATCGATGGTAAACACTATTGCTGCAACACTATCTTGCAATCGATGCTGTTGCTTTGAAGTCGGGGAGACAACTGATACTTTTTGAGGATTCCTTTAAAGCCTTAGAATATTCTTGAAGGACTTTAATTATGCCTTCAGCTCATAAACAATATCTTAATGGTTTGGATTTTTACCAAGCAGTCAAAATTAGTTTTCCTGGACAACTAAATACAGCCTAAAGGTTTATAGTAAGTTTTAGAAATTACTTAAAGGCGAGTTCAACATTACATAACTTTATAGTTATATCAAACCTAAAATTTAAACCTTTAGATCACAATTAAGCATAGTGATAGCTTTTTTAGAACCTAATCAGGAGTCTACGACAACTATGAGATCCTAAGTCTTAATGCTCTTGAAACACGAGTCAAAATTACTTTAATTTAAACTCTTGTCCGCGGCTTGAAGGTTGTTGTAATAAACAATTAGTTTTAAGACTTATTAATCATTCTCAAATACTTTTTAGTACCAGATAGCATAACAATAACCTTCTAACGACTATTTTCGAACCTAAAGGCATTTTTTACAACCTAGACCCGAATCAAATGTTACTTGGGTACATACATACATGAACCCTGAAAACATAACACTCCTTTTTTGGTCAGTCGTGTAAAAAGAGCTTCGTACGTTATTTTCTTTTCTAAAGCTTCATTAACATATGAACCTTAAGGTTCTTAACTGTATCGCTTACAATGTTAATTGCGTCGATAAAATTTGAACCTACGCAAGTGATTAAATTACATTCACCCTTCGTGACTTCTTACAGAACTTCCCAAACTTATTTTAATTCAGTGAAACCAGAAATGTAAATACATTATATTTCTTACAGGTAAATTAAAGAAAGAAAGAGCGGCAGAATGACGTTATCCAATGATTATGACGATCAACTTTCTTCAAAGACTGATGTAAATATTGGATCTCCTAATTTGGAATCATTATACTGTTCGCATCTTTGGTCGAACAGTGATTTACGGAGAGCAATCATTAATTCGCCAAAGACAAACAACAAAGAAATTAAATTCTGCTACACGTGCAAGGGGAAAATAAGAAAGTATGAATTGAAATCGCCCAATCAGAGTTTTAAACCAAATGATCATTCCACTCCAACGAGAACAGAAAGAGACATCATACCGCTACGAAATGAAATAAAAGACAATAAATTTCCAGGAAACTCCCAAACATTTAATGATATAAACTTGACTTCCGTAACAGAAATAGAAAACGACACTCCTGATAAGCGATGCATTCCATCAATATCTCATCAGATCGATTCTAGTTTTCGCCAAAAATATACATCTTATGAAATGCATCCAAATGAAATTAATCAACGAAGACTTAGAAAAAGTCTTAAGGGAATTGGATGCATAGTTAATTTCTCATTGATTGAGAGTCCAATGAAAAAGCGAACACAAATACAAGCCTGCTCAATTAGTTTAATGATAGTAGCGATTATAGTAATAAGTTTTGTTTTGGTGAATTTTACGACTCCTAATTTTACACGAGCAACTAAAATAGCTAGTACAATTGTAGTGCCAACTCAAAATTTAGAAAGTAATTTAAGCTCTTCAACCGCTACAAATTTCTATTCTGATCCTAATTTATTAACTGAAATAAGTACCACTGAATTTGTCTCAACTATTGAACCTGCAACTTATACAACTGAAAACATATCATTGAAATCCATTATCATATCAAAGATTCGCAAGAATATTAGAACTTATCCAAAGGATGTAAAAAGAGAACGAGAAAGTCAGAAACCTAAGGATATTATCAATAGAGACTTATCAGAAAGATTCTGTTCGTGCCAAACTGACGAAGTTTGTATGTTGGATGAAAATACTGGAACTTCAATTTGTAAGAAAGCTGTAGACATTGATGATCCCACTGGTAAACAAGACGATTAAATTTTGTACTTACATTTACAAGTTTTTAATATGTCATTGGTATATTAGTGATAAATTGTTAACAGGATGCGGTGGGCTGTGCGCTCTAGAAACAGAAGCATGTAAGCTAGTAGACAGGGTGCGTGGAGTCCGCGTGTGCAGACTGTTGACGTTGGCAACGTGTTCAGATCAAGAATGGCGCTGCAAGAACGGCTTATGTGTGAAAGCAGAAGCGCGATGTGATGGTGCTATTCAATGCTATGACCGCTCTGACGAATTGCACTGTGGTAAATTTATTGTATAGCTATAGTCTCTGCATCTGACTCAGAAATCTGACCCCCCCCTGAATTAAAATTCTGTGAAAAAGGGGGTCAGGTTTCTCTGTATCTGACTGTACACGTGTTTTTCACTAATAGATGTGATTCATGTAAAAGGTTTTTTTACATTTCAAGCCGCACTAAGCAATAATGTCCTCTTTAGGTAATATACTTCCGCAACATGTTATGTAGTTAATCATTTTTAATTAAATGCTTGTTTTTATATTTTCAGAATGTGATTTGACAAAACAATTCCGATGCGGACATTCAATATCGTGTTTTTCAAATACTAAATTATGTGACGGCGTGATTGATTGCTGGGACGGCTACGACGAAGTCAACTGTACTGCTGGTAATGACAATTTATCTTTAACCCAAAATCTGGAGCTGGAGGTTATGCCACTTTAGGCCCCGGTGGATGTCCTATGTCTAAAAAAAACCGGCCAAGTGCTAGTCAAACTCACGCACCGAGGGTTCCGTATACGCTACTAGCATCTCACATTTTAGGTCTAACTAAAAGTCCAACTAGTTTCAAAAACGAACTTAAGTTTGCAGTTCGATCATAGTTCATCAACTGGAAGTACCCCATAGGTTTTGATTGCTGCCTAAAATCGCAAAATATGCGAAAATTCGCCACCGTTACGGTAATATCTCTTGATCGCGTTGATTTTTTTGTTGAAATAGACCGTGGATCCGAGTATTCGATATTAATTTAAACCTAGTACTTTCAGGCGTTCCTGAGAAAAAAAAGTTTGACAGACAGACGGACAACAAAGTGATCTTATAAGGGTTCTGTTTTTACCTTTTAAGGTACGGAACCTTAAAAAGTAATACTACCTACTCATAACATTGTATTAGGCAAATGCTTATAACAATAATGACGAAATTAAAATTAAACGTGTCAAGCCCACCGAAATAGTACATAATTATCTCGATTGTCAAGCCCTTGGAAATTGTATTTAACTGGTTTATTTTTACTTACTGGAAATTTATACGTATTTTTACACGACTGACCAAAAAAGTTAGGAGTGTTATGTTTTCAGGGTTTTTGTAGGTATGTATGTAAGTTTCTCTATTGCACCATAAGTCCTGAACGGCTTAACAGATTTTGATATGAGAGGTATCTTTAGATTTCTTGCATTCCTATCCGATTGGCATAGGCTATGTGAGTTGTCAGTCGTGTTTTTTATTTTTTAATAATTCGCTTGATTAAAAGTAAATAGGTAGTTTTATCTTGACTCTTAAATCTCTCGCGTCGAATTTTACTGAAAACCTGTAAAAACAACGGTTAATCAATTACTAAGAACATAGACGGACATGGACGGACACTCCACTATTTTGAAGTTGGATGCCAGGAAAGTAAAAGCGGTCCTATCTGTACCTAACCTACCTTCACGTACGGCAATCGCAGTGTACCGTTTTTACAAAACTAGGCTACGTGCTCACTCGAACCTAACGGGACTCCTAGAAAAACTTCCTCTTCTACTATAGGAAAATAATTTCAGCGCAATTATAATATAATTCGTGTTAAAATCAGGCAATTAATCCTATAGTTATTTAATACTAGCTTTTGCCCGCGGCTTCGCCCGCGTGAATTTCCCACGAGAGCAGTGCTTTTTCCCAGGATGAAAGGTACCCTATGTCCTTTTCAGTACTTCTAACTAAGTATGTGTATGCGAAATTTCATTAAGATTAGTTCAATAGACAAACCGTGAAGAGGTAACAAACAATCAAATAAATAAACAAACAAACTCACTTTAGCATTTATTTAATTAGTTAGGATACCTAATGTGTATATGAAACATACGCAATATCTCATAGGTACGCGATTTTGCAATTCTTTACAGTCCACATTCTCACGTCGTCGTCGTCCATTTATTGAAATATTTAAAGAATCTATTTCCTTTCAGAGTGTCCAAACGATCAATTCACGTGTACCGACGGGCAATGTATCCTAGCATCTAGATTTTGCGATGGTTTCGCCGACTGCACAGACGGAAGTGACGAGCCGCACGGGTGCGATGGTGGTTGCAGCGCCCATGAGATCCGGTGCGGCAACCACCGCTGCGTGCCGCGGTCCGCGCGCTGCGACGGCCGCGACAACTGTGGCGATGCTACTGATGAACTGCAATGTTCTTAGCACTGCGAAAGTGTTTATTTTAATTTTAACTTTCTACATGCTAAACAAATGTGCATGTGTGGTGTGTTTCGTTGTTGAAGCATTTATAATTTTACGATAGTTATTTAAGTTTTGTGTGAACCTAATCATATTTATTTTATTTATAACCACAGTTCAATGTGGAATTACAAGAATCTCTTATGTTTATCATTTCCCAGATATATACTTTGTGACCCACCTATTCAAATAAAAACTCGATACGTATTTACCTCTTTATTTTGAAAAAAATTGCAGATGACCTTTGTTTTTTTTTCGAAAACAAAACACAGGTAAACGGCTGCTATGTTAAAATATTTTGATCTCTCATTTCAGCCTCTTGGGGTTGATTTTTGAGAAAAAAAAAATTGGGCTATGTTTGATTCCGGGTCTTCAATTTCATCAAAATCGGTCCAGTTAAGCCGTTAAAGAATAACAGACAGACTTTCGCATTTATAATATGTATGGAAGTATGGATTTTATTGGTCTTTAGACTTTAGTTTAGTTTAGTCACAGAAATAATATAAGTACTGTTTTTCGAATTGCCCTCTGAGAGCAATCGAAGGTGTCTACAAAACCGGATGTCAAATCCTATAACTTCCGGTACCATACAGACGGTAGTTATGTCCTATAAATACCATCAAGATTAGATACCTACCCTACCTATTTGTATGTATGTTACAAGACAGAAGAAAGTGTTTTTATTTTCTACGTCTGTAATAATAAAAAAAACACATCTGAACCACTGGAATTTATTCTGCACTGTTTTTTGCAGCATGGAAGTACACCTCAATTTGTTTGGCCGCCATGAAGAAAAGAAAAAAAAAACTTTGACATCTTGTGTAGCGAATGTCAAATTGAATAATTCCAGGGTTTCCATTATTAAGATTAATTACCAAAATATGGGCAATATTAACAACCAAAAAAAATACAAGATACCTACAATAAAAATGACAACTAAGAATAACGACTTCAATCACGGAAACGGTCATACAAACTGTTTAGCTATATTATTTAGTATAAATTATAGACAATTATTATCATCCATAACCATACTTTAATATTATAAAAGCGAAGTTAAAGTGTATATGAACAACGTACAATTTTTTTTTGCCAAAAGTGGAGCCGCAGGTAACAGTTTTATTTAAAAATGTTGTGGTTATAGTATAGTGAGTGGCCGGCCCTATTTTTAACTGATGTAAATCAGTATTGTTGCTCCGATACAATACAGTCGAATACACTATCGATAAAATCGATAGTATTGCGTTTCAATAATACTTATAGATAGTCAAACTATTGGTACTATGGATAGTATCTATGCAACAACCAACATGCGCGGCTTGGCAATAAAATTGATTGGAATTCTGTGACGGAAGTTGGTGTGAAAATCGTGATCGTGACGTCGATGCTCAGATGTATATTTTTAATCTGCTGCTGGGCGGCCAGCGGCGGCGGTGAACGCCAAAACTTTTTCTTGTCAGGATTTAGGATGGCAATTAAAATATTTAATATGGCAATACTAAACTGACCTATTTTTTTCCCTTGCTCTTGCTTCGCCAACAAGCCAATAATTTTCGTCGCGTTGCTTAGAATTTTCTTCTAAATTGCGAGTATTGCGACATTAGCTTTATTTTTTGGATCTCATATAAGTAGGACACCTATTTATTTTAACTATGGCCGATAGTGATGACGAATATGACCGTAAAAGACGGGACAAGTTCCGTGGTGAAAGAGGTGCAGCTGAAGGCAGCAGTTATCGTAGTAGCGATCGCCGCGAAGAACGAAGCAGGGGACGGGAAGAATGGTCTGAAAGGTATATGCATGTGTTTTCTCAAAAAATTACCACTTTCCCATTATAACCTTAACAATTATCTTACAGATCCCAACCTACATCCTTTGAAACCCATAAAATCCCAAACCAAGTTTACAAATCCACGAAACGTTCAGTTGCTCTAGTCAGAAGGTATTATTAATATTTATTTTGGTTTCATGTATAAATCCTGTTATGGTTGCATAATCATTGATCAATCAATTTAAAATTATTGCACATAATTTATTATGAACAAGATCCATAAGTCAACTTCTGTGTCAACCTAAAACCAAAGGATTTGCATCAATAAATCACGCTACCTACATCTGTTGAAGCTGAAATTGTATAGGCTTTATTATGGATTACCTTGCCAACTTTAAATAAATAAGAAGCTACAGGCAAAACTTAGTACCACCTAGTAATAGTAACCAACTGACTGACTGACATAGTGATCTATCAACACACAGCCCAAACCACTGGACGGATCAGGCTGAAATTTGGCATGCAGGTAGATGTTATGACGTAGGCATCCGCTAAGAAAGGATTAACGCGAGCAAAGCTGCAAGGGCGACAGCTAGTTAGCAATATACAATTGTAATACTCCATTGTATAAAACTACTTGTCTCTTGAAGGATTCTAATAAACTTGACTTGAATTTCATTATTTGGCTGGAAGATCTCGAGGAGGTCGTTCTGGTCCTGATTACAGAGACTACCGAGGAGGTGGCAGTGCCAGCCGGGGCTACTCTCCAGTAAGGGGTGAAGGGCCTCCTAGTAAGCGCATTCGACCAGATTGGCCTATCGAAGACAGAAGATATGGGGGAATGCCGCATGACTCCTATGGCTCGTATGGTTGGGCACATGACCATTTTGGACCACATCCTGCTCATCAAGGATATGGGCAACCCATGCCTCCTGTCCCTGCTAGGTATAATTGACATATTTATACCTAATACCTCTATCAACTAGAGTTACTGTAGAATATTTACAGTTATTTGTTTTAAATGTTTTTGATAATAATATTGTGAGATAAGTTTTCTCAATCCCTTCATATGTCAAAAGCTAGTATAGTGTAACTAGCTTTTGCTTGCGGCTATGCCTGTGTGAATTTCCCACGGGACCAGTGTTTTTTCCTGGGATGAAAGGTACCCTATGTCTTTCTCAGTACTTCTAACTATGTGTATGTCAAACTCATTTTCCCATTATAATATTCGTTAGGATTTGTATTTTGTACAAATTGTAGGTAATTTCAATATTAATTTGAAACAGGGATGCTGTGCTTCCAATGGGTCCTACAGATGGTCCTGCAACCATGATGTCGTTCAAGGCATTTCTGGCTGCTCAGGATGATTCAATCACTGTTGATGATGCCATCCAGAAGTACAATGAATACAAGCTGGATTTTAGGAGACAACAGCTCAACGAATTTTTTGTTGCTCATAAAGATGAGGAATGGTATGTCCATTTTGATTTAAAAATAATATTTTAGATATATGTACTTCAAAAAAAAGTATTGCTTCAAGTACTTGGCATTCTATCTTTACATTCAAAAGTATACTGTTACTGATGTCTTAAATCACAGAATTTTCGTTTGGGCCATAAGATATAAATGTGTTATTGCTATATAAATGATTTGCGGCAATTTAAAAAATTCTAAGCATGGACATAGAAATTCGAAGCATGAATCTGCCCATTATTTAAGTGAGAATTTTATATTGAAGAGCTGATGTGCTTAGAATTTTTTAAATCAACCATGCAAATTTTAACAATAACCTTTTTTCCCTACAGTCTACAGCGTAATCACGTGGAACGTTGTGCTGGACAACTTTAAGAAAATTTATTCACAATTTGTACAATAAATGACGTGTGTAGCTAGTATATCTCGCGTTGACCGGTAGCGCGCAATGCTACAGGTTCCGTTTCTGTTAGGGGTAGGGCTAACATATTCCACATGTGTGGAACAGGTGAGACTATGAAGATTTTTTAAATTTTTACTAAGACATTTTAGTTTGTAATTTGATCTTCAGCACTTCTGGATGACAATCAAAAGGTGGTTATTTTGTTTATTTTATATTTATATAAGTATATGTACTTCAGACCGGTTTTCACATAAAATATGGGTTGGTTAAATATATTTGTAGTTTTTGCACGCCCATATTATATCATATTCAGTTCTACATATTATTATGAAAATATTTCTAATAAATTCACACTTAAGTTTAATTTACATCCTGCAAACCATTTGGTGGTATTATCATGTTGGATGAATATTATTTCATTAGTATGTTGAAAAAATTATGTGATCATTTCATGTATCATGTTATTTTTTAAAGCAGTATCTAAATGAAGTACTGTAGAAAAAAATATGTGAAAACCACTTTTTTTTTTGGTAGCACTGACCCATATTAAATATTCTCAAAGAATGGCTTTAAAGTAGTTTGTTCTTTGTTTATTCAGGTTCAAGATTAAATACCACCCTGAAGAATCTGTGAAAAGAAAAGAAGAACAACTTGCTGCTTTAAAGGTAATACACGAACTTCTCAATATCAGTCATATAAATCACAAAACATAAAAAGTTAAGCTCTAATCTCTATCATAATATTATTTATGTGACATTGAAAGATTTTAGCAAGTCCTTTTACACCAAATATATACCTACTGAGTTCACTATTAGTGCGCAGGGAATGCCACATTCTAAAAATAGCAATTTACACTAAAACTTAATGTCACAAAAATCTTGTTGAGTAAAAGTAGTATTTTTATTCCTATTTTAGAATCGTCTAAGTGTTTTCCTGGAGCTATTAGATCAAGGTGAATTTGACAGAGTGACAGTTGATGTGGACAAGTCTGACAAGTTGATTCGATTGCTTGACACGGTGGTGATCAAACTCGAAGGCGGCACGGACGAAGATCTAAAAGCACTCGACGAACCGCCGCCGCAGGAAAACAACGCCACTAAAGAGAAACCTGGTATCTATTTTAGATTTTCTGCATATTTGTTATTAGCTGGGGGTATAAAACGGCCACTTTGACTAATCTTTCTAATTTCCTAAATATAAGGTTCATTCAACAGGCACTTTCAATTTTGTTTTATATTTTCATATTTGTATTTACATTTTGTAAAGAAAGCATACAACAGTAACAACTGTTGTATGCTTTCTTTACAAAATGTAAATGGTTGAGAATAAATCTTATTGCTATCTATCTATCATTATTAAATATTTCGGAAATGGGAAGTGGATCATATCCTGATTGGTCAAAGGGGCCTTTTTGACCTCTTGTGCCTTGCAGCTTCGCTCCCGTGGGAATTTCTGGATTCCTTATACACTGTGGCCATCATACACAGAAATATTTTTTCAAATTTGAGTTCCCAGGATTAGGGCCTTAGACAAACTCTTTTAGCTTTATTGTATGTTAGGTTTATTTATGTTATTTGTGCAATAAAGTTATTATATTACAAACAAACATTAAAATTATTATTTTTATTTTAAATTAATTGCATTATTTTCTAGATAAAGTGGATAATGACAAACCTGTCGTTATTGATGTTGATGCAGTTAAAGTTAAAGAAGAAAAAGTTGAAGCTGAGAAAAAGGACAAGGTAGTATTGGGTTTTCTGCTTCCATATATAAAATGCTGGGCTCGGGCTTTCTTCCACTAAGAATGAAGGGTTTTCTGCTTTCTTTGTCCTAAATAAATCATTTACTGCCTGAATATTAAATTTAACGCTTTATTAACATTCTCCACTAACATAATGGAATACACATACTCGATTGAAAAGTTGAAGACTAACTCCTAATTACCGATTTTCTGAGGAGTTTACTCTAGCATTACTAGAATGATTGATTTCAGGACAAAAAGTCAGAATCTCCCAAGCCCACTGCCCCGTTGACTATGGAGATTGACCCCCACTTACAACAATTGCAGGAACAAGCCAAAATGTTTTCTCGGTACAATTCTGTACCCGGTGTCGATCCGGAGCCCGAGGCGATAGAGAAAGAGCCTCGTAAGTAATTTAGCAATAAACCAATTAATTTAATTAAGACAATGAAAAGTATTGTTAATAATGCAAAAATCTTGTAGCGCCGCCTGGTTCATCATCGAGCTCGTCGTCATCCAGCTCATCATCATCAAGCTCTGAAGACGAGGGCGAGTCTAACACTCGCCGGAAATCTAAATCCAAGTCCAAAACTCCGGATAAGTCGCCAAAACAAAAAGAGAAATCAAAGTCGCCGGAGAAAATAGACACAATAGAAATTAATGACGGCGAGAAGGAAAAGGAGAAAAATGGCGACGACAAATCTGAGACGGCGACTGAGCCGCCAGTGGAGAAGAAAGAAACCAGGGCTCTCCATAAAACTACGTCGATATTCTTGAGAAACTTGGCCCCAACAATCACGAAGGCGGAAGTGGAAGCTGTAAGTGGTTTATATATTATTTCTAGAGATTACAGATTTTTTATCTACACTCATGGCGAAATATTCGAATTACGAATTTGAAGATGGTTTTATAAAGACGTACTTTATAAACGCACATACATAAATTAAAAAATAAAAGTCATTATAGTACTGCCAGCAGTATCATAAAATAACTTTTTAATTTTTATATTACACTTTTACTTTTTAATTTCTTAAATTAGACAATGGTGTTAGGCTGAATGTAAAAATAGGCGCACGCATGGCATGCGCAGTTTGAACTTGTGAAAAAGTGGCGCGTTCGTAATTTAAACTTAATTTCCCGCTACAAAATTTTACTTTGTTTAATTTTAATTTATGAGTGACTGTACATAATTAGGCATTAAAACACTCGTGTGATGTTATTATGAAACTCGCGCACACTCATGTTTTAATGGGGTCTCTAATGATTGTCATAAAAATATTTGTAATAATATAGTTCGAAATAATGTTTTTTCACATAATCGTAATTAATATAAATTAAAATTAAAATAATATTTTTTTAAATAATTTTTTTAACATAATTGTTTTGTAATAAATACAAATTATCATAAACATAAATAATCGTAATATAATTTAATCATAATAGTAATACTCATAATGTACAGAGTAAAAAGAGAACTCATAATGTACGGTTGCACTCAGAGAAAAGGTAAGATTTGTTAAGCTTTTGTTTTTTACACGACTGACCAAAAAAGGAGTGTTATGTTTTCAGGGTTCATGTATGTATGTATGTATGTAAGTTTCTTTATTCCACCATAAGTCCTGAACGGCTTAACCGATTTTGACGTGAGAGGTATTTTTAGATTCCTTGCATTCCTCCGAGTGACATAGGCTATATGACGTCACCATGAAAACAAAATGGCGGATTATATATGCGATAAATAGCAGACCAAAAAAATAAAATTTAATCAATCTTATCGAGTGGGGTATCAAATTGAAGGGCTTTAGAAGGCGATTTCAAAAATGTATATAACTTATATGTTTGTATGTACTTTTTGAGTAAAAACTCGTCAGTCGTGTTTTTTTATTTTTAATAATTAGCTTGTTTGTTGTTTATGTTCGCGGCTTAGGGGTGGCCCAAGGGCCACCCCCGCCGCACCCTAACCTATACTAGTATTTGTGTCAACTTAATGTGAAATAGGTATAATCAAATTTTACATAATGTCTTCAAATGTCATCAACAAAATAAAAAAGAAACTATGTTTATGACAATAACAATTATGACAAATCCATTATGATAAAACATTTTATAAAAAAAATCTGTATGACAATCTATGATTATGAGTACACAAATATTATTTGAATAAAATATTATGATAAAAAAATTATGAGAAAGGCTTTATGACAAACCATATTATGATTATTAACCTTATGAGAAATGAAAGGATCCCGTTTTAATGCCTCTCATAATGTATCAGTTGCATAAACTACTATTATAGGTTTTATTTATGTATTTATCTATTACTTGCAACATTGATATAATTGTTTTAGATGTGCAAACGCTACGGCGGTTTCTTGCGCGTGGCGCTCGCCGACCCGCTGCCCGAGCGGCGATGGTTCCGCCGCGGCTGGGTCACCTTCCGCAGGGAGGTCAACATCAAGGACATCTGCTGGAACCTCAATAATATTCGGGTAGGTTTTCATTTTCATCATCACCAACCATTTTAATATCCTCTGCTAGGACACTGGCCATTCTTTTTTTGTTTTTTTTTTTGTTGAACATTTGTGTGTTGCAGCTCCGCGAATGCGAGCTGGGCGCGATCGTGAACCGCGACCTCCAGCGCCGCATCCGGCCCGTCACGGGCGTGACGCTGGAGCGCGCGGTGCTGCGAGCGGACGCGAGGCTGGCGGCGCGTCTGGCGCACCTGCTCGACACACGCACCAAGCTGTGGGAGGCGGTCACTGGCGAGGAGCCTGCTGAGAAGGATAGCGCGCAGTCGAACGATGTGAGTCTGTTACCGGCTGGCGGCGCGTCTGGCGCACCTGCTCGACACACGCACCAAGCTGTGGGAGGCGGTCACTGGCGAGGAGCCTGCTGAGAAGGATAGCGCGCAGTCGAACGATGTGAGTCTGTTACCGGCTGGCGGCGCGTCTGGCGCACCTGCTCGACACACGCACCAAGCTGTGGGAGGCGGTCACTGGCGAGGAGCCTGCTGAGAAGGATAGCGCGCAGTCGAACGATGTGAGTCTGTTACCGGCTGGCGGCGCGTCTGGCGCACCTGCTCGACACACGCACCAAGCTGTGGGAGGCGGTCACTGGCGAGGAGCCTGCTGAGAAGGATAGCGCGCAGTCGAACGATGTGAGTCTGTTACCGGCTGGCGGCGCGTCTGGCGCACCTGCTCGACACACGCACCAAGCTGTGGGAGGCGGTCACTGGCGAGGAGCCTGCTGAGAAGGATAGCGCGCAGTCGAACGATGTGAGTCTGTTACCGGCTGGCGGCGCGTCTGGCGCACCTGCTCGACACACGCACCAAGCTGTGGGAGGCGGTCACTGGCGAGGAGCCTGCTGAGAAGGATAGCGCGCAGTCGAACGATGTGAGTCTGTTACCGGCTGGCGGCGCGTCTGGCGCACCTGCTCGACACACGCACCAAGCTGTGGGAGGCGGTCACTGGCGAGGAGCCTGCTGAGAAGGATAGCGCGCAGTCGAACGATGTGAGTCTGTTACCGGCTGGCGGCGCGTCTGGCGCACCTGCTCGACACACGCACCAAGCTGTGGGAGGCGGTCACTGGCGAGGAGCCTGCTGAGAAGGATAGCGCGCAGTCGAACGATGTGAGTCTGTTACCGGCTGGCGGCGCGTCTGGCGCACCTGCTCGACACACGCACCAAGCTGTGGGAGGCGGTCACTGGCGAGGAGCCTGCTGAGAAGGATAGCGCGCAGTCGAACGATGTGAGTCTGTTACCGGCTGGCGGCGCGTCTGGCGCACCTGCTCGACACACGCACCAAGCTGTGGGAGGCGGTCACTGGCGAGGAGCCTGCTGAGAAGGATAGCGCGCAGTCGAACGATGTGAGTCTGTTACCGGCTGGCGGCGCGTCTGGCGCACCTGCTCGACACACGCACCAAGCTGTGGGAGGCGGTCACTGGCGAGGAGCCTGCTGAGAAGGATAGCGCGCAGTCGAACGATGTGAGTCTGTTACCGGCTGGCGGCGCGTCTGGCGCACCTGCTCGACACACGCACCAAGCTGTGGGAGGCGGTCACTGGCGAGGAGCCTGCTGAGAAGGATAGCGCGCAGTCGAACGATGTGAGTCTGTTACCGGCTGGCGGCGCGTCTGGCGCACCTGCTCGACACACGCACCAAGCTGTGGGAGGCGGTCACTGGCGAGGAGCCTGCTGAGAAGGATAGCGCGCAGTCGAACGATGTGAGTCTGTTAGCTACCTTCAGCGCCGCATCCGCCCACAGGTTGCCAATAGACTTGATATCTCGTTATTCATTTATTTATTAAAGTGTGTTGTGCCGCGTTTATTGAGTCTTCTGTTGAGTGTGTCTGTCTATGAACTGTTTCTGTTTGGCAATTTTCTAGCAGATGCGTTGCTAGAATCGAATTCGCGCCGATAACTCATTAGCTAATATCCCTTCTCAAAAGACACTGAAAATTGACTTAGCAAATATTTTTTATGTGAAAAACTTATTCTGTCAAATTAGTTTCAGAGCTTCAGCCTAAATTCAAAGAACCCCGTACTCCACAAAATAACCGAGCATCTCATTGAGGAAGCGTCCACCGAAGAGGAAGAGCTGCTAGGTCTGGAAGCTTCGTCAGAATCATCGTCGCAGGAGCAGCCGGACCCGGAACTGATGCGCGTGCTGGACCGGCTCGTACTGTACTTACGGATAGTGCATTCTGTGGATTACTATAACCACTGCGAGTATCCATACGAAGACGAAATGCCTAACCGTTGCGGGATTATGCACGCGCGGTCAGCACCTCCTGCCAATAAGGTAAATGTGGCTGCAATACGGGGTGGGGTGACAATGTTCTTGACATCTTTTGGAAAGTAAATTTGTTTGTTACACAATGATACATCGAGACATAAGAAAAAAGAAATGGGGTAGTCTTTTATTATAAAATTTCCCGAAAAATGAATTAACGCGGGCAATTCGACAAAAATAGTTACTTTGACTTAGGTTGGTCCTTTAATTTATCATTGTTCTTTTTAGCCAACACAACAAGAGGTTCAAGACTACATTAAAACCTTCGAAGGTAAAATGTCAGCTTTCCTGCAAGATGTTAAACCCCTGACCGATGAGGAATTACAAAAACTTGGTATTAAGGTAAATATGTAATGTCAATAAATGGCTTGGCATTGCTCCTATTTAATATTTGTAAAGGTAATGAATTACAACATTTTTGTTTTTAGGATTCCGAGGCAGAAGTGGAAAAATTCATTCAAGCCAATTCTCAAGAATTGTCTAAAGACAAGTGGCTGTGTCCACTAAGTGGCAAAAAATTCAAGGGTCCAGATTTCATTAGGAAACACATATTCAACAAACATGCAGAAAAGGTAAACACACAACTACAATAAAATGTATGAAGCAAATTAGTTTATTTCTGAAGTTTATCCCGAAATTCCCACGGGAGCGAAGTCCAGGGCGCAGCTCGTAATAAAAAAATGTATATTTCATCGCACATTACTTGTGATAACTTGTGTAGTTCTCGCTCGAATCTGTCTGTTTCGCCCCTTGATAAACAATATTCTTTTCTCAAAAATGCTTGGAAATGTGGACATTATTGTAGTAAAAAGTTGACAGGAAATTTGTGATTCCTGGCTCATGTATTACTTTCCTGGCCTATAATTCATTCCTGGACGCTGCTCATTACTTTTTAATTCATCTGTCAATGTCACATTATTTATATGACTTGTCATACAGCCAATTGCTACCTTCATTAAAATAAATGCATTCTTCGAGCATATTAATCACAGTTTTTTTTTATATATTAAGAGTATTTAAGTCTGTGATATTAACGCATTTTCGTTGTGAGAGAAAAAAACAAAATCTATGCTACATTTTTTGCCTAAAATATGATTGGGCTGTATGGGCTATGTTTCCTTGTCACTAATTGACAATTAAATATTTATAAAGTAATCCATCGGCAGCGGAGCTCCATCGAAAGAAATCTCTCCTCATAATGAGGGCCGTGTCTAGGAGTACCGCCCGAGTTATTCATTTTTTTTTTTTTATTTCCTCACATTTATTGAGTAAAGCACTATACATGCCTCGGCGGGAATTAGAATTTGCTGGACTCGTCCAGCAAATTCTGACTTCCTGGCCTCTGCAGTAATGTACTATTACGCTCATAGGTTATTCTTTACGCTCATAGGTGGAGGAAGTGCGTCGTGAGGTGTCGTACTTCAACGCGTACGTGCGCGACGTGCGGCGCCCGCAGCAGCCCGAGCCGCCCGCGCGCGCGCCGCCGCCGCACCACCACGCGCACCACGCGCCGCCGCAGCCGTCAGTATTGCTTGTCTCACATCATACATACATTATACTGTGCGCGACGTGCGGCGCCCGCAGCAGCCCGAGCCGCCCGCGCGCGCGCCGCCGCCGCACCACCACGCGCACCACGCGCCGCCGCAGCCGTCAGTATTGCTTGTCTCACATCATACATACATTATACTGTGCGCGACGTGCGGCGCCCGCAGCAGCCCGAGCCGCCCGCGCGCGCGCCGCCGCCGCACCACCACGCGCACCACGCGCCGCCGCAGCCGTCAGTATTGCTTGTCTCACATCATACATACATTATACTGTGCGCGACGTGCGGCGCCCGCAGCAGCCCGAGCCGCCCGCGCGCGCCGCCGCCGCACCACCACGCGCACCACGCGCCGCCGCAGCCGTCAGTATTGCTTGTCTCACATCATACATACATTATACTGTGCGCGACGTGCGGCGCCCGCAGCAGCCCGAGCCGCCCGCGCGCGCCGCCGCCGCACCACCACGCGCACCACGCGCCGCCGCAGCCGTCAGTATTGCTTGTCTCACATCATACATACATTATACTGTGCGCGACGTGCGGCGCCCGCAGCAGCCCGAGCCGCCCGCGCGCGCGCCGCCGCCGCACCACCACGCGCACCACGCGCCGCCGCAGCCGTCAGTATTGCTTGTCTCACATCATACATACATTATACTGTGCGCGACGTGCGGCGCCCGCAGCAGCCCGGGCCGCCCGCGCGCGCGCCGCCGCCGCACCACCACGCGCACCACGCGCCGCCGCAGCCGTCAGTATTGCTTGTCTCACATCATACATACATTATATTTCAACGCGTACGTGCGCGACGTGCGGCGCCCGCAGCAGCCCGAGCCGAGCGCCCCACGAAGGTGCCCCAGCTGGGCGTTGCTATAGCAATTTACGACGAATCGCGTACAAGTATTGTCGATGAGTGTGTATGTAGCTGTTGTGATTTATAATTTACTAGCTTTTGCCCACGGTTTCGCCCGCGTAAATTTCCCACGAGAACAGTGTTTTTTTCCCGGAATGAAAGATACCCTATGTCCTTCTTAGGACTTCAAACTATGTGTATGCGAAATTTCAGGAAAAAGAAGTAATAAACAAACTCACTTTCTCATTTATAATATTAGTTAGGATAGGATGAGGATTTACATTATGCTATAGAAATAAAAGCGATCATTGTGAAATAGTACATTATTGCAGAGGCCGGGAAGTCAGAATTTGCTGGACGAGTAGGCCTCGCTGGGGCTCGGCCTTGAATAATTACGAGTCCAGCAAATTCTAACTCCCGCCGAGGCATGTATAGTGCTTTCTTCAATAAATGTGAGGAAATAAAGAAATACACAAGTGAATATAAAAATAATATGAATAACTCAGGCGGTACTCCTGGACACGGCCCGCATTGTGAGAAAATTTCTTTCGCTGGAACCCCGTTGCCGATCTTTTATTTTTTGTAATACCTACTTTATATTTAAAAATGTAAAAAAGAGATTCCAAAGAAATAAAATAATAAATAATATCCGTAATATTTGTTATATTCGGACATTTCTAAATATTTAATTGTCAATTAGTAACAAGGAAATATAGCCCATACAGCCCAGTCATATTTTACGCAAAAAATGTAGCATGGATTTTGTTTTTTTTTCTCTCACAACGAAAATGCATAAATATCACAGACTTAAATACTCTTATATAAAAAAATCTGTGATTAACATGCTCGAAGACATAGATCGAAGAATGCATTTTTTTTCATGAAGGTAGCAATTAGCTGTATGACAAGTTACATAATTAATGTGTCATTGACAGATGACAGATGAATTAAAAAGTTTTGAGCAGCGGTCAGGAATGAATTTTCATACAAATTTCCCAGCCTAGGCCAGGAAAGTAATGTATGAGCCAGGAATCAAAAACTTCCTGTCAACTTTTTACTACAATAATGTCTACATTTCCTAGCATTTTTGAGAAATAATTATTTTTCTTTTCTTTTTTTTATTGTTTCTTGTATGATTTCTTGTTGATAGCAATAAATAAATTATCTTTAAATGTAATGTTGTTGTGCAGCAGCTACGGTGCGGGCGGGGGCGGCGCGCCGGGCGGCGGGCGCTGGGGCTGGCCGGCGTGGGCGCCGCCGCAGCCCTACGCGCCGCGGCATCCGCGCTTCTCCAGGCCCAGGTCAGTCTCACTCGAACCACGCACTTGTATAGCACACACCATGTACACTAAACTCCGTTTTTTCCTAAACTCCGTTTATTCTTAATTGTCCTATTATGTAAACAATCTTCACAGTACTTTTTGTTGAATTTTGTTGAAAATAAATCAAATATTAGTTCAAACCTAAACATTCTAAAGTAAAACATTTATTAACCACGAAAGTAACTTTTAAAAAAGTATTTTAATGATCGATTTTCTGACAGCTAAATTAAAGAAAAATCTGTATAAAAGTCTCAACAGATAGCGTTTTATGATAGCTTGTTAATTTTTTTTTACTAAGTTTTGTTTTTTTTTTTATGCCAATCCCGTGAATTTTTGCTTTTTGTATGAAACTTTTTCTCTCGCCTTTTACTTAATATGAAGTCATCTGGAAATATTATTAATTTTTAATTTGTGTCTCGGAAAATCCCTCATTGATTTCAATTTATATTGTTGTAAAATCATAAAAAGACATGGTAAGATTGTTTACATAATATGACTATTATGAATAAATGGACTTTACTTATCCTATTATGTAAACAATCTTACCACGTCTTTTTATGATTTTACACCAATATAAATTAAAATACACTTTTTAGGTACTTACTTTCGTGATTAATGTAGATCGTTTAGGTTTGAACTAATATTTTATTTATTTTCAACAAAATTCAGCAAAAAGTACTGTGAAGACTGTTTACATAATAGGACAAGTAAGAAAAAACTGAGTTTAGACAGCCTGCGAGGCGAATTAAAAATTTATCGCATTTTTTCCCATCTAACACTACGTACTATAGTGTACCTCTTCACAAACTATGTCAATCTATTTTACCTTAGTTCACAAAATAAATTATTATGATTACGCCTACACGCACCGCGAATAGAATCCCATTCGGTTTTTCTCAAATTTACTGTCTGTTTTGTGCATTTATACCTATTTTTTTCTGTATTTATATTGCAATAGTGGTAGATTTCGGGGCAAAATGCGATTTGGGAGCAATTTTTTTAAATTCGTTAATGCATGGAATTAAACTGATATTTAAGGAAAATAATTGTGCGAAATAATTTTCATGGAGCTTGCACACTCACATTATAAGAAGTAAGGAGGAAAGGGGATTTTTTTTAAATCGGGCAATGTCAAAAATCTGTACATGTTATAAATAGTAACAGCAACACTCCACTCATTTCTTCATATAATTTTGACATTCATATAAATAGTGTTTATAATTTCTGTTTTCTCTTGTTTGCATATTGAATCTCAGTTACCGCATGAGCTAGTTTGCCCGAAGCTGCACTGCCTAATAAATATGTTAATGTGCTAACGTGCGTAAACACTTTATTATATATCTCATTTCTTACTCATTACTTTATTGTTTTCTTGGTACTTATTTCATTAACCTCTGTATTTACATATTTTCGTATCACTTTAAAATCGCGACTAAAATGCTCTTTGAAAACTTATGTACAAGTTGAAAGTCAAGTGAACCACTTTAAGCGTAGTGACCTCGTTCGAGCACATTATACATTTTATTCCTTTTGCATGACCTTAACATTTGATTTAAGCACTATGATTGTTTTCGCATATCCCCGAAATTTGCATGAATGACGAAGCAAATGTGATATACAAAGATATCCTTATTGAAGGAAGTTACACATGTATGTTTCTTAAAAATACGCATGGTCATTTCAATGCATGATGCTTTAAGGTATTGCCAATTATTAGAAAATTAATTTGTATGTTTTCGTCACCATTTCTGAGTTGAAAGAAATAATTTCCAGGGAAAATGTGGATCGGTCGCGGCCTATTATAGCATACAACGATCTTGACTTCCCGGACAGTGGTGATATATTCTAAGAGTTAGATACCATGACAGACAAACTATAGTACTTACGTCAAATGTATTTTTATGTTATAACATTCCGATATTGCCACTTATCTATCAGCATATTTTGTATTGTTAAGTTATTGTCAATTTTACAAAAACATTTGTTAAATTTTTGAGACAATTTAGAAATAATAAATATTTGGCATTTTCGATAGTGCTTTATTATATATATTTAAGTTTAAATGCCTTGATTATGATATAATATTCGTATGACAAAGCATAACATTGTAATTAGTTAATTAAAACTAAGGATAAGTTTAATGTGTACAATCAAAATAAAATAATTTGAAAATTATGACATTAGTACCAATTGTCCATTTTCTTTTATATCTTTATGTTGAGCTCAACACATCGCCTATAGGTATTTATATCTCTTATTGTATGTGTCTATTACTGTTTATTTCAATAAATAACCATATATAAAAATACATGTAATGTTTTTCCTTCTTCCTTTGTGTGTAAAATAAACAACTCCCGGGAAGCTGAGATTTGATTCGCAGTAACTTAGTTATGAGGTGTAGTTAGTGATTGTTTGCGCGTGGTTTTTAGAGGCGGCGGCATTTAGATTAACTTTAATATTGATTGTTAAAGGGGCGGCGGCGCGGATTTCCGCCCGGTCATTCACTACAGAGATTTGGACGCGCCGCGCGAACCCGACGAGTTCATATAATTTGGAAACTCGTCGCCCACTTGCCAAAGGACCTCGTAACGATACTTACCAGTAGACTATGCACAAATTGCCTGTAGTATTCAATGAATTGTCACAAACCTAGTAAGATGAAAGTGTATTTTTTTTAAATATACTGACGTTTTTTGACATATCAAGTTTTTCACTGAGTAGTTCTTTCGATTCGTAAATAATAATTAATGCAGCAAAACATTTCACAACAGCACCGTGTGGCTTTAGTTAAGGATAACATATACATATAATTTGAACATTATGTAAATATGTTCTAAAATAGCGTAACATAAAGGTACACTTTGAAACAAAATCTCGTCGGCATAGGAATATTAAAAGCTCATTATGTTGACTACAACCGGGAATACCAGGCAAACATGATTCCTTCTATCTAATCGCTGACAATAAAGTTTCGAACGATAACCTTCTCCATGTAGGAATTCTTAGAAATGATATTCCGTTATCAAAGATGAGGAAAAACCTTGTTAAATAAAAACGCTTTTAAGCAAGTATCCATTTATCGATAACTTATTCATTTCGTGTAGCTTTAAGGATGAGCACTGGGAATGTGCAAAAACTAATACTAAGCTAACTTACTTGATGGTTAAGGAAAAAGAGGGACCAAGAATGAGTTGGTCTAATGATTTAAAGGGATTCGATAAGAACTGGAAGGAAAAGACGAGGGACAGATGAGTGGCTATACATAAATAGCCAGATAAAAAAGCTGATCTTACATTATGTTACTTATTTATGATTTACTAGCTGTTTCCTGCGGCATAGTCTATGTCACTCTCCAGCCCTCCAACTATAATAAAATCACATCAAACCAATACTCTTTTTTGACGTGAAAAAAACAAAACACACTTTCACTTTTAATATTAGTATGGATGGATATACCCAAGTGATTTTTTTCTCTCTGGATATACCTATCTACTTGTTTTAATAAAATATTTTAGAGGAGTGACCATAGTTCGACCTAGCCATTACCGTCCCTCATAAAGCCGATCGGTCCATCTGTAAATCTCTAGATAGAAGTCGCTATTCTAAGTCAGATGCTTATGAAACCCGGCTCTGAGACCCGTTCCTGCTCCATTCCTGTCAAAATCTTAAACAAAAATACTCCAACAACACTATTGTATAGAAGCAAAATTATAGTTGACACTGAATTATGTCATCAGCAGGTAATGTATACCGACGACGAGCGTACCTTGACCCCTGAATAACTTTGTCATTACTTCAACTGCAATATGCGGTCACACGATACGAAATAGGTATATTATTTTTTCCTATTTATCATACATGCACAGCACAATGCACAAGAGTTAATTTCCATTGAGCCGTGGTATGCTGTTTGCTATGATCTACATTTTGCCATATAAGTAAGTAGAACTAATTCAGCCGCTGGCATTCAAACATCAGCTAGAGTAATATACATTGTACTGACTGCATCTTCAACTTATAGTGATGCTCCAAATACTCACCACATATGGATCTCATTATATGAACATGATGATTTCAAACAAAAAAATATTTTTATAAAACTATTAAACTACGCTACGTAATTTTGGTGTACCTAATATTCTTCTTGGACTAGAGCGTACCTATTATTTAGCACTTATTACTTGATATTGTTTCTGGTACAAATATAATAATGGAATGCGTGGTTAGTGTGTGTGCAGTCACCCGGATGTGGGTGCATCGCCAGAGGCTGTGGTTGCACGATATGCGTCTGCGATGATCCCAACTCAATCTCTATGTCACGCTTCAACGTCAAAGATTTATTGCTTTAACCAGTTGGAAAACACTGGTATTGCACGCTGTTAGCATTCTAAAATTGTTTTTTTTTTTATAAACTGATCTGTATAAATTCTGAGTAGGTATCAGGTTGTTAAACCAAGACACCAACTGTTTGTGCTTATATAAGTACCGGTACAAATAAGAATTGGTGAAGAAACTCTTGGTTTTGTGTCACTCAACGGGATAAGACTGATTATTGGATTTTGAAAATCGCATCTGGAATCTGGAATAACAAAGCAACTTACCATATTGACATAAAGGCATGATGAGATCATAATACTAAGTCATTTAAGAATGAGGACTTAAATACTAAATTAGCTGCCAATCATTGAAATAATGGACAATAATAACTATCGTGGCTGCGGGCTCTAAAGCATCCTATTAGATTAAGTAGGTACCTACAGAATCGGAGAAGAAGGATATAGAAGCTTGGCGTAGACAGAGGGAGGCTTAAAACAGTGGGTAGTAGAAAGCTGACAACACAGATCAACCCCTTGGGGTTGATCTGTGGCTGACAATAATGATTAATGATGGAAAATGAAACTATCAAAGATTTAAATCTGTTAATATCTCAATAACCTCTCAAATATAACAATGTAGAACCCTATGTTTAGTTGGTAATAACATACTACCTACTAGCAGTGTTTCAAAATTTCATTAGAATCAATGCATATGTGTGTTAAAATAATGGCCATTACATTGTGCCCAAATCAATTAACATCACACACATCAGATATAAAACAATGATATGACGTATAGCGGATCTGAATCTCGCACATTAGCGTGTTTCCCCACGGACATGAACTTGGGAGAATGTAATAAACGCGTAATAAATAATTCGGAGTACGTAGCACTCTGGTAAGTACCAGCGTACATTATGATATGACGGGAAACAACGCGAGCTGCCTACGCTAATCCAATACAGCCTCAGATTCGTGGTAACTGCCAACCTGTTTTTTGCTGTATTACCGAGTGTCTATTTGTGTATCGGTTTATAAAGGCAGCGTTTAGCAAAACATCAACATTAGAGTTTAGGAGCTTCGGTGCGATGGAGCTCAAGTGTGCCGTAGTGTTTACACTTGTAAGCTTGCTGTCAGTGACCGCCACCCCCCACGGATATGGCGCCAAAGGAGGTGCTGTGGCAAGGGGTAAGTAGTAGATGGTTTAGTACAACGTACTTATTACTTCCATGGATTTAGTTTACTAAAAATAATAGATATACACAGGCACAATATTCATTTTTCGTTTATTGGTTACTAGCTTTTGCCCGCGTGAATTTCGCGTGAACTGTACTTTTTCCCGGGATGAACTTAGTACTTCAAACTAGTGTATGCGAAGTTTTAGGAAGATTGCTTCAGTAGATAAAGCGTAAAGAGGTAACAAACAAATAAACAAACTCACTTTCGCATTTATATTAGGATACCAGTGAAATATAATGGTGCCATTAGCTCCGCTCCGGGACTCCGTTTTCGTGGGAAGAAAAAATAAATAGGTACTACTTGGAATAGTGTACCAAAATCAGTGTAGGTACCAAATTTCATCGTGATCAGTTCAGTTGCGTAAAGAATTTATGTAGGTGCTATACTAGCATATCGGGCCCTGTTCCTGGGTGAAAATCGAAATAAAAAACGTTTGAGCAAAGAGCCTTTGTACAGCTTCTATATATTTACTACTACTTATAGCCAGATTCGCTCAGCTGTGGCGGCCTGATTGATAACAAACATCCAACTTTCGCATTTATAATATACTAGTTGCGCCCCAGGGCTTCCCTTCCTGTGGGAATTTCGGGATAAAAAGTAGTACGTACCTACCTGTTGCTTGTTAATTAACTTATATATTAAAATAATTACTTACTCATCGTAAGTCAATGTCAGATTCTAGTTTTTGAGAAATATGTGAAATTTATACCTCGATTAAAATAATAAAAAAATATTGTAAATTATTTTCTTACTCATAAGCGTACATAGAAAAATAAGTTAAATACAGTAATTTTGTTGTCTTATTTACAGCCGAAGCAGGCGCTGCCGCAGGTGCTTTTGGCGTTGTTGGATTGCCGCTAAGTATACAAAGCGGGCCTGGTTTTTCGGGCAGCTTTTCAAAATCTTCTTCGTCCAGCTTCGCATCATCTAGTGCGAGCTCAAGTTCCAGCTCATTCAGCTTCAGTGGCTCGGGGGCTGGTGGTTATGGATTAAATAGCCTTGGAGCAACGGGAACAGGTGGCTGTTCAGGTGGATGTCAAAGCGACTCTAAAGGAAGCGATTCTAATGGAACAGGGTCAGCTGGATATGGTTTACAATCTATAAGTGGAGTCAAATCTAATGCTGCAGCAGGAGCTTCTGCTGGATCATATATTAATTCCAATGATGGGCCACATAGTCCTTGTTCCAGTGGAGTTTGTCCCGGGCAAAAATCTCAATGTGAAGGAACCAACTGTAAAGATGCCAATGAAGCGTGTACGTCCGGACAGTGTGGATCAAAATCTTCATCTGAAAAATCCTTATCTGGTAACGATCACAACGACTGCGAATCTGGTCACTGTAATACTAACTCAAATTCCGATTCTGAGAATTCACCAGACTGTGAAAATGGCAATTGTGGTGGAAATAACAACAAACCTCAGAGTTCTTATCATAATAATAACTGTGCTTCAGGTCAATGTAATCCACCACAAACGATAGGTAATTTTGGAACAAATGTGAAATGTACATCTGCGGAATGTGCAAGTAAACCATCAGTAAAACCTGAAAGAGATCACGGGTCTTATGATATTCCTGTTAGTATAACAAGTTCGTCCACGTCCTCACACGATTCTAGTCAATCTGACTCAGCCAAGACTAGTACTGTCGGTTTACCTGGAGTTGATTGCGAAAATGGCAACTGCGATTCCTTAACGCCGAGCACAAAACCTCCGTACGTGTTTTCTAGTTCAATTTCTCACAATCAAAATCAACTACAAACTACAGTACCTGGTAGTGGTGTCGCTCCAACTAAACCCGCAATACATTTAACTCTTCCTAAAGAAGAAGAACCATGTACAAGTCCAAACTGTAAATCCACACAACTGGAAGTACCAAAGTCAACATCATCAAATTTGTCTCCAGGAACAATTCATTGTGAAGGAGGATATTGCGACAACGGACAATCACATACATATTCTAATCCAAACAACGATAATTCAAACAAAGGCGACTCGCAGCCTAAAACACCCAGTTATGTTCATGCTCCATCCGGCCAAAAAAGCAATAATGCTTATCCCTCTACAAATTGCGCATCAGGAAATTGTGGCAGTCCTAATTCAATTTCTTTGGTACCCAAAATACCTGATAATTCTCAAAATTATTCACCTATTATACCAGATAACGATATATGCGTAACAGGAAATTGTGGCAGTCGTCCGTCATATCAGACTAGTCCTGACATTCAGGTTCCAACTCCAACCCAGTCACAAGGTTTGAATTATTCACCTAACTGTCCTTCAGGAAATTGTGGTAATTCTTTCAACTTCTCTCCTTCTCCATCAAAAATACCTGACTCTCAAGGTCACTTACAAATAAGGCCCAATAATTGCGCGTCAGGAAACTGTGGCACCTACCCGTCCTATCAAAATAATTTTGATATTCAAGTATCTAAGGTTCCAACTCAGCCTCATGTGACAGATTTTTCTTCAAATCCTTCTTACCCCATTAACGGTAATACTGTGGGACCTAAAAATCCCATTCCTTTTCAACAACCTTCTGCTAATCCACCAAACTGCGCTCTTGGAAATTGTCATCCAGTTGATTTTGAAAATTCGAAGCCTGCAGTTCCTAACTATTCTCAAGGATCTTCTCCTTTTGGACCGAACCATTGTCAATCAGGTACTTGCAACAATTATCCTTCTAATCACAATTTAGATTCTTCTTATCCTAGACTCCCCAGCTATCCGCAAAATATATTGCCAACCAAACCACTTAATTGTGCTTCTGGTAACTGTGCTAACTATCCATCTGCAGAAACACATCCTGGCGTTAGTTCTACTGGTTCTAAATTACCACATCCTTCCGAGCAACCAGGAGTAAGTAGTTCACAAGCATGTATTTCAGGGACTTGTGGAAACAATCCTATTTATCAGCAAGGTAGTTTTGGTTTTTCAGGTTATCAAAATCCATATTTTTCCGGCTCTGTCCCTACTACAAACTGTGCGTCAGGTAATCGGGAAAAACCGATCATGCGGGTAGAACTGTTCACGCCTTTGCCGCGGCCTATAGTCTGTCTCAGATGGTTTCAGCCCCCACACGCATACCTGATGTGGAAGGCCATACGCCCTCACGGCTTGATCTCCTGCTGACTTCCCATCCGGATGGCTATGTAGTATCTGTCGGTGCCCCTATTGGCTCATCAGACCATTGCCTAATCCGGAGCATGGTGCCATCCACGTGCAAATTACGGCCTCGTTCCGCCGGCTGTCGCCGTGTCTGGCACTTCAAGTCAGCAGATTGGGATGGGATGCGGACCTTCTTTTCATCCTACCCCTGGGGCGAAGTTTGCTTCTCGCTTCGGGATGCTTCTGCCGTTGCCGACTCTGTTGCTGATGTGATATCGCAGGGCATGGAACTTTTCGTCCCAAGTTCTGTTGTGCCCGTTGGTGGCAAGTCTCAGCCTTGGTTTGACCGCTCTTGCAAAGAAGCGTTTTGCCAAAAGCAAGCAAGTTTTCAGTCCTGGTCCAACGCGATGGCAGCTAAGGATCCTAATGCGAATGTCCTCAAAAGGGAGTATAACTTTGCCTCTAGATCTTTAAAAAAAAACTGTGGCTACGGCAAAGGCGAAACACATCGGACGAATTGGTGAGAAGCTGGCCAAACTACCCTCGGGTACACGCTCATTTTGGTCTCTTGCCAAAGCTGTCCAGGGCAATTTTTGTCAGCCATCCTTTCCACCATTGCGCACGGCAAATGACACGTTGGTCCATGATGCAAGAGAGAAAGCCGATCTCCTGGGCACCTTCTTTGCATCTAACTCTACTTTGGACGACGGTGGGAAGCCTCCTCCGACTATACCACGTTGCGCGAGTACTATGCCGGACATCCGGTTTACTCAAAAAACTGTTCGCAAATCACTTCTCTCCCTCGAAGTCCACAAGTCTAATGGACCCGATGGAATCCCTGCCGTTGTGCTCAAAACTTGCGCTCCTGAGTTGGCTCCGGTCTTGACGCGTCTTTTTCGACACTCCTACTCTTTAGGCGTCGTCCCGTCTGCATGGAAGATTGCTTTAGTCCACCCAATACCCAAAAAAGGTGATCGCTCTGACCCTGGCAATTACAGGCCCATTGCCATTACCTCCTTGCTCTCCAAAATAATGGAGTCCATTATAAACCGCCAGCTCCTGTTGTACCTCGAGGAGCACCAGCTTATAAGCGATCGCCAGTACGGATTTCGTCATGGACGGTCTGCTGGCGATCTTTTGGTATTCCTGACCCATAAATGGGCGAAAGCGGTTGAGAGTAAGGGGAAGCCCTGACGGCCAGTTTGGACATGGCGAAAGCCTTCGATCGGGTCTGGCATAAAGCCCTTCTATCGAAGCTTCCTTCCTACGGGTTGCCCGAGAAATTATGCCAATGGGTTACCAGTTTCCTCACAGGGCGCAGCATTAAAGTCGTTGTTGACGGTTCATGCTCCGAATACAAGCCCGTGAATGCTGGTGTCCCTCAAGGCTGTGTTCTGTCCCCGACGCTCTTTCTTTTGCATATCAATGATATGCTTCAATCCAGCAGCATTCATTGTTATGCGGATGATAGCACGGTGGACACCTCTTATACCGGTCAAGCTAACATTTCTCGGGCGCGCGTCTCCGAGTGTCGAACAAAACTTGTGTCTGAGGTTGAAACTTCATTACACCAGGTTTCAAATTGGGGTCACTGCAACTTGGTCCAATTTAACCCCAAAAAAACACAAGTTTGTGCGTTCACCGCGAAAAAATGCCCCTTCGTCGTATCTCCTTCGTTCCAGGGCGCTTCACTAGATACGCGGCCGAAGATCGAAATTCTAGGCGTCGAGATTTCGTGCGACGTTCAATTTCGCGGTCATCTTAAGGAAAAGGCTAAGTTGGCCTCCAAAAAACTGGGTGTCCTAGGCAGAGCAAGGCAGTATTTCTCATCGGCGCATCGCCTTCAGCTATACAAGGCTCAAGTTAGGCCGCATATGGAATACTGTTCCCATCTGTGGGCTGGGGCACCTCAATACCAACTTCTCCCTTTAGACCGCGTTCAACGTCGTGCGATTCGCATCGTCGATGACGAGAATCTCGTCAGCCGTCTCGATCCTCTGGCTCTGCGTAGGGATGTCGCATCCTTGTGCATTCTTTACCGAATGTATCATGGGGAGTGCTCTGATGAATTGTTCGACGTAATACCTGCCGCAGAATTTCACCACCGTACCATCCGTCACAGGCTGAAGTTTCATCCATACCATCTGGATGACTGGCTGTCAACCACCGTACGTTTTAAAAGACACTTCGTGCCACGTACGACCAAACTGTGGAACCAACTTCCTGCGGCGGTATTCCCGAACCGATACGACATTGGAACCTTCAAAAAACGAGTCTACATCTTCTTGAAAGGCCGGCAACACTCTTGTGATACCCCTGGTGTTGCAGTAGTCCATGGGCAGCGGTGATCGCTTACCATCAGGTGACCCGCTTGCTCGTTTGCCGCCCTATGTTATAAAAAAAAAAAAAAAAAAAAAAGGTAATTGTGCTATTAACCCAACTACATCTGGTGCGCTAGGCACTAAAATACCACCTCAAAGTATTGGAAGCACTCCTACTGGTACTAGTTTCACTAGTTCGACGGGACCGTTTTCTTCTGGGGCATCAATACCCACTGGACTTATTAGCAGTTCTGGCAACTGTGCTTCTGGTAAATGCCCCAGTTATTCTACTACGCAGACAACATCTAATCAGGCACAACCTACATTTTCGAATTCTCCTGATAAGTTCCCAGATTATGTTGCATTAGGAGTTGCAGGAGGTGCTGTAAGTACTGGATCATTTCTGCCGTCATCACCTGTATCATCAAGTATACCTAGCATTAGTGCTAGTCAGCATCCTACTTCTAATTCGAGTATTGTGGCTGGAACACATTCTCAATCTTCAATATTGTCTAATAATAATGATAAAGAGCAAGTATACACTGGTGGTTTTGGAGGCCCTCCAGGAATCCTTAAACCATACGAATTTACTGCTCCTTCTCCTCAACTTCCATCTGGTAACAAACACATGACAGACCAAGTGCATCATGAATGTTCAACGGGAAAATGTGATGCACAATCCGAAGGAGATAATTCTAGTAATAAATATGATTTGCCTTCTGATACAAGACCGTGTACGTCAGGAAAATGTGCAACCCAATCTGGCAAACCTTATTACGGACAAAGCAACGCCGCTAGTGGAGCTTTTGCAGCGGCTGCGGCCGGGAGTGAAGGGGTCGTTTATACTGGAGGTTTCGGTGGACCGCCAGGTATATTAAAACCATTTGATGGCGGAAAAGTTGGAAATGTTGCAGTTAGGCATCAAGCAGGAGCCTCATTAGGCAGCAATAATGATGCTGTTAGCGGCAATAAATTAAACGGTGGCTACGGAGCTTTCTCTGGGGCAGGTGCAACGGCAAATGCTGGAATATTTGGAAGTGGAAATTATGGAGAAAATAACAAAGCTGGTGGTTGCAATTCGGGCTGTGGATCTTCAGGACACTCTTATGGTGGAAATTTCGGTGTGGCTGGGGTTTTGTCGAAGAGTGGCCTGTTGGAAAAATTACATAATGGACTGAATGGTTTGGGTTCTGTGGCTCAAAGTGCAGCAGGTGCTATTAGTGGAGCTGGTGCCAACTCATTTGCTGTAGGAGGAAGCTTCGCGAGCAGTTCAGCTTCTGCTCACTCCGCTGCCGGATCTGCAACAAAAGGAGGTGATATATTTAATTTAAACTAAAATATTGGTATCTTTAGTTATTCCCGCCAGCCGTGTACTTACCTTTATCACTTTTAATTTAGAATTTTTACATGTATTCTGCCGTTTATATATTTCAAATGCGTTAGACCCTAAAATGCAAAAGTCTTAAATGTAAAGACATATGCACACAACTCACAACTGTTACTTTAGATTCTTACAGAATTATCATGAAAATATCAAAAGTAAAAGATATTCACTAACATATATTTAAACTAATTAATTTGTTTGAATCGCTAATCTTTAGCAGCATACAGTATCCCAAAATTTCCACGATGGGCACAGCTATAATCTATGATTCAAAACTCTATCATGCTTACTATGAACTCCATAACACATATATAATACGTATACTCAATGTTTATTATGGCGCTATGCGTGAGACGTACATGTATATTTTTTTTATTTATACCATTTGTTTTATGTGATTTTCATTTGTTTCAGGTTACGGAAGATAAATTAAACGTGCAATGATTCAAAGCGCCTCGAAAAGACTTATCATTAATATTAAGTAGAAAAAATAATTAAGGACGTTATTGTGATAACATAATCAGTAGGTTAATGAATGTTAAAATAAATATATTTTCGTATTATATAAATATGTAATTTATTCCACACCTTATTATTATTATTTACTATATGGGGACGCCAGCGCGAGCACCAGACGGGTGATTAGTCCACTTCTGCTGGGACCATTTCCCGAGACCCGTGTAGGGTTTTGAGTTACCTGGTAACTCACGTTGGTGGCGACCCACTGAATCTACCTGTTACTTTGCAGAATTTTAACATCTGCCCTATTGTAATGTTGTTCAGATCATCCTCAGATAGGACGTCTGAGCCCAATACTTCTCTCCTTGCAGCGGCAAATACAGGACATTCTGCTACTAAGTGAAAGCTAGTTTCCTCTACTATTCCACACCTTAAACTGGTTTGAGAATTTTCCCAGTCTTCTATGTGCAATGAATCGAAGACTTGACATTTATAGGGAAAAAAGAAATTCATGCGGCCGAAGCCAAGGGCAAAAGCTAGTAATAATATAAATAAATAAGATAATTTATCTCAACTTGTCTAATAAAGAAGTTTTTCAGTCTTGCATAATCAAGTATGTAGGTACTTAGTATGTACAGAAACATTTTATTTCCATAGGTAGGTGATCAAAAAGAAATCACTAAATACCTATGTATATATACATATACATAGGTACGTCTACCTCGTTAAACTAAAATGTAATAGGTTAATATTATGATGAATATTTCAAATTGTTTGAGGGATCCTAAGGTCGTAAAGAAAAATTTTATCTACGAGTAACTATGTACTTATGTATAAAACTTTACTCACTCACAAAGATCACGTGTTGTTAAAAAAATATTTTATCCTTTATTGATTTATCACAATAAGGATAAACTCTTTAAAGAGTATATTAATGACACAATGATGTTTATTTATTTTTATACTAATCTTAGTAATACCTATAACAAAACAAGTTGCGGTGACTACGTTCCGACCTTCTAAGGACAGATCATCATCTCATTAGAAATAAATCACATTAGTAATACTTACATACATATTCTACTGATACAATCTTCGCCCCCATCCATTGTCTCACCACTATAGGTATGCACTACTGTATAGGTACATACCGGATGTTGTACAAATTAGTATTAATGTGCGACAGGCGACAAGACCTGGAAAAGTCCGGTGAAAAAAAGTCGGTAAAAAAGACGGTGAACCTAGTCGTCTATACGTCCATCCTATCGTCGTCTATACGTCCATCCTATCATATCACTAACTTGTACCTGCAAGGATGAAGAAGCCGATGTAAAACCATATTATTTACTCGTGTGGTAAAACAACAATAATAATAATATTATATAACTGAAATTGTGTTAGCTGCTTCTTTATTATACTATATATATAAAAAAGTTGAAATAAAAAAGCAATTGAAGCTTATGTTGTTACAAAAAATTTACACTTAGGTAAAAACGTTTTCAGGGCGTAAGGACGTATGACAACATCTCCTCCAGCCGCTTTGACAATTTTTTTTTGCAGCACTACCCTCAATTCCCCTGACCTGCGCAGGAGTACAGAAGAGCATATTTTATGGAAATAAATTATAATATAGTTTCATTGGATTGTTGGGTTCAATGACTAGGAACGCCAACAATTTGAGCGCTACACGGTACTCTATAGGTATGCTTAGCCAATCAATTAGTTTTTTTTTTGTCCAAAAAGATGAGTATTTAATTGCTTAATGGTGAAAATATTTCGAGTCATGGCAGCGCTTAGTGATGTCATAGTTGTATCCGGGAAACAAGACAAATTTTATTATAATTTACCATGTGAATATCAAGTAGAGCCTTTGTAGAAGAACGCTGACAATTTACATTCAAATTCTTGTGGGATACATTGTATTTATGTGAGTCATTCTATGAAAACAAAAAACGGAGCAACACTAAAGTCATACTTAACCTAGAAACATCTGTTTATGTATACCTTTACTTAATAGTTATATTTATGATTTGTCTGATTAGATTCGTATTAAAATATTTTAACTAAATAGCGGAGTAAATAGACGAGAATCAATTTACATACGGTCCAGTAATTGTGAATTTTTTGAAATGTTGTATAGGATTATTGTGAGTATTCAAAATAATAAAACTTTTTTCAAAAAAAAATGAACCGACTTCCATCATAAAACTTAAAATCATGAAATAACAATAAAGAAAAATGTATTAGCATTCTACCTACTGAATGAGGTGAAGAGACTTGCACGTGCACTTTTAAAAAAATCGCATTTTTGATCGCATTTGGAAATTTGTCTAACGTTTTACTTCAGAGCGCTATAATTTATTTATGGCCTACTCTAGGAAATATGTATTGGAATAAAATTTGAAGGAAATTTAATTACCTACAAAATACATGTAATTTTTTTTAACCAACCCTACGGAGTAGAGGCTAAAAGTAAAAGTTAAAATATTTCGTTTTTGCTATCATATTTTATTGTCTACTAGCTGCACCCGGGGGCTTTACTCCCATAGGAATATTGGGATAAAAAGTACCTACCTTATGTGGTAGCCCTGATATTTTTCTACTAACATACCAAATTTTATCGAAATCCGTCTAGTAGATTTTTTATGATTGAGCGAGAAATATCACATCCTAGTAGACAAAAGCTATTCAATTGTGCTATATTTATTTTAAATACTTACAACCATCCTAAACAATAATATAAAAAAAATTGAGTTACTGCTCCGCACGTAATTAACCCCTAGGGAAGGTTCGCTCTATTTACTGCGCTAAAAACGAAAAAAAAATTATTGGTTTGTTCGATGCAATGAAAGATTAAGTTGTGAAAGTATATAGATCAACGCTTTATTGCACCATTTACAGAAAATTACATACAAAGTAGTGACATAAGTAAATACTTATGGTGGTGCATAGGTAAATGAGCGGAAAGGCAAATGCAAATGCAATTTGTACCTGCATAATTTTAGTAAACTAGGGTCGAAAGGAATCAATTTCCCATATGAGGTACCTGTTTAGACGGGTATAGTCAGAGTAGGAATTGTTGACGGGATCATCACCCGTATTTTTCATTTCATAAGAAAAGTAAAAAAAAAAAAATGTTTTTCTGATCCACTTAATTATAAATGCGAAAGTAAGTAATAAAAAATTACTTCTTTTAATTAGCATTAATAATTTTTAATTAATGTATAAATTGCTTTCTTTTTTACTAAGCCAGCCACAATTGACGCGCAACCGAATAAATCTATCTTAACCACAAGTTATCTTCTAGTAAGCCACTCTAAATATAACTCAACAAGTTGATTATTTTTTAGCATCTAATTTTTTAACATTTATTCAAGCGATAAACTTCTAACATATTTATATATGGCAACAAATAGTAATTCTATTGGCTTCTAATTTTATAACTCATACATAAATCGAATGGTGCTACACATTACTGATTCTACATCACCCAGTTGTTTGACTGGTAGAAAAAGCCCTAGGCCTTAAGTCCGCCTTTTATTTTTTCGTATTAAAGTTAAATATTAAAAATAAATGGCCCTTTCTTAACCTTCTCTGATTGGTGCAAATGACCAGTCGCTGTCATCTGCCGCAGTCGCACTAAATAGTGCGGTGGCCATTTTCACGATAAAAGAATAATAATCTATTATTTCACATGCTGAGATGTAGAGAGATGAGAGTATGATACTGTTAATTGAAGTTTCAATTATATTATTTGGAGGAGCTGGTTTTGAGTAAAATGGGGATAAGTTGTAAAATCTGTGGCTGTGTTAGTAAAATAGGTAGCAATTTATAAATCAGAAAGACAAGTAAAAATAATCTTTAATTGACGGTTACTTTAAAATATTTAGTAGGCGTTGTAAAAAAGACGAATTAGTATATTAGAGGCTAAAGCATTTCCCCGTTGCTTAGTTATAAAAAGAGAAGATTGATCACGGGGCCATATAAAAATTTTGTGGCTGGACTTACTATTTCTCATAAAAAATCTCCTCGAACATAGAAGCAGTGCGCCGGATACTCGCATCATTACCCCGCTGCTGGACTGCGAGTCTTATCCGCTGAGCAAAAAAGACGTCAGCTTATGTGTCTCCAGTTGCCTCAATGAGACGCCTTAAGATTTGACTTTTTTTTTAGCCTCAGAGCCCCAGAGATCCAATTGTCGCACTGCAAATAAGGGTACGAAGGTGCGAAGTTTGTTTGTTACCTCATCACGCTATATCTACTGAACCAATCTTCCTGAAATTTTTCATACACATAGTTAGAAGTACTGGAAAGGACATAGTCCCTAAAATACATTACCAAACCAATAGAATACATTAGAAAACCAATAGAGTAGGTAATGGAATAACAAAATAGCCTCTTGAGGCTTTTTATGATCCGTATAGGTAATTAAACTCTCAGGGAAATAATATATTTAAATTGTGAAATAAGTATATAATACTAGGTATTTAAGTACTTGATGAAAGTAGTTCGCTAGAAGGGCTGGCTGACTAACAAAGTGGATCATATCCTCACCCACTCGCATTATTCACGAAGGCTTGTCAGGGTCATTTCATATCATGAACTAAATCTATTTAGGTACGTACATTATCTAAAGTACACACATTTTTTCTAATACTTTTTCAACTTCAACTAGTTTAATATCACACAAATCGCATAAATTAATTTCAAAACCATTAGGCTGATTGTTTTATTTTTTGCGTTTCCGAACTTCATTTTTTGTTGCTAAATAAATAATGTAATTACAGACCAAATGATAACATGATACATAAATCTTTTGATTCCGTGTCTAATCGATAATTAAATCTTCTTGTTTATTTTGAAATGAACAAAAATAACTTAAATTGGAAAATCAACTATTAGAGCTTTACCAAGGTTTTCAATATTTTTGATTTAAAATTATTTTCGCTTTTAACTGCATTATCAAAAAAATATTTTGAATCATAACAAAAATCATAAATTAGTAGGTATTTATTTTACAAATTTTAATGAATTATAATAATAAATGGATATGATTTTTTACTTTTGTTATTGTAGAACAGTCACTACAGTATTAGTGCTAACCCGTCCGTCGCCTATGAGTGGATGAATTTGACTTTTACAATCTGCGCCGGAAGAGAAGCAGCTGGCACATTCAACCTAAGTGTTTTCTTCGCTATTTATTATCATTATCATCTCATTTAGGGTCGTAACAAATTTCTAAAATATTTAACGTAGGTATATAGAGGTATAATATAATGACTACATTTGATTTATGAAGAGCCATGCAAACCATACGAGATCTTCAGATTAACGCATACGTGACTGGCCAGACCGCTGGACCACGTGATTATCACATTTATATTGTCACTATTAAAATAAACATCGATATTTCCTGTCGCCTAGAGCCAGTTACTACATATTAAACAATCATTGGAATCGCAATTAAAACGTGTGTTATTGAGATGTTTACTCTTGTCTCACGTATGTGTGAGTGGATATACAACTATCAACATCTCATACCAAGTCTCATACCATACTAACTATATATTCACATGTACACGCACGTAAATCGCTTTCATTTCGGATTACAAAGAATAAAATAAATATTATGATAACCTCGCGACAGCTAGCACAAACGATTTGCGATGCAACGACTGCAATTTGGGCGCTCGTAAATACGAAATGCGCAAGCGCAACCAATAAGTATTGAGAATGCTAATCTATAAAATGGCGTGGACCAACATACTAATGCCTAAAAGGCGTTCACTTAAGTATTCCTGGAAATCTGACAAATGTCTAGTTCCCGAGTTATTGACATCGTAAATAGCGCAATAAAATGTGTGCGTGGGTAGGGTCTGCTCTGCACTGACGGTATTTGTGAAAATGATGAAGTGCATCAAGATCAATTTACCATAGGTTTTAAATAGTGATTGATAATTATCACAAGCTTATATTATCTTACTTTGTGAGTCAAATGTTGCAAGCTGAATTAAATAGAACTATAACTTTACCGAGTTAGAATTTGATAAGTTGGTATAAGTTGGTTGGTTGGTTAGTTCTAAAAATGCATTTTGATGGTGAGCACAATGGTGCCCAATGGAGGACAATGGTCTTTCACCATTAGTCCTCAACGATTAATATTGTTACGCATACAATACAATGCTCCTAGATCACACAGGAGCCAGTCTTTACAATTTGAGTAAGTATTTTAAGTAGTTCAAAGAATCAATAGTGTCATTTTTGTCTCACTAACATTCAGTATGTATTTCGTTCATGCAGGGCGTGTCACAGTTATCCTCGACCACAGTCCTCGACGATACTCTTATTACGTGGAAATGGACTTGTTCAAGTTTTTGTACTCACATATCACATTTGCAAAAACTATTTTTTTTCTATGTATGTGCTTAAGCTTTATTAAACAAATAAATCAGCAGCCTAATTCTTTGCATCTAAACTACATGTCGTCAAACAACAGACCACAGGCGTTGCGGCCACTGCTTGACCTGTGACCGGCGACGGTGACCACTTTCCCTAATGCTAATCTTAAACTTTAAGCTGGTTAGATATAGAGATAAGATAAGATGAAGATATCAAAGACTGATAGAGGTGACATGTTTTTATTTACAACAACTTTCATCAGAATGCTTTATTGATAAAATTTTCGACACCGATAGAGTGGTGATAAGTTTACATGTTTCTGTTTGTGAATCAATGCGTCCAAATTAATAAACCAAATGTTTCAAGGCATTTAAGAAAGATTTAATAAAATCCTGACTAGGCTGCAATGGGACCAAACAAAACTGCATTACAAAAGTACGTAAACATCAGCCCGAACATCCTCTCTTTTAAATCGGTTATAGTTCATTACTCTTTGTATAATCTTCAAAAACTGTTACAATTTTACAATTTTTTCTTGAGTAATGGAATCAATACGAAAAATACAGTAAAAATTCTCGAAATAAGTAGGTTTTCACATTGTTTGGACTTCACAGTATCGTTCTTATCTATTCCGTACGAACTCTACGTCCGCGGTGCGTAAGCTCGCATCGTATTGGGCAACGTTTCGCAAAACGCTTCTGCCGGACCACAATACCGTGACAAGCGGCGAAGACAAATACTTGTTATCTTATGAATAATGCCGATTATGTTGAGTAAACACGCACGTACGCGTACCAGTGCATTTTTCACAAAAGTTCATCATTTACAGCGTGTGTCCGTTTTTTTATTGGAGTAATTATAGTATTCTTGTAATTATGCTGAATGAATAGGCTTGGCAACAACAAGAGCTTTGACAATGAAGGTTGATGAGTGAAGGAGGAAAGGAAGGTCTAAAAGATATGGAGATGTTGGGGGTGGATGTTAGTATGACAGGAGAAAAAGAGAACTATATAGAGACAAGGCATTTTTCGCCGATTGCAGATAATGGGATAAATTAAGATAAGGGAGATGGAGCAAGAAAAGTGGTGGAAATGAGACATCGATTTACAACTTTATGTGGATTGATGTCACATGAAGTTATCTTATTACGAAGGTGCCCAAGGTTTATTGACATTAATTGTTACTATTTCAATTCTGATGGAGTGCTTAATGTCTATCAGACTACACGATTTCGCTTGTCCGGCTCAGTAAGAATTTTTATTGGCATCTTATATGGATGGAGAGATGGATACAATGACGGCGTACTTATCGGATCTTTATTTATTTCATGTATGTTAAAAAACTGCACATTACATAATATTGCATCGAAAATGCTGTACTCGTAATTATCTTTAAATAATCGATACCAAGATTGGGTCACGATACCACAGCAGATGGGCCTTACATTGAATTCATGAAAAACGATCATAATTAAAATTTCACATTCGATTTCTCTCATCAATCTTCGCGGACAATGGTGAAACCTCTGCATAACCAGGCAATTTCACCGATTACGGGATGACATCGGCACTCCTTGTTGAACACGCCGATGGCGCACTGTGGTTGCGCAGTGCACTGCACATGTCGTCCTGAATGCCGCACGCGCATCGGAGCACCCTGTGTGTGGCGGCGCACGAGTCACCTAGATGTCGCGCCTATTGTCCACACGGTCCGGCGCTGGGTGAGCCCCTACCTCCTCATTACCTCACACTTTCAATATTGGGTTACGAGAATTTTACTTCAAGGTCCCCTTTTCGGGGCAAATAGAAGCGGTATAAATGCAAAGACGAGTAACAATGGCACACAGTTGTGGTTCAGAAGCTCGTGAGAAAAATGAATGCATACGTTGTTTTCTTTTTGTGCAGTGTTGTGGGTACGTGAATTATGGATTGAACTTGACACAGGATAATAATTTGGAACTTAAATCAATTTAAAAATAATCTAATTAATTTAGTGAAAACTACTCGTACTACTTATCATCGCGGTTTTTGTACAAAGCGTGCATTTTCGGTAGTACCTAATAGATATTGAAAAAAAATGCGTGCATGCATATAATTTTTCTTAATATTATTTCAGGTAGTACCTTAGGGTACTACGCGCCGAGAGAGTCCCCCTACAACACGGGGCCGAACGATCCTTACTCCGTCGCTGTTGACCCCAACTTCCTGCAACAACCTTCCCAGCGTTTGTTCTGGGGCAATGGACAAGGAAGCAACCAGGTCGGCGGCACGGGATTGTGGGCTACACTAACGAACAAATTCCCATTCCTTGGTACCATGTTTGGTCGGATGGAACTGCCTACACAATATGGGGTGCCAAACCAATATGAAATATCGACTCAATATGGTGCACCTCCTCGGGTGCAGCCTCAGTTCTACCAAGCGCCCCCTGTGTACCAGCAGTATCCTCAGCAGTTGGCGCAGAGATTTGTGCCCTTCGGTCGCGATGTTGGACTGACAGACGACGCTGTGATCATTACTCCGCCACAGGTTCCGATTAACCCGCAGCCCGCCCCAGTGCCTGCGCCCGAGCCTCAACCAGGATACCAGTATAACAAACCTCAATATAGACTGGACCTACCTCACAAATAAACCACTATATTACCAATGGTCGTACCTCGTAAGAAACCACCAATTTCTCATGTGTATGTGTATTTTTTTCTCTTAATTTGTGTCACGTGCAAATGGTATTTATACATGCATAGAGACAGTATAGCATAGTTCCGAATATATAAGTTATCATGTACATGTGTTATCATGAGTATCTCAGACGGGTATTAATTAGTCAAATTTATTCAACTCCTAAACTTATTATAATTATATAAAAATCACAAAGAGGCTCTCTTAGTTTAAGCTCAATTGCAAGGAAAAATAAGCTTTGCCTATTTATTTACGCAGGTGCAACAGATTTTTGTGATACATAATAAAAATGCGAAACAAAGTACATAAACACTTTTATTTAAATACCTCATCCATCCTTAAAAATATGCAGGTAAGTACTTAAACTAAATTCTGGAACCATCTTTGGAAGTCTTTGTGTAAATTGCTACTGACATAGTTGTTTTAGACAGACTAAATCACAAATCGAAAATTATATTGTGATTCGAAATGTAAATGGAAGATACTGGCAATCTGCTAAAAACGACTATGCTGTATTTAAAAAGAAATGGAATTAGTTGTTGACGGAGGTATATTGATCGTAATACCCCTGGCCTGAGGAGTCTACTCCCACTGAAGAGCTGGCCAGAACCGAGTGTGCTCCAGTGACAGGACCCGACTGCCGCCGCGTCTGTCCCGCGCTGCAAGTAAGAACATTAGTACTGGTACCAAATCCTAATCCTAACTAATATTATAAATACGAAAGTGCGTTTGTTTGTTTATTTATTTGATTGTTTGTTACCTCTTCACGCTTTACGTACTGCTAACCAATCTTTCTGAAATTTCGCATAGACATAGTTAGAAGTACTACCCTTCATCCCGGGAAAAAGCACTGTTCCTGTGGGAAATTCATGCGGGCGAAGTCGTGGGCAAAAGCTAGTTCTCTGTATAAACTCCTGGAAAGTACCTATACTCTCCGGTACCACCCGGTAACAAGCCCTGAAAGGACTCTTTCTTTTACTCTCAGCAATGAGGAATGCAAATCGCCGTGTTTTATTCCACTTAATTTACACTACTCTCAGAATGATAAAGCAATATTTTTATCCTGCTCTCGATTCGGAGTTCTTTTGTTTTAATATAAACTATAATAATCTACCTAGTTTGTAAGGGGGTGGTGGTAGAAGGGTTGTTTCTCAATCACTCCTTAACCGATTACGCAGATTTTGATGGTAAATGTATAAAAGCAGCAGTTTAAAACATAGAATTGCATTGGCTACTTTTTAATCCCGTAACAGGGTATGAACTTGTAAAGAACAATCAGATGATTCGACTTCAATGTCCCGACCTTCTTAAACTAAGTAGAAACAGCAAAGTATGCTTCCAGTATATGAATCCAGAATCAAGACAAACTTGATCATGTAAGTGATTTACCAGTAATACGAGTATCACATACTTTTATTATTAGATTACGCCCAAAGAGTCAATAGCGATTTTTAATAAACGCCCGAATTATTATATTGTTATTATCATGCTATCTGGAGATTTCATATTTATTTCTGAATATTAGAGCGCTATTTGTCTAATAATAAAAAATAATTAGAACATAAAGGTTAATATTAATATAATTAGAACATAAAGGTAATAATAACAAATCGTAACAATCAATTGAATTTATTAATATAATTTTTAATAAATATTATCTTCCGGCAGTTGCACAGCGAAGGCGCGGGGGCGGTGCGTATGCGCACCCCGCGCGGGGTGCAACTGATGGAAAATGTTCAGGATGGATGAGCCGACACCATGTTAGTCTATGTTACCGCTGCGCTGCCTTAGTGCCTGGACACAGAAAATATTCAAGTTAGTTACCAATGCTTACACAGAGTCGTATGTTATCACGTCTTATGGAGTAGATATAGCTAAACGTCGTGAGACTCGAAGGCCACGCTTAGCTGGCTTATTAGTGGTGAATGTTAACAAGTAAATATATATTTCTTAAATTTTAGCCTTGGGTCATCGATTTAATGAGATATGAGGTAATTATACGTCCTTCGTATTTTCATACCGATTTCAACCAAATCTATGTTATTAAGTATATATTAGCTTACAAATGTTTTCTCTATAAAGTTAGTTAAGGATTTATCATCACTTAAGTGATAAATTTTATAATAATCCTACAATCCTTTAGCCTATTTTATTTATAAACTCTACACATTAGACAAAATATGAGGCTTGGCCGTTTCGCCGCCATCACATGAGCATGAGGTGAACAATTTATACACTGTTCATTATTCTTCTGTTATAAATACAACCGTTGTTATATGTGACTGACTTGGCCGTTTCGTTACTAACGAAACGGCCAAGTCAGTCACATATATGTAATTTCTTAATTTCTCTGCTTACCCCAAAGGTCGACTGTTAGATAATGCTTTTGCATTAAGTCTACCTATTGTGTCATACATTGTATTTGTGCAATAAAGGTTAAATAAAAAAATATGTTAAACTTAGTCGTAGAAACCCTAACTTCACAAGCTTTACACCTAGTCGCGTTAGTGTGTGTGGAGTTAGAAGCTTGGCTCTACATAAGATCTAATACCTTTTTGACAGTGCGAGCATCAATATGAAGAGCAATATCAGGAATTAGATAATTCACTGATGCTTCCCTACCATACGATAATCCATAGATGTACATGCGTTAATTAGTTGTTAATCGCAATGCGTTAATCGTTTTAACGTCGTCATTGGCGCGCGTAGACCAAAATCTATGGATGCTACAATTATTAAAATGCTTCAGATATAATATATATATATGTCGGCGTCAAGATAATAAACAACAAGTTTATATCAAAACACCACGTGCAGTGTGCACGTGCGGTGCACACCTGTGGCGCGCACGTGCGGCGCGCACCTGCACTCTGTGAATCAGGCGGCGAGTGGGGAAGAGGGGTTGTTTACAACTCGCTATAAATACGCCGAGCGGCGCGCTCCGGGCTCATTCTGCGTTCGTCGGCCGCTCCGTCCACTTGCCTTAATAGTGACATGGTTCACTCCTGAATCACCTCGTGTTCAGTTTGATTATTTTTGTAGTAATTTAATATTATTAATTTATTACTTATTGTTTGGAATAAATTCAGTTCAGTTGGTATTCCACTTATTTTTCTTGACACGAACAATGGATGACCGTCAAGAGCAAGACGATGACGATGGCAGAATATCACCCATTATTAGTCGCGTCTCCGATCACTCCGAAATCAGAACTGGGATAACCGAAGGTTCCTCTTCGGGTCCATCCACTTCAACTAATAATGATACGGGTGGCCTACCCAACCAAACGCTCTCAGCGCTGGCCAGCATACTGCAAAGCCTAACTCAGCATCATCACCAAAGTATGCAAGCTAATAACGATTTCCTTGCAGGCCTTTTATCTAAAGCTCATCAGAAGAAACCAAGACTGAGCGACATATATATTGCACCATTCGATCCTGATGGAGAAGTTCCTGTCAGAGACTGGTGCGAACACGTCGACCGAGCTAAAGAGCATTGGGCACTGACCGACTACGAAGTATGTACTAAAATTGCTAGCTTGTTACAGGGACGTGCAAAAACTCTTGGAGACACTTGGCTTGTCAAAAGCCCTATCTGGAATGACATGCGAACAGCACTGATCCAGACATTTGAACCAGAAGCCAGATACTCTAATGATATTTTGAAGTTAAGGAACTTCAAATTCGATGCAGCCAAACCCGTGGAATCCATCACTAAAGCTTGGAATATTTGGAAGAGAATTGTAGACGGTGACAAGGAAAAAGATGCAGTTGAGGCTGTTATCGGATGTATCGACAGTGAGTATTTACGACTGCGACTTTTATCAAGTAAGTGCACTTCTGTCCCAGAGTTGATATCAGTTGTAGCCACCGTGAAACCACGAGAAAGCCGGCCTGGTGAACCACCTGCAAAACGTCCGAGGATTCGAAGTAATCGAGATGAGCCTATTGTCTGTTACAAGTGCCTAAAGATGGGTCATACTCAGTTCAACTGCCCTAGTACTACTAACGATAAGGTGAGCGATCCTAAGCCATTATTAACAGAGTCAGGGTCGAATAATCAGCCAGCGAAACCCAAAACCAAGTGCGATTACTGTAGCAAACCTGGACATATCGAAGCTAACTGTTTTAAGAAAATGGGTGATGAAGCCAGTAAAATCAACTTAGCTGGGGAGTTTTCGACAATATCCACTCCAATGAAACTACATATTGATGGCCATGAATTCACTGCATTATTTGACAGCGGAGCAGATCGCTCCTTAGTAATACGATCACTGGGTTCTACTCTGCCAGGAAAACATGAGGACTGTACTTTAATGTTAAAAGGACTGGGCTCAGGAGTACCAATTATGTCCTTTCAAAAGATTACAGTCACTTGTGCCATAAACGGTCTCCACATAGAACTCACACTTCACATGGTTGAAGATCACGAGTTGCCCTGCAAATTACTGATTGGTTCAGATCTTGTTAAGACCTCTGGTTTGGCCGTTCATATCACAGAGCATGGCGCCACTGTTACAAGGACATCAACTATTCTGACAGTTCAATCAGAAGACGACCTTTTTAGCAACTTGGATACTGACCTCAAGAACGAACATGAAGTTTGTAAGTTGAAATCTTTGCTTTCCAAATATAAACAAGCTTTTGTTACAGGGATACCTAAGACTGAGGTTTTGACTGGGTGCTTAGATATAAAATTGAAAGATCCTTCGAAAATAGTGTCAAGACGTCCTTACAGAATGGCACTTGTTGAGAGACAGAAATTAAAGGATATAGTAAGTGACCTCATGAAGAATGGCATCGTACGTGAGAGCACATCAGAATTTGCAAGTCCTGTAATCCTGGTAAAGAAAAAGAATGGAGACGACAGAATGTGCACAGACTATAGAGAGCTGAATAATAATACTGTCCCAATCAAATTCCCTCTGCCTATTATTTCGGATCAGTTGGACAGATTATCTGATGCCAAATACTTTATTAGCCTGGATATGGCCCAAGGATTTTATCAGATCCCAGTACAGGAAGATTCTATTCCCAAGACGGCTTTCATTACTCCCGATGGTCTTTATGAGTATATTCGAATGCCTTTTGGTCTCATGAATGCTCCTGCCGTATTCCAGCGAGCCATAATGAAAGCGCTGCGGCCACTTCTTGATGACATTCTTATTTACATGGATGACATATTAATAAAATGTAAAACCGTCCCAGAAGGATTACTTATGTTAGACAAAGTTTTGTCTGCTTTAACTACTGCAGGATTTTCAGTCAATGCCAGAAAGTGCTCGTTCTTCAAATCTTCAATAGAGTATCTTGGAAACGTCGTTTCGAATGGCACAGTAAGGCCGAGTCCGAGGAAAGTCGAAGCACTCGAAAAATCACCCGTACCAAGTAGCGTCAAACAAGTACGTCAGTTTTGTGGACTAGCGGGGTACTTTAGGAGGTTCATACCGTCATTTTCCGAACGAATGATCCCACTTTATGAGTTGACAAAAAAGGAGGTTCCTTTCAAATGGACAGCAGAATGTGAAAATGTACGGTTGGATATTATTAGACGTTTAACTTCTAAACCAATTTTGACTATATTTCAGGAAGGTTTGCCCATTGAACTGCATACGGATGCTAGCAGCACAGGACTGGGTGCAATATTAATTCAAGTAAATAATGGTCAACAGCAGGTAGTGGCTTACATGAGCCAAAGAACAACAGAACCAGAAAGTCACTACCATTCATATGAACTCGAGACCCTAGCGATAGTGAGAGCTATTAAACATTTCAGGCAATACCTTTATGGTAGAACATTCACAATTGTCACAGATTGTAATGCCATTAAATCTTCTGCTCAAAAACATGAACTTCTTCCCAGAATTCATCGTTGGTGGTCCTTCCTTCAACATTATGACTTCAAAATAGAGTATCGACAGGGAGTAAGAATGAAACACGCAGATTTCTTCAGCCGCAATCCAATGGCCTGTATCAACCTTGCACAAGATGTAGATTCGTGGCTGACTGTCGAACAAAGAAGAGATCCTGAATTGTCGAAGATTATAAAAGGCATAGAACGAGGAGACGAAATAAGTGAGTTCCGCTTGCATGACCTTGTTTTGGAAAGATTATATATTCATGATGAACCTGGTTGTAACAAATGGAAAAAGGTTATTCCAAAGTCTTATCAATGGAGCATAATAAATGCTTATCATTCTGCACTAAAACATTTTGGTTGGGAAAAGACTCTTTCAAAAGTTCGCGAAATGTATTGGTTTCCAGATATGTCTAATACTATCAGAAAATTTGTGGATAACTGCGTAATATGTAAAACCAGTAAAGGCCCTTCTGGAGCCAGACAAATTCAAATGTATCCAATAGAAAAGAAACCCATTCCATTTGATACAATTCATATTGATATGACGGGTCATCTCACTAAACGCAATAACAAACATGAATATGTTATCGTCATTATCGACGCATATACCAAGTATGTCACCTTAACATATGCAACGGATAAAACATCAAAATCCATGCTTCAAGCATTGAAACACGTGGTATCACTATTTGGTGCACCCAGGCAGATTATTAGCGACCAGGACACCGCTTTCAAAGCAGAATTCGAAGAATATTGTAAAGGGTATGGCATTCACCAACATTTTATAGCTCCTGGAGCAAGTCGTTCAAATGGACAAGTCGAAAGATTGATGTCTGTTGTTAAAAATGGAATAACCATTATCCGGTATTATGAAACAAAAGATTGGAAGAAAGGTCTAGATGGTCTTCAATTGGCGATCAACTGTACAAAAAGCAAAACCACAAATATAAGTCCCCTTAAAGCTCTAACAGGGAAACAGTGTGCTGTTCCTGCAGAATTAATATCACTCATCGATGAAACTGAAGGTACAGTAGACAAGACACAATTGAATAACTACATGCAGAAAAGAATAGAAGACAGAGGCCAATCAGACAAAGAAAGATTTAGAAAGGGAAAAGCAGAAGTAAAAAGATTTGAAAAGGGACAAATAGTACTTTTTAAGACGAATCCACGGTCCCAGATTGGATTAGATCTTAAATATCCTGATGCTTACGAAGTTTGGAAGATTCTCCCAAACGACAGATATCAATTGAAAAGGATCACTGGAAGAGGAAGACCGAAGAAAGTAGCCCACGACCAACTCCGCCTCGCCCCTAAGCCAGGCGAGTGCATTAATCAGGATACCATGTCGGCGTCCGAAGTAACAGTAATGGTGGAAGACGAATCTATGGCTAATAGTGATAACGTAACGGTTGAAGACGATTCTACAGCTAATAGTGATAGAGCAGTCTTAATGTAAAGGTGAGAATTTAACTTCTATGTTTATGTGTGATATCTTTACATTGAACTTGATTAATGCTTAATCCTTTCATTTTTGTTATGTTATACGTTGAGGACAGGGGCCTCCTTATATAGATCAAACGGTTGAGGACATGGGCCTCCCGTGTTTTAATTGATGTCGTGCTGTAAGTCGAGGACAGGGGCCTCCTTACATTGATCTTGATCAAACGGTTGAGGACAGGGGCCTCCCGTGCTTTAATTGATGTCATGCTGTAAGTCGAGGACAGGGGCCTCCTTACATTGATCTTGATCAAACGGTTGAGGACAGGGGCCTCCCGTGCTTTAATTGGTGCCTTACTGTAAGTCGAGGACAGGGGCCTCCTTACCTTTTGATAAAACGATCGAGAACATAGACCTCCCGTATTATTAAGGTATTTACTGTATATGGAGCAAAGTTATCTCCCTTGTCCTGTTTGCATTTCAGCGTCGGGGGCGCCGCATTTGCAGAATGGCCGTGTCGGCGTCAAGATAATAAACAACAAGTTTATATCAAAACACCACGTGCAGTGTGCACGTGCGGTGCACACCTGTGGCGCGCACGTGCGGCGCGCACCTGCACTCTGTGAATCAGGCGGCGAGTGGGGAAGAGGGGTTGTTTACAACTCGCTATAAATACGCCGAGCGGCGCGCTCCGGGCTCATTCTGCGTTCGTCGGCCGCTCCGTCCACTTGCCTTAATAGTGACATGGTTCACTCCTGAATCACCTCGTGTTCAGTTTGATTATTTTTGTAGTAATTTAATATTATTAATTTATTGTAATTGCACTTATTGTTTGGAATAAATTCAGTTCAGTTGGTATTCCACTTATTTTTCTTGACACGAACAATGGATGACCGTCAAGAGCAAGACGATGACGATGGCAGAATATCACCCATTATTAGTCGCGTCTCCGATCACTCCGAAATATAACACACGAAGCCAAGGTATAAGCTGATATTTATTACATAAGTAAAATTATTTATTTTCAAACCCAACGCAAAATTATTTAGATGATTGATTTCCTTTCATTTGTCTCCTTATAAAAGACATCAACGTCACCTATGATTTTCCAACGAAATTATACTTTTTTTAAGCTCATATTGTGCGTATTATCGTATCAATTTGAATTTTTTACTTAAATGTAAGTACTTATTTATAATAATAATAATATGTATTTATTTCTCATCCACAATCTAAAATTACAATTTATTACAGCTTACATTCAAAAATTTTGCACGAAAAAGTTTATGAACAGGAAATAAAAAGTGCGTGATTGTGGAGAACTGGTGCCCATGCTAGGTATCAAAAGAACCTGTGTTACGGGTCACCAGGACTCACCATACACGCCATAATTAATCCTTTAATTAATTCTAAATAAAAAGTAACATAACAAAAATTTACCAAGAGGACTAAAAATAATAAGAATTATAAAAATTGTAACCAATTTCAACATATTGATGTCAGTGAATATTTTTTATATAACAAGAATAATAAATAGGTATAAATAATTTAAATTGAACTTAGTACATAACTTAAGTTAAAATTGGCGCTCTTAGACGCCTTCATAATCTACTGAGTAGATGTATCTTCTTTCGGCCATTATTTTGGCGGGGCATTTAGAGTCTCCCGTTTTGTGGTCATTTGGTTTTTTAAAATATGAGCAAGTTGCACATTTTGGCGATTCTGCTTTCTTAGGACATTCTTTAACCGCGTGACCCAGTTGACCGCAGTGTCCGCACGTGTTATTTTCGGCTCGGCATGACTTTGCTGCATGTCCATATTGCTGACACTTGAAACATCTAGTTACCAATGTGAAGTCTCTTACAGGGCATGATGACCAATTCACAAACAGTCTGTCTAGTGATAAGATAGCCTTACGTATTTGAGCTGTAACTTCAATGACGTAATTACATGAATGCGAGTCCTTTTTCCCGGATTTGTGACTTAATCTAATTGAGGCCAAAAATGTCTCGAGTGTCATATCTTGTATTTTACACGACTGATCAAAAAAAGCATGTTATATTTTCAGGGTTCTTGTAAGTTTCTTTATTCCACCTTTTATACTTGATCGAAGATTCCACCATAAGTCTTTCAGAGAATGTCTATGAGTTGTCAGTCGTGTTTTTAATTTTTTAATAATTATTTTTTTATACGAAAATAGCATTGCTGTTATGCCTTTGCAGTCAGTGATAATGTAAAGAAAGGTAAACAAACCTATTATAAATGGTTTCGTCTATGACGTAATTTTAGAGCATGTGTAAAAAGTGAAATTAATAATTAGTTCCAATTTTAAAAATACAACACATTACATTATGTGCTCTATATACATTAAATTAGCCTGTGTCTGAGTTAGTACTCGTATCATCTGGATTATTTTACCATATCCAAACTTCAAGCCTAATAAAGGCCACTTCAAATCAGAATATGATCCAATTCCTAAATATTCAAAAATTAACCTTTTAAGTGAACCGGGTACAGTCCGGGGTGGCATTTTTAACTGATTTCATTTTACTTTTATTTTATTTTTAAAATTATTTTTATATCGACGAAACTTGTAGTGAATATTTTTTTTAATAAATTACCTATGAGTAGTTTTAAAAGGTTAATTTTTAAATATTTAGGAAATGGGAAATTGATCATCGTCTGATTTATCAGTGACCTTTTTAGACCCCCTAAAGGTTTTCCCCATTAAGTTAGAAGTACAAATTTCAAAGAATTAAAAAAAAATCTATGTTTTTCCCATAAAGAAAGAAAACAAATCATTTGATTTTTTTTCTGTCTATGATTTTTCCTTCCCTTACCTCAGAGCAGGGTTAGTGGCGCCGTACGAGCCGGTGGGCGGCGCACCCCATCCGCCCCAACCGCCAGCTCCAGCATGGGCATTCGCATTGGCATTAGCGTTTGCGTCTGCGCCGCCCCCTGAAATCCAGTAAATATCATATTAAAAAAATACAATAAAAATATACTGTAACGACTTGCCCTAACTTATCAGAGCTCACCGTCACAGAATAAGAATGGTAATGGTAGAAGTTGTCGGATGGAGTAAAAACACGAAAATGTAAGAAAATAGCAAAAATAGTTTTTACTGCAAAATATGGTAAAATACAGAAAATTATAATAATCACTAATATGGTAAAATAGTATTTAAATATGGTAAAAATAAATCAAAATGGTTAGATGTCGATGTTACTAGCTGTAGCCTCCGGCTTCGCCCGCGTGAATTTCTCTCGAGATCAGTGCTTTTTCCCGGGATTAAATGTACCTTATGTCCTTCTCAGTACTTTTAACTATGTGTATATAGGAAGATTGGTTCAGTAGATACAGCGTGAACAGGTAACAGACAAACAAAAACTCAGTTTTGCGTTTAAAATATTAGTTAGTACTTGTATAGAATATAAAATATACGATTATAATACAATATAAAATCTTCTTCCTATTCGACAGCTCTTGTGGGATTATTATTAATGCATTAATTAAAGGGCGGCTTAGTTAATCTCTTGTGGGAAGTTGTTTAACGTAGGATGAAACCATTTTCAGTGGGTATTTTCCACGATTTAAATACATACTTAGGAAAGCTTTTGCGGAATGAAAAAATGTTGACTGAAAAAGAAACGTCGAAAATTAGGAAAAAAGTTAATATTGTCATTTCTTGTGATTCTAACTTTTTATTAACATAACTATTCATTTCAATAAATTATAATATTATGTATTAGTCATATTTTTATTGCATAGCATACTGGCCTGATTGAATCTAGTACAAATAAAAAACCTATCAATCTAAAAGGAGAGCAGTGTACGGTATCCACAGCTTATTATTTCGATAAGCTAAATACTCTGAGTGTTTGAGAAAGCAATTTCAATTGGTGTAATCATTTTTTAGAGGTAGTACAGATGACCGGCGCTAGAGTAGAGAGTATATTTGTACCGTTAGTTGAACGGCGCTCGCCTTTACTATCTACCTACTACGTAGAGTGCATGCTCTACATTTTAAACAGTTTATTGTAAGGCGATTTAAGGACACCGTATACTTTATAGAAAGCTTGGGCCTTAATTTAAATACGTTAAATAGCTTTTATGACAAGTTATTTGTAAACATAGAGAGTGAGAGCATGTATGAAGAGAATGATGAGTGTAAAGGAAGCAAGAGAGATCTGTAAGGATCGTAGCAGGTGGAAATCGCTAGTCTCTGCCTACGAAAAAGGCTAGATAATATGTATGTTTGTATGTATTTGTAAACGTAGTTCTCCAAAATTGTCCGAGTAACTTTCGTGGCGAAATTTTAATGGTAGAGTAATTTCATTTTCAAATTAGTTTTCTGAATTTTTTTTATAACTACGAACTAAGTTTATGAAGTCACAATATATATTTTGTATCTTTTGGTGCAATTTTGTTGACAGGTTCTAATTATAGACTACTTTTGATGATAAATAGTCGTGATCAAATCAAATAAGCGCAAGCAACGTTTATCAAAATCGTTATTTTTTTTTACTTAAGTATTAGTTTCGGTGTCGGGTGTGATCATCCGAAACCTGGCTTTGTCACGATTCTTGAAGGACTTTTAATTCGTTACATACTTATGAGATATCTATTCGTATGTATACTACTTGTAAGTAGGTAGAGATAATTTTTCTTTTTTGATAAAAATTAAATGAGTACCTCATTTTATTTTTAATATCTATATTTTAGGTGAAGGGGTATATTACCTTTTTGCTGGTTGCCTTTTAAATTACTTACTAAACTTTTTAGAGTCATATGAAATTAAGTTCATGTTTACATTTAAGTTTATTCTCTGAGCGTGTCATTTACCATTGTTTACACAGCACTTGCCAGCAGCGGTAGATATAACTGGAAAGCATCGTGTACATGTGTGTTTACTGTTTAACCTATGTATGGTGCAAGTTAAACAAAGTAAGCGTACTTAACACATGCACTATTGTAGTTAGGTACGTCAAATAGTTAACTGTTAACATTTCATTGTTTCATTAGTTTGAAATTTTTATAGAACATTTTTGAACATTTTTATGGAATGCTACCCAAATGTATGGGATGATATAAGTTACTATATGTGTTTTTGTGTATAAGTACCATGTATGTATAATGATTCTGTAGTTGTTAAATGAACATTTAGATTTTAGGTCTGGCGCGATTTAGATATTAGATCTATAAAATGTTTAAATTACTGCAATCATCATCATCATAATAAATAAATTTCCGTGACCCACTGGTGGGTATAGTCCTCCTTCCATCTACGCCAACCTTCTTTGTCCTGGGCCATCCTACTCCAGTTGTTGCCAGCAATATTCTTATCGTCGACCCAATTACAGCAATAAGGCAGATCAATCTGAAAAAGATTTTCCATCTTGACCTGCCCCGGGGATCGAACCTGGGACCTCTGGTGTAACAGCCAGGGGTGATGACTACTAGGACTGCTAGGACTCGATAATAATCGAGTAGTAAGGCAATAGCCTTATGACTTATATAACATAAGGCAATAGGCAAGGCTTATGTTATATTACCATAAAAAAATTAGAAACATTGTATATGAAGATTACTGTTGTACTTACAACCATTAGCTTCGGCATTAGCATTAGCATTGGCGTTGGCACTAGCTCCACCATTTCCCCATCCTGAGACGTACGGGTAGGGCCGCAGCGATCGGCGCAGGCGCCGCAGCGGCACCGGTGCTGATTCGTGACCCTCTGCGTCGATTACGTAGTACGCCCGAGGCACGTAGAATTGGCCCTCTGAAACGACCGTGCAAATTAAATTACAGCAATCGTCATTATCAATAGCCTTTCGTGACCCACTGCTGGGCATAGTACTCCTTCCGTCTACGCCAACCAATCTTGACCTGACCGGGGATCGAACCCGGGACCACTGGTATTTTTACAAGTTCAGAATTTTTAGATTTTTTACAATTATGTCTCCTGGCCAGTCCTGGCTGATCGAAATCGGTTGGCGTAGCCGGTAGCCTGTCGCAGGTCCATTGTCTACAAAGTATGTAATCAAGTAATTTACCGGATTCGTGAATAAAGTCTGAAAATACGTCTTAGGTTTTGCTAAACACCCTTTTGTCTAAATTAAACAGACAATATTATTGGGTACAACATACTATCTCGTAATTATAATAATATTATCTATCTGAATAAATATTATATGTATATGTTACCGTTAATTTGCATAAATCAGTTAGAGTGCAGATTAACGACGTATTCTGCAGATTATCTGGCTGAGTCAGTTAAAGTGGATAAAAATAATTTATTTCCTACATTAACTAGATAATCTGCAGACTAACGACTATGCATACGGTAAATTCCAAAAAACAGGCTGCCCGCAAGTCTTTCCGGGCGGTCATAAAAAAAATAACCTAAACCTAACTACTAATTTTGGAACATAGGAGGCGGGAGGAGCGGGCGAGCGAAACAAAAGTATTTTGTTCACTGTCTTCCGCAATTTAACGATAAACCATTCGTTACTGTGCAGACTAACTAGGTAAAGTTCAAATATGAGCTTATTTAATAAATATAATTAAAATTTTACACTTTAACGTATCGTATCAGAGCATCTGCAAATTACCTAGTTAATGTGCACGTTAACGTATTATGCATTCTAACGGTAACATATATATACTCGATAACTATAACTAAGTTAAGTTATAACTAAGTTCTAACTGTTTTTATTTTCTATTAAGAACTGCTTATGTAGTTAAATCTTCTAAAGTGTGTGAAGATTAGACACTAGACTTCTGTTTAATCCATGGTAAAAAAATACAAAACTTGGAAACAAACTGAAACAATACTCAATTAGCAATAAATTGTAAGTATGTACTTGACTAGAGAAACATACATACGCAAGTATAATAGAAAAAACATTACTGATTAAAATAAGGATGCAATCACAGTCAAGGGTGAGATCATCATTATCACGATTTAACAAACACGAGCTTTTAAACTGCGACCTTAACGCTTCGTGATTACCGCTATTTTAATTCAATACTCTACTATTCGAAGATTGGGGATTTCTATTACCTAATGGTATTGATTCATCGTTAAATAAGTAACCCCGAAGCTTACTGTGATGAGAGCTTATGAGCGAGCATAGGTCAAGGGTCTAATTAAACTCAATTTTGTAAAAAATATCCATAAGTTGATATTTCATTCAGCATTTGTAAAGCTTTGCATCTTTCTACCAAGGCACATAACAAAGAGAAACAATGCTTTAATAAAACCGTGGACAACATCGAGATATTATATGTGGACAATAACAATTTTAGATTGCAAAAAAGCTCAGGTGTTTTTTGGAAATCTGTAGGAAATAAGTATTAGTCATTGGTAAAGCATCATCTTGTACGAAAAAAGTACCTACTCGTTCATCCTTTCAAAAGTGTTAAACAAAAAATAAAAAGCCCATTGTAAATTGCAACCCATCGAAGATTACTCAGAAGAATGAAGTCCCAAAAAGGAAAACGAGAGGTGGTAATACCTAAATAGTGCCGGTAGTGGCGGCAAAAACTGAGGGGCACTAACCTGCCAGTGCCAGGGCCACGACGGCCGCGAGGACTATGAATGTGCAGCTCTGCATCGCGACGAACCTCCTCAGAAGTCTCCGTGGAACTAACTTGGCTCTCCCCGCGCACGGCTATTTATGGCAACTTCGTTTTCAACTATTTTCAAGCCTCTCTGAAGCGCGCGCGCATCACGATGCACACCGTAACGGTTTTTTGGAAGTAGGTACAGGCTGTGGTACAGCAAAAAGTTTTCATTGATTGAATGAAGTGCAAAATAAGAAATTCCAATCTGGTTTTTCTAATCCTGGTAAAAATGACTTAGTGGATGCCACTGAACCATGCTGAAACGTTTCTAATTTAGATCAAATTAACGTAAATCCATGACTTTTATTATTACTAACCAAAGAACTGTATATTATTTTTTTATTGCACCCGAGCGCGAGCTTGAAGTGCTTTGCTCTCGCTTTTTATTATTGCATTAGCTACGCCCCGGAGCTCCGCTCCTGTGGGAATTTCAAAAATTTCAAACATTTAGAAAAAAAAATAACTTTTATTCTTCCCGGTTGCCTACTAAATTGCATCGAAATCCGGCCAACAGTTTATAAGTAAAAAAGTAACAAACATCCAAACAAACAATATCCATCCTCACAAACTTCCACGTATACCTAAGTATAATTTAATACGAAATTTATATAAACTTTTCCCGATTGCATTAATTAATTACTTGAGTAATAATGATAGACGCTCAATTTGATATCCGAGGCAACCTTCGTCGGTCGGTCTTACATCATATCGCCTTACATAAAAAGAGGAAAAATATTTTCAGCACTAAAACTAAGCTGACAAATAATGATCAATAAGTAGCATACTTAACATTGGCCTTACTGAAAACATTAAATTTCCCACGACTGCATTAGATCATCAAGAATCTATACTTTTAACTAGATTTATATACATAGGTATCTACTTAGATAGAGTAAAATAAGGTAATGAGAGTCACAATAAGCAAGAAATATAAATATCTAAAATGTATGGTAACTTGTTCTCCATTACTATAATCAAATATGGAAATTACTTACAAAAGAAAAAAATAACTTATATCGTAGATACTAGTTGTTTTGTTGCCCGCGGCTCCGCCCCCTGTAAAATGTTTTTCGTACAAACTTTCAACCCCCATTGCAGCCCTTTGACCTCGGATCTTCAACCTAGAGTTTATATAGTACTAGCCGCGCCCCGGGGCTTCGCTCCCGTGGGAATTTCGGAATAAAAATTACCCTATGTACTATTCCTGGTATTTTTCTACCCATATACAAAATTTCATCGAAATCCGTCCAATAGATTTTGCGTGATTGAGTAACAAGCATCCTCACAAACTCACATCCAAACTCGTATTTATAATATTAGAAGAAGTAGGATTTGCTTCAACTAAGTATATCCACACCAAATGTAATCAAAATCGGTCCACGGTTTAGCCGTGGAAGCGTATCATACAGACGGACAGACAGAACAGACTTTCACATTTATTATAATACTAGCTTTTGCCCGCGGCTTCGCCCGCGTGAATTTCCCACGGGAACAGTGCTTTTTCCGGGATAAAAAGTAGCCTATGTGCTATTCCAGGTCATTATCTACCTCTGTACCAAATTTCATCGAAATCCGTCCAGTAGATTTTGCGTGATTGAGTAACAAACATCCTCACAAACTCACAAATTCACAAACTCACAAACTCACATCCAAACTTTCGCATTTATAATATTAGTATGGATTAGTATGGAAGTAAGGATTCCTTCGGCTGATTTCTGTAGCTGAACGATAGTGGCGTAGCTACACCCTTCGCAGCATTTCTTTCCTGTAGCCCTAAATGATTAATCCTCCCAGTGTCTGACGGCCAATAATGGGGTGCTCTTTCCGACTGGATGGGGGACACTCTTTGCAATGGATTTCAGTGGATCGACCTTAGTTATGCCCTGTAGCTATGTATTTGATTTGAAGAAAACAAAATTTTAAAAGGGAATTTTGAAACGAAGTTTCTAAATCCCCTGCGCAGAAAACATCTGGAGGATTTTGGGAATAAGCCGTCACAAAATCCCCTACCTCAATGCGAAGGGGGATTTTGGGACAAACTTTCAAAATCCCCCGCGCGGAGGATCTTCGAGGGGGATTCTGGGAATAAACCGCAAAGACATAGTAGAGTTTGAGTGACTCCCATTGCCCCGGTGAATCTCATTGCACTATTCTGCGCTATGCTTTGCGGTAAACAATTTAATTTTATATGCACTAGAATAGATTTAGCCGTAGTAGGTGATATATTGAAATAAATAATACTTACCTATAGATGATAAATTATGATTGATTATTATCATAGCATAAATGTATTATTCAATACCAACATGGATACAATGGACATTAAATTTTAAATACGTAAGCAGGATGACCATGATAAATTCAAAGAAGTAGTTATTTATTTTATGTTTCAAAGTAAATTAAACAGGTAATATATATTTTTAACGATAAGTAGGGATGGACTAACCTACTTTAGTAGGTATAAGTACTACTGGGGTAGATCTACTAAGTACAGAGAAGATATACTCCTGCGTACTACTTAACTTTAAATTGAGAATATTTAACAAACGCAAAATTAACAGGACACGCAAAACTAGAATTTATTTTTTTAGTAAGCCTTATCCATTCTTTTTACATTTTACACCATGTTGTACAGGTGGCCGTGTTCGGTTATATCTGCTCCATAAACTTAATTCACCTGGGCTAAGATGAACTAAATTCACTTTTAGTAAACTTTAAATTAAACACCTGTACCTACAAGTATTGGTCACAATACAAAAGACATTCGCATATATTTTACTTCTGTTTTTGATACTTTTATCAACTAAATTCTTTTTGGTAAGGTAGGGATCAGAGAAAACAAAACATTCAGTTTATTACAAAATTTATTTTGAAATAAAAATAACATCAAGCTTTTAAAATTGACATTCCTCATGAAAATTATATAATAATTTATGAGCACATGTTTACGTTAGGAAGAATTTCAATTTCATCTCACATACAGTACAAGTTCAAACCAAATCAACGTCAAAGACACGAAAATATTTTGTAACTGATGAAAGCATAAATAAACCTATTTAATTTTGCCTTTATAATACAAATGCATCATCATTTACGTCGCCTATAAAAAATCAAACCTAACTTGTTAAAAATTCATGAGCACCAAAATTATGTCAAAGAAATCATCTGTGGATTCAAAAATATATTTCTTTATACAATATCAACCCTAAAAAAATAAAATATTAATAATTTAAAACGTTATCTGTATTGGAATTCGGTCTGCGTAAACCAGACAAATATAAAAAGTTAAAATGCAAACAGAAAATGGAATTTCATCTTTTAATGTGTATGAACACACAATACTTCATAATAATTCTTATTCAATATATTCATATAAACAACATTTTAACCTATACTTTTTATTTTTACACATTAGGAGATATTTTTACAACCCTGTATCCACTATACTTTTAATGACAATAGTACGCATTACAGTCTGAAATGTAGGTTCATAAATTTTCATCACAATCTTGGAGTTTAAAAAAATCGTGTCACATGAAAAATTACTAAATAAATTAAATGCTGTCGACCGTATTTGTGCTTCAGTATCGACTATCAGTAGTAGAGAAGACCGAAGGAAGTAAACAAAGTGTAGTGGAAAGACTCGAAATATGAAAACAACCGAACACAGAGAATAGAGAGAGATTAGATGAGCCGGTGTGGGGGAGAGGGGGGGGCTCACTTGGCCTTGGCGAGGGAGGGCTGGCGCTGGCGCAGCGTCTTGTTGGTGTTCTGGTCCACCTCGGGCAGGTCCGACTCGTCCAAGGGGGCCTTCTTCACTGCGAGGGGAAAACATGTACGGTAAACATTTTTGTATGAAGTAGTTGGCTGTAACTATTTTTGTTTCGATATCCGTTTGCTCAACTAAATAAATAAAAATTCTAACTATTTTTTAATTTCCTTAATTCGTAAATAAAAAATCCGGCCAAGTGCGTGTCGGACCACGCATAAAGTAGGGTTCCGTAGTCATTTTTGGCACCGCGCTGTTTTGCATTTCTTGCAAAAAAAAAAAGTATATCTTTTTATTTTATTTATAATTTCAAAAGTATTCATCACAGGATACCCGAAACAATTTAAAATAAGAGTTTCCGCGCCTGTTTCTTTACGTGAGTGATTTGAAGTTTATAGGTCCAAGACTTTAGAAATTACAGGGGGGGACACCGTGTAAACGACTTTGGCGGGCTATATCTCGCAAATGGTAAAGCTGATAAAAAAAGTGTTGTATGGAAACCCTACCTATTTTCATAGTCCTTTTCAACGATACCCCACACAAGGGGGTGCACTCAAAAAAATAATTCACCCCCCCCCTTTACATGTCCCCATACATTACAGGTACCCTTAAAAAGGGGTAATTAATTGTATTTTTAAAAATGAGATCTATATGTGAAGTATCGTCGAACCAAGTTACATGCAAATCAGTCCATAGACGTAGATGATATTCTGCTGTGACAGACTAGGACGGACGGACTGAACGATCTTATTATAAGGGTTCCTTGTCGGACTACGGAACCCTAAAAATGATACTTTTTTACAATACAATATGGTAGCTCATTTCTATTTACCTTTTTCTTTTTTGGGCTTTTCTTTCTTTTCCCTTTTAGGCTTAGCTTGTGCTACTGCTCGGGACTCTTGTCTCTGTTTGATCGCTTCAGAGATGAAGTTGTACATTAGGTACACCTGTAACAAAAATGTTCATTGTAATATTTACGTGACATAATTGTGCATTTTTTATCTACGGTTTCACATTTATCCATAAAATAAAATGATGCTTTGAATTTTAAAGTTATTTTATGGAATAAAGTGTCATTTCAACAATAAATCGTTTCAAAATGCTTACTAATATTATATTTTGTAGTATAAAGAAATAAATTTTAATTCATTTAATTCATAAATATATCAAATAAATAAACGGTCCACAATACGCACGAAACTTCTGTCGTAATATCTATGGGCCTACATTTAGCCAAGTGCAAATATTCTGCCCCGGAAATTGAACCCACGACCTCGGCCAGCCCGAAGTAGAACGTCAGCACGCCCAGCACCAGCGAGTACAGCGCACCGACACGAGCACTGTCTGTGTGAGAGACGGACCTGGAAGGTGACGAGCACGGCGAGCGCGCCGACGCGGATGAGCAGCGGCGCGGCGCCGGCCAGCCCGAAGTAGAACGTCAGCACGCCCAGCACCAGCGAGCACAGCGCACCGACACGAGCACTGTCTGTGCGAGAGACGGACCTGGAAGGTGACGAGCACGGCGAGCGCGCCGACGCGGATGAGCAGCGGCGCGGCGCCGGCCAGCCCGAAGTAGAACGTCAGCACGCCCAGCACCAGCGAGCACAGCGCACCGACACGAGCACTGTCTGTGTGAGAGACGGACCTGGAAGGTGACGAGCACGGCGAGCGCGCCGACGCGGATGAGCAGCGGCGCGGCGCCGGCCAGCCCGAAGTAGAACGTCAGCACGCCCAGCACCAGCGAGCACAGCGCACCGACACGAGCACTGTCTGTGTGAGAGACGGACCTGGAAGGTGACGAGCACGGCGAGCGCGCCGACGCGGATGAGCAGCGGCGCGGCGCCGGCCAGCCCGAAGTAGAACGTCAGCACGCCCAGCACCAGCGAGCACAGCGCACCGACACGAGCACTGTCTGTGTGAGAGACGGACCTGGAAGGTGACGAGCACGGCGAGCGCGCCGACGCGGATGAGCAGCGGCGCGGCGCCGGCCAGCCCGAAGTAGAACGTCAGCACGCCCAGCACCAGCGAGCACAGCGCACCGACACGAGCACTGTCTGTGTGAGAGACGGACCTGGAAGGTGACGAGCACGGCGAGCGCGCCGACGCGGATGAGCAGCGGCGCGGCGCCGGCCAGCCCGAAGTAGAACGTCAGCACGCCCAGCACCAGCGAGCACAGCCGCACCGACACGAACACAACGCCATTCACCAGGCTCAGGACTGCAAATGAATTAAAAAAAAACTAATTAAAATAAAAAGCACGTACAAAAGAAAGGCTACCCTTTTTTAATTTTTTATTTTATTAATCTACAAATTGTTTTTTTTTTGTTGATCATTTTGAAAACACTAGTGCCAATTATTTTGAATCAGCATATAGCATGACGTAACTAAAGCATTTGTAAATTATCACACAGACAGTACACAAGTTTCCTTAAATGTTTTCCTTCACCAAAAGTAAAAGAAAATGGTCATACACTAGTCAAGTCAAAATGCTATACAGATAAAAATAATTCTTACATTTGTCCAAGATGTCTTCCCTTTCTCCTCTAAGGATGGTGTTGAGGCGGTACACATGCGCTACAAACTCGGCCAGGGAGTGCAAAACAATCAAGCACACGCCCACACGCTGGAACCTGTCAATAATATAATAGAGTAAGATTTATTCCTAAATAAACAGATGTTAATGTTTATGTAGACAAAAAATTATATATCTTATGAATTCTTTGATGTTTATTAAGTTATAAAGTGGATCAATATTATTATCTTATCTGCCTATTATAAAACTTAAATTTAGAACTGAATCGAATGAATGTATGTACTTCTCTGAAACCTTGGTAAAAATCCTACTGTTAGTTTACAACTCAATAAACAAAGTACTTTTAAAATTTCTGAACTTACTTGAATCCATAAGCCAAAGCTACAAATCCGAAGGCAGCAGCAGCATGCCTAATTCTTCCTACCCACTCGTCTTTCTTAATGCGTTGGAAGTATAACTCTGGGACAGTGTGGAGCCAGTAAGCAGCTTGAACAACCCACCACAACTTCAACAGGAAACTCATTGGATGGTCAGGATAACCTAAAAGTAATTAATAAAATTAAAAATAACTACTGTCTCGAAAACTATGATAAGGCCAATTTATTTGATTTATTCATTGTTGGAGACAAATAGATTCCTAAATGTATTATTTCTAAAAGCAAAATTGAGAACCAATAGGGTCAATTACAAGATTAAAATTTTGACATTTGGTTCTAAATATTTTTGTCTTGGTATAAAAAAAATACAAATGTTAATCATGTTCATGCTTATCTCATTATGATGGCACAAATAACTAATTACTTTATAATCAAATTTTACAGTGGCATAATACATAGATAACAGCATATCATATTATGTAATTAAAGCTTATATTTATTTCAGATAAACATATCAATAAATGAAATAAGTTTGTGTTATCAATAAATGCACCCTAATTGTTAATTTTAATAAAGTTGTTTTTTATTAACAAAATATATTTGTATCCTAAATTGATATAAATTCAAGTATATTTTCCCATTAGCAAATAATTTGGTTATTATATTTCAGGCTCTACAAAAAATTTGGTAAGCATGAAATGAATATAATAAAAAATGTTATGTTAAATAGCACATTTTTAAGGAATAAAATTTTTTTTTTTTTTTATTTTGTCAATGTAAAATTTATTCAACAATTCCTCTACTGACATTATTTCTAAGCTCCTTTAATAAAATGTAATGAGATGTATGAGAGAATGTAAAAGAACCTTCTTATATAAATATTTTTGGAAAAAAACAAACCCAAATGACCTTGAAAGTAGTAAATCAAAGTATTCCTAACAAACTAACCCACTATCAGAACTATTGTTACAAAATAGTCATAAAAAGCTTAAATACTTACGGTCCCAAAGCTGTGATATATTAAAGATAAATCCCTCACGAAGAATGGCATCACCACCCCAAACCAGGCTGACAAGATGGAACACTACCAACTGGCCAGATTCATTCAGTGCACTCAGTCTTGACTTGGAAAGATGGAACTTCTTTGATATTTTCTAAAATTAACAAAACAAATTGCTATTACAAACTTTTAACATGTAACATCTGGCTACTTTATAGCACATGAAAATAAATACTTACATCTAAGAAATACTCTTGTAGAATTGCATGCATAACAATGCAGACGAGGGAGTAAAAGAACACCGCACAAGCATCCTTCCAACCCGCTTCGTAAGTAAAGGGTTCTCCTCTGGGAGCATCTCTTGTTGGTTCAACTCCACTGACATTGTGGTGCAGACTGATGAATAAACTGGCAATGGGACTTGTCGACTGGAACAAAAACAACTTAGTTCAAACATTTATATCCTCGAAACCCACATATTTACCCTCTAAAACTACAAAATTTGGTCTACGTGGCACGTAGTGTTTACATACCTGTACCATAAGTCCCACCAAGAATAGCATAACAACGCATGAAACTATGTCGGCATGGTTCTGAATTACGAAGTCGTGGCTAAAAATTGGTGGGTTCTTGTTAGATTTTCTTCCAATTGCAGGTTTGACACCCATTTTCCCGGTAATAACCTATATCTGGAAATACACTTTATGTTACTTCAATTACACTATAGTTGATATATTTATTATTTCAGAAACACCAAATATTTAGCACTTTTGTTGCACTTTAGTCAAATTAACGTACCAAAAAGCTGCCAAAAGATTTTTTTAAGTCTGTTCGAAAATATTTCTGACAGCAGATTTACCGACGTGACACTTTCACTTGCTACGCGGTCAAACGTCAACTTCGAAGGTTGGAGTTTGTTGTTGTGTTGGCACTTGAAAATTCAATTGCACAATTTATAATACAGAAAAAATTAAATTCTAAGTTATATGTACATGTTTTGTTTAATTATTAATTACAAGCAAATACTTTAATTAAGTTTATATATAAAAAGCCTCAAAAGTGTTTTTTTAAATTAAAAATTACAAAAATACTTTTATGTGATGACGTATTTCCATAACATAGACAACGATATTAAAGCAAAACTGCCGTTTTCTATTGTTTTGGCTTCTTGTACTTTTGCTATAATTCTATTGGAGCATTTTTTTACGTAGTGCAACACGGACTCCTATTTCCATTCTGTGGCGGAAGTCCTTGTTGCTCGAAGGTTTTTAACTTATATCAAACTTAGATCGAAGACAAAGAAAAATATATATGTAGGTAACGCTCGTTCGGGTAAAGTAAGTAGGAATATTTTAAAATAGTCTAGGTAGTATTATTGCTCTATCCGGCGAAGTGACTTCGCTTTGATGACATTTTCATTTTTGTGCTTCTGCTGAATGTTTTTATAGTAGTGGTTCGTCGTGAACTTGACCTCGAAATTATTGTTTTAAAAATACGGTTCAAAAGTTATAGAGCAATATTTATTTTCATAAAAATGCGTATATCTCAAAACGGCTGAACCGATCTTAAAAATTCGACAGTTATACACGTATTCGGATTGTTGCTACACGTATTCTTAATATCATTGAAATTAATTCAACGATTCAAGAGTTATTCCGGAACAAACATACATACAATGTGTTTTCGCCCCAACTTGAATTATAGAACTCGCTCGATCAATAAATTGCTGTAGGTACTTATTTTACCATGTCATTTTATACTTATAGCTTCTTTCATAGAATGAAAGGAACGCATGTAACTGTCGCAGGTTTTTATATTGTACTAACGGTTTGTAATAGCCTTTCTTATGAAGACCATCATAATGTACAGAAATAATTTTTCAAATCGCACCACTAGTTCCAGAGATTTGCGATCGAACAAACAAACACAAACCAATATTACAGGTTTAGAAAGGATTAAACTAATTTAAGAATTAAACAATGGTATACTGACCAAAGAAATAAGTTTATTTATTCTTGACGAATTGATATTTTAACAAGTCTTAAATTTATTTGCCGTCAATCTTTACGTAAACATTAAAAAAATGTACATTAAATCTCAAAAACTGTCAAATTAATGTCGCTCTAAATACTGTTAAAAAAACTACTACTAAAATATAAGAGCTTCCATTGATGCTGCTCTTATAATTTAAAATTTCACTGGCATCTAAAATTATTTAAAAAATAATTCTAACGATAATAATTATAATTCCTTTTTTATTTATTCATAATGATTCCAGAGTAGTCAATTTGTAATATTGTAATGTATAATATGTAATATATATACGTTGTTATACTTAAGCTATAAAATGATGCGTCAAATAATGCGTATCACACTCCATAAATAAATTATATAATAAATAAATTAAATCTGTTTAAAAAATAATTATCTGATTTTACTTGTGATTCCACAGCCTTACATTATTTTGTCTAACTTATAACTATTGGCCTGTGGTATTATAACGAATCTGTTACTAAACCTAAATAGAAAAAAATATTGTATTTCATTTAATAAAGTTTTATCTAATAATACCACAATAACGCGTGATAAATATCTATAACACTTCTAGAAAACAAAACATTTGTTAGGAGTGTTTTTTTTAAATATAGATTCTAAAAATAAAGATTCATTTAAAACTACAAATTAACTAGAATTTGTAAAACTCCTACAAGCGTGTTACCCATAAAACCAATGCATCTACCAACATAGCCCCCTGTAATATTACGGCGACTGGCAACACTAAAAGCCATAGACTACTGTCATGTTTAGATAACGTCTTCGGCGTCGATATCTCCTTGTTCCACGGTCATGTACAAGCCCTCTTCCTCGTAAGTGGAGTCGTGTTTAGCCAGGATACGAAGCAACGGACGCAGCTTCATCCACCATTGTTGCTTGGGAATTCTTTGACTGTAAAAAATATAACATTTCTTTGTAGTCGAAGCATGTTGAGGTCCATAAAAGCTAAATGACCAAATGGTGCTTGATAATATAGGCCACTAACATGAATGAAACACTCCACACACTTAAATCCTTGCTAGTTATAACCACAGTTATAACCATGTATTTAGGAAATTGCTTCGGAGCTCATTTTATTTATTACAGGGCAATATTTTTGTGCAGTTAGTAAAAAAAAATACGTTAATTTATTAACTAGCTTGTGCCCGCAAACTTCGTCCACGCGTAATTTACTATTGTTAATTTCTCCGGTTCTAAGCTGTGTGTTGAGATGAAACCTACGCCAGATTTTAAGTTAGACCTTCTATAATACAACAGTGAAAACCTCATCAAACAACATACAGTCAGACAAAAATTAAAAAAAATGTTGTAGCTTCTATTAGCCTTATAGACTCCTCATGTTTTTCTTAGATATCTCTTATGTACAGACACAGACCAGTTACAGTTTTATTATATGTATTGATGATATTGATTAACTTAATTTATCGACCGCTTCCAAAGGACAGATAAAGAATCGCAAGTTATCGACATATTAAGCCGACGTCAGATAAGCGTGGCAAATACCGATATTGGCATCGGATATCATATTATACCGACCGACAATATCAATGAGCCGTAAAATAAGAAGGGGTTATTGGAATTTCAAGTTATACATTTGTTTACAAAAACCATGATCATGGGAAACATTTTGTTTGACTCTGATATCTCAAAAAAAAAATCTGCTGTTCCATACTATTTTACAATACCTACTCCCCCAAAACGCACACGGTGAAACACCTTTTTTTTTGAGATAACAGGTCAGTCCCATACAATCTGTGGTCCATACAAAAAGTTTCTTATATACATAATTACTTTTACCAGTAAATCTTGCCAACGTTTTTGAATCCATCCTGTAGATAGTGCTATGCTAAATAACTTACGAAAAGTTCGTTTGTGCCTTGAGGTCCTCTAATGGTGAAAACTTGTACTGCCTTTTGACCACACCAAGTAGGCAGGCAGTATCGGGGCTATCGGCTGGGCCTTTCTGCAAAGCCTCCACCAGCCAGTGTAGGCATTTGGCGGCCATCTTGGTTCCCATGTTGCGGTCGAACGGAGTCGGGGAGCCACCTTGTTGCATGTGACCTATAATAGAATATCCATGATGAGTGAAGTGGATTGGATTTATTTATAGGAATAACTTACGCCCGCGACTTCGTTCGCGCGTCATTTACTATTGTTCATATCTCGGGTTCTAAGTGGCGTATCTAGATGAAACCTTCGCCAGATTTTAAGTTAAACCTTCAACGATACAACGTTGAAAACCACATCGAATTTCTACCAGTAGTTTTTTGTGACGTGGCAAACATAAAGACGTACAAAAAAAAACCGTTTTGGCTTCTATTGGCCCTATAAAGATGCCTCATATTTTTGTCTTAAATATTAGTATTAGATATTTTCAAGAAGATACTTGAACTGGTGCTTGCAAATTCAAAATCTAATTATAGTCTAGTTTGGTATTCAAATGATTTACCAAGCACATTCATCCTAGCAGTGAAGAGTCCTTTGCCCTCTTCCGAGTACAGTCGGTAGATAAAATCGGTGTTGTAATTATCGTTGGCCTTCTCGTTTCTCAGGATGAGGCCGCGCTGGATGCCGCCGATCATCTTGGAAGCCATGTGGTACACGTTTTGGAAATATAGATGATATTACCAATTCTATTTCATATGACTTACCAAGCACATTCATCCTAGCAGTGAAGAGTCCTTTGCCCTCTTCCGAGTACAGTCGGTAAATAAAATCGGTGTTGTAATTATCGTTGGCCTTCTCGTTCCTCAGGATGAGGCCGCGCTGGATGCCTCCGGTCATTTAGGAAGCCATGTGGTACACGTTTTGGAAATATAGATGATATTACCAATTCTATTTCATATGACTTACCAAGCACATTCATCCTAGCAGTGAAGAGTCCTTTGCCCTCTTCCGAGTACAGTCGGTAAATAAAATCGGTGTTGTAATTATCGTTGGCCTTCTCGTTCCTCAGGATGAGGCCGCGCTGGATGCCTCCGGTCATTTAGGAAGCCATGTGGTACACGTTTTGGAAATATAGATGATATTACCAATTCTATTTCATATGACTTACCAAGCACATTCATCCTAGCAGTGAAGAGTCCTTTGCCCTCTTCCGAGTACAGTCGGTAAATAAAATCGGTGTTGTAATTATCGTTGGCCTTCTCGTTCCTCAGGATGAGGCCGCGCTGGATGCCGCCGGTCATCTTGGAAGCCATGTGGTACACGTCTTGTTGCAGGTCTTTGATGGAGAACTTCTCTTCGTAAATGTAGGCAGCGTCGGCTCCGCCGGCAAGACCTGAGTTTTTGATTATTTTTTTTTTACAATTTAAATAATAATAACATTACATAAGGGATTATATAATTATTGGCACACCTTTATACTATAGGACTATGTGTGAAACGAAAGTTCGTTCGATTTTTTTTTCTAGCTAGGTATTTGTCCCACTGCTGGGCAAAAGCTTCCTCTAACGTTTTCCATGTATCTCTATCATTGGTCTTCCTTCCTTCCATTCTCTGTCAATCGCTCGAAATATGAAAGCGCTAAATATGCCTAGTAATGGGATTTTAAAAAAGGGATATTAGTGTACCTGCCAAAGTAGCCAAGTACCCACAGAAGCCTCCCATGGTTTCGATGACGAAAACACGACGTTTGGTTCCCTGAAATGTAAAGAATTAATTACATAACAGATATGGTAAAGTGTTGATCTATCTATCTATCTATCTATGGTGTATATCTGGGGGCATTACATTATTGTGTATAATTTTGAGGTCACCTAAGACAAAATCAAAGCAGTTAAATTAACCTTACTTATCTAGAAACTTGAGAGTTTTAGTGCACCAGTAGAGGAATAAATTTATTTCTGTAATTTCTGTCTAAAATATATAATATCCGCTCAGATTATAAAATTACTATTTATTAAGTACATCGTACCTGTAACCATAGAGCAGCCAATTTGGTATATTCTTACCCTACATAATGGTTCTGGCAAGTCTATTTAATGACGAAAAGAATCCGCTCAGATTATGAAATTACTATTTGTTAAGTACATCGTACCTGTAACCATAGAGCAGCCAAGTTAGGTATATTCTTACCCTACATAATGGTTCTGGCAAGTCTATTTAATGACGAAAGTTCGACCATAGCCTTGGCCAGTGACATTTTAGTATTACGAAAAATTGAAATGTAACTGGCCACTTGACAACCTTAAAATAATAAAAAAAAATAGCCTGAGCCGACTGGCACAACCATCGACGACGTGGCCAGTAACATTTCAAAATTATGAAATATAAATGTAACTGGCCACTTGTCAATTTAAAAACAATAACCTGAGCGGACTGGCGGATGCGGTCGCATATCTCAGTGATCTCGTTGAGGGCGGTGTCGGCGCCCAGCGAGAAGTCGGTCCCGGGCACGTTGTTGCTGATGGTGGACGGGATCACCACCAGGGGCAGGCAGAACTCCGGGTACTTGCTTCGGGACTCGTACAGCTCCAAGCCGGCTTGGTATGCCTGGGGAAATTGACGTTGGTATAAAAATAAATAATATATATTTTTTTTTTTTTTGTCTGGTGTTTCTGGAACGGGTATGGAAGAGTAGTTCTTCCGAAACAACTTTCTTTCACCATGAATAAATTATGAATATGTTTTTTTTTTGCCAATCGACCCTTGTTCCAGAAATACTTTAGCAGTTAGATATATAGATAAAACGTGTATTTGGTTGCTACAGACGCAAAATACAGAAAAACAGTAGACCCATAAATAATTTAATTATAATAGGAAGCGGTGATGGCAGAGTGGTAGGGCGCCCGCCTGTGGCTGCAAAGGTCCTTAGTTCAAATGCCGCCCCGTACTATATGAGTTTGTATACCAATCTGACTCATGTATAGTAGTTTTCTTCGACCACCACTTGCTTCCGTTGAAGGAAAACATCGTGAGGCAATCTGCACTCTGGTTGATGATTATCAGCTAGTGTGTGAAATGGAGAAGGCAATGGCAAACCACTCCATTAACATCGCCAAGAAAGTCGTTGTGTGTGTTTCATTCCATAAATTGACCACGACCCTCAATAATGATGACTAAAGGTGGATACGTAATTGTTTTCAATTTTCTAAAAAAGAAACAAATAACTGCACCAATGAACGTATTACTTATACAGATATTCAATTTAGAATGCTATCAGCAATGTGTTGCTCCCACACTGGCAGTTATAAATGTTATATAACATCTGTTGTCTCTGTCACACTTATGTTACAAGTTAATGAAAAAAGAAAGCAAATGTTACATAACATTTTATAACTGCCAGTGTGGGAGCACCATTAAAGTAACCCGCTTAAAGTTTAGAAGCAGTCAACAATAGAAGATACCTCGAATCCTCCGATGATGAGCAAGCCCTGAATATTGAACTGCTTGATTCGCGCGGCGATCTCTGCCTTCTTATCTCCGGGCAGCGTACGCTTGGTGCCCAGGAACGCGCCACCTTGCGCCACCCACCCGGTCACATCGGACCTGTTTACAGACACGTCTTTATCTATTACAGGACAGACAGAGCCAACTGTCGGTAACAAACTCACTTTCGCATTTATAATATTGGTTAAGAAGTTAGGATTAGGACTAGATGGACCCGAGACTTTGTTCCCGTGGAAATATTGGGAAATCCTCTCTTAGTGCTTCCCAACACTCTAAAGAACCTGTGAAATTTCAGTTTCCTACGCCCAGTAGTTTTGGCTGTGCGTTGTCTGTTAGGCACTCAGTAACCGTAGAATTTTATACACATTGATTTAACTGTGGTCAAGAAGTTGTTTACCATCCCATTTTGACGATGTTACCGCTAATGAGCCCCTCCACGCCGTCGTGTATGCCGAGCACGGTGTCCCCGCGGTAGATGCAGTTCATACCGCACAGCCGCGTTCATACCGCACGGCCGCGTTCATACCGCACGGCTGCGTTCATACCGCACGACCGCGTTCATACCGCATGGCCGCGTTCATACCGCACGACCGCGTTCATACCATACGCTGGCGCACCTACGTGCATCATACCAGATTTCAGCATCCTACGCCCAGTAGCTTTGTCTGCGCGTTGGCTGTCAGTAACCGTACAATTCTATACACATTGATTTAACTGTGGTCAGAAAGTTGTTTACCATCCCATCTTGACGATGTTGCCGCTAATGAGCCCCTCCACGCCATCGTGTATGCCGAGCACGGTGTCCCCGCGGTAGATGCAGTTCATACCGCACGGCTGCGTTCATATCGCACGGCCGCGTTCATACCGCACGGCCGCGTTCATACCGCACGACCGCGTTAATACCACACGCTGGCGCACCTACGTGCATCATGCCAGATTTCAGCGTCCTACGCCTAGTAGCTTGGTGTGTGCGTTGGCTGTCAGTAACCGTACAATTCTATACACATGAAAGTTATTTACCATTCCATCTTGACGATGTTGCCGCTGATAAGCCCCTCCACGCCGTCGTGTATGCCGAGCACGGTGTCGCCGCGGTAGATGCAGTTGCGCACGAACGAACGCACGGCCGCGTTCATACCGCACGCCGGGGCGCCTACGTGCATCACCGCTAGGGTGTATCCTCCCTATTAAACGAGTTAATTATTAAAAAATAAAAAACACGACTGACAACTCACATAGCCTATGTCATTCGGGCTAATGCAAGGAATCTAAAAATACCTCTTACATCAAAATGTGTTAAGCCGTTCAGAACTTATGGTGGAATAAAGAAAGTACATACATACATACATGAACACTGAAAACATAACAATCCTTTTTTGGTCAGTCATGTAAAAAAGATCTTATATTCATTTTTTGCATTTAAATTGTATTTCATGACTATCAGTCATTTTAACGTCTCCATTGCTTGGGCACTGGCCCTACTTTATAAATGGACTAGCCGCGACTTAGCCCTATATGCTATTCCCGGTGCTTTTACCAAATTTCATCGAAATCCGTCTAGTAGATTTTGCACGATTTAGTAACAAACATTTCACAAACTCACATTCAAACTTTCACATTTATAATATTAATAGGAAGCGCAGGCCACGCCGCCAGCTAGCGAGCGAGCTGGCAGGCGAAGCAAGGCGGTGGAAAGTATGAGCTAAGATAGTGGGTTCACACCGAAAACGATGTTGGCGAGCTCGCCAGCGAGTGCTAGCTAGCAATTGAGGAGGTGGATAAACTCTAATAGTTCCATATACTCTATATACATATATATTTCAAATTATAAAAACCGCTACGAATTCAATCTTTTCTTTGTATAATAATGTCCTGCTGAATATTAAAGTACGTCATAGAACTGTCAATAGATTTGAAAAATAAGCATACTTACAGACGGTTTACCAGTCGCATCGAAAGCTTCCTTAGGGGGCTTTAAGCGGGTCAACATCTTGTAGGTCTCCAAGTTGCGGGCAAAGCTGCGCCCGCGCAACTGCACCGCCAGATCCCAGTTTTTGTCAGCCATAGCCTATAAAATTAATATTAATAACCATATGAACAAATAAATAAAAAAATTGTCTGTCACGGGACGCCCGGAGCATCGTGGCACGACAGCGTTATGCTGATGACATGTTTGCCGTCACGGCATTAGAGTCAATTTTACTGCCAAGTCTTACAAGTTTTACATCAAAAATAACTGTCATTACACTTTTAGAAATAGATTCAAACACACTAGAAACAGATTTTATATGAAAAAGTAGTTTACCTGAGCGACCGCCTTAGTACGACGAACACACTCCATAAGCGGAAGCCTGACGGCCTGGTTTCCATCTAGGGTCACCACGCAGGGCTCCGTGTCGGGAGTAGCCTCCATCAGGGCCATCACGGCTTCGGCACCCATGCGACATCCCTACAAAGTAATAACACAAAAAAAAAGTAATAAAATATATGTAGAATTTTCCGTTTATTAAGTCCGGTTGTTTATCAATCTCGCTAAACGAATTAATTGATCTCGCTACACTAATTAATTATAATATATTAAGTACATATTTGTCTAATGTTTATGTTTGTTTTTTCTCAATTATTTGTCCGACTTTTTATTATACGGAATATTTCGAAATAAAAAAGACGGAAGACTAAACAAAGATAAAAACAAACCCAATTATCACACCAACTGATAAAACAAAACAGCTGTTGATTTGGCCTACCTATCGTTACGCTTAATTAATCGAACTTTGGCATAATTATATTAATGACCATCGATTACCAATAAAAACTTTATTACTCTTATAATTTACAGTGTCTTGTAAACTATTTTATTTTTACTTCTATCCAGACTTATTATATACCTATATGTAAAATGAAAAATTTTGAATGATTTTGAACAGTGTACGCGCATGAAATTGGGTAAATTTACTCATTATTTGCTAGAAAACGAAATAGAAATAGAAAAGTTATTGATTCTAAAATGTAATGATGTCCACCGTCGTACTTTGAACATCAATAAAGATAAAAAAATATATACAATCACGTGGACGACATGTTCGGATGAGAAAAGGGCATTTGACAAGCGGAGGGAAAAGACCGATAAAATTATCACGCGGCTGTCGAAAGGAAACTTACCAAGATCCTATCAAAGGCAGAGGGCGATCCTCCTCTCTGCACGTGGCCCAGTACCGTGATGCGGGTGTCCTGTTGTAGGTTGTCCACAACCACCTTCTTCACCAGCTCAGCGGTGATCGGCTTGCCTTCGCGGTCGATCGCGCCCTCCGCCACGATTATGATGTTCAGACGTTGCCCCGATTTCCTTTCCTATTTCATTTACAGTTCAGTTAAATATTTAGATATATTTGTAACCGTTTTATTCATTAAAAAGTTAACGAACACTTTAAGTCTGTTTTAGTTAAAATATGTATTGCCTCGTTCTATCAATATCAAATATTGGAACGATAGGAATAAAACATATTTTAACTAAAATAGGTTTAAAAAATTCGTTAACTTTTTATGAATAAGGGTTTAAGAATTTAATGCGCAAGATCGGCATGCGACTAGTCATGAGTTTAAAAAAAGTTTAAAACTAGAATTTTAATATTTTTCCAAGAATATAGTAGGTATAAAAAAAATTGTATCATTTATAAGAGCATGTAGGAAAGACTCCTTCTAAGCTGAATACCCGTGATGATATGAGGAAGGCCTATTTCAAGCAGGATATCTTGAGACTAAACATATAATGCAGTTCTATTCTAGTAAATCCTCGTTTTATTTTTCTCAACCCATTTCTAGCGACAATTTTCCATGCGTTTTACGAGTTGTATGTTAAAGACATGCTAGTTATTAATATACATGCTTGCCTTTGTATTAGTAAACGATTATTTTCCACAAGGCATAGATTTTACATAATAATTTTTGCTTTTTGAATTTAAGTATTTTCTTTTTCGTGATATTTCGTGATTCTACATTATATAATCAAGGAGCCATATATTAACCATAGGTCGCGCGCGCCTTCTAAATTTATGCAAGGATCGAAATTACAAACACGCATCCATATCCATACCACCATTTAAAATGGGGGTGAGGTGAATGCAAGAATTTCCATGGATTCAAAAAAGAAATTGGGAAATTACATTGAAAGCTAAGCCGGACAATACATTAACTTACACAAGTTTAAAAGCCTACAGTTTCAAATAACACACAACAAAATTACATGTACTTATAAAGTAGGTAGGTAATAATAATTGCCAAAGCGAAATTCCATTATGAGTAGCTACTGCTGGGTACATAATTAAATAACAACTGTATCTATTAAAAGTGATGTCACTCGTGTCTCCGAACTCATATTTTTCTAACAACTTATTATGAATAGCGCTCGACAAATTGTGTGTTATAAGTGTGCAGTGCCACTCAATTAGGCGTTTTACCTGTTGTAATCGTTTGCAAAGCTTTTCTACCCAATTATTGGGAACAGGGTCTTCAGGAATGAATACTTGGTCTGCCTCGCTCGCCAGAGCGGCCACTAATGCCAGATAACTGCAACAAGCAGCACCCTCGGATAATAGTACATGCAAATATGCCCCAAGTAACTCAAAGCAACAGTGAAGGGAACGCAATGACAACCAATCTCACGACAATTTGGAGGACGTGACGCCAATGGAATCTGCCAATTCAAGAAGGTGAAATGATTACAAGTCAAAATTAATGTGATCCTGCTCCCATTGATTAATATAAACATAAAATCCTTGCCTCGCTTATTTTAGCACACAACTTTTGGGCCCAATTGCGGGGCGCTGGGTCTTCGCAAATAAAACTATAAGTGGCATCCGTACACAGGGCGGTGTAAACTGCAAGAAAACTAAACGGGCATTGAGTACAGGAATCAAACACAAAGGAGCTGGTGATTAAATAAGGTTCAAATAGGTATAAAAGGGCTAGATGAGGAACCAAATAAAAGGCTTGCCTGCTCTAACTTATCACAAAGTTTGACGCTCCAGTCTACTGACGGGGGCTTCTCAGGGATAAAAACAAAATCTGCTTCAGATGCCAGGGCCGTGACCAGAGCAAGATATCTAAATCAATAAAAATCCATTAACCTTTGACTGCTATTGAATTGGCTTCATTTCTTGTTTCCATTGATGGCAATAAGTATTCATTTAAAAATTGTTAAATATTACACACATAGTATAACACAGATATTGTACAATTATACATACTGTAAACAATTACAGTGTTTGCATATGTCAAGCAACATGGGCTTGACTTTGATTGGCATTTTATAATCAGCCTATTACCACACAGTACATAGCTGTTAACCTGCTTTAATAGCTAGAGAATCAGAGGCTTAGAAACACAAAATTATGGCCTGTTTTAAATAGTTTGAAGATAACAGAAAAAAAGTTAAATCGTGTTGTTTACCCGCAGTGCCTGCCCATGACCTCCATGATGAATGTCCTTTGGTGAGAGTAAGCAGTGCTGACAATAGCATCAATAGCTTCAATGATGCGATGCAGGGCCGAGTCTGTACCTATAGTCATGTCAGTACCACAGAAATCATTATCAATGGAGCCAACCTGAAAGAGATAAAATAGTTTAATTTTTGTATACTCTGTTCCCCTGTTTTACAAATATCATAAAACCATAAATTAAAACAAAATGCATCAAAAAGCAAAAATCACAAGTACTTTTGATGATAAACTTATTTATTTCCCAGCAAACATTTTTGTCGAAATTACCATAAAATTACCCATTCTTGGTATAATTGGGTAGGTTTATAATAATTTCGACCAAAAATGTTTGCTGGGTTCTGAAAGGATTAATGGGAGACTTTGTTTCATAAAAACACTAGTTTTTGCCCGCGGCTTCGCCCGCGTGAATTTCCCACGGGAACAATGATTTTTCCCAGGATGAAAGCTACTATTTGTCCTTATAAGTACTTCTAACTAAGTGTATACGAAATTTCGGGAAGATTGGTTCAGTAGATAAGGCATATGGAGGTAACAAACAAACTCACTTTTGCATTTGTAATATTACTTAGGATGTTGAAAAATATATAAATGGTTTACTTTAAAATGAACAATATACATTAAAACCCATTACCATTCCAGCAATATGCAGATGCTTGTACTTCTCCCTTTGATCCTTTGTAATCCTATTATTTTCCAGCAGTTCATCAAGGAGACTCGACCACTCTTGTCTAAACAGGTTGGCACCAGTAAGGGAGCCATCACCACCAATTACTACCAAATTGGTGATACCACGGCTTACTAAGTTATTAGCAGCCTTAAGACGTCCTTCTCTTTTGCTGTAATCAGACAAACAAACTGTATAAGTAGTATAATAAGGATAAACTATAGGTGTGATTGAGAAAATTATTAAGTACACAAGTATAGAAATTTTATAGCTGTATTTAATTTGATTTTTAATAGTATACAACAACTAAAAATAAATGCTAAGGTAAATAATATAAAGACTTAGGTACTTTTTATTTTCATTCTAATAGTAAAACCTTGAATAACTAAAGAGTAAAACATAAAATACATACTTTTTAATATTATAATTTTTGGGAATCAAAATTAAATTCTGAACAAATCAAATTCTGGATTCTTTTTAATTCCATTACAAATTTATGATAGGTATCTACTCAAAGAACATTTATAGAGAAACTTTTAAGTTACTATTCTTGCTTTTTTTATTGCTATTGATTTCTTACTCAATTTTTCAACAACAATCCATACTAATATTATAAATGCGAAAGTTTGGATGTGAGTTTGTGAATTTGTGAGTTTGTGAATTTGTGAGTTTGTTTGTTACTCAATCACGCAAAATCTACTGGACGGATTTCGATGAAATTTGGTACAGAGGTAGATAATGACCTGGAATAGCACATAGGCTACTTTTTATCCCGGGAAAAAGCACTGTTCCCGTGGGAAATTCACGCGGGCGAAGCCGCGGGCAAAAGCTAGTATAAAATAAAAATTGCATCAGCATGGATTGGTTTAATTACTTTGCTATCAAAAAAATTCTAGTTTATAAATATACTCTCCGGTACTGCCATACAGATGTCACTTTTCAAAATGTTCATAATTTTTTTGCCACTCATATTAGCATAACATAAATATAAATTAATGATAATGAAATACATTGTCTAAGTTAATTATTCAAAGGCTGTATTTTACTATTAATTCTTCCTGACATAATTGAGTACCTACTGAAATTGAAAATTGTTATTTTATAGGTATAAGGAATAACAAAAAATAATAAATAAAATATTCTTACATGAAATCCATGCAACGGGCAGATCCAATAATAGTACCACCTTTATGAATAATTGAGCTTACGGACGACCAATTGGCTTCTTCAATGTTATCACCACCATCCACCATGCCTTGATATCCTTCACGAATAAAATACACCTTACAGCCCAGATAGATTCCCATTCTGACCACGGATCTAACAGCGGCGTTCATCCCTTGGGAATCTCCACCACTGGTGAACACTGCAAGGCCCTTCCCTTTGTGGGCACCCCTCTCAATAAATCTCTGCGTTGTCCCATCCATTTCTGAGGACTAAAATAAAGCCCTGCACCTACAAGTAGCAAACTACCGATTATTTAAATAATTATGTAATAACTATACAATAATTGATGTGGTAATTTAACAAACATACGGAGACGTATCTGAATTGAGTTTACTAGGTAGCAATAGCAAAAGCACAATGCACGCACTCAAAACAAATATTAAAATCTCGAATTTGAATCTGTTTCGGTCTTGTACTTGACCAAGGTGACCTTTGAATGCAATGTTTGAATTTGAATGACAGCTTTTTGACATGACATTAACTACGGGCTACCAGTATAAAAAAATGTTTAGTCTTTTTAATCACACACTCTTGCCCGTGGCTTCGCCCGAGTGAATTTCCCACGGGAACAGTGCTTTTTCCCGTCATCTTATATCCTTCTCTGTATTTCTAACTATGTGTATACATGAAAAATTTCAGGAAGACGGTTCAGTAGATAAAGCGTGAAGAAGTAACAAACAAATAAACAAACTCACTTTCGCATTGATTCACACACAAACATAAGTAAGATACTCATTAATAGGAGTTTTCTTAATTAAAAAAAAATTTTCGGTGTGGTGTGGTGTGTTGTGTACGTGTCATTTCAGTGCGTGTTATAAAGGTGAACGCAGACTTGGCCGCACCGCAGGCACCGCAGTCGCCGCATTCAGGTGAACGCAGACTAGTGCCGCACCGCACGCTCCGCAGTCGCCGCATTTGATTTCTTTACATCTTCATATCGGTATCTTCATATCGGTTTTATCTTCTTCTCGGGTAGGTATGCGAGGTTACATATATCTACATATATGTAACCTCGCATACCTAGAGATGGGCATTTACCCGATAAATTTCCGAGACTCGGAAATTTATCCATTTATACCCATATTTTCCCAGGAATTTTTAATTTATACCGGGTAAAAATTAAAATCAATTAAAATGTTTGTAATTACGATATTTTACAATATATCGTTAAGATTTATTATGAAATAAGCACATATTTAGTTTTTAAATTAAGTACTGTGTAAAAAGTACTTATAAAGTGTACAATTTACGTTTTGGTTACAAAAAGACCTGACAAGATATAGGTATCTTTATTCTGACTCATTCGCAGCCAACTGGTTTTAGACGATAAATGTTATGCCGGGGCGACGAACAAGTTTGCCAAATGCCGGAATTCTATTGAACGGCTAGGCGATCATCGAATCGTAAGGCCCGCCTTACACGAATGTCAGCCAACTTAACTACACTCTCTCTCTCTCTGTCAGAGGAAAGACGTCCACTGCTGGACAAAGGCCTCCCCCAAGGATTTCCATAACGACCGGATGCGGGCAGCGCAGGACCGGTCGTTATGGAACTTAATTACTAACTCTCTCAAAAACACGCTTGCATAAAATTTTCTCGATAGAAAAATATTGCGAAGTTACCTCCAAATCCTAACTAATATTATAAATGTGAAAGTGAGTTTGTTTGTTACCTCTTCACGCTTTATCTACTCAACCAATCTTCCTATTTCACATACACATAGTTAGAAGTACTGAGAAGGACATAGGATACTTTTCATCCCGGGAAAAAGCACTGTTCCCGAAGGAAATTCACGCGGGCGAAGCTGCGGGCAAAAGTTAGTCTATAATACAACTGAAGATGTTTTGATTTTTTTGTTAATTCTACTTTAAACAGCCATATACTAAAAATGCATCATTATTTTCAAAATATTATTTGAATACATATGATTTTAAATCTGTTGTTTATGTTTTTTTAATATTTGAACCGAAAACAACTAGTTATTTATCTTCCTTATAATCAAAACACACCTAATATTTATACTTTAATTATTATTTTATCAGTATTAAAGAAAATAAGGATAATTTACTTTCATTTTAATTTCTTCCCGGTATAAATAAAAAATATCGGGTATAAATGGGTATAAATTAATTTTTACCAATTCTACCCATTCTTTCCCATTTTTACCTTCCGGAAATTTATCCAAGCGCCCATCTCTATTAGAGATGGGCATTTACCCGATAAATTTCCGAGACTCGGAAATTTATCCATTTATACCCATTTTTTCCCAGGAATTTTTAATTTACACCGGGTAAAAATTAAAATCAATAAAAATGTTTGTAATTGCGATATTTTATAATATATCGTTAAGATTTATTAAGAAATAAAGTGTTTAAGGTAGTTACTATTCAGTTTTTAAATTAAGTACTGCGTAAAAATACTTATAAAGTGTACAATTTACGTTTTGGTTACAAAAAGACCTAACAAGATATATCTTAATTCTGACTCATTCGCAGCCAACTGGTTTTAGGCAATGAATGTTATGCCGGGGCGACGAACAAGTTTGCCAAATGCCGGAATTCTATTGAACGGCTAGGCGATCATCGAATCGTATGACCCGCCGTACTAGGCCAGATTATTACAAATGTCTGTAATATCGGTAATAATGAAAAACTGAATTTGAAATTAAAATGCAGCAAACTTAATTACTAACTCTCTCAAAAACACGATTGCATAAAACTTTCTCGATAGAAAAATATTGCGAAGTTCAAATCCTAATCCTAACTAATATTATAAATGCAAAAGTGAGTTTGTTTGTTACCTTTTCACGTTTTATCTACTCAGCCAATCTTCCTGTTTCACATAAACATAGTTGGAAGTACTGAGTAGGACATGGGATACTTTTCATCCCGGAAAAAGCACTGTTCCCGTGGGAAATTCACGCGGGCGAACCCGCGGGCAAATGTTAGTCTACTTTTTTGTTAATTCTACTTGAAACATCCATATACTGAATATGCATCATTATTTTCAAAATATTATTTGAATACATATGATTGTAAATCTGTCGTTTTCGTTTTTTTAATATTTGAACCGAAAACAACTAGTTATTTATCTTCCTTATAATCAAAACATATCTAATATTTATACTTTAATTATTATTTTAACAGTTTAAAGTAAATAAAGATAATTTACTTTCATTATAATTTCTACCCGGTATAAATAAAAAATATCGGGTATAAATGGGTATAAATTAATTTTTACCAATTCTACCCATTCTTTCCCATTTTTACCTTCCGGAAATTTATCCAAGCGCCCATCTCTACGCATACCTACCCGAGCCGCAGTCGCCGCAATTCCTGAAACGGCCGAATTCCCCAAGCCGCAGTTGATGACGTCACTAACGTGGGCCTATCGACATCGGACGTTGCGGCCAATGCGGCGCGGGTGACGTCATTCGCATCCAGAGGCCGGGTGAACTTTTTTAAAGGTGAACGCAGACTTGACCGCATCGCACGCACTGCAGTCGCCCGCCCCGCATTCATCGTTTTTGTTGATGGCCTCACACATCTGCACGCGCCGCAGTCACCCCGCAGTCGTTCCTGTCGCCACACGCATCGCACGCACTCGTTTTTTTTTTCTTTCGGTTCTAATTTGATCAACATTAGGCGTAAATTACAGAATGGCTCTTGACGAACGATTTGTAATCAGTTGTTTATTAAAAGAGGAAGAAGAAAATAAAATGCCAACAAGAGTTAAAAAAGTTCGCCCGGCCTCTGGAAGCAAATGACGTCACCCGCGCTGCATCACAGCACAGAAGTAATTTTTTTTTTTAATATACTATTATTATTTATATGTCTGTGCATCACAGAAATATATATTTTTTTTAATATAAGACATTTATATATGCATTTATATATGTCTGTGCGCTGGCTGCATCAGCCGCAGCGTCCGATGTCGATAGTTAGTGACGTCATCAGCTGCGGCTACTTCCATAGATTTTCCTTGGATTCTCTTCAGTAGATATAAAGTTTATTAAAGAATAGGTATTAAGAGTATTTATGTCTGTGGTGGCAAGTGGCAGATTTGATGGCAGGCAGAGCATCTTGGTCACCTTCGAGCAACAAGGACTTCCGCGCCCGAGTCTATGTTGCTCTATGTTGGGCACGCACGGACGGACGAACGACACGCACGCACGACACGACAACACAAGAGTGTTCGTCTGTCTGTGGATGGTAGTTTTTTTGTACAATAATTAAATAGGTGGTAGAAAAACATAAAGGCTCCACTTAACGTTGGGCCAACGCGTTGGGCGAGCGTGTAGACTTGTAGAGGGCTGTTTCGTGTTGATTTGCCGTTGGCGCCAAGCGTTCGCCCGCGATCCGAGCAGTGTCGGGTTTTTCGTGCACTAGTCAAAGGAATTTGCCGCAAGCCGCAAACAGCCGAGTACACGTTGGCCCAACGCGTTGGGCCAACGTTTCTATAATTGCTATTATAATTTTTGCAGGCGTTGTCTTTTATACGTTTCTACTCGGAAGTACCAACCTACAATAAAATCTCCTTTTTTATCCCACTGCTGGGTACCTACGCGTTATAATCTACGCATGGACGTAGGAAAAAAGAACGGACGGAGTCTTGGCTTAATAAGGAGTGAAGCAAAGCAATGGCGGCGACTTACGATTGTGTGAGTTGACGGAGTTGCCATACGCGGAAAATTACCCAACAATTATCCATAATTACAAAAATATATTTCAATTACTAAGTTTATTTTTTTGCATATTTTGGCATTTTGTCTGTAATATCAATTCGTATTTATTGTAATTTTACATTTTAAAATCAAAATGCGATGTTTTCATAAAGTAATCAGGTGTGGCTTCTGGCTATTTGACATATTATTATTAATTTTGCGCCAGACTCGTTAAAATTTCTTTGGCGCAAAAGTTTTTACAAATAATCCACCAGATTGCACTAAATTATGTTTAGCGCATTGTATTAAAAAAATAAGCACTAAAGACCTGAGAATTGCACTAGATCTAGTGTAAAATACGCTAAAACGGCAACACTGGCCGTCTTACTTTGCTGTGGGTGTGTGCGTGCGCTCGTGTCGGTACAATACGCCGGCTTACTTTGATTGCATCACTATTAATGTTACTGAGGCGGTGTCCGTTCTTTTTTCCTACGTCCATGAATCTACGCGGCTGAAACCGCTCGCGGAAAGCTTGTTTCTTATATAAAAATAACGCCTGAGTAATAAAAATAGCAATAATTTTAACCCAATATATGTCGGTTGGGTTATGATGATTTAAAGACCTAGTTCCATTTTCTTTCAACTTCTTTATACTATTATATTAGAGTCGTCTATATAAAATTTGAAAGTGCTGTATTTGAAAGTCTATTACAGCGGCCGCGACTGCGCTCACGTCCGTCTTCATCTAGTGACCAACGCTGAATGAGACCCACCCACGCCCACGAACGTGTAGACAGCATCACGAAGCTCTCGCCGAGCGCATTGGGCCAACGTTGTGGCCCAGCGTGTAGTGCGCTTAACGAAACTCGAGGGTAGTAGATTTTTATGACATTGACAGACAGCAAACAGCCAGGGTCAGACAGAATGGTAGAAAATTTTAAGAAAGAAAAATTGGCTTCATTGTGGTTGTAGAATGTATAGAGGTTGATTTTATTTATACATATTTCCTTCTTTATCGCTTTATTTACAAAAACAAGTAAGATTTTAATAGGTATCTTTTTTGGACTACATCACCCCAAATCAGTAAAATGTAGTATCACTTTTGAAACCTATTTATTTTAGTGCACAACCCTACTTCCATTTCATCTTGAAATCCTACAAACCAACTAACCAACCATCAAAATGTCTGCGGAATCTGATATGGAATATTCGGACAACGACGGCGATGATTACGATTATTACGGAGGACAAGATGACTGCGATATGGAGACGGTAGACCGCAGTAAATCAGACCCAGAGTACTTTTTATTTTCTTGCCTGAAAGTAGAGGAAGTAGAAAAATTGTTAAACGAATCGATTGAATTGCTCAGCAATAGCCTTCAGATAACGCCTTCACTCGCCAAGGTAAGGTCCTTTATCTAAAATACAAGTTCGAAAAGTATTTTTTACTTTGGAAATAATATAGAATTAACAATTCTTGCTCTATGTACCTAGGTAATGTTACATGCATATGAATGGAATGCTCAAGAAATAGTAAATAAATATAAAGAAAATGCCAATGAGGTCCTGGTGTACAGTTATGTGAAGCCCGGTGTGCCCTCAGCTCAAGCCAGCACCAGCCGTACAGTGTGTGCTGTATGTGCTAACACTCCAATGCTGCAAAACTATAGCGCTTTGGCTTGTGGACACTACTTCTGTAATGACTGCTGGGCTATGCATTTTGAAGTACAAATTATGCAAGGTAAGTTCTTATTATTTATTAGAAAACTTATTATCAAATAGTCAAAGCTTAAATAAATGCCCTCTCACGAGACTATTACAATCTGCTCTTGTATATTATAATAGCTTGACAAATACATAGCCAAAATTGTCAAATTACATCCTAAAAACTTGCACACTTGTTTTTGTATGGAAATTATTTAATAAACATTGATAAGCAGCTTTGAAAACCCCATTGATGCTTTTAAATTAAAATTAATGCTAACTAATATAATGAATGCGAAAGTGAGTTTTTTTGTTATTTGTTTATTGTTTGTTACCTCATCACACTTTATCTACTGAAGCGATCTTTCTGAAATTTTGCATACACATGGTTAGAAGTACTGAAAAGGACATAGGGTAGCTTTTGTTCCCGTGAAAAAGCACTATTCCCGTGGGAATTTAACACGAGCGAAGCTGTGGGCATAAGCTAGTTCTAATTAAACCGGATTACTATAAACAATCACAATGTTTTATTCTTATTGTTTACAGGTGTCTCAAACACCATTCAGTGTATGGCTCAAGACTGTGAAGTCAGGGCTCCTGAAGATTTTGTGCTTTCCCATGTTCCAAAGCCAGGTCTGAGGGAGCGTTATCAGCAATTTATGTTTAAGGATCATGTGAAGTCTCACCCTCAACTTAGATTTTGTCCTGGGCCTAATTGTCAGGTAACTTATTGTTTGTAATATATTGGGTAAAACTAAACGCAGGCGTTTCGCATTGCTGCCGCCAGAGGGCGTTCGGGGTTTTCACACTGCTAGCGCGAATGGCTCGCGGACGGTCGCCATTGCATTGCCCTATGCGATATCGGTTTGATTTTTAATACGCGAGAGGTTCCGCGTTCTTTGATTGCTAATTAGCTTGAGTTGTGTTTGTGAATTTCCTGTTTGTTAAATAACTATTGAACTTTGTGTTTGTGTACCCGTCATGGTGACTTTTTCTTGTGAGAGGTGAAGCGTGGCTGGCTGTTCACATCTGGCTGTTCCCGAGTGAAACTACGGGAAGAAATCTATTTATTTGTCCTGGGGAATTGAGATCTCAAGGGTTAGGTAGGGTAATTAGGAATTCCCCCTTCCCGAAGACACTCAAGTTTGGATCCGAAGAGAAAGAAGATTTAGCTTGGTAAGTGTTCAATTCTAGTTAATTTATAGGTTAGGTTATCATATAGGGCCCTGTAGCTCCCTTCATAAGCTACGGTGGTAGCAGACTGCGTATAGCTTAAGTTAGATTCTAGTCGGACAAGCGTGGCGTCGCGTGGAGATTTTTTCCCGGTACTTAATTGTACCGGTAGATTTTTTCCCGGTAAAGTTCCGGTACAGAATTCTTCCCGCCGCTTCGTTTGTCCGGATTCGCTCTGCGCACATTTTCTGGCAGCAGAGCGTAGTTGCTCTGCACATTTTCTGGTAGCAGAGCGTAGTTAATCTACCCTCTATTTGTTCGTTTGTAAAAAATAATTGGTTGTTTGTAAAAATTATTAGATTTTTCTTAGTTTGTTTGTATAAGAATATTTGTAACCTTTTTTGTATTTGTTTGCGGTTTGTACCGTGCGTTCCGGGTTTGTGCCATTCTCATACCTACCGCGGTTCTTCGTGTAGTTGCTTGATTTTGTTGTTTTTTTATTTACCTTTTGTTATTTTTTGTTTGTGACTTGACGCGATGGCGAAGGCCTCCAATGCTAGGGCGACACTCGCCAACGAATTGAGATGGTTTGTGACGGCCGGAGGACTCCTGTCCCGGAAGGACAGGGAGGGCGCCATACTGCTAAGAGCGGATCACCTCCACTCACGATTGATTAGCGCGGAAGCGGCCATGGCGGCGCTTACCGAAGCCGATCATACCCCGGAGGCCTACGCAGGTCACATGGCGGACATGGACCAGATCCTGAGTCTGCACGATGATATCGCGGAGGCGGTGACCGCAATAAGGGCGAGACAGGCTGGCGGACCAGCCCCTCGCACACCTGTTAGACAGGAAGGACCAGCGGTTACTGGTCGGCTCCCCACCCTTCAGCTGTCCCACTTTGGGGGTAGGATGGAGGAGTGGGTGGCATATAAAAATATGTTTGAGTCCCTGGTCGTAGCACGACAGGATTTGTCGAAGGCCCAGAAGATGGCCTACCTCCTCTCCACTCTGGAGGATGAAGCGCGGTCGCTCATCCAGCACCTCCGGGTGGAGGACGACCAGTACGATACGGCTTGGGAGTTATTGAACTCCCGCTACCAAAACTTACGTTTGTTAGCGGATGCGCACGCCGCACAGTTGATGGCCCTGCCCAAGGTGGCCAACAGGGCACAGTTGCGCCTGCAGTTGCTCACGCCCGTTACAGTGGCCTGTAACGCGCTCCGCACACTGGGGCTGCCGGTGGACCAATGGTCCTTTTTGCTGGTGCACATTGTATTGGGCAAATTACCCAATGACATCCGCTCGCGATTTGAGCGCGAGAATGCGGAACGGGACAGCACCACCCTACCAACATTCACTGACTTGGTGAAGTTTTTGGAGTTTGAGGCACGGGCCGCTGAGAATACCATGACGGACTCAGCGCCATCCAGAGCGCCTGAACGTAGGCCCTTGGAACCCTCATGGAGAGGTAAGCCCCAACAGGGACGGCAACCGCCACCGCGTGGAGCTGGTGTGCGGGTTGCACACACGGCAGCAGTCGCGGGGGACGCGGACTGCCTGCAATGTGGCCGGATGGGCCACAGCCTGCTGCAATGCAGGGACTGGCAGAGGCTGCCAGTACAAGATCGGCGCCGCATGGCAAGGCGGCATGAACTTTGCTTCTACTGTTTGGGCAGTCACTATGCACGTGACTGTCCCAGGGCCATACCATGCAGTGCATGCCGTGGGCTGCACCACGTGATGCTCTGCATGAACCGGAACGGGGATGGCCCCCGGTTGTTGAGGCAGGGGTCCCCTATGGGCGGGGGCGCTCCTGCGCGAAGCCCTCCACCACCCGACGGAGGACGCGGCTTCGCTCGTCGCACCCCCCCTCGGGAGGGGGGTCGCGTACCTGCGCGGGTCTTGGCGGACCGGGACCACGCGCCCCAATGTCATGGCCAGTATGTAGCTGGCCAGGCCCCGGATAGGGCCCCCATGGGCGGGGGCCCTAGACCGGACGTGAGAGTGGGGACACCCCCCTCCACGCGGGTTACCAATGCCCAACACATGCAGCCGCAGCGGTTTTCTCCGCCGCTGCACGAGTACCCACGGCTGGAGTACCACCCGCCGTACCATATGTATGGCCGGGCCGCGGGTTATGCCCCCCTTCAGATGGGGATGTGCACTCGCCCGCCATATTATCCGGGTCAGTGGCGCGCCCCTGGTTTGGAGAGAGTGGGGAGCCCGTAACTAGCTTGCTCCCTTGCTGGGACAGAGCCGCGGACGGTTCTGCTCCCTACCGCGGTGGTCCGCGTATGGGGTCGTGGGGGGGAAGCCATTAATTTGAGAGCTCTGTTGGACTCAGGGGCTCAAAGCAGTTTGGTTACCACTCGAGTGGCACGCCAGTTAGGTCTAGTCGTGGAAGACTCGCCTGTGCCACTTCTTGGAGTTGGTGGCATACAAGTGAAGTGTCTGACGGGCCAGACACTTGTCACCTTTTCTTCGCTGAAGTCCTCCACAATGAGGATCACGACTTCGGCTATGGTAATGGATACCATTGCGGGTTGGCACCCCTCGACAGACATACCGCCGGGTGTGTTGTCTTTGGTTTCGGGTCTGGATTTGGCCGACCCCTTTGTCTTTCATCCCGGCCCAGTGGACTTGCTCCTGGGCTCGGACGTATTGGGTTGGATTTTGTTGGGTACACAGAAGGCTCTGGGTTCGTCTTCACTGATGGCAGTGTCTACGATTTTTGGTTTTGCCCTGATGGGCCCTGTGTTTGATAATGGCACCGCGGAGGAGCCACCGGTTGTCGCATCTGCGTCCTTGGCCAAGACCATGCAAAGGTTTTGGGAGGTGGAGGAGCCACCTATGAGTTCCAGGATGGATCCGGAACACGCTGAGTGCGAAGCCTTCTTTCGATCGACCACGGAGAGGTTGCCCTCCGGTCGGTTTGTAACTAGGTTACCCTTTGTTGCCTCTCGTCCTAGCCTAGGGCAAAGTAGGGCGCTTGCGGAGAAACGACTGCTGTCCATGGAGCGACGTATGCAGCGTGACCACGTACTTCGCGATAAATATATTGAATTTATGCGCGAGTACGAGGATTTGGGTCACATGTCTCCGGCTCGAGTTGATTGGAGCTCAACTGAGCATTATTTTTTGCCCCACCACGCGGTGGTGAAGGCCTCAACGGGCAAGTTGCGGACTGTCTTTGATGGGTCCGCACTCACTTCGAACGGAGTTTCGTTGAATCTATGTTTGCATTCAGGTCCCAAATTGCATAGGGACATAATTGACATCATCTTGAACTTTAGAAGACATCAAGTGGTTTTTGGCGCGGACATCCGGATGATGTTCCGCCAGACAGTCATACATCCTGAGGACAGGCGATTCCAGTTGATACTCTGGCGTGAGCGCCCTGAGGATCCTGTGACGGTGTATGAACTCAATACAAACACGTATGGTTTGAAATCTAGTCCCTATATCGCCATCAGATCATTGCTTGAATTGGCAGAGCGGGAACGGATCCGCTTTCCCCGTGGGGCTTCCGTGCTGTCACGTGACTTGTATGTTGATGACGTGTGCACCGGAGCCCAAAGTATTGAGGAGGCCCTCCTACTGCGGGATGAATTGATTGAAATATTGAAGACAGGTGGCTACGAGCTACGTAAGTGGTTGTCTAATGAGCCTAAAGTTCTAGAAGGGATCCCGGAGGATCACCAACAGAACCCTCACCTGTTTGAGGATGTGGATGATCCCAACAGGATAGCGGTGCTGGGCATGCAGTACCAGCCGCTAACCGATATTTTCACATTCCAAGTGGACTTGGAAATACCAAAGGTCTGGACTAAGAGAACGGTGTTGTCCGTAATAGCCCGTATGTTTGATCCAAGCGGTTGGATCAGTCCAGTGATATTCTCTGCAAAGTGTCTTCTTCAGAGACTTTGGACTTTGGGCGTCTCGTGGGACGAGCCGCTGTTTGGCTCTCCATTGGATGATTGGCTCGAGTTGTTTTCATCGATTAAGGAAGTCAATCGGATTGCCTTGCCTCGTCGAATATTGCCCCCGGGAAATATCGAGCCAGCCTGCATGGCTTTTGTGACGCGTCGGAGCGAGGCTATGCCGCGTCAGTCTATATGCGGACAGTTGACGCCGATGGCCGGGTCAATGTCTCGCTTTTGTTAGGGAAGAGCAAGGTCGCCCCCATCAGGACTAGGCTGACTATTCCCAAGCTTGAGTTGAGTGGAGCTCACCTTCTCTCTAAATTGTTGCATCACGTTGCATGTGAGCTGGCGGCCACGGTCGAGATACGGGACATCTTCGCCTGGTCGGATAGCCAGGTCGCGCTTGCATGGTTGCGCGCGGCCCCACATACCTTGGAGGTTTTTGTGGGAAATCGGGTTTCCCAAATCCAGAATATCGGAATTGATATAACATGGAGACATGTGCCGGGAGAGCTTAACCCAGCGGACTGTGCTTCCCGAGGTTGTACGGCACCAGAATTGGTGTCACACCCGCTCTGGTGGGGTCCAGAGTGGCTGATGGGATCAGAAACTTCTTGGCCTGTCTGTCAGACAGATGTTACTTCTTTGAGTTTGACTGGGCTCCGTGTACATGCTGTAGTCGCTGAGACGACGTCGGAGCCGGATTGGCTACTTGCTCGGTATAGCAGTTTGGATAAGCTTCTGGGTGTTACCAGTTGGATTAAGCGTTTCATACATAATTGTAGAAACCCACAGGCAAAGCGGTTGGAGCCGATTGCAGGTGCAGAAGAGCGCCGGAGCGCATTGTTGCATTGGGTCCGTGTCGTGCAGACCGGACGGTTTGAGTCAGAGCTTCAGATTTTGCGCGACGGACGCGCTAAGTTGAAGGGCGCGGTCGCTCGTTTGAACCCGTACATCGACTCGGATGGGCTTCTTCGGGTTGGAGGCAGGCTCCGGAAGGCGGATCTTCCATATGAGACTCGCCATCCTCTGTTGTTGCCCAAGGGCGGACCCTTGGTGCAGCTTTTGGTGTCTGATCGACACATTCGTAACGCCCATGCTGGGTGCAATGCTTTGTTGGCTATTTTGCAACGCGAGTTTTGGATTTTGTCAGCCCGAAGAGCAATCCGTAGTGTCCTGTTTCGATGTATTGCATGTTATAGGTTGAAGGCATCCACGATGCAACCACAGATGGGTGATTTGCCCGCTGATCGAATCCGACCTTCGAGACCGTTTGACGGCGTTGGAACCGATTTTGCCGGTCCCTTTTCGATCAAGGCTTCTCCCTTTCGTAATGCCCGTATTGTGAAGGGCTATTTGTGTGTATTTGTTTGTTTGGCCACCAAGGCTGTCCATTTGGAGGTGGTATCGGCTCTGACTACGGGGGCCTTCGTCGCCGCGTTGGATCGCTTTGTTTCGCGTCGAGGTCTACCTTCCCTTATTAGGTCTGACAATGGCACAAACTATAAAGGAACTGTAAATTATCTTAAGGATGTTTCCGTGTTTATTGATAAAAATTGTACTAGTTTAAGTCAAATTGCTGCCCAACGGGGAATAACCTGGAAATTTAGTCCCCCAAGTTGCCCCCATTGGGGAGGGATTTTTGAAGCGGCTGTGAAATCCGCAAAGACCCACCTCCGCCGCATTATCGGAGAAACGGCTCTAACTTTTGAAGAGCTGGCCACAGTGTTTTGTAAAGTTGAGGCGGTCCTCAACTCTCGTCCTCTCTGTCCGCTATCTCCAGATCCAAATGACTTGGAAGCTCTCACCCCTGGTCATTTTTTGGTGGGAGGGCCGTTGAATGCCCTGCCCGAATACCCGTGGAAGGATGAACGCGTATATCGGTTGTCGCGTTTTCAAATGTTGCAGCAAATGAGCCAGGACTTTTGGCGTCGCTGGTCGCTTGAATATTTGCATTTGCTGCAGCAAAGAGTGAAGTGGACAGACAGGACTGAGCCTCCCAGGGAGGGTGATTTAGTATTGTTAAAAGAGGCAAATTTGCCCTCATTGCTTTGGCGACGAGCTCGCATATTACGTTTGATTCTTGGCGGAGATGGCACTCCGCGTGTGGCTGAGGTGTTGGTCGACGGTTCGATTTTAAGGAGAGGTGTGACCTCTCTCGCCCGCCTTCCCGTAGAGTAAGCTAGCGGTCTGCTTCTCAGACCGGGACGGGGGGATGTTTGTAATATATTGGGTAAAACTAAACGCAGGCGTTTCGCATTGCTGCCGCCAGAGGGCGTTCGGGGTTTTCACACTGCTAGCGCGAATGGCTCGCGGACGGTCGCCATTGCATTGCCCTATGCGATATCGGTTTGATTTTTAATACGCGAGAGGTTCCGCGTTCTTTGATTGCTAATTAGCTTGAGTTGTGTTTGTGAATTTCCTGTTTGTTAAATAACTATTGAACTTTGTGTTTGTGTACCCGTCATGGTGACTTTTTCTTGTGAGAGGTGAAGCGTGGCTGGCTGTTCACATCTGGCTGTTCCCGAGTGAAACTACGGGAAGAAATCTATTTATTTGTCCTGGGGAATTGAGATCTCAAGGGTTAGGTAGGGTAATTAGGAATTCCCCCTTCCCGAAGACACTCAAGTTTGGATCCGAAGAGAAAGAAGATTTAGCTTGGTAAGTGTTCAATTCTAGTTAATTTATAGGTTAGGTTATCATATAGGGCCCTGTAGCTCCCTTCATAAGCTACGGTGGTAGCAGACTGCGTATAGCTTAAGTTAGATTCTAGTCGGACAAGCGTGGCGTCGCGTGGAGATTTTTTCCCGGTACTTAATTGTACCGGTAGATTTTTTCCCGGTAAAGTTCCGGTACAGAATTCTTCCCGCCGCTTCGTTTGTCCGGATTCGCTCTGCGCACATTTTCTGGCAGCAGAGCGTAGTTGCTCTGCACACTTATTCTATTGTACTGTTACTGCTCTGCTAGATGTTGTACCAGAAATCTGTAAATATTCAAAGCTTTCAAATTAGTTATTTTATTTTATTTATTAGGAAGACCAACAGCCATTTATACAATAGGTAAACACTTAAGAACTAAAGAAGCCAATTACAGGTCCTCACAAATAGAATTAGTATTGTTATTGTTTTTATATTATTTCAATACAAACTATGTTCTCATTTCTAAGTACCTAATAGGGATTATTTTGTAGATTTTGAACTATACTTATGTCTGCAAGTGGCTTTGATGATAAATCATGTTACTCAAGGCACATTATAGTATAGGAATACAATATCTGGTGACTATAAAGCCAAAACTACCAGAAAGTTTACGACAAGTTTAGGGATAGCACAAATTAAGTAGCATATGTTGGAAGTCACTTATATTTTTCAAGATAACAATGAAAAAGTAACATTATATGCAATAACTCCCAAATAAAATGTAAGGTTGAAAAAAAAAACTGTTTTTGTTTACAAATTTGTGTATCTATTTCAGTGGATATTCCAAGCACGGACACGTGAGGGCGCCCGTCGAGTGGAATGTCGTGGCTGTGAACTGCTCACTTGCTTTTCGTGTGGCGCACCGCATCACGCGCCGACGGACTGTATGACAATACGGCGTTGGCTCACCAAATGCGCGGACGACTCTGAAACTGCACACTACATAAGTGCACATACAAAGGTGATAGTAGTAGTTAACATAAGTACAGGTAGTATTTATGTTTGTCATGAAGTCAGACAAAATTAGAAAGGGTTTTCTGAAAAGATCAATTAGAAATCTTGGATAAGTTTTCAGGGTTCATGTATGTATGTAAGTTTTTTATTCCACCATAAGTCCTGAACGGCTGAACAGATTTTAATGTGAGAGGTATTGTTAGATTCCTTGCATTCCTCCGAGTGACATAGGTTATGTAAGTTGTCAGTCGTGTTTTTTTTTTAAATAATTAGCTTGTTTTATCTATTACAAGCGCCCCGCCCCGGCTTCGTTCAGAAGGTACATACATAAATTGTAGCCTCAGTCACTCAGGTATAATGTAGGTTGTAATAATTTTTGAAATCGATTTCGACGATTGCCCCGCTACAAACAAACTACGCTTTATAAAGTGTGATGTGACTATGTACCTAAACACGTGATTTAATTACTTAAAATATGTAATCAGATTTGCCATATGTGTCAGCTTTCGTAAATACTTTTCTTCTTACAGGATTGTCCTAAGTGCCAGATTTGTATAGAGAAAAATGGAGGCTGCAATCATATGCAGTGTGGAGCGTGCAGACACGATTTCTGTTGGGTGTGTCTGGGTGACTGGAAAGCCCATGGTTCTGAGTATTATGAATGCAGTCGCTATAAAGAAGATCCTAATCTGGCTAATGACAGTCAACATGCACAGGTTAATATTTTCCCTTTAAAAATAATAGTAAAATTGATGCCCTGTAAAGGCATACCTACACTGTTGAAGCGTTGATTGATGCTTTAGATCGCCTAGTAATGCAGCCATTAAGTATGAGAAAATAAGAAAAGAATTTATGTACTGTACATAATCACAGAATACATAATAGTACAAGTACAGAAGGAACACTCCGAAAAATCAATTAAAGGAATAGCGACTCTCGCTACGATACAAATAAGTTCAATTCAGATCGCACAACGCTAATAACCTACCGTTATATTCACCTAAACATTCCATCTCTTTCTATCGTATAACGCTTACCTTTTCTGGCGAAGTAAGGCTTGTCCACTTTTAAATAATAATTTAATCTGAATATGTATTATGTGCCTGTTTATTAGGTACTCTACTTTTCTGAACAAATGACGTTTCAAATAAACCTAGGCTAGGTCTTAGTAGTATGTAGGTAGGTCAGAATTTTTTTTTATTTTTACAATGTTTGCATAGGTTGTTTGTTGATTGTTGTTTTTTTTATTATTATGTTCCTCATTTATAAAACAACAATCGGATTGGTGAAATAACTGACGAAAAAGTTCGCGTGTGCGTAACTCGCTTGTAAGTCTCTACTGGCTAGCCACGCCGGCGGGGCCGCCGTACGTACTTGCGTTTTCATTACCTACCGCGGAGTGTGCCAAGCCTGACATAATATACAACTTGTTACTATTGTCTCACATCCATTTACATGCATCCATGCTATCCAATTACCATTTTTTATGTGATTTCAGGCACGAGAAGCTTTGAAAAAATATTTGCATTATTATGAAAGATGGGAAAACCATGCAAGATCCTTGAAATTGGAAGAACAAACTTTGGCAAGCCTGAAGAGTAGAATAAATCAAAAGGTATATTTTCAACTAGCTGTACTACGCGGTTTTGTCCCGTGGGAATTTCGGGATTCCAGATGACCTAAGCCATACTCATATCGGCAGCTATAATACAACAGAATTTTTGTTGAATGAAGCTCTTCAGGTTCATTATATAAGTATAGACAGCTATGCCTAGTATCACGCCTCAAGCGAATGGAACCCTCCATTTGCTTGAGGCGTGATTGAGATTGAAAAAAAAAATCTAATATCTTTTATAATATGCATGCTTATTTATTGTTTTTTTTTTTGGTTTACAAAATAGGTGTAATATCTATTCAATTCAATCCATAACATTTATTGCAATTCACATTATACAAATTAATTATTAATTTACATTTGATTTAAACTGAATAACAAAATCCTTATATAGTACCTATATCTATTTTGTATAAAGTTATTATTATTTATTTTTTTAAGTCAAATAATAATAAAAAAATAATTATAGGATAGTAGAATTAATAAAATTTATATAATAGGAAATAATTAATTAAGAGATATTTGATGCCTTTTAGGTGATGGCTGGGGAAGGGACGTGGATTGATTGGCAGTACCTTTGGGACGCAGCAAGACTGCTGAAGCGCTGTAGATACACTCTGCAATACACCTACCCATTTGCTTATTATATGGAAGTTGGACCTAGAAAAGAGTTGTTTGAGTATCAACAGGTCAGTGATAAGCATCATTTTGAGCTCAATGTCTTTGGTATTTACATCAACAATAACATACTTATCCGAGCGTTATTTACAATTGTTAATATCTCAGCTTCTAAGCGAAGTATTAAGATAATTCCTACATCAGATTTTAAGTTAGACCTTCAATAATACGACTGTGAAAACCGCATCTAATTTCGTCCAGTAGTATTTGCGTGATGCGCGTACAAACATACAGACAAAAAACAGAAAAATTATTTAAAAATTTGTTTTGTCTTGTCTTGCCCCATATATTTTTTTCTTAAATATCTCATGTATAGACACAGACCAGTTGCAGTTTTATTATATGAATTGATTATTTAACTGTATTTTAAGAAACCAGTTCTGTGGCCAATTTCTCTTAATCAATCATGGCGACTAGTAGTGTCTGAGCGGTGCGACTAATACTAATAAATAAAATTGTTCTAGGCCCAGTTGGAAGCTGAAATCGAGAATTTGTCTTGGAAAGTTGAAAGAGCAGAAACAACGGATCGTGGAGATTTAGAAAACCAAATGGATATTGCGGAAAAAAGGAGGACAACACTGTTAAAAGATTTTCTAGAATTTAATACCACTAGCGCCTCTAGTAGTAAAGTATAAGCAATCTCCTCAAGATACATTTTATTTTAATAATGAATCATTCAATGGTCAGCAACACCATTTGTAAAATAACGTATTTTTAAAAGCTAGATCTTTTGTTCTGCCAAAGTATATTTATTAACGTGAATTTGCAATAAAATAGGTGATATGTAATAATGATGTTATTTTATTTTATTAATCCGTCCTGTTCATCCGTCCGCATAGAGCAGTGCGTCCTGTTACGCGGAAGGCCTTGAGGGTAAAACGGCAACAATATAAAAAATGAACCTTATTCTGCCAAACATAAGGTTAATTTTTAAATATTTAGGAAATGGAAAATGGATCATATTCCGATTCATTAGAGGTCAATTTTAACCCTCCATTGCTCAAAGATCCGCAGCTTAGTTCATATTTAGTACATTCCTTACTTGGTTCAGATCACAGCAGCAAAACGTAGTGATTATATGCTCTTTGCACAGCAGAAAAAAGCCTCTCCCCTCCGGTTTTATGTAATACTAGCTTTTGCCCGCGGCTTCGCCCGCGTGAATTTCCCACGGGAACAGTGCTTTTTCCCGGGATAAAAAGTAGCCTATGTGCTATTCCAGGTCATTATCTACCTCCGTACCAAATTTCATCGAAATCCGTCCAGTAGATTTTGCGTGATTGAGTAACAAACATCCTCACAAACTCACATCCAAACATTCGCATTTATAATATTAGTATGGATTTATTGGGAGATAAATAGTTTTTCTAAGCTTCGAAGTTTTAGATATTAATATAGTTGCGATAGTGATAGTCTATCGATAGAATCACGAACGATACTATTTTGATTTGACCTCGAATATCAGTCATACTCACAGACCTCAGTCACAGACTTAAAAAATACTTCTGTGGTCATACAAAAAAAATCTATTTCAATCAATTTTCTACAATCAACACAATTTGATTAATTTTCAATTACGGTTTTACGTAGTATTTGGTATTGCCAAGCCAAGGGTTGTTGTAAGACTGATTTTCTTGGTGGTTGAGGCTCGGACATAGGCCAACTACCGATAGCAAACTATCGGAAATTTTAATTTTTTTTCTAATTTAATGCTTATTGCAACAAAAACATCACCTTCGAAGCCTATTAATTTAACGCCATATAATATAAGGTACTCTGTGCGCCATATTATGACGAAGTAGTAGTAGGAGAGTAATAGTTGGAGAAATAGGGGGAGGTTTTTTAATAAATAGGGGGAGACCTACTAGCTATTTAAAAACCGGCCAAGTGCGAGTCAAGCTCACGCACCGAGGGTTGCGTACACGCAAAGCATCTCACATTATAGCTCTAACTAAAAAAAAACAAATTTAACTTTGCAGTTCGATCCCTGGGATTCATACTGCATCGAGCGCAAAAATAAGTTTGTAACACTTTTTTTAGACTTCCGACAACATATTTACAACTTTCAGATTTATTCCTGTACAAGTACTGTTAGAAGGGTTAGCCATTACGCCTTGCTTTATGCCAAATTTCATAATTTTAGGTCAACGGGAAGTAGGTATATACCCCATTAGTTTTGAGTGCTGTCTGAAATCGCAAAATATGCAAAAAATCGCAACATTTCTAATATCTCTTGATTGCGTTGACATATGTATAATTTTGATTATTTTTTGCTGAAAGAGACCGTGAATCCAAGTATTCGATATTAATTTCAACTTGATACCTTTCAGCGTTCCTGAGAAAAAAAAAGTTTGACAGACAGACGGTCAGACGGACAACAAAGTGATCTTAATGGGTTCAGCTTTTGCCTTTTGAGGTACGGAACCCTAAAAAATATGATGAAACGCACTTTCGAGTATAGGCAGGTGTATGTATACGCTCATTGATCTAGCGTCTATTCTAAGTTTAAAATACATAGTTTTGACCAAAGAAATTATAAAATTGAAAAAATAATTTTGGACAGCGGTATTATGGATGACACAAAGGAAGAAAAAAAAAAGAGTATTGTCTACCATTTTTTTTTAACTAATGTGTGTATGCTGGCAACATTAAACATCATAGACAAACGTTAAAATAAAAAAAAGTTGTGGCGGGTCAGCTCAGCTGTCAGCAGTCAGTTCGTCTTCGCGACTTCGCGTCGCGTTTTCGTTTCGTTCATGTCGTCAAAATGGCGACGACGAATGATTCGAAGGCGCCTTTGCGCCAAGTAAAAAGAGTACAATTCGGAATAATATCACCAGATGAAATCGTAAGTAAAAATTTTGATATGTATTTTCATAGAACTGATAATATTTTTTAGAAAAACAATGACTAAAGTGATGAATTTAATGCCATCTATTTTATGCGACGAAGTGTCACGCAGAGTGTTATTTTCCTCTCGTTTTACGGCTTCATAATTTGTTTATTTACGAGCTAGATGCTTTTTATTTAGTATTTTTATATAGATTTCTACAACACCTTCCTTCCCTGATAAATAAATTATTTACATATTTGTTTTTATTCTTGCACAATGTTTTCTTACAATATAATTTCATTTTATAAATGCGTTTTCAGCGTCGAATGTCAGTCACTGAAGGGGGCATCCGCTTTCCCGAAACTATGGAAGGCGGAAGACCCAAACTTGGCGGACTTATGGATCCTAGACAAGGGGTGATTGATAGAAGTTCCAGATGCCAGACCTGTGCTGGCAATATGACTGAATGTCCAGGACATTTTGGCCATATTGATTTGGCTAAACCAGTATTTCATATTGGATTTATAACAAAAACAATAAAGATATTGAGATGTGTTTGCTTTTACTGTTCAAAATTACTAGTTAGTCCGGTAAGATATCCTGTCTATATTTTTATTTATCTAATTTCAAATAACCAATACAAAACTAATGCTAATAGCATTCTTTTACCTTCAGATTTTATCTTTGTTGACTGAATGTTATTTTTTCCGAATGTGTGTGAATGATGACTTTTTTGGTTTTAGACTAATCCAAAAATAAAGGAAGTTGTTATGAAATCTAAAGGACAGCCCCGTAAGAGGCTTACATATGTATATGATTTATGTAAAGGCAAAAATATCTGTGAGGGTGGTGAAGATATGGATATTGGCAAGGAGGGCGAGGAAGGAAAACGAGGTTCAGGCCATGGTGGCTGTGGTCACTACCAGCCTTCAATAAGACGCCAAGGTTTGGACCTTACTGCAGAATGGAAGCATGCCAATGAAGACACACAGGAAAAGAAAACCATCATAACTGCTGAGAGAGTTTGGGAAATTCTAAAACATATCACAGGTAAAAATAAAATATGAAATCTATGCAATATGCAATAATATTATTATATTAATATTTATATTATATTAATATTATTATATTATATTATCTTTGGTATTATCTCTATATCCGACAAAAAACATGATAAAGCACCTAATTTGTATACCTTTAAAATAGACTACAGAAAAATTTTAAAACTATAAGAGAAGAACAATGATATTTCATGTGTAAGCATAAAACTGCTACCCTTCAATTACCAAGACACCAATTTGGTTGTGAATAGAGATGGGCATTTACCCGATAAATTTCCGAGACTCGGAAATTTATCCATTTATACCCATTTTTTCCCAGGAATTTTTAATTTATACCGGGTAAAAATTAAAATCAATTAAAATGTTTGTAATTACGATATTTTATAATATATCGTTAAGATTTATTATAAAATAAAGTGTTTAAGCACATATTTAGTTTTTAAATTAAGTACCGTCTAAAAAAAGTACTTATTAAGTGTACAATTTACGTTTTGGTTACAAAAAGACCTGATAGGTAACTTTATTCTAACTCATTCGCAGCCAACTGGTTTTAGACAATAAATGTTATGCCGGGGCGACGAACAAGTTTGCCAAATGCCGGAATTCTATTGAACAGCTAGGCGATCATCGAATCGTAAGGCCCGCCGTACACGAATGTCAGCCAACTTAATTACTAACTCTCTCAAAATCACGCTTGCATATAATTTTCTCAATAAAAAAATATTGCAAAGTTACCTCCAAATCCTAACTAATATTATAAATGTGAAAGTGAGATTGTTACCTCTTCACGCTTTATCTACTCAACCAATCTTCCTATTTCACATACACATAGTTAGAAGTACTGAGAAGGACATAGGATACTTTTCATCCCGGGAAAAAGCACTGTTCCCGTGGGAAAATCACGCGGGCGAAGCCGCGGGCAAAAGTTAGTCTATAATACAATTGAAGATGTTTTGATTTTTTTGTTGATTCTACTTTAAACAGCCATATACTAAATATGCATCATTATTTTCAAAATATTATTTGAATACATGTTTTTGTTTTTTTAATACTTGAACCGAAAACAACTAGTTATTTATCTTCCTTATAATCAAAACACACCTAATATTTATATTTTAATTGTTATTTTATCAGTATTAAAGAAAATAAGGATAATTTACTTTCATTTTAATTTCTTCCTGGTATAAATAAAAAATATCGGGTATAAATGGGTATAAATTAATATTTACCCATTCTACCCATTCTTTCCCATTTTTACCTTCCCGAAATTTATCCAAGCGCCCATCTCTAGTTGTGAACCATTAGGCTCACAACCAGATCGTTGTCTTGGTAATACAATAGTATTACCTTTGTTATTTAAAACACCGTAATTGAAGCATTAATAAAAAAATATTTTGTTTCCCAGATGAGGAATCTTTCATATTAGGAATGGACCCTAAGTTTGCCAGACCTGATTGGATGATAGTCACTGTACTACCTGTGCCACCTCTGTCAGTCAGACCGGCTGTAGTCATGTTTGGGGCAGCCAAGAATCAGGATGATTTGACTCACAAATTGGCTGACATCATAAAAGCCAACAACGAGTTACAGAGAAATGAACAGACAGGAGCTCCTGCTCATGTACTTGGAGTTAACATCAGGATGTTACAATTTCATGTTGCCACATTTGTTGACAATGACATGCCTGGGATGCCAAAGTGAGTACTTTAGACCCAGAATCTGAAATGCATAAATTGTGACATGTTTTGATTTGTAATATACTAGTCGCGCCTTGGGGCTTCTTGATAAGTACTTTTATGTGCGTATACCAAATTTCATCGAAATCATCCTCACAAATTCACAGACTCACATCCACTTTCGCATTTATAATATTAGTAGGATTGTAATTGTAACATATTTTTCAGAGCGATGCAGAAATCTGGAAAGCCATTGAAAGCAATTAAGGCACGTCTCAAAGGGAAAGAAGGAAGAATTAGAGGAAATCTCATGGGAAAACGTGTTGATTTCTCTGCTCGTACTGTCATTACACCTGATCCCAATTTACGTATTGATCAAGTAGGGGTGCCAAGATCAATTGCACAAAATCTAACTTTTCCTGAACTGGTAACTCCATTCAACATTGACAGAATGCAAGAGCTTGTTAGAAGAGGAAATGCTCAGTACCCTGGTGCAAAATACATTGTTCGTGATAATGGAGAAAGAATTGACTTGAGGTTCCATCCTAAACCATCTGACTTGCATTTACAATATGGGTATAAAGTGGAGCGGCATTTGAGGGATGATGATCTTGTGATTTTCAATCGGCAGCCGACTCTACACAAAATGAGTATGATGGGTCACAGGGTAAAAGTACTACCATGGTCAACATTCCGAATGAACCTCAGTTGCACCTCTCCATACAACGCTGATTTTGATGGAGATGAAATGAATTTGCATGTCCCACAATCCATGGAAACAAGAGCAGAAGTAGAGAACATTCACATCACCCCAAGGCAAATTATAACTCCACAAGCCAACAAACCTGTTATGGGTATTGTACAGGATACACTGACAGCTGTGCGTAAAATGACTAAAAGAGATGTTTTCCTTACAAAAGAACAGGTTATGAACCTTTTAATGTTTCTTCCTACTTGGGATGGTAAAATTCCTCAGCCTTGCATTTTGAAGCCTCAGCCTTTATGGACAGGCAAACAAATATTTACTTTAATCATTCCTGGAAATGTAAACATGATACGAACACATTCCACCCATCCTGATGAAGAAGATGATGGGCCTTATAAATGGATATCGCCTGGTGATACAAAAGTAGTTGTAGAACATGGAGAACTTCTTATGGGCATCTTGTGTAAAAAATCTCTTGGTGCCTCAGCTGGTTCTCTATTGCATATTTGCATGTTGGAGTTGGGACACGAAGTTGCTGGGCGGTTCTATGGTAACATTCAGACTGTAATCAACAACTGGCTGTTATTAGAAGGTCACTCAATTGGTATTGGTGACACTATTGCTGATCCTCAGACATATCAAGAGATCCAGCGTGCTATTGTTAAAGCCAAAGATGATGTCATAGAAGTTATACAAAAGGCTCACAATATGGAATTGGAGCCTACTCCCGGTAATACTCTCAGGCAAACTTTCGAGAATCAAGTGAATCGTATTCTGAACGACGCTCGTGATAAAACTGGTGGATCTGCTAAGAAGTCTTTGACAGAATACAATAACCTCAAAGCTATGGTGGTAGCTGGTTCCAAAGGTTCAAATATTAACATTTCTCAGGTTATTGCTTGTGTAGGTCAACAGAACGTAGAAGGAAAGCGAATTCCATTTGGATTCCGTAAAAGAACATTACCACATTTCATTAAAGATGATTATGGTCCAGAGTCCAGAGGTTTTGTAGAAAATTCATATCTTGCCGGATTGACGCCTTCAGAGTTCTATTTTCACGCCATGGGAGGTCGTGAGGGTCTTATTGATACTGCTGTAAAAACTGCCGAAACTGGATACATTCAGCGTCGTTTGATAAAGGCTATGGAGTCTGTTATGGTCCACTATGATGGCACAGTCCGTAACTCAGTTGGTCAACTCATCCAGTTGCGTTATGGAGAAGATGGTTTGGCTGGAGAAACTGTTGAGTTCCAAAATTTACCAACTGTAAAATTATCCAACAAAGCCTTTGAAAAGAAATTCAAATTTGACCCTTCCAATGAGAGATATTTGAAGAGAATTTTCAATGAAGACATAATCAAAGAACTGACAGAATCTGGCTATGTAATAGCGGATTTAGAAAGCGAATGGGAGCAGCTATGTAAAGATAGAGAGATTTTACGTCAAATCTTCCCCAGTGGTGAATCAAAAGTTGTACTGCCATGCAACTTTAAGAGGATGATTTGGAATGTTCAGAAGATTTTCCACATCAATAAGAGGATGCCGACAGATTTAAGTCCTATAAAGGTTATACAAGGTGTCAAAGATCTTCTGAAAAAATGCGTCATTGTAGCTGGAGAAGATCGTCTGTCGAAACAAGCTAACGAGAATGCTACCTTGCTGTTCCAATGTTTGGTCAGATCAACTCTGTGCACTAAATTCGTATCTGAAGAGTACAGACTATCCAGTGAGGCTTTTGAATGGTTGATAGGAGAAATCGAGACTAGATTCCAGCAGGCGCAGGTGAATCCTGGTGAAATGGTGGGTGCACTCGCTGCCCAGTCTCTTGGAGAACCGGCCACTCAGATGACACTGAACACTTTCCATTTTGCTGGTGTGTCATCCAAAAACGTAACCCTGGGTGTGCCCCGTCTAAAGGAAATTATTAACATCTCAAAGAAACCCAAAGCTCCTTCTCTCACAGTTTTCCTTACGGGTGGAGCAGCTAGGGACGCCGAGAAAGCAAAGAACGTACTCTGCCGCCTTGAACACACAACATTGCGTAAAGTCACCGCTAACACGGCTATTTATTATGATCCTGAACCACAAAATACAGTTATTGCTGAAGATCAAGAATTCGTCAATGTATACTATGAAATGCCTGACTTTGATCCCACAAAAATATCTCCTTGGTTATTGCGTATTGAGTTAGATCGTAAGAGGATGACTGATAAAAAATTGACTATGGAACAGATCGCAGAAAAAATTAATGCCGGCTTCGGTGACGACTTAAATTGTATATTCAATGACGACAATGCTGAAAAACTGGTGTTACGTATAAGAATTATGAACAATGAAGAAAACAAGTTCCAGGATAATGACGAAGAGACGGTTGATAAAATGGAAGACGACATGTTCCTCAGATGTATTGAAGCAAATATGTTATCTGACATGACATTACAGGGTATAGAAGCTATAGCAAAGGTATACATGCATCTGCCACAGACAGAAGCTAAGAAACGAATTATTATCACAGAGCAAGGAGAGTTCAAAGCTATAGCTGAGTGGTTGTTGGAAACCGACGGTACTTCACTGATGAAAGTGTTGTCTGAACGTGACGTCGACCCAATCAGAACGTTTAGTAACGATATTTGCGAGATATTCCAAGTTTTGGGTATAGAGGCTGTGCGCAAGTCAGTAGAGAAAGAAATGAATGCCGTGTTGCAGTTCTACGGTCTATACGTGAACTACCGACATCTTGCGTTGCTTTGTGACGTTATGACTGCTAAAGGTCATCTCATGGCCATCACACGTCACGGTATCAACAGACAAGACACTGGCGCTCTCATGAGGTGTTCCTTCGAGGAAACTGTCGACGTGTTGTTGGATGCAGCAAGTCACGCTGAAGTGGATCCTATGAGAGGAGTATCAGAAAATATAATTATGGGCCAGTTGCCGAGAATGGGAACTGGTAAGTAGAAAATATGTCTTTTTCATTTCTAATTCAGATAGGAAGGTTTTGTTTAGGTACCTTACACATAAACCTCGCATACAGTTTCCGTCATGTAAAAAGGCCTCTGGAAGACAGGAGGGGGTGAAACTTGCGCATGGGTACGACTGACGAATCATTCGCGCGCGCCGGATGAGATCCGCCCGACCCCCGCTCACCGCATAGATCGATATATCGCTTACTGCGCAGCTTAACCGCTAGCGAAATTTTTACATGACGGAAACTGAACAGCATATATTTTGATTCGACATAGATTTTGTGAATGAATGATATGAATGAATAATTGAATGATGAATGAATGAATGATGAATGATTTTTTTATTGCTGTAAACATGGTAATAAAATAGTTGTTACAATGCATAAGTTTTCAGGAAACACATGTTTAGTCATTATTGACATGCAACAGACAACATTTAAGTGTCACATTTATTCGATACATTTCATGCGTCGCACTAAGATATAAATATAATATATATAAAATAATAAAAAATATATTGGATGTCTACAAACTAATCAAAATTTAAAGTCGTAATTTTATGTTGTGATATCAAGTCATAGTTGTAAAATATTCTTCTACATTGTAAAAACATTTCTCAACAAGCCATTTGAAAAGTTCTTTTTTAAATTTAACAATCGGCAGTACCTTCAATTTAGTCGGAAGTTTATTATATACATTTATAGCCATATTATAGCAATTTTTGCCGTACAAAACTGTTTCCCTAGTAGGATTGACGAGCCTTTCCGGGAATCTCCTGTTATATTTACTCGGTATTTCACTATAGCGTGTAAACAGTTGTGGGTACAATTTGACATTTGTGGTTATATGTAATCCGGTTGCCATTTTGATTTTTTTTAGAATTACCTAAATTTGTTAGAATTTGCCATCATTTCTTATACCTCTTTTGTGTTTCAGGATGTTTCGATCTACTCCTTGACGCTGAGAAATGTAAACATGGAATGGAAATGGGTGGCCTAGGAGTGGGTATGGGGGTGGGCGGCGGCATGTACTTCGGCGTGGGCACACCGTCCATGACGCCGCTGATGACGCCGTGGTCGACGCAGAATACACCCGGATACGGAAGCAGTGCCTGGTCTCCTGGTCAAGGTAAATATAAAACCACATTTCTTTGATTCAATATCTTCCGATTCTGCGCCAAACGCAGACATGTTTATCGGACTTGGACATATCTGTTGATGGCAACTCCATCAACCATAGACTGCGAGCCGCGGGCGCATTCCCCCCGCGCGCCTCTCACCTGTCATCTGTCATTCACGGATGACACACGGGATCAATCCCACGAGCCGCGGGATTTGTCGGAATATCACAGTAATTCCATACAGTCCTCTTATAAATTAACAAGAATACTTCGATTCTTTAATATCGTGGTAGGGATTCCTAAGTTACTGACGCGGGCACCTATCGCAACAATATCATTCATGTATTAAATTATGAAATTGACTACGGTTTAACAAAACAGCAAATCGGGGTATTTTTTATAAGACTTTTATCGATCGAGATATTTTAAATTAATGGTGTTTGTTTTCAGTGGGTAGCAGCATGACACCAGGAGGTCCTTCATTCTCGCCGTCCGGAGCTTCGGACGCCTCCGGACTTTCCCCGGCGTACAGCAGCGCCTGGTCGCCCCAACCCGGCTCCCCGGGTTCCCCCGGACCCCCACTGTCCCCATACGCGTCCCCCGCCGGGGCTTCCCCGTCCTACTCCCCAACAAGCCCCGTGTACGCCCCGGCGTCCCCGAGTCTCACACCATCGTCATCCCATTACCCCCCAGCGAGTCCATCCTACTCCCCGACGTCCCCCAACTATTCCCCCACATCCCCCATATATTCGCCAACTTCCCCAAGCTACTCGCCGACTTCACCAGGCTACTCTCCGACGTCGCCGTCGTACTCTCCCACTTCCCCGTCGTATTCGCCAACGTCGCCAAGCTATTCGCCAACCAGTCCGGCCTACTCACCGACATCTCCAAGCTACTCGCCCACTTCGCCTAGCTACTCGCCAACGAGCCCGTCTTACTCGCCTACGAGTCCCTCATACTCGCCGACGAGCCCAGCGTATTCGCCGACTTCTCCCGGTTACTCCCCTTCGTCCCCTAGCTACTCTCCCACTAGCCCTGTATACAGTCCGGCGTCACTTAGCTATTCGCCATCTTCGCCGAATTATACGCCGGCCTCTCCCGCATATTCGCCGACAAGTCCATCATATTCACCGACTTCGCCGGCCTACTCGCCAACGTCCCCGAGTTACTCTCCTTCATCGCCGAAATACACTCCAACTTCACCAAATTATTCTCCGACCTCGCCGTCCCTGGCTGGCGGCAGCCCGACATATTCGCCGACGAGTCCCCAGTACTCACCGACAAGTCCGCAGTACTCGCCCACTAGCCCGGCGTACTCGCCGTCGTCGCCGCAGCACCAACGCAGCTACTCGTCGTCTTCTCCAAATTATTCCCCATCTTCTCCAAACTACTCGCCGTCGTCGCCGGGCTACTCGCCGTCGTCCACCAAGTATTCCCCGACGTCGCTCACGTACACCCCGACCTCCCCCAACTATTCGCCGTCATCCCCCGCGTACTCTCCCTCGTCGGGTGGCGCTCCCACCACCTACTCCCCAAATTCGCCCACATATTCCCCGACATCCCCTGTGTATGATGATGGGGACGATTAAGGTGTTAGAGATCTATCCACAGAATGTTTTTCATTGGATTATATCTTTTGTTACATAATTATAAACTAGTCTACAATATGTATAAAATTTTGCAATGAGTGCAAATTATGTGATCATAAACCAATTCAGACAAGAGTTGTGTAATTGTGCAAGTACCTACTGAAATTCAAAAGCTATACTTTTTTATAATGCTTTCTTATATAATATGTTACAGTAATCATTTTAGTAATAAGTAAAGTGACGTGTTAAACATAACAAGGAATCTTGTTGTATTATTTTTTAAGAGATCTATGAACTATTAGACTAGACAATAAATTTGTAAGTCAAATGGTTGTCCGAATATCTCTTCTTTCTTTGTTTCCTCATGGCTGAGGGACGTGACGACCACACTCATCCCCTTTCACTTAAAATATTTGTATTGCACCCGAGCGCGAGCTTGAAGTGCATTGTTCTCGCTTTTTGACAGGTGGTCTAGTTTCCGAACATACACTTTTGAATAAGTATTTGTTATACGTACAAAAACTACCGGATCAATTTCGAAAATTATTTCACCATTAGAATTTTTATCTCTGAGTAACAGGCTATATTTCTTAAATGTCCACCCGTGCGAACCCAGGACAGGCCGCTAGTTAATAATTTATCCCGTGATGCAAATATAAATCAATCTATGAATATAAAAAAAACTGTATAAGTAATTTTAGGGAAAAAATGAGGCACAGGACCAAAACGATTTTTTTATATTTTCTTCTGTCTTTGTGTTTGTAGTTGTAATGCATCAAGCAAAAACGAATGGATAAAATTGATGCGATTTAAATACATAGAATTGTATTGTCGAAGATCTAACATAAAATCTGGCGTAGGTTTTAAATATTAACAATACCTGAGATATCAATAGTAAATTACGTGCGGGCGAAGTCGCGTGCACAGACTATAAACAATATATTTTTAACTTCGGTCTACTAGACTATTATTGTAAACATAAAAATAATTATTACGAAATGTAACGATATTTCAAAATTGACTTATCGTGGGTTATTCACTATCTAAGTTTTAGAATATTTTTACGAACCAATTCGAGTTTGAAAAATTGAACTATAAAAATAAAATGGTTATAATCATTGTAATTTTCCAAAAATAAATTGTTTTCTGGACAAAATGTGTTTTTCTTTTAATCTGATTTAAAATGTAAATTATTGGCCATGGTTACTGTAATGAAACTCATTAAATGTGTCAAATCAATTTATTACGAAACAGGTTATTACAAAACCACGAAACGAAAAACTACTTACATTACTATATTTTGTGGAAGATATTTTCAGGGGACTTACAATTTTATATTTTGACCCATCTGTCACCACTTTGAGGATCAAAGGGGTAACAAGACCGGGTCGAACACAAACCCATAAAATGGAAGATTGATTTATTTGTAGGTGATAAGCAGAACATAACCAAAATCTTGGCAGACAGCAAAGGGCGCAATAGGCAAAGCTCTTAAATTTCAATGGGAAGAAAGAATGATATCATAAGTTGATATAAATCGACTGGACAAGTTCACTCTTCCATAAGATCAGAAAGTGGGCCTTTGTCTGAAGTTGTAAGCGCTATTTAACGTAGTGATTTTTTTCTCTAAGGCGCTATCATGTGTAGCTATTTGCCAGCTTATTCAACTTCTAGCACATAAAGTCTGAAAAGTATATCTAGTAATTTAGTTTGATGGTATAACGTGGCTCGTTGCTAGACAGCTTCAGAATAAGGCGCCAATTCGTACCATACTTAATAGGTACAATTTACCTAGTTGATTTGCGATATATACCAGATGGACAAAATATTTTTTTTTAAAGAAATTTGTAACATCGGAATGAATTTAGTGTCGTTACAATAATAAATGTCATTATTTACGGCCGATGTGTTAATACTAATACGATTCAAATGTCGTTAAAAATACAAACTTACTTCAAATTAAGTACTTATTATTCCAATACCTATTGTGCTTTTATAAGACTCGAACACAGCCATTTTATCTATAAATTACTTTATAAATTAAACTACTTATCTTATAGACCTAGTCCTAAATACTAAGAAAAAAAGTTAGAGCAACTAAATTCGATGTTTTTAGCAAACTAAAGTAGACAACAGTAAAAGTTACCTAAATTTTTGGCAAGTAGATACCGATGGAACACGTTTTTACACGACTGCAAAAAAAGGAGTGTAATGTTTTCAGGGTTCATGTATAAAGTAATTAATGTAGGTAGTCTAGGTAGGTACGTGAGTTTATTTATTTTTAAAATAAATGTGCGAGCAGGTATCGTTAAATACCTTGCTAACAATATTTTTTTGCAGTCGTGTTTTTTTTTTTTAATTCACTAGAAATACAATATTACAGAAAAGCATAAACAGTACAGTGCAAATCATCATGTCAGTCAAAATGCAATCAATCATTAACACGACTATACTGAAACAAAATACAACCTAAGTCCCTAATGTCGTTTTTTGGAGATTTTACTTGGAAGAATCAACATTGATTGGAAGCCTAGCACTTATTTTCCACGGTATATTTCAATAATTCGGTCCTGGTCGACGTACTCGAAAATGTGGGGGGCGTCCATCAGAATACCAACTGTGCCCGCTGTGGTCACGATGAAGAAGATGTAAAGTTGCAACCTGTCGATCACCATTGCAACGTATTTCCAGTCTTCGCGAGTCTGAAACAAAACATACATTTTAATACCTAAAAGTTGCGATATTTCTACTAAAATTCATTGTTTGTTTTTGGATCCAGAAACACTCGTACAGTTACCTAAAACTCATAGCTAACAGTCATGAGATCGTGAGAGGAGGATACTCATCCTAAGCCATCACCATCAGCCATTTTAATGTATCTACAGCTGGGGCTGGCCTATATTATGGATAGGAGGACCTAATGATAAAATAGGAAAATAACTAAAGAGAATTCCGTAATATATAAATCAATAAGCTTTGAAGTTTGAAGCAGAGGCTGATAATTCCGTAACAGAAATCCATCAGCTTGAGTTCGAAGTTTAAAGCAGAGGCTGAAGACTTCTGATAGTCCAAATAAGATAGGTAGATACTCTACTAAGTCTGGCTGCGATAACGTTAAATCAACGTCATTGAAATATCAGTTTTGGTATCTACCCATTGCACTTACCTGTATGTAAAGATCCTCATTCCGTAAATGTTCAGCAATAAATTCGACTGCTTCTGTGGCCTTTGTTGCCTCAGGAGACAACAGTAGTGAATCTGAGCTTTCTGATTCCCGTCTCTCTCCTCCAAGGCCTAGGCCTCCCAGTGCACCCATGCCCCCTAGGGCTCCCAATTCCCCAGCTCCCGCGGCACGATTGATTTTGCAGTTCGGGTGATGAAGATCAGACAACTCCATGGCTTCCATTTTACTCTGTTTTGCTCCTATTGCGCTGTGGAGTGGTTAAAAAGAAATATAGAGAACACTGAACAAGTGACACTTTTATTGGTGGCTTGCTCTTAAGGGGAAGGTCCAATAGTTACCTATTAGTTGATTCAAGAAATCAATAATGTTGATCATCACTTTCTGGTTGACATTAGTTATTTTGTTATGATTCCATTTTTATTATTACAATTAGGAGTTTATACACACATTAGAAATAAATATTTTGCTCAGTTCAGCCAGTTTTTAGTGATATCGAAGTTAATTGTTAGTTATTATTAAAGGGTACTTAACCCACCTGATATGTTTGGGCAGGTCGTGGGGCGCGGCGGCGTGGGGCGGGGCTCCCATGCCGGGCATCTCCATCATCCAGCGCAGGCGCGTCTTGCGCGGCCGCCGCATCAGCAGCGCGGCCGGCAAGTAGTGCAGGAACACGCTCCGGATCCACAGGGGCATCCTGGCGAAAACCAATTTTATTCTATTGCCCAGAATATTTATTGCTTATTATGTGCTTATTATTTCCATGAGAAAAAAAAACATAAATTCTTAACAAATATTTCATACTTGCTTACTTTTTAAGTACCTAGATACAAATGAATAAAGCCACTTCACAAATTCATACTAAAATAAGTATTTTACCTGTGAGTCCTAGGTCCCCTGAAGTTCCAGTTGATGATGATGACCGTCACCAGGATACTGACGGTGTTCATGATGAAGGTAAACAGGAGATATTTAGCGATGAGTGGCAGCACCAGCGACGTGGGCGGGAGGATCTTGGACACCAGAAGCAGAAACACAACCAGTGACAGCAAAATACTGATACCCAAGGTGACCTAAAACATTTATTAAAGTGAGAGACTCTCGGAAAACAGGCTTTTCAAGTTATTTGGGAGAAAAGCGCTCTTGGAAACTATTAGTCTTTGTTTCTATTGGTCTAGATGTACCGTTTTTTATATATGTGTTAACATCTCTTAAAAACATTCTTTTTCATTAGGTACCTACCTTTTCCCCAGCTTCAGCAGGCAGATAGAAGACGAGCACGCACAAAAATGAAATGAGTACTGTCGGCAGAATCAAGTTGACTGTATAGAACAGTGTTTTCCTTCGAATTATAATGTAAAACGTGATGTCGGTTTCGGTGGGATGGTTTCCTTCATAAATATTCAAATACGCGGGTACTTCAATAATGTCCCAAGTTCCAGACTTCCAATAGTCCGACAGGTCAACAAAGTTTTTGTTGTTGTATAATGCGAGTGATACTTGGTCGCCGTTGAATGTCCACGAGCCGAATTTCATGATGCAAGTTTGTTGATCGAACGGGAAGTACGTCACGTCAATGGTGCATGAGCTCTGAAAAAACATAAACAAATTAAACCTAATAACATCCTAGTTAAAGAAGTTTTGATTAATTTAATGGCATTTAAGTGGCGTGTCTCTACTCTACCTGATAGATAGCCGGGGGTACCCAAAGTACTTCTCCATTTGGGTAAATTAAAACGTTAGATTTGTATCGAACTTCGTAATTGCCATCAGCACTGAAACAAAAATAAGCAAGCACTTCGAATAAATTGTATACCACACAGAACAGATTCATTCAAGAAACTAAATTGGCGGAAACAAGAAAATTGGGATCTATGACCTTTTATGTATCAAGATAGCTAAATTTAAATAATGCCCTTACCGTTTCAGCTGTGCTTTTGCCTTCTCTAGTAAGGGACATAGCAAGATCGATTATGAATGGTACTAACTTGTTGAAGAGGACGATGTCGGGCTTCCAGACTTTGTCGGGCGGCAGCCGCAGCACGCCGATGCCGCCGTAGTCAGCTTCGTCCCACATCAGCTGGTAGTCCATCCAAACGAGTCGCAGCCACACGTTCGACTTCATTATCTGATTCTTTTCGTTCTAAAATTGATAGTTACATAAATATAAAGTATTTATTTTAAGCTTAAAACTACAATACATGCTAATATAACGCAAAAATTACACTACTACTAGAATATACTTTTATAACTATATCTTCAATATTATCTAAATGCATGTTTCCGTGGGAACTTGATGGAAAACGCTAGGTAACCGTTCCTAATAACAAAAAATAATAAATACCTACGTGTAGGCACAGAATTAATATAAGTGTGTAGGTGTACTGTTATCCGCATCTAACGACTTGCATCTACTTCTGCTAAGTACATGTGATGTTGATGGCTTTAATTTTGCGTAAACCTGCAGGCTTAGCTTAGTAATAACGTTCAAGATATCCCTACTTGAAGTTTTCAGTTATAATGACCCGTTACTTGAGTACAACGTCAGTTAACAACCTGTCGCCAGATATTACCGATTTCCATTTCTCATGAGCCCAGGTAAAGTGCTTTTTGTACCCTCAGGCTTCTAATTTCTAAATCGTCTACAAGACAGTCTGAGACCTTGCAATAAATTTTAATAATGTTAACATGCATGTCACATCGGAGAAATGTTTAATAGTACCTACCTAAATAAAACGTTATCACTGGAAATATTACATTTTGAATTATTGTATTTGGTTTTTTATTTAATACGGTACTGTATTGAAAATAAAAAACTGGGTACCTAACCTGCACATTTGGGCGACCATCATTCTATGTATTTTTTCTCGCATAACAGTTCCCAAAATCAGACCCATCAGAATGACTTGACTCTGTTGTATTACTTACAACGTTGATGAGTTGCACGAAGGCGTGTCCGAAGCGCAGCGCACGTCCACCTTCCGCGTCATGTACTGTACCGGGCGGATCAACTTGCTGTACCCGCGGAACAAGTCGTGCACCAGCCGCTCTCTTCTGAAGTCTGGTGTTACTTACAACGTTGATGAGTTGCACGAAGGCGAGCCCGAAGCGCACGTCCACCTTCTGCGTCATGTTCTGTACCGGGCGGATCAGCTTGTTGTACCCGCGGAATAAGTCGCGCACTAGCCGCTCTCTTCTGAACTCTGGTGTTACTTACAACGTTGATGAGTTGCACGAAGGCGAGTCCGAAGCGCACGTCCACCTTCTGCGTCATGTTCTGTACCGGGCGGATCAGCTTGTTGTACCCGCGGAATTAGTCGCGCACCAGCCGCTCTCTTCTGAACACTGGTGTTACTTACAACGTTGATGAGTTGCACGAAGGCGAGCCCGAAGCGCACGTCCACCTTCTGCGTCATGTTCTGTACCGGACGGATCAGCTTGTTGTACCCGCGGAACAAGTCGCGCACAAGCCGCTCCTCGTCTTCGGAACACCATCCTGATATCGTAATAACCGACTAAGTTCTATTTGTCAAAAAATAATAATCGAACCAAATTCAATTTTTCTAGACTATAGAAAGTTATCTAATATTGTATTACAGAATCCCTTACGTTAAATATTTAAATGTGTTAAAATATTTATGTTTAAACATGTTTAAAACCAAATATAAATCAGAATCTTTTGAATACAAATCTGTCATTATTTATCACAGTTAATAGAACGAGTAACGGAATCGGAGGCGACTCGTGATGCTGCGGCGAGTACAGATCAATAAGGAGCCATTCGTGAGATAAACTGAGACCGTCTCCGTCGACACAGCCTCCCAATCTTATACATATCATTCAAAACACATTTATTCTCTCATATAAATACAGATAAAAGCTAAAAGAAATTGAGAAATAATCACTCGGTGGAAATATCCCGACGCATTAACCGATTTCAATTGAAAATTTACATAATTTACGTGTTTTAAATTCTCAAAATAGGTCTGATGATTGTAGTAATTTACATTAATGAAGCATTTTCATTTAATGCAGCTTCGCACTTTAAATGCAAATTTGAAACAAGTTTTGGGATCAGTTTTGACGGAATAATTTTGTACATAATGAAATAAAGACTGCACTTTAGGATGCGAGTATATCATGATTTGGTTGATTGTAATGGTGGTGCCGTACCTGAGTAGAGGAGAGCCAAGACCGCGGTGAAAATGAAGCAGACACGCGATCCGCCCGCCATGGCGGCCCGCACTGCCGCGCGCCGCCGCCGCCGCCCGCCCTCCGCGCTCTTGCATTTCACCGCCCTGCACTCGCTTGCATGCCGCCGCCCGCCCAACTTGTTTTTTGGTTTCACATACATATGCTTTTGGTTTGTAAGTTGCCAGTTTTTTGTGTTTATAATGTTCTGGCGCCTTATAAAGTATACACCTATATTTTCTACGACATTTTATTTCTTAAACTGATTGTTTTTTTTTATAAAAAAATAAAACTGAGCCACAACAAGTTCACTGCAAAGATATTGTTGGAAGTAATATATAATCCTAACTAATTATAAATGCGAAAGTGAGTTTGTTTGTTGGTTTGTTTGTTTGTTTGTTACCTCCTCACGCTTATCTACTGAGCCAATCTTCCTGAAATTTCGCATACACATAGCTAGAAGTACGGAGAAGGACATAGGGTACCTTTCATCCCGGGAAAAAGCACAGTTCCCGTGGGAAATTCACGCGGGCGGAGCCGCGAGCGAAAGCTAGTTGATTATAAAATTATAAATATTTTATATGAGAAATCAACTATTATCTGAAAGAAAATTTATTTATTTGTTTTTGGTTTGTAACGGAAAATCCCATAAAGGACTTAAAGGCACGGAAAACATTTTTTTTATCCTAGTTGCAAACGCAACGCTAGTAAATAAATTCATAGAATATTGTGTAACCTGACTTCATAATTTCCGTATTTTAATTAATTTTCACATGGGTGTGTGAGATATATTTTGATTAAATAACCGAATAAAGTAAAATCCGATACAACATGTATAATTATTTCTGCTGCAAAATCCTTCTACTTTATTAGAAAGTTCAAGAAACTTTTCCTACAGTGAAATGATCTATTACGTAGAAAATTAATTTACTTATATTAGAAAATATAAATCCTAAAGGATAATAATATTTTTTAATTTAACCACACCTATACATCTAATTAGTGGCATTCAAACTCCTACGTTGTAAATATGTAAAACAAGCTAATTATTAAAAATAAAAAACACGACTGACAAGTTTTTACTCATAAAGTACATATAAACATATAAGTTATATACATTTTTGAAACCGCATTTTAAAGCCCTTCAATTTGATACCCCACTCGATAAGATTGATCAAATTTTATTTTTTTAGTCTGCTATTTATCGTATATATAATCCGCCATTTTGTTTTTATGATGACGTCATATAGCCTATGTCACTCGGAGGAATGCAAGGAATCTAAAAATACCTCTCACATCAAAATCTGTTAAGCCGTTCAGGACTTATGGTGAAATAAGGAAACTTACATACATACATACATGAACCCTGAAAACATAACACTCCTTTTTTGGTCAGTCGTGTAAAAAAAATATAAACCTAATTCTCGTCTATAGAATCTCAATGTATGTACTTATCTACTCTCGCTTGGGCCTGAAAAACATAATATCACCCTTCGGTAGTCGGCTAGGAAGTAATACTGTGTCTTCCATCCTACGTCTCTACGTAGGCAAGTATTAAAGTAATTTGCATAGCAAAGCCTTCGACCTCTGGTTGGGGGAGGCCACTGCGCATGTGCGGTTATCCCATGGGATAACATCGATTGTCTACAGGCACTCGCCACGTACCCACTCTGGGATGTACTACTTACTTATATAATAAATATTTAGGTCAAGGTTGCTCCCATCAACTGTCTGGGTACTATGTCATTAGATAGGTGGTCTTATGATATTTTGAGAATGGTTTAATACATATGTATTTTCTTGTTTTAATTATTTGCTTAATTTTTACAAGGTATTTCGTATATGTGGAAATAAAATTCTTTAAGATATGTGTATGTAGTACATACCTACTTGAAGGACTTTTTGTAAGGGACTTAGCGTAAATAAATGAAACAAAGGTATTCAATCGTTTATATTTAATAAACAATTCAGAGAATTAACATTAATTGAACAAATTATGGAGACAATAGGTCATCCTATTGCCAACGAGAGGGCCGCGTATACCTAAGCCGTCCGCTAAGAAGAGAGCGTAATACTGGCTCACGATAATGTGCAAAAAGTTAATGCTGTAACGGCAAATATACGCGGCGGTCTCCACATGGTCGTCACACAACCATAGTCGAGAGGTTGATGAGACAAGATTAAACAACGTTAAAATAATAGATGATTGAAAACACTGTTGTATAACCAAAGCCATGCCGCAACTTCCATAAGGGCCGACTAGGTTAATCTTTTAACTCCTAAAAGAAGGGAAACATGGGAGGAGCGTCGCGAGGGTACATTCTAGTTTGTGTATCCGCGCAATCGCTCTTTCGATTCAACGTTTCCCATCTAAAAGGTTTACAATGTTTTCAGAAATTAAAAACAAAAATTAACGTCGCATGATGATGATGAGAATTCAGTAAAAAAGAACCGATTGCAGCGAAGCCATCGGTTATTGATGAGCGGTCAGAACGATCGAAGTAACAGTAACGCGTACTGGCGCTCTGTTTTGAGCAATCGTCAACTTACCAGTTAGGTACTTATTGCATTTGTGACTCGACTATTTTAGAATATTCTCTTAATTGATGGGGTTTGATTCAATATAAAATAATGCCATAGCTGCAAACACTATGAAGAATCGCATGAATTCAATTGTCGTATATGTACACCCGAAAGGATGATGATATTCACAATTAAGATTTTGACAAAAGAGAAAATTGCATAAAAGCTAATATTATATCAGCGTATGATTAACCGTAACTGTATGGAAAGAAGTACAAATGTGAACATTATTATGTAATTTTATCATTTGTATAAGTCATTCCGAAAGACTCGGGGACTTTATTAAAATAATACTTTGTTTAACTACAACTTTTAACGAACGTTTTATTAAGCTATAGCCATGGATATTTTACCATTTATAACAATATCGACCCGTTCACAACGAGGCATATCACAACCTGTACCAATTGAATTCAACATTGTTTGTAAAGTTCTATACTAGCTACTGACACAATACATCCGAAAATAAAGTTAGGGATCATAACCACGATTCACGGAATCGAACAAGAAGGAAACAAAGGGCCTTGCTTTACCGCCCAAACCCTAAACTGTACAATAGACTTCAAGAATCGAGAAAGATCTAACAAAGTTTAAATTTTAAATGCGAATCAGGTCGTTTAACGGTATGAAGGAAGACGTTTTTGTGCTAAATTTTTCGTAGCGGTCACCTTCAAAGGGACCTGCTGAAACTGCACTAATCTAGCGTAGATTTTAAAAGCTTTCTTTGAGCTTTTTACCGCCACTAGGCAGCCCCCGAGCTCGTGACCTTGCTCACGAAATTGCTCTGTCCGAGTTCAAGAACGGAACGCCAACTGATAACCACTCATCGTCGAGGAGCTTTGCAGACTCTTAGGGGTTGTTTACCAGCAAAGAATGCCCTTCATTGAGGAAGGTTGTAAGTGACAGAAAGTCTCGAGTCTGAGAAACATCTCATGGGAATAGAGGAGACATTGGATAGGCAGTACTTTGTTGAGCGCACGGGGATGTTATTTAGTGGTAACTTATAACTATAGGGGGGCGCGGACGGCGAGGCAGGCGGCTGCAAGGGCTGCAACTCCGTATAGCCGCAGCCGCGGCGTCATCGCCAGCGCCGCTTCGCACATCACAACTTAACAAGTATTCGCGGTATCACAGAACGTTATATATGCGCAGCCGCAGGCGGGCGGGTCGCTACGACACCATGATGTGTGGCGCGGACAGCAGCACGGCTAGCGTGGCGATGATTGTGAACAGGGTAAAGATAATAAGGCACAGTCTGTCCACGACCATGGCGGCGAACTTCCAGTCGCGCGAAATGTCCGCATCTTCGTCATCTTTGCGCATCTGAAATAAATGACCTTGTTAACTTCTGTGCCAAATTAAGTGAGACTACGTGAGATCGTTCAGCGAACGCGCCCTTAAAGTATTTAGTATAGACGACGAAAAATATAAATTATAAAGTCAAAGTTGTGTCTCACCTGATCTGTGATGACTCGAAGCTCTTTGAGTATGAGCGAGAGCTCGTAGTCTACACCGAAGCAGCTGTGCGCAGCCAACCCTGCACCATTCTCTTCGCCGCTCCTGCAAAAGGCATGGCTTTGTAATCTCTACACACATGGGTACTCTATACTACAGGTGGAGCCGAGGAACGAGGGGCACTACGGGCTTTATGCTCAGAGATGTAACGAGAAAGATATGACCCCAAGAAGAGTAATTATCATCGGAAATGTGAATGATCGTGAGTCGAATGTTAGTCATGAAAGCTGTTACGGTCGGGTCTACTGCGGATCGTTCGAGGCGGGGGAGTAGTATCGTATCCGTGCTATTTACGGCGAGTAGTGTTCGTGTAGATCGTCGAGGGACCTGTAGTATCGGCAGCAGGGCGGCTGCTGCGACTGCGCGTGGCGGAAGTCGTCGTCGATGTCGAGCACGTTGGCAAGCAGCGACTTGGACGAGCGCTCGCGCAGCTCCAGGTCCGGGGGAGGCGGCGCCCGCGCGGGTGGCGGGGTCGCCGCGTTGCCCGGCCGCGACATGCGCAGGACCCATGGCAGCCAGTATAAGAATACACATCGAATCTGTTGACAACATTTATTGCATTGATAACAATTCCTAATATGATGAAACTAAATGTAAATGACTACGATTGAATCACAGGCACAGCTCATAAGACTACTAAATGATGGCCGGCTGGACTAAGTATTTTATTTCATTTCTAAAAGGAATAAGCACAAGCACTGACAACCATAGGATCGCCCAAAGAGTTATTGGTAGGACATTCTGAATACTTTTTGATGACATGGGTCATTTTTGAATACTACTCCATACGTCTTTGTAATTCTTGAGATTATTTCTTATTTTTAAAACCGAAGTCTATTCTTTCTTAAAATACTTAACTCCTACATTAAGATATGGAAATGATACATACCCAATCGCTCATTTCGTGCGTGTCTGCGTGCCGATGGTGGTAGTTGAGGATCAGGATGGTGGAGACGACGGACGAGGCTACCATGAACATGATGCAGTTGAAGTAAGTGCCGAGCAAGGGCACGGCGTCCGAAGTGGCCGGCATCGTCTCCGCCACCATATTCAGGAACACAGTCAGTGACAGCAGAATTGTGACACCTGGTCGAGGGATTTGTTGAACAGGTTATATTTCAATAACAGTGTGCAGAGCAACTACGCTCTGCTGCCAGAAAATGTGGCAGCGAGAATCCGGACAAACGAAGCGGCGGGAAGAATTCTGTACCGGAACTTCACCGGGAAAAAACCACCGGTAAAAATAAGTACCGGGAAAAAATCTCCACGCGGCACCACGTTTGCCCGACTAAAACCTAACTAACTTAACGCAGTCTGCTACCACCGTAGCTTATGAAGGGAGCTACAGGGCCCTATATGATAACCTAACCTATAAATTAACTACAATTGAACACTTACCAAACTAAATCTTCTTTCTCTTCGGATCCAAACTTGAGTGTCTTCGGGAAGGGGGAATTCCTAATCACCCTACCTAACCCTTGAGATCTCAATTCCCCAGAACAACTAAATAGATTTCTTCCCGTAGTTTCACTCGGGAACAGCCAGATGTGAACAGCCAGCCACGTTTCACCTCTCACAAGAAAAAGTCACAATAACAGAGTTTTTCACAAACACAAATTCAATAGTTATTTAACAAACAGGAAATTCACAATTATCACTCAAACTAAACAACAAGCAAAAGACGCGAGACCGCTCCGCGTATTAAAATCAAACCGATATCGCCCTGGACAATGCAATGGCGGACCACACGCGACGCCATCCACGCTAGCTGTGTGAGAACCCCAAAACGCCTGGCGGCGATAACAGGAAACGCCTGCGTTTAGTTTTACCCAATATATTACAAACATCCCCCCGTCCCGGTCTGAGAAGCAGACCGCTAGCTTACTCTACGGGAAGGCGGGCGAGAGAGGTCACACCTCTCCTTAAAATCGAACCGTCGACCAACACCTCAGCCACACGCGGAGTGCCATCTCCGCCAAGAATCAAACGTAATATGCGAGCTCGTCGCCAAAGCAATGAGGGCAAATTTGCCTCTTTTAACAATACTAAATCACCCTCACTGGGAGGCTCAGTCCTGTCTGTCCACTTCACTCTTTGCTGCAGCAAATGCAAATATTCAAGCGACCAGCGACGCCAAAAGTCCTGGCTCATTTGCTGCAACATTTGAAAACGCGACAACCGATATACGCGTTCATCCTTCCACGGGTATTCGGGCAGGGCATTCAACGGCCCTCCCACCAAAAAATGACCAGGGGTGAGAGCTTCCAAGTCATTTGGATCTGGAGATAGCGGACAGAGAGGACGAGAGTTGAGGACCGCCTCAACTTTACAAAACACTGTGGCCAGCTCTTCAAAAGTTAGAGCCGTTTCTCCGATAATGCGGCGGAGGTGGGTCTTTGCGGATTTCACAGCCGCTTCAAAAATCCCTCCCCAATGGGGGCAACTTGGGGGACTAAACTTCCAGGTTATTCCCCTTTGGGCAGCAATTTGACTTAAACTAGTACAATTTTTATCAATAAACACAGAAACATCCTTAAGATAATTTACAGTTCCTTTATAGTTTGTGCCATTGTCAGACCTAATAAGGGAAGGTAGACCTCGACGCGAAACAAAGCGATCCAACGCGGCGACGAAGGCCTCCGTAGTCAGAGCCGATACCACCTCCAAATGGACAGCCTTGGTGGCCAAACAAACAAATACACACAAATAGCCCTTCACAATACGGGCATTACGAAAGGGAGAAGCCTTGATCGAAAAGGGACCGGCAAAATCGGTTCCAACGCCGTCAAACGGTCTCGAAGGTCGGATTCGATCAGCGGGCAAATCACCCATCTGTGGTTGCATCGTGGATGCCTTCAACCTATAACATGCAATACATCGAAACAGAACGCTACGGATTGCTCTTCGGGCAGACAAAATCCAAAACTCGCGTTGCAAAATAGCCAACAAAGCATTGCACCCAGCATGGGCGTTACGAATGTGTCGATCAGACACCAAAAGCTGCACCAAGGGTCCGCCCTTGGGCAACAACAGAGGATGGCGAGTCTCATATGGAAGATCCGCCTTCCGGAGCCTGCCTCCAACCCGAAGAAGCCCATCCGAGTCGATGTACGGGTTCAAACGAGCGACCGCGCCCTTCAACTTAGCGCGTGCGTCGCGCAAGATACGAAGCTCTGACTCAAACCGTCCGGTCTGCACGACACGGACCCAATGCAACAATGCGCTCCGGCGCTCTTCTGCACCTGCAATCGGCTCCAACCGCTTTGCCTGTGGGTTTCTACAATTATGTATGAAACGCTTAATCCAACTGGTAACACCCAGAAGCTTATCCAAGCTGCTATACCGAGCAAGTAGCCAATCCGGCTCCGACGTCGTCTCAGCGACTACAGCATGTACACGGAGCCCAGTCAAACTCAAAGAAGTAACATCTGTCTGACAGACAGGCCAAGAAGTTTCTGATCCCATCAGCCACTCTGGACCCCACCAGAGCGGGTGTGACACCAATTCTGGTGCCGTACAACCTCGGGAGGCACAGTCCGCTGGGTTAAGCTCTCCCGGCACATGTCTCCATGTTATATCAATTCCAATATTTTGAATTTGGGAAACCCTGTTTCCAACAAAAACCTCCAAGGTATGTGGGGCCGCGCGCAACCATGCAAGCGCGACCTGGCTATCCGACCAGGCGAAGATGTCTCGTATCTCGACCGTGGCCGCCAGTTCACTGGCAACGTGATGCAACAATTTAGAGAGAAGGTGAGCTCCACTCAACTCAAGCTTGGGAATAGTCAGCCTAGTCCTGATGGGGGCGACCTTGCTCTTCCCTAACAAAAGCGAGACATTGACCCGGCCATCGGCGTCAACTGTCCGCATATAGACTGACGCGGCGTAGCCTCGCTCCGACGCGTCACAAAAGCCATGCAGGCTGGCTCGATATTTCCCGGGGGCAATATTCGACGAGGCAAGGCAATCCGATTGACTTCCTTAATCGATGAAAACAACTCGAGCCAATCATCCAATGGAGGACCAAACAGCGGCTCGTCCCACGAGACGCCCAAAGTCCAAAGTCTCTGAAGAAGACACTTCGCAGAGAATATCACTGGACTGATCCAACCGCTTGGATCAAACATACGGGCTATTACGGACAACACCGTTCTCTTAGTCCAGACTTTTGGTATTTCCAAGTCCACTTGGAATGTGAAAATATCGGTTAGCGGCTGGTACTGCATGCCCAGCACCGCTATCCTGTTGGGATCATCCACATCCTCAAACAGGTGAGGGTTCTGTTGGTGATCCTCCGGGATCCCTTCTAGAACTCTAGGCTCATTGGACAACCACTTACGTAGCTCGTAGCCACCTGTCTTCAATATTTCAATCAATTCATCCCGCAGTAGGAGGGCCTCCTCAATACTTTGGGCTCCGGTGCACACGTCATCAACATACAAGTCACGTGACAGCACGGAAGCCCCACGGGGAAAGCGGATCCGTTCCCGCTCTGCCAATTCAAGCAATGATCTGATGGCGATATAGGGACTAGATTTCAAACCATACGTGTTTGTGTTGAGTTCATACACCGTCACAGGATCCTCAGGGCGCTCACGCCAGAGTATCAACTGGAATCGCCTGTCCTCAGGATGTATGACTGTCTGGCGGAACATCATCCGGATGTCCGCACCAAAAACCACTTGATGTCTTCTAAAGTTCAAGATGATGTCAATTATGTCCCTATGCAATTTGGGACCCGAATGCAAACATAGATTCAACGAAACTCCGTTCGAAGTGGGTGCGGACCCATCAAAGACAGTCCGCAACTTGCCCGTTGAGGCCTTCACCACCGCGTGGTGGGGCAAAAAATAATGCTCAGTTGAGCTCCAATCAACTCGAGCCGGAGACATGTGACCCAAATCCTCGTACTCGCGCATAAATTCAATATATTTATCGCGAAGTACGTGGTCACGCTGCATACGTCGCTCCATGGACAGCAGTCGTTTCTCCGCAAGCGCCCTACTTTGCCCTAGGCTAGGACGAGAGGCAACAAAAGGTAACCTAGTTACAAACCGACCGGAGGGCAACCTCTCCGTGGTCGATCGAAAAAGGGCTTCGCACTCAGCGTGTTCCGGATCCATCCTGGAACTCATAGGTGGCTCCTCCACCTCCCAAAACCTTTGCATGGTCTTGGCCAAGGACGCAGATGCGACGACCGGTGGCTCCTCCACGGTGCTATTATCAAACACAGGGCCCATCAGGGCGAAACCAAAGATAGTAGACACTGCCATCAGTGAAGACGAACCCAGAGCTTTCTGAGTACCCAACAAAATCCAACCCAATACGTCCGAGCCCAGGAGCAAGTCCACTGGGCCGGGATGAAAGACAAAGGGGTCGGCCAAATCCAGACCCGAAACCAAAGACAACACACCCGGCGGTATGTCTGTCGAGGGGTGCCAACCCGCAATGGTATCCATTACCATAGCCGAAGTCGTGATCCTCATTGTGGAGGACTTCAGCGAAGAAAAGGTGACAAGTGTCTGGCCCGTCAGACACTTCACTTGTATGCCACCAACTCCAAGAAGTGGCACAGGCGAGTCTTCCACGACTAAACCTAACTGGCGTGCCACTCGAGTGGTAACCAAACTGCTTTGAGCCCCTGAGTCCAACAGAGCTCTCAAATTAATGGCTTCCCCCACGACCCCATACGCGGACCACCGCGGTAGGGAGCAGAACCGTCCGCGGCTCTGTCCCAGCAAGGGAGCAAGCTAGTTACGGGCTCCCCACTCTCTCCAAACCAGGGGGCGCCACTGACCCGGATAATATGTCGGGCGAGTGCACATCCCCATCTGAGGGGGCATAACCCGCGGCCCGGCCATACCTATGGTACGGCGGGTGGTACTCCAGCCGTGGGTACTCGTGCAGCGGCGGAGAAAACCGCTGCGGCTGCATGTGGTGGGTAGTGGTAACCCGCGTGGAGGGGGTGTCCCCACTCTCCCGTCCGATCTAGGGCCCCCGCCCATGGGGGCCCTATCCGGGGCCTGGCCAGCTACATACTGGCCATGACCTTGGGGCGCGTGGTCCCGGTCCGCCAAGACCCGCGCAGGTACGCGACCCCCTCCCGAGGGGGTGCGACGAGCGAAGCCGCGTCCTCCGTCCGGTGGTGGAGGGCTTCGCGCAGGAGCGCCCCCGCCCATAGGGGACCCCTGCCTCAACATCCGGGTGCCATCCCCGTTGCGGTTCATGCAAAGCATCGCGTGGTGCCGCCCACGGCATGCACTGCATGGTATGGCACTGGGACAGTCACGTGCATAGTGACCGCCCAAACAATAAAAGCAAAGTTCATGCCGCTTTGCCATGCGGCGCCGATCTTGTACTGGCAGTCCCTGCCAGTCCCTGCATTGCAGCAGGCTGTGGCCCATCCGACCACATTGCAGGCAGTCCGCGTCCCTCGCGACTGCTGCCGTGTGTGCAACCCGCGCACCAGCTCCACGCGGTGGCGGTTGCCGTCCCTGTTGGGGCCTCCCTCGCCATGAGGGTTCCAAGGGCCTACGTTCAGGCGCTCTGGATGGCGCTGAGTCCGTCATGGTATTCTCAGCCGCCCGTGCCTCAAACTCCAAAAACTTCACCAAGTCAGTGAATGTTGGTAGGGTGGTGCTATCCCGTTCCGCATTCTCGCGCTCAAATCGCGAGCGGATGTCATTGGGTAATTTGCCCAATACAATGTGCACCAGCAAAAAGGACCATTGGTCCACCGGCAGCCCCAGTGTGCGGAGCGCGTTACAGGCCACTGTAACGGGCGTGAGCAACTGCAGGCGCAACTGTGCCCTGTTGGCCACCTTGGGCAGGGCCATCAACTGTGCGGCGTGCGCATCCGCTAACAAACGTAAGTTTTGGTAGCGGGAGTTCAATAACTCCCAAGCCGTATCGTACTGGTCGTCCTCCACCCGGAGGTGCTGGATGAGCGACCGCGCTTCATCCTCAAGAGTGGAGAGGAGGTAGGCCATCTTCTGGGCCTTCGACAAATCCTGTCGTGCTACGACCAGGGACTCAAACATATTTTTATATGCTACCCACTCCTCCATCCTACCCCCAAAGTGGGACAGCTGAAGGGTGGGGAGCCGACCAGTAACCGCTGGTCCTTCCTGTCTAACAGGTGTGCGAGGGGCTGGTCCGCCAGCCTGTCTCGCCCTTATTGCGGTCACCGCCTCCGCGATATCATCGTGCAGACTCAGGATCTGGTCCATGTCCGCCATGTGACCTGCGTAGACCTCCGGGGTAAGATCGGCTTCGGTAAGCGCCGCCATGGCCGCTTCCGCGCTAATCAATCGTGAGTGGAGGTGATCCGCTCTTAGCAGTATGGCGCCCTCCCTGTCCTTCCGGGACAGGAGTCCTCCGGCCGTCACAAACCATCTCAATTCGTTGGCGAGTGTCGCCCTAGCATTGGAGGCCCTCGCCATCGCGTCAAGTCACAAACAAAAAATAACAAAAGGTAAATAAAAAACAACAAAATCAAACAACTACACGAAGAACCGCGGTAGGTATGAGAATGGCACATACCCGGAACGCACGGTACAAACCGCAAACAAATACAAAAGGGTTACAAATATTCTTATACAAACAAACTAAGAAAAATCTAATAATTTTTACAAACAATTAATTATTTTTTACAAACGAACAAATAGAGGGTAGATAAACTACGCTCTGCTACCAGAAAATGTGCAGAGCAACTACGCTCTGCTGCCAGAAAATGTGGCAGCGAGAATCCGGACAAACGAAGCGGCGGGAAGAATTCTGTACCGGAACTTCACCGGGAAAAAACCACCGGTAAAAATAAGTACCGGGAAAAAATCTCCACGCGGCACCACGTTTGCCCGACTAAAACCTAACTAACTTAACGCAGTCTGCTACCACCGTAGCTTATGAAGGGAGCTACAGGGCCCTATATGATAACCTAACCTATAAATTAACTACAATTGAACACTTACCAAACTAAATCTTCTTTCTCTTCGGATCCAAACTTGAGTGTCTTCGGGAAGGGGGAATTCCTAATCACCCTACCTAACCCTTGAGATCTCAATTCCCCAGAACAACTAAATAGATTTCTTCCCGTAGTTTCACTCGGGAACAGCCAGATGTGAACAGCCAGCCACGTTTCACCTCTCACAAGAAAAAGTCACAATAACAGAGTTTTTCACAAACACAAATTCAATAGTTATTTAACAAACAGGAAATTCACAATTATCACTCAAACTAAACAACAAGCAAAAGACGCGAGACCGCTCCGCGTATTAAAATCAAACCGATATCGCCCTGGACAATGCAATGGCGGACCACACGCGACGCCATCCACGCTAGCTGTGTGAGAACCCCAAAACGCCTGGCGGCGATAACAGGAAACGCCTGCGTTTAGTTTTACCCAATATATTACAAACAAACAGTATGAAGGTGTTAAACAAATTGATATTAATTAGTTAGAGCTAGTTTTTGTTCTAATGGTTCTAAAACATAAAACAACGAGTAAAAGACGTAGATAAAACAACGCATAAAATAAAATAAAAAAATACTATTACACCTCTCTAGTGTATAAGCCAATATTTGATTAAAATCAATAAAATATTATCTATTTGGATGAACTAAAAATAAGTTACCATATTTATTTATTGGTACATTTTAGCTATGCTGGTAATGATAGAACAATATTGACATCTGTATGAATTGGAAGCGATTAAACTGGTCTATTACCACGAAGAATACTTAGAATACTACTGGCCTTATCTACCACTATTTATCCATAAGGAAGGCCAGTACCCTAGCAGTAAGGCTTAAAATGACTGATGATAATGAGGACCCTATACCTAGTGATAGCTTTTCGCCGGAGTCAGGGGGCAGGGTGAAGCCAAGAAGCGCCATAGAAGCGATGAGCACGCAGGGCACTATCAGGTTGAAGAAGTAATACAGCGTCTTGCGTCTGATCACCACCGCGAACGTTATGTCGATGTATGGCTCCGGGCAGCAGTTGTAGTATATTTCGTTGCGCTTGCCTGGCACGCCTGTTAACAAAATGTATCTATATAACACTTTTGCTAGACTAAAAAAGTCACGCTGGCGACAAGTTTCATTGAAATGGGCATTGTAAGAATATTATTTATTATTTATTTTAACCTTTATTGTACAAACACAATGTATGGCACAATAGGTGGACTTAATTCAGAAGCATTATCTAGCAGTCGACCTTTGGGGTAAACAGAGAACTTAAGTGGGTCTAATAAAGGAATTGAATATTATGAATGATTTACTTATTTTATTGACTAGTTCTGGGTTAATGTATACTACAAGTTATTACCTGTTTATTAGAGTTACCTATCTTTTCGACTAGGAAAGGGTTACGTGGAATACCGCTTGAGTCCGATCCACACGTCGTGGACAATGAATGAAATTACAATTATAACAACAATAAAAAAATACTCAAAAATAACACACCTATAAGTTCCCACTCGCCATTCGTGACAAAACTGCTAATATCTCCACCCGCCTCGTCTTGTAGTTGAAGGTCCAACTGCAAAAGCAAATAAAATGAGTATAGTCAAATCCAACACTTTTTATTTTCAAATACAAATATCTTTATTTTCTCTACAAATTTATTGACTTGATATCAATAATTTAAATTTTAATACTAAAAGCCGTTCAGGAATCATATTCTATTTTAAAGAAGGGACTGATTGATCTTCCGTCTGACTTCATTAGGGTTGGTTGGATACGTTGTAAAACAGAATTTACGAGCACATAGGTAAAGTGAAATCTGGCTAAAGGTTTGAGCAGACGAGTAGATAATCCGTCCATACAGAGAAGAAGCTCTCTGTCAATTGTCCTCTAACTGAGCCGGCGCAAACGTTTGTACTCTGGCGACGCGTATGTGATCCGTCGTCGTCGGAAAGGTCACGCACACATTATGTGAGTGAAGTTTCTTCTCGTTTAAGCAACATACTTGATATCCATCATAGGTCCAGCTGCCGAACTTCATCTCGCAGCGTTGGTCATCGAAGGGGAACCAGGTGATGTCGATCTTGCAGGTGCTCTTGAAGATACCTGGCGGCACGTACTGGCACGAGCCGTTGTTGCGGACCACCACATTGGTCGGGTACGTGCTGTCGAACCCTTCGTCCGCGCTACATAACACAAGCAGGGTCAGGGGTCAAATGGTAGAGGCCATGAAGGTCAATTTCTAGGAAACATATAGAATGAACTTAGTAAATATTACAACCTACTGAAATATTGTGATGTATTTAATCAATAACAATGTCTGCTCGTGTTTTCTTGAAGTTTTATGGAAGCAGTCCAGTCGCTTATCTATCAGATTAACGATCAAATAGAATTTAAATATACATTACTGTAATGATAAAATCCGCGAAATAAAACATGCTGACTGTACTCAGAAAATCTGAAAGCACTGAGTCAATGACCTCTGTATATTTGTTCATTGGTTGTACACTCAAATGAACAAAGGCAAACGTTTTGTAAAAATTACCTGTTGTACATAAGGACGTCTGGTTTCCATAACCTGTGTGGTGGTACTCGCAAGTCTTTGACCCCGCCGAATTCTGAAGTGTTCCATCTCAAATTCATATCGTTCCATTCCTAGATAAAAATTGCATCGATGTAGAAATTATCTTTTGGTAATTAACTAAGTACTTGTTCAGCGTTCGTGGCCCAGTGACTTCCCAAGTGATGCTCGGGTTCTTGTGGATAAGAATAGAATGGCTCTGAAAGGGTCGTGTCTGTCGAGTATCGAGTGTCCTCCGACCTTGTGTCCACACCAAAGTAAATGGGATCTTTGCAATATTTTTTGAACGAATACATTGGTTAGTCTTCTTTGTATTGGTTTTTTACATACTTATCTAACTAACTCGTTTATGAACGCAGCACCGCCCGCTTGTCAATTACACGCTGGCTTTAATGCTGCTGTGTCTTCTAAGGTTTTTTAATTTCACGAAAGAACCTTAAATCTTCGGGTTAAAACTACCCTTTACTTCTTTAACCCTCCAAATAAAATCCCATCTAAATCTGATAAGCCGTTTCGATGATTATGCTTTGTAATTGCAGAGAAAGAATTTAATTTTATTTATTTGCGTATCGTTGCGATAAATATCCATATGTTGATAAAGAACTAATGGAAAATATGTTCTTAAGATAAGTGTAACTACAGCTGTTTCACATAGGTACTGGTGAACAGATTTAAATTACAAACAATATTTTAGGGATTTCATTCAAGACAAAATTAAGGATAATAAAGACTAATAAATAAACAGTATTGTAGATGAAAATTACTTATAGCTATAGGAAAAAACATTTACCTACTAGATATTTATACATTTTTAAGTTGAACTGTTATATTTGCCTTCTCTTTGCACTATTTTTACCAGCAAATATTTTATTTACTAATGCATGAGGTAATACCTTAATTGGTCAGCAAACAAGTTGAAGTGTTTACTCAAAATTGCGCATAAATGGTAGATTTTATTACTCACCAGTTTAAGCCAGATGTTTGTTATTAGTAGCTGGTTCTTCTCATCCTGTGGGCAAAAATATTTAATGTTGAATTACGTTGTTTCTTTTTACAAAAAATAAGGTACAAGTAAATTTGGGAAATTCTAGAAGAAACGGCAGGAACCGTATACTACTGCTTATAAGATTAATACATTTTTAAATGTTTTGCTTCTTATGTTCTGGAGTCATGATATATTTTGCTGATTCTAAATTTGAAATTACGATGACATACATTCTATCCGTCCGTTTCTGATCGACTTTGTACTGCAGCATGTGGTCATGTCCTTTGGTCGAGTTAAATCTTCCGCTATCGTATCATTATACATTACATCATTATCTGCATGACCGTGAGGCCCAAGGAGAGCTGCAGCGGGTCGCTGCTATCAGGGGTTGGCCAGTGGGCCACGGGCCCCAGTCTGTTAGACTGTATAGTGGCGTCACATACCACGTCGATGATCTGCATGAGAGTGAGGCCGAAGGAGAGCTGCAGTCGGTCGCTCTCGTTGACCACGGGCCGCGGGCCCTAGTCTGTTATACTGTATAGTGACGTCACATACCACGTCGATGATCTGCATGAGAGTGAAGCCGAAGGAGAGCTGCAGCGGGTCGCTCTCGTTGATCACGGGCCGTGGGCCCCAGTCTGTTATACTGTATAGTGACGTCACATACCACGTCGATGATCTGCATGAGATTGAGGCCGAAGGAGAGCTGCAGCCGGTCGCTCTCGTTGACCACGGGCTGCGGGCCCTAGTCTGTTATATTGTATAGTGACGTCACATACCACGTCGATGATCTGCATGAGAGTGAGGCCGAAGGAGAGCTGCAGCGGGTCGCTCTCATTGACCACGGGCCGTGGGCCCCAGTCTGTTATACTGTATAGTGACGTCACATACCACGTCGATGATCTGCATGAGAGTGAGGCCGAAGGAGAGCTGCAGCGGGTCGCTCTCGTTGACCACGGGCCGCTCGAGCACGTTGTAATGGTCCAGCAGGTGGTGCAGCAGCCGCTTCTCGTGGAGCCCGCCGCTCGCCCCTTAGAATTCCATTTATTCATTCATTTTAAAATATAGGTACAATTTAGCAGTATACAATGTTACATAAGCCAGTTTTGGTTTTTCCGAAAATTGGAATCGCCATCTATTAAGTTAACTACGTACGATACATTTATCATCTGTCCTGCCAGCTACCGGTTAATAGAAATAAGTAGTATAACATTACCATTTTGGCAAATTGATTATGGAAATGATATGAAATATCAGTCTATTTAGTAGAATTAGAATAATAGAGATTAAAAGTCTATTACTATGAATCTACACAAAGAACGGATGTAAAAGTATGGGTGCAGTCTCAATTTATGAATATACATTTGTTGACATTTTTTAAATTTTAAATTTTGTTAATAAGTAAACGGGTTTCATAATCATTATATAGTCATTGCTATGCTCTCTGAAAATTATCGGAAAAACTTCTTGTATTTTAAAAGAAAAATCTAAGGCATAGGAATAAATGTTTATACATATAAGTTTTGCGGTTTGATTCTACTTATACAAGGCGTAAATTAATCTCTACATAGATAGTTACATAAAACTATTTACAGTTTTGCGTATGCGAGTGTGAATATTGTGACATTTTAATTAACCATCACAAGCCGTAAATTAACACTCTCGGCGAGACATTTAATGCCCATTATCTGGTATCGCTGAAGTGATCTCCATCGATCGAGGGCTGTCTCGAGCTCTTTTGTGAAAATGGCCGCTTCTAGTGTCGCACCCAATCTCTTTGATGTTACGTGCGTGACTAAGCATAGATGAGGGAACAGACTAAAGATCCTTCAGGGATAAAACAATTTTGCTTTAAAGTAAACGAGCAGGTAAATTAATGAGTGTGATGAAAGATATTGTGCGAAACTTTACCCCGAATAATAGATTAAGTTATTTAATGGTAGAGTCAGTAATAAACTATTTTTTAAACAATTTTTTGCGCTTGGATTGATTTGTTTTAATAATTATTGATAAGTTCTACATCAATCCCATCTAAGTACCTATGTCATGTTTTCCAGCAAAAGCAAAGTTGTATATTTGATTAAAGCATGGAAGTAATAAGTACTTTGTACAAAGTACTTATTAGGTACTTCCATGGATTAAAGTTCTTTATGCAATATTTATCCTTGGGGGAGGCCTTTGTCCAACAGTGGACGTCTTTCGGCTGAGAGAAGAAGAAGAAGATGCAAAATGAACATGACATAGTCGCGTCATAATGTGACGTCACATGTGACATCCTTCGGTATTTTGGCCTGATTTTGGCCATGTGACACGCCGCGAGGATGCCATGGTGCGCCTGGTGGTGCAGGGCAGAGTGGATGGAGTTAGGTCTCAGGGGAAGTCCCCGATGCGTTGGATCGACCAAATAAAAGTCGCCAACGCATCTCTAAATGAAAACGCCCGCCAGGGATCAGTTCGGGATAAATGGAGAACCACAGTGCTGCGAAGAGCATACGAAGAAGAAGAATGTGACATAGTTGTACTTGTAGATGCTGTGGCTAGAGAAATCTAAGTAAATTCAATTTTCTCGTTAACTCCATACACCAGCCCACAGCCGAGGTCCATATACAAAGAAGTACACTGCCCAGGGGAGACCACAACTCGGTGGAAGTTTCTCAGTAAGTGGAAAGTGAGGGTACGTAGAGTGGGTATTTTGCTTTTTCATTGGTCTAATATGTATCTGCCTTCTGAATTGGAGTGTAGTTTGCGTTGTTGTGGATTTTTAATGAAAATGGGCCATTTTTCTGACCCGGCCATAAATTTCCCCAACTGCCCTTCCTCCTCTTACAGTTTAACAAGACAGGGCACAAAACAGAACAGAAAATGGTCCATTGTCCATTGTTGCCTGTGGGTCTAATCAAACCTGGAAAATCCTAATATCAGAGATTAAATTATAGTTTATTCTTTATTTATACTTTCTGACCGTTTGTTACTTTATAATACACATATCTTATTTATTTTCATATGTTTTACTTGCAAACACTGCCTTAAATCTGCCTAATAAATAAGCCAGTATCTAGCTAATCCTTCATACAATTAATAAGAATTTTGGAAAAGGACGTTGCTGCTGTTAATGCTGAAACTCTTAAGTAGTTACACAAAGTTTCTGAAAATCATATTCTTATGTGGATTAAATGAAGAAAATGGCATCGTTATTATGTATTTTCAAAAATACGTTTAGGTATACGTAATACTACAATGTTAGCATAAGTAAGGAGAAAATCTTTAAAGAATCTTATGAACTTTGAAGTTGAAACGATTCAAAAGGAAAATAATGTGAATATTCTGTTTAGAATCACGAATAGGAAAAGCAATTGTGGATATCATCGACAAATCCACATTATGATAGGATATCTTGGTTTCTTTTTACAATGTACCAGAAATAAGATAAAAATGCTTTGGTTTGCTGTCACATATGACTAATTATGATAAATCAGAGAGTTCCTTTAAAAACTTCTGGACTCCGTCGTACCGCAGTGCGGCAAAGTAATGCTTAAATCATATGTAAGTAACACCGTATGTTGAAACTACACATTACCTTCGAAATTTGCATGCTTGTTATTTGGTAGAATATTTCATATATAAGACATCAACGGTTTCATGACACATTTGAATTTAGGTACCGGGTTGGGAGGTAGTCGAAACATGTAAAAGGTTTCAGATGATTGATTACCATGATTTTCCATTTTTTTCTGCTAGTGATAAGTGAAAAATAATTTTATTCACGAAAGGTCTAAGGAAGGTTTTTGTGAATATCTCATGATCTGAAAATTGTGTGGGTTTCTGAAAAGATCAACGTTTTTAGGGTATTTTATGGAGGTGTAAGGTGAAATTGTTGCAAGAATTGAAGTAACGGGCAGGAGCTGAAGCTCGGGCTATTGGGGTAGCATGGAGGCAAATGGAATCTGAACCCTGGTCTCAATCTTACCCCTCGGCCACAGCAGGCCCAGCAGCAGCAGCAGGCCCGCGGGCGCCGCCAACAGCGAGCGGCGCGCCCGCCACCCCATGTCAGCGCCGCGACGCGCCGCGCGCCGCCGCCGCCGCCGCCCCGCGCCGCGCCATCGCCCGCTCGGCCCGCGCGACACCGACCCCCGCCTCCCGATCCGCACTCCCGCGATTAAATTCTATCAAATTCGAGCTCAAAATTCAATTCTTGTACGGTTTTCATAAATCGAACTTTGTTCACGACCGCTCGCCGACGGCCACGCGTGCCGCCCGATTCTCGAGCATGCCGGTCGCGCCGCGTATGTTCTTGAGTCACGGCGTGTTTTTGAGCATTGTTGTGCAGCGGAGTGCGGCCGACCGTGGGGCAGCGGAGCCGCCGGTGTGCGGACTGGCGGAGACGCCGCGGCCGCGCAGCCGCGCCGTCGCCGCCGCCCATTCAAGCGCCGCCGCCCGTCGCTCCCGCCGACCTCGCGCCTCCCTCGCAGCCGCACAGGTCCGCTGGCTGCTGCTGCCCGGCGAGCCACACACCCGCCCAGACATCTCTCACAATCACACGCACATTTCACATTACCTTTCTATCTGAAAACACTTGTTACGCTTATTTTTATGGATTTAATTAAAAACATTGTCTTCTTTTTAAAAATACATTATATCCGCAAGCTTTTCCTTACTTTACGAGTAAACGATGATAAAATATGGTTTGCCGTCCATTACACCAGCTAGAGAGAGAGAGAGCAATTATGGTCATGTTTTAATTTCCAATTTTTTTGAGTATCATAGGTAAATCAAATAATACTCTCTGTAGACGTACATATAAGAAAACTCAGAGAAAACATTTAGATCTACGGCTTTACGAGTGCTCGCATGGCGTGGAAAGCTCTCACCGATGTTATTGCCCCTTTTTTGTGGGTCGAGGGTCGTGATGGGTTTTCGAAATCCAGCGATTAGAGGTTTAAGTACTGTGGTGTGTTCGGCGGCTGCGGGGCCGCGGTCCAGGCGCGGGGATGCTGCGCGCGGTGCGATCAATGAGGCCAACCCCTCCCCCCTCCGAACCCTCCAGCTACCCTCCTCACCCCCCCCGCTCTCTGAGCTGACACCTACGAATTCTCGAACTCGAACATTAACTTCCATGATATCAGCTGACTGACGTGACAGCCGCAATTGAAACAGGGACATCGTTGTACATTTTGTGCTAGGTCTCTTCGTTGTTAATACACACCTCTTTACTATCTAAAACATTAGAAATTTAATCGTTTTATTATTCACTCATCAAGCTTAGCAGTAATCTAAATAATAATATATTTTTGTTTTTTGATGCGAGTAGGTAGATATATTCACATTTGGAATTCGATTCCTAAACTGCACTGCATGTTAACTTTTACTACCCAATAAGCAATTAATCGATTTTAATACGTGGTCAGCCATTACTCGCCTCATTACTCAACAACTATAAAATAAGGAGCGAAGAAAGTGGTGATTTATATAAGTATACAATGTGTGACCTAATTCATACTTTGAAAGCACTTTATAAAAAAAATGATTAGGTATTATTTGTTAGATGACATAAAATATTAATTACTTTTATTATTCGTTTTTTTAAATAAAAGTACTCATCCTAGGTAATGTATCTTAATCCTAATGGGTTCTTTTTAAAAGTACAAAAAAAAAACCTGTTATAAATCTGTGGTTTGGGTCGACTGGCACCACGACGGATTGCGGTTGAGATTAACATCCCTCTGTGAACTTGATTATATACTGTTGACTCTACATTATTCTTCTGAGTTCTCGTCATTTTATACAGAAATAAATGAACTGAAAATTACCTATAAAACGTTGAATGTTTTATCTGCACATACCTTACATATCATAGATGAAAGTTTTACTTACTAGATGTTTCCAACCCGGAGTAGACGCGTCCCAATGACCGAATTACAGACGTAATCAACTATAATTCGACTAATGGAATGAATCAAATCAACCGTATGAATTTCAAATATTTGAAACAGTACACCAACATTATGTACATAAATGAAAATAATACTCTATGCTATCGTTGAAATCCAATTTCAGCAATTATTTCATATTAGCATTTGCTTTTATGCCCACAGCAGCAAAGCCTCGGTCAACAGCTAGTCTTAAATAGAATAGAGTTTCATCAATATAAATACTTCCATAGATAACGAACACCTAGTTTAATGTATAACAGTATAAATAGTAAAAAAATAGGTAAAGTAAAAGCAATAGGGACTGCACTAGACGTAGCAATGAGTCTGATTGTTTGGTACGGAAATCCAATATGAAACATGCTAATTATTGAAAATAAAAAACACGACTGACAAGTTTTTACTCCAAAAGTACATACAAACATACATATTTGTAATATACATTTTTGAAATCGCCTTTTAAAGACCATCAATTTGATACCCCACTCGATAAGTTTGATCGAATTTTATTTTTTTGCTCTGCTATTTATCGCATTTATAATCCGCCATTTTGTTTTTACGATGACGTCATATAGCCTATGTCACTCGGAGAGATGCAAGAAATCTAAAAATACCTCTCATATCAGGTCTTATGATGGAATAAAGAAACTACATACATACATGGACCCTGAAAACATAACACTCCTTTTTTGGTCAGTCGTGTAAAAAATCTTACAAAAAAGCCTACTCTTTATACTCATCATACTCTGGTCTATAACTATCTACTCACAATAATTAGACAATTAGACAAGTATTCGTAGCATGACAGTAAGTAGGTAGATACGTTTAAAACATTTTCTCTGCTCGAATGGCACCGAAAGAGATTCCTGTTACATTTACTACGAGTAGATTAGTCCGTATTTAATTGCAACTAAACAAAAATTGGGTTAATACGAGTATACCTACGTAGGTAATTCTAGTATTAAAGCTGGCTAAGTAGTTCGATAAAGAAATGTTTCAATGTTTCTGCAATGATGATTTTGCACTTTCGCCGACGCTTTTTTGCTTATTTTAATATTTATTATACTGTAAGAGAAATGGACATAAACAAGTTGTCGTCAGGTTCAGGGCTATTAGCTAAAGAAAAGTGTTGGTGACGAGCCAGCCAGCCCCTTCGTTCACGCGACATTACTCGCAGATACGAGTCGCCGCGTGCGCATTCGACATGCTTGTGTTTCCATCGTAAATTAATTAAAGGAGATCTAAGTGTTTATTTATTACACGTATTTAATTGAAAAGTGCCTACATTAGGTACTAAGCGTGTATTGTGTCAACATAATTTATTGGGATTGGGATACAAACAATTATTTGAGTCAAAAACCAATAAAAAGCTCAAGTAATAATAATAAATAACGCACTCTACAAAAAATAAAAGCAATTTACAAATTTGAAGTAAAAGTTTTTACTTAAGCTTAAGTTTTTATGAGGTAAATTATCGTTAAAACAAATGAGGTCTAATTATAACGATAAATTTTTTGCTACTTTGAGGCGTGAGGAACGGTAATCTATCGGTACCATAGATCTGGTATAAATCCGTACCATCCGCTCTCGTTATAGTGGTCGTTAAGCTAAAGCAGATGCCTCCAGGCATTTTAAAAGATGCATCGGAGAATCGGAGACCAGTGTTGGCCAATAGCGGACGAAAAAGAGAATATAAAGCTTATAGCGCAGCTAATTCTCGTATGTTACGTAAGAATAGTTCTAGAAAATTGAAATAAAACTGTTGCTAATAGAAACACAAGTGTAAGGATGGAACCACAGAAAATTGAATATAAAATGGAACGGTGAAAAGGGATTGTGAAAATTTCCGATATTTATTTATTTACTAGAAAAAGAAACATGGCATGAAATGCTTATGTTCACGTATGGCGATGTGCCGGCGAGAAATTTCCTGTTCCTGAAAATTTCTTTCCTTGTAAATTTCCGAAAATTCTAAGTTTCTCGGGCTTTTAGGAAAATATTCCGTTCTCGAGAATATTTCCTAGAAATGCTCGAATCTTTCCGCTGTTTCTTTGAAAATTTCGGAAACGACACATCATCTTCAATCACTTATCTTCTTAAGAAATGGCCCATTATACAACCTATTAAGAAGTGTTATCTACGTATACAGATATTTTCATTCGATTAAGATTTCTACCAAACCAAGTTCAATGTAATTCCAGTACGCAGTATGCATATATAGGTATTCAACATAAACCAAACCATTACCGACTTGAGAACCGTCATTAATTTAAAAGCGGTACGGGAAGCAACAATGAAATCGCCGGAGTTCACGATCCAGTACTCTCTTTATTAGGCGCTGGATATGTATGGTAAATGGCAAATGTGTTTCCAACCAGGAAGTTTTCGAAACTTGAGCAGAGAAAGCGCCCAAGGAGCGCTTTGAATAGAGCGCTAAGAACAAAAGCGTTCATTTACTAGAAACTAGGCGAAATAATGAACGTACTATGGCTGAGTGAAATGTCAAAAGTAAAGGTTAAAAGTTACGGGTGCATGGCCGCCCCGTCTCAATAGAATGAACTTCCATCCAGCACCGCCTTTTTTAGTTAGCTCCGAGTGCCAACGTCGAGATTATGAATAACCATAGGTGTGACACGTGTTTTTACCTACGACGATGCGACGAAGATGGTATAGCGTTTAGGGTGCGAGGCTGTGTGTATTATTATGCTCATTTAAATGTAGCCATTTATTTCATAAAACGGCTGAGCTGATTCATTTAACAGAGAACTCTGCAATAATCGAACGAGTGTAAGATAAATATGCAATCTAAAATCACGAGAATCAAGCAAACCACATTTTAAAAAGTTAAAGATTCTTACCTTTCCATCATTATACATCTTCGAGGTGTCTCTTTGTAAAAAACAACATAGGATTATTCAAAGGGTAGAAAGTCAACGTCGCTCTGATAAACTTCACCTATATCTACAAAAACCGTTTTCCTACATAACAGTATTTACTCAATGGCACCTAGAATCTACAATAAACTACCGCCACAAATTGAAAAGTTGCAATAAGTAACTTTAAACGCAAACTGTTTGAATTTTTGGTAAACAAGTAGATAAATATCTAATTTCTTTTAAATATTGTGTTGATTGAATCTTTTTAATATACAATATTATTTTGTCAATTTTTTATACCATTATTTTAATATTTTAATTGACATGCTATTATTACAAATTTACATTGTAATTTAATTTATCTTTGATTTTTGTATAGCAAATGGCGCAACATGCAGAACTGTATTTTATAATTTTAAGACCCTTATGTACTCATATCTAACGAAAAAATAAACGAATTATGAAAAATAGAGCTGTACACAGCTCTAGTGATTAAATACGGTTATTTAACTTACTACTAGATGAGTCGTAGTGGGTATTTTTAAAAACCCACAACGACTCGTCGTGGGTCTTCACGACCTCGTCTTTCGATTTTGTATTATTCATAATTCTGTTAATTTTTTGTTAGACATGAGTACATACCCTACAGGGTAGGTAGAATACTAATATACTATGTGAGTATGAAAATATTAGGTGATGCATATAAATTTAAATACAATTTTCGAGGCTTTCTGTTCAGGTTCATTTGTGTTGTTAAATATCCGAAGTGGATCAGTAGGTACAGTAAAGATTGAACGTTTTGACTTGACAGTAACTTAACACATTCACTGAGTATAGAGACAACAGAAATTCTACTACTTGACTTGAATGACTTATGTTATGAATGATTGCTTTTGAAAAACATAAAGAAAGAGATCGTGAGAATTGTTGCAGCAAGTGACATTTCTAGTTTTCATTTGTTATCAGTCGGCTTTAATAGATCATCGAGAAAATGAAAGAGCGAGCGTATATTGAAGAAGATACCAGTTTCGTTACAAGAACTAATGTGTAACAGAAAATTAATTAACAGAAAATAATAATAAAATTGTAACATTAATTAAAATAATATAATTGTAATATTAATTAATTTAATTATTGTAATTGTAATATTGTAATCCTAACATTCCTACGCCTAATAGGCAGAGTATGTCGCACCTATATGTAAATAACACCACTGTATTACCATATTCTAAGGAATAAATGACTATCTATCTGAGGTGTAGAGTTTGTGAAGTTAGTGCTCGTAGAGTTAGGGTGGTAGAGTTAGAAGCTTGGCTCAATATGAGATCTGATAAATTTTTTGACAGTGCAAGCCATATGGTCTCCTCTTGGCACTTTATTTTTTCATCTTCTTATTTCATCAAACCTGTACCGTAAATGAATCAATAATCTTCACTTTTGCATATATTTGCACTTGCCTTTTTGTTGTGCAGTGACCGCTTTCAAATTGTACTTTACACGCCGCGAACTGCAAGCGACCGTTAATGCATTCTTGCAGATTACCTCACAGCGAAACCGACCATGCAAACTGTTACACTTGTTTTTCTAATTCTGGCGAAATTCCATAAAACGATTCTTATCTACGCATTAATGTGTATAGCCTGTTAGCCTCATTAGGTCACACAGTCCGTTAGGTTTAGAATTTTACAGATTGAAAGATTACTATATATAGATATAGTAATTTTTTATGAAGTATAAATGTGCTTATTTGCTATCAATCTCAGGTTTGAATAAGTACACTCACGTATCATTAATAACACCCATTAATGAGTATATTATTATAATTACTTTTCAACAAGATCGTGTGAATACAGAATAAGTTGTCATCATTAGCGCTTTCTGCATATTTTATATCTAAAAAATTGATAAATTTTATAGTCTGATAGCGTTTAACGAAACTAATTAAATTTTTTTACGTGTAATTACATTTTGCTAAAACACTTCACTTTTAAAACTTTTATGTGTTCTGCAGACCTGCCGAGATTAAAAATTAATTTAAGGTCCCGACTATAAAATTGGGAGTCCATTTTGATGATTGGAATATTTCATGGGTGGGAAAAGGGATAGATACCTATCATTAATATTGAATTGCAATTTTATGAATGTACGACTGTAGGTAGCTTTCCAAATCGGCAATGTCACAAAATAATAAGAGTACAGAACTGACTGAACTTCTTATTTTTTTACTGTTTCTAACGTTGATAAAACATTAGATAAGTGCTGATAATAAGAATTGTTCTATTAGAAACAAAATCATCAAGTATGGTTTGTTTTTTTTTAAAGAAAAATAAACATTTGGGAAATCAAAAAATTACGAGTAAAAAAATACATAACAATAAAAAGGTAAATTCACAATGGCGGACTTATCCTGTGTAGGGAAGTTTTCCTTCCAGGCAACAAGCATTGCAGCCACAATACATTTCACAGTTTGTGTCATTATTTTCGCAATCTTTCTCATTGGTTCGACTCTATGATCTAGAAGATCAGTCTGGTCAGGTCTGGTCACCACTTTCCGTGGGGATGGTTTATTGGTATTATTGTGAAGGCGTCTTATCTTACGTTAGCGGCAGAAAGTAGGCAGCGTTGTCGCGAGTAATATTGCCATGTCGCGTCATCGCGCCGCATTTGAAGTCCACGCAGGACAGTGGGTTAGACAATGTGTTTCAGCATGAACGTAAAAGCGTCATTTCTGTCATTTAAGCATTTTGTGGCAGTGTGACCGGAGCGGCTGGGTCGCGCTGATTACTTATTGATGACTGCGGCCCAACTCTCGACTGCTGATAAATTCCGACCAAATTGTATCATTTATATTTAAAAAATAGATCAGACGCCGCTGAAAATGTTAATAGCGGTAATGGCTCAGAATCTCTAAATATTGAATTTCTATGGGTTACTTTTTCAAATTGCCATAAAAGTACTTTAAAAGTTGCAAAGAAAAACATCGTTTTATTCATACTGATTTATACTTGGATATATCAACGATTTTATGCCAATTGTACAGACATTTGATCACTACAACTTTTGATTCACATTATTCAGACGATAGTGAGCGTTTATAGATTTTATCTGCTTGATTTAGGCCTTTGATGGGATGTCAATGTCGATTTAAAACTTTCCATTGATGCTTAACGGCGGCATACCTACTGCCTATACAGACAGTAGTGAAACAATAGCCCTTTTTAGGGTTCCGAAGTAAACAAGGAACCCTTATAGTTTCGTCATGTCTGTCCGTCCGTCCGTCCGTCCGTCCGTCTGTCTGCAGTTTATCTCAGAGACTACTAGTATTAGAAAACTGTAATTTGGTATAGATATACATATTTATTACGCGGAGTTAACTGTAGAATAAAATTCCGAAAAAAAAATTTTTTTAGGGGTCCTCCCCTACACCTAAAGTGGAAATGTTTTTTTTTTTCTTTCGATTATACCATCGTGTGGGGTATCATTTGATAGGTCTTTTAAAAATATTATGAGTGTGTGAAGAACATTTTTTGATTTAGGGATCCGTTTGCAAAATATTTGACTTTAAAGTGAAAAATTTTTTTAGAGTTCGGTGTCCCCCCGCTCGAACAGGCAAATGGTGGGGTGTGGATACATGAAAAAATATATATTAAGTAGCAAATATAATGAATTTAAAAGGAAAATTATCACTGTTACGTAATCCTTACACGTTAACGAGTAATAGACGATAAACCTGGAAAATCGATTTTGGTATGAAAATGTTCCTAGGAAAAATTGTCATTAAATATGATGGTATTATAAGGTTATAGTCATTAGTTATATGAAACTGGGAGTAAATATAAGTTCATGTGTCCGCATTTGTACAGGTTAGGCATCTTCGGAACCCTACATTGCGCGTGGCCCGACACGCACTTGACCAATTATTTTAATATAGATAAGTAGAAAAATAGTAGAATTACTGGGTTTAATAAAATACACAGATCTAGAATCAAAATTTGCTGGTTTTAATTATTGAATACTTCCTGAAATCGCTGCGTAGTGTTATTACTCTAGTGATTTAGCTACTTTTAATCTATACATATAATAAAACAGTAAAAATATTTTGTCTGTACATTTAATATTTTTGACTGAAATGGATAGAGGGAGACCTAAAAAGAACAATAGAAAGCAAAAAAAAATTTTTGGAATTTCTTGTCTGTCTGTCTGTCTGTCTGTCTGTCTGTCTGTCTGTCTGTCTGTCTGTCTGTATGTATGTACGCGTTTCACGCAAAAACTACTGGACGGATTTGAATGAAACTTTTTTTGTTGTATAGCTATTAAGCCTGGGCAACATATAGGCTATAATTCATTTTGAAAACTGGAACACCTGATGAAGAACCATAACGGAACAGCTAAACTATAAGTAATATGGAAATGGTGCCTTAACAAAAATCGTTCAACCTGATGAGCATTTTCTGCCGACGTATAAAAATTGAAGATCTGGAACATCTGATGAAAAGCTCCAAGAGACCAGCTACACTATAACATATATGGAAATGGCGCCTTAGCAAAAATCGTTCAACCTGATGAGCATTTTCTGCTGACGTACAAAAATTGAAGATCTGGAACATCTGATGAAAAGCTCCAAGAGAGATTTTTATCTAAGCGAAACTCACGCGGGCGAAGCCGCGGGCGACAGCTAGTGCAATATAATTGGCTGCAGCTGACACCCGCTTTAGAAAAAAGTTTTTTAAACTTTTAAAAGATAATTACTTAAAAATAAAAAACACGACTGACAACTTACATAGCCTATGTCACTCGGAGGAATGCAAGGAATCTAACAATTATTAAATAATAATAGGAATCTAACAATATTTGTGGTATTTGTATTTATGTATTTAATTATATATGATATCATAATTTACTTAAGTGTATGTTCTTAGTAATAATACCTTTATTATACACCCATCAAAAATTTTCTGCATAACCCAAAGGTTGGCTGGTAGATAATGCTTTAGCATTAAGCCCTCCTATTGTATGTTTACTTTGTATTTTTGTACAATAAAGGTTAAATAAATAAATAAACAATACCTCTCACATCAACAGGACTTATGGTGGAATAAAGAACTTACATACATACATGAACCCTGAAATCATAACAAACCTTTTATGGTCAGTCGTGTAAAAAAAGTTTTTTTAAACATAGATACCTACTTGAAATTTTGCATAGAGGTTCGATACATAGCATAGGTAAGTGAGAAAAAAGGAGTTTAAGAAATTCCACCCCTAACGGGAAGAAATCAATGCAAAACAAAATTCACGCGGGCGAAGCCGAGGGCGAGAGCTAGTAAATAATGAAGGAGAATATTGAGGACATAGATTATTATTCCGTTTAAAAATCTTCGAAATTCAGAACATCTCACGATTAACGTCGCTGTCGACATCAAGTGACGGGGTGTATAATCACAAGGGCAGAAACCGCACACTATGCCGCAGTGAAAAGCGGCGTGCTTGAAAACTTATCTAATTTTGCAACAAGTCCGTGACAAATTAAACAAGTGTGTAGAAGAATATCTCAAAATAAACATGGATTATTATCTATTTTGTATTATATGGTACCGGTCCTAGGGACGAATTTACAATAACCCCTTTATTCATTTTCCACGTAGTATATATAGGTGAATAGTTGCTAACTTATCCTAATCCTAACTAATATTATAAATGCGAAAGTGAGTTTGTTCGTTTGTTTGTTGCCTCTTCACGCTTTATCTATTGAACCAATCTTCCTGAAATTTCGCATACACATAGCTGGAAGTACAGAGAAAAACAAAGGGTACCTTTCATCCCGGGAAAAAGCACTGTTCCCGTGGGAAATTTACGCGGGCGAAAGCTAGTAACTAATAAATTTTGATACCTATATAAAACGTGTGTGGTTTGGTCCACCATGAAAGATACGACAGTTTTTGTCCCCAAGTTTCCACGGGAGCGGAGCCCCGTAGCGAATCTATACTTAGTATAATTTATTATGTTCTCAATTTTTCATACGTTTATGTAGGTACTCTTATGTTATGTGTCCTAACAAAGGAAACGAGGAATGCATTAGGCGTCATGGTTGCCATTCTGTATCTTGTTTAAATTTAGGTACAACTAGCTTTTTCCCGCGGCTTCGCTCGCATGAATTTCGCTCGGGAACAGTGTTTTTTTCCCGGGATCAAAGGTACCCTATGTCCTTCCTAGCACTTCTAACTATGTGTACCTATACGAAATTTCAGCAACATTGGTTCAGTTGATAAAGCGTGAAGAGGTAACAAACAAACAAATAAATAAACTAAAAACTCACTTTCGCATTTATAATATTAGTTAGGATAAGGATTCTACACAATTTTTATTTTAGATCTGTTGTCCGTAGTTGTACTGGAATAAATTTCTCTCGGCGCTCCCAGTCACTCTCCTAGCAAATGGGAATATAATTATGCAGTTAAAGACCTCATAAAAGCTGCTATTCTGTCGTGAAATGCTACAGTTTAAAAGCTTCTGACATTTATGATGCTGGAAAATTCGAAAATTAATTATTCAGTTTTCTTTTGTGAAAGGTATTATATAGTTTTAAATCAGAACTCAGGCCTAGAGTTAGAACATAATTTTAACTACAAAATTACATGGATAACAAATTTTCAAATTATTATTTTCTTTTTTGATGTGCGGTCAAAATGGACCTCACTTACTGTTTCAATAATAAAAAAGTCCCATTGCAATGGTTACAAAACGTGTACCATTCATATCGAGTAACTTTCTGATAAATTGCAAGATGTTTTTAAATCGTTATTTAAATTAAAACATCAAAGCTTATTTAAACACAAAGGATACTAACTAAACGTCTCTATTTATAATAATGTAAGTATACTGTCTTGTTAGAGATTTTCATTGATTCATTTTGTTCCTTACTTGGAATTGGGTTAACTTCTCTGTGCACACCAGCCAAGTACGGAGTGGAGTCGGGTTCTCATTAGCCCCGAACGAGAAAAATGCTGCTTACCACGTTTTCCTTCTTTAGACATAATATTGGTGAAGTAAACTGACATTCCTTAGCTATGCTTGCGTAATGGAGTTTCACTTTAAAGGGTGAGGCAAGCAGAGAAATTCTAATATCCTATGTTTATCTTTATATTAAAATTGATAATTTATTATTGTTACTCAATGATATAGAATTTTTAATATCCATGTCATTGCTGAATTGAATCCGTTTTCTCACTAGGTGTTTATGATGACATAACTTGGTTAAAAATATCTGTAATACTTAATGTTTGTATTCTAATTAATGCTCAGATAATTTCGACTGTTAAATCTTACAGTTTTATTTAAGTAACTAGCTGTCGCCCGCGGCTTCGCCCGCGTGAGTTTCGCTTAGATAAAAAATTTTCTTGGAGCTTTTCACCAGATGTTCCAGATCTTCAATTTTTATACGTCAGCAGAAAATGCTCATCAGGTTGAACGACTTTTAATAAGGCGCCATTTCCATATATATTATAGTGTAGCTGGTCTCTTGCAGTTCTTCATCAGATGTTCCAGATCTTCAATTTTTATACGTCAGCAGAAAATGCTCATCAGATTGAACGACTTTTGTCAAGGCACCATTTCCATATTTCTTATAGTTTAGCTGTTCTGTTAAGGTTCTTATAGTAGTAGTTATAGTTCATCAGGTGTTCCAGTTTTCAAAATAAATTATAGCCTAAATGTTGCCCAGGCTTAATAGCTATACAACGAAAAAAGTTTCATTCAAATCGGTTCAGTACTTACGGAGATTAGCGTGATCATACATACAGACAGACAGACAGACAAAAAAAATCCAAAAAGAATTTTCTGCTTTCTATTATTCTTTTTAAGTGTCCCTCTATCCATTTCAGTCAAAAATACAAAATGTACAGACAAAATATTTGTACTGTCTTATTATATGTATAGAAGACAATGTAAGGTAGTAAGTTTATTTTTTTTTTATTTCAAACTTTTGATGCATTATATTTCTATAGATAGATTTACATCTAGTTATAGAAATATAAGTGCGAGATCATACCAATACTGTTAGAGAAAAGTTATTATGTTTATACTAATGTATTAGCTGTTATGTATATTTTGAATTGCTTTGATCGGCTAACTCAATTCAGAAATAGCTTCTGTTTTACGTTTTATAGACACCTTCAATAATTGAATTAACTGTGAATGCGCAGCATGACAAGACGGAAAAGTGGTTGGGTACTAGTTTTATCGCGAATATTATATCTTTGCGTAGAGAATTGGCATCGGAACTTTCACTGTCTTTCAGTCTGTCAGCACCTTTAAATATTTATTGGAAAGTTTTCAATCACTTGCAATAAAGTCGCAGATAGGCATTCCTCTTGATAGCGAAGCCTTCAAGAAGTGTTACGGAATTACTTAATTCAATTAGAAATGTTGGCCTGGCTTCATACTGACACATTTGATTCTAATGCTCATGTCACTAGAGCGTGTGCGTCGGCGTGCGATATAGGTATAAATTCGCGGAAAATTGGTTTAAAATAGGAAATTCCTCTTGAATAGATGACACAGAAATGTGAAACTTTCTTGAAGATCGAATGGTGGTCGGTGTCAAGTGCGATTATGGCCAAGTTAGTGGCAGGGCGGCCGGTGTTGGCGCGGTGAGAGCGCGGCCCGGTTGCGACCGGTCGGCCCCACTGCTGGCGCGCGCGCACACGCCGCTCTGCGCCGCCGACGTCGCGACGCTCGTGTGCGCTGCGCCCGTGTCTACTGCCGCGCCACCATTGCAATCGCGTTTTACAACATTGCAAATTCCTAAACGATGGACTAACTATGTTTTGCATCAGTGTTGGACGTTTGTAACAGTGTTTGGTTGGCTACAAATGCGTGATTAGTACACGGTGTTCTATTTGGGATTTTGGGTAAGTGAAAATTTAACTTGACAAGTAAACACAAATATTGTAGCTTATAAGATTGATGTAAACAATGTAAGGTGCGTAGAGCAAAATTATGCGGGTAAGGTCAACAGGCGGGCGTGTGCGCGGGACCTAATGAGATTAGAGCCCGGTGGCGAGGCTGCGATCCCGCGCGTCCCAGCCGTGTCCCCGCGCCCCCTCATCCCCCGCCCCTGTCGTAGCTCACTGCCTCACTGCCCGCCTATTCTGCACCCTTTCCTGTTTTCCCGCCCGCCTTGGAGACCTGCTTTATTTAGCATTAGGTTTTACTGAAGTTTGGTCACTATTTGAAAATACGCATATATAAACTCTTGTTTGTATTTATCTAGGTGAAATAAAAGTAACATTTTGTTTATTGTTGGAAATCAATTACAATATTTGTTTATTTAACTTCTTTACAAAAGTACATGTCTTTTGTAAAGAAATTAAATAAACAAATATGATAATGAACTTTTTCTATCAGTCAAGTGGTGCAGAGAGAAAATTTCATTCAGAAAGAAAATTTCAATCATTTTAATCAATTGTAAATGAGCTAGGGGCATAAAATTTTTTTTATACTTGATCGAAGATAAAAACACAAAAGAAAGAGACACGAAAACTTAAAAATACCGAAATTAGTACAATACATACAAATAAGATACATTTGCATATAATCGAAAGCATGTTTTAATCCCTCATATCAATAACCAATTTATTTTAGTTTTGAATACATTCAGCTTATAAATACTTGATGTTAATTTGTGAGCATAGCATGTCGTCAACATTTAGCTAGTTAGTGAAGTAACTGTGAAGAATGAACTCATCGGCTATTTATTTCTATCATTATTGGTTCGTTGCGCGCTATTTATCATTCCGCATTATCTTACGAGATTAAAGATTAACTATAAAACGAAACGAATAAAAAATTGATATTTTTCATTCAGTGACAATAAAGAAGAAAATCCGAGAAGTCACAACGTTTTTAAATAGATTTTAAGAATCCGATTCGCGTAGTTCAGAAATGTACTGATTAGATTAAGATTAAAAACAAGGAACTTCAATTGAACTCTAGTCGCGTGAGGTATATAAGCATGTATCTCCAGAAAAATGACATTTCCCACACGACAAGCATTATCGAATGGTCGATCAGTTGGGCGAGTGAAAGCATCCTCGGATACCGGCGTGACCCAGCCGCTTTGTTACCTTAATTAGACGATTTAAATTAGATAATCATTACACTCAGGTGCAGACTTTCGTCTCTACTTTGTTGTTGATTAATATATACGTCTAATAAAAATAACTTTCACCCAACAACTGACAAAATATTGATTGTTATTTAACAAATAGGTGCTACGTTTCTTTGTTATTACTTACTTATAGTTACTTTGTTTTTAAAATGATGTCCACGGTCTTGTCTTAACTTCGCACAGTTGTATATATATATATAATAGACGTTCAAATGTTTACTTACATAAAATAATTTTACAACTATTTTATATAATTAACTCAAGATAATTAAACAAGGTTTAATGAATATATTCTTAGATAATGGAGTCCGCAGATGGTTTATTATATTAAATACAAGGATAAAGGATAAAGTACAAGCATAGAGTGCAAATATCAAGAAAACTGAACTTATTCAAATGGAATCTAGTCTGATCTAGGTTGTGTGAAGGCTTGGCTGGCGTCGAGTGCAACGCTTTTAGTATACAAATGTACCACTTGGCATTTTGCAGCCCCATTTGCATAGTAACCCAACCTAAGGTGATAAATAACGTTTTATCAACAAAAAGTGTTCAATCTCTCGAACAACGGAATCGTCGATGCCATTGATGTTTTGAATTTTTTAGACAGATTTCGATTTACATAGCTGTCATTGGTCCGGGCCAGATACCAGTTTCTAGCGGTCCAGTGATGGAATTCAGAGGTTAGATAAGTCACAGAAGAATGACGTCACTTTACATATCTAGAGAGTCTAATATGACTCATTATGTTATCACGGGGATGACACTTACCTAGAGCAATTTTAATTGTAAAACACTATTTATATACCAAAAAATCGTCAAAATCGATAGAGTCGCAATGAAAAGTAATTACAAGATTTGCTCGTAAGTATAGGATATAATATTTTCAATAAATCAAATATATTGCATCCTCCATGTCTGTTTTCACATATTTACTTCCTACTTTTATCCATTTAAACTCGAAATTAAGAAGTCAGAAGTGTTCATGTGCCTACATTTTTTTATATTTGGATTTCCTAAACGTTAGGTTAAAAAGATTTTATTTTTTTTTAAAACAAATTTAGGCGAAACGATTTCGCTAAAACAATAAAATCTATTTTAGACTGAGATCTACTTGAGACTCTTAATAAACTTTAACTTGGTTTATTACTGTAGGATGTTCACCCAGGACCAGCGGTATGTCTGATGTCATGACATCGCCGCCCACCGATTGCTCATAATGACCATTTATATATTTTAATAAAGTTTTTGCTACATGATCCCGCATAATGACCTGTTTCATGTAGATACGCTTCATAGATTTGAAATATAGATATTTTAGAATGTTCGTTTGGAAACCCTTTCACTCAGCCTTTTTGTAAATGTTAGTAGGTAAATGATTTTACAGTCGGATAAATTATGTTCAGATTTGCTATTTGAAAAAAAAAAAACGAATGTATAAGTCAGCACCACCACCGGTGATTCAGAAAAAACTGTGGATGAACAAACCTCATTCTAAACTGCAATCTTATTACAAGTGTCAAATAGATCATCAAAATACAGAGCAATATTATCTTCATAATCTTGTGTAAATCCTGTGGATCTTTCCGCACCCGAGTAATTTTTAACCTTCTTTATTTATGATTTATTAACAACCTTAGGTACAATCTAATACATAATTCAACCGTAGAACTACTTTGTTGGTTTTCCTGGAACCTACCTAAATGTAGAGTTTCAAATAGCATTGTGTGTATGATGTTAGTAAACTTTTGTGAAAAGCCATATATAGCATTCAAATTGCCTTTCCTTACTGCATACACACAGTCAAAATATAATTAATATCGATAAGAAAAATGAGAAAAAGAAATGTAATCAAATAGAGATCGTCCTTTCATTCATCATACGGAGGACAGTCCGTATTCACAGCCCTCTAATCGATTATGAAACTAAGATCAACTCTCCAATTTTCGTTTCTCGATGATATATCGCCTGTCCAAAATTTTCTATAGCAAATTCCAAAACTTGATGGTTCCTTTATCTCGGATAATAATATTCACTTTGTAAGTTCGTGGGCGATATTGCTCGGCGGGAGGCCATCTTATTAAATTTGTTGTTTTGCATCTATCTGTCCAGACACCGGACGGTAGGTATTAAGATTTAATAAAGAAAACCGTTATAATACATTTCGTTGTGTCTTTCTCATTCATGTTAAAATGAGTTAGCCATGTTTAGATTGCCTGGTTTTTGTCGAATGATGACATAAAGATTTTCGGAATAATATTTTTATTAAATATCTGTATCAATAAGTGCATAATGCTTTATATGCATGCATCCTAACCTTAACTAATATTATAAATGCAAAAGTAAGTTTGTTTGTTTGTTACCTCTTCACGCTTCATCTATTACTGAACCAATCTTCCTGAAATTTTGTATACACATAGTTAGAAGTACGGAGAAGGACATAGGCTACCTTTCATCCCGGAAAAAAAGCACTGTTCCTGTGGGAAATTCACGCGGGCGAAGCCGCGGGCAAAAGCTAGTACGTATATAAAACTAGCTTTTGCCCGCGGCTTCGCCCGCGTGAATTTCCCACGGGAATAGTGCTTTTTCCCGGGATAAAAAGTAGCCTATGTGCTATTCCAGGTCATTATCTACCTCTGTACCAAATTTCATCGAAATCCGTCCAGTAGATTTTGCGTGATTGAGTAACAAACATCCTCACAAACTCACAAATTCACAAACTCACATCCAAACTTTCGCATTTATAATATTAGTATGGATACTGGTACTAAAACTAAATGCATTTGCATTATTTCAATTTCTTTACGTAATATTGTGTTCTTTTGATGTTATTAAGCATGGGTGGATCTTCCATTAATTTTGGCTATCAGTGATCGTGATGCTGCGCCATATCGTCTGCGCCCTCTGTCGGTTGTTTTCGGCGACACATATCTAGATAATGTCTGGACCATTCGCCTTTTGTGGGACCGCTTTCCCAAAAGAGAAGATTTTATCCGACTTATTTCAATTTCGTGTGAGATAAACATGAAAGAGGACGCCCCTGATATCTTTTGATATTATTTTAAGTGATGTAAGAAAAGTGATTTAGCGATGTCATAGTTTCCCACGCGAATCGTTGTTGATTTATTAAAATAGGTATTACTTTAATCTGCATATTAAAATTTAAGACACCTACTCTCATTTCGTGTTTTTATTTGACTTGTATAGATAATATCAAGTATTTCAATTTAATTTAATTCAATTTAGTACCTACCAATTTCAATCTAGAAATTAGTCAAGGATTAAATAAAATATTTAATCTGTTTACATTGATTGTCGTAATAGGTAACAGGAGAAATTTTAAAATCATAAACATACGAGTAAAATCATTTAAACTTGTCAGACAAGTATGATAATATCGCGCGCCATTGAAGTCAAAGGTTCTAAAGTCAGACAAAAATGGCAAAGGAAACGTTGTTACATAAGGTGTTTACTTTAAATTATACTTATATTCTCTTGTTTAGCCTGAGAGATTCGAAGTAAAAATATTCCTTCTGAAACTCTAGGATGGGTAATCAGGGTATAACTTTGCTTCTCATACATAAACAAATCTTATTAAAAATAACTGAAGTAGATTTGTTTTAGTAATGTGTTCAAAGTTATTACTTTAATCTGATTATACATGAATAATATTTTCGTTTTTGAATAACGTAGGCGTAGTTTGTTTATGAGGAAAACCATGGCTGTCTGTCCGTACACGTATTCCTTAACTTAGCGAATCCGAACTAATATTATAAATGCGAAAGTCAATTTGTTTGTAACCTCTTTATACTTTGTCTACTGAAATTTCACTTACACATACTTAGGAGTACTAAGAAGGTACTTTTTATCCCATGGGATCTTAGCTAGTGTTGTATAAAATGTTTCTACTACCATTTGAAGGTGTCAGGATCACGTATTCGTCGTGCTAAAATGAGACGGCAATTCTGTAGAAATGTCTAGATCAGACCAAGTTGAAGAGGGTGCACGAAATTCGTTTGGCATTGCATAGTAGTTACTCAACAAATGGAGCAATCGGCTTTTACCGACAATGTTGCAGATGATACTACAAATTAAGGTTTAAATAGAAATTACACTACTCACTATATTTTTTGAGGATGTTTGACTATTATATACACAACACATATATATGTATTGTGTATAATTCTTACGAATACTTATACAACAAAAACTTAATCTTATGACAAATTTATTTTGTAATTTAAGTGATTCAATTACAATTATAGATAGTAATTAGTATAATTGATTAGATTTTATTAAGTATTTGCAATGTTACAGTTGCATAGTTTACTGTTGCTGTGTACTTGCAGTGTAACATGTTTCGTTATATTTTTTTTAAATTAGCAAAAAAATGCTAACAAATATTATAAACGCGAAAGTGAGTTTTTTTATTGTTTTTCTTTTTTATTTATTTATAATTGTTACCTCTTCACGCTTTATCTTCTGAACCAATCTTCCTGAAATTTCGCATACACATAGTTCGAAGTACTGAGAAGGACATAGGTTATGTTTCATTCCGGGAAAAAGCACAGTTCCCGTGGGAAATTCACGCGGGCGAAGCCGCGGGCAAAAGCTTGTTAATTATAAATTTTGAATACAAACTATGTTTTCAGAATATGTGGTGTAGAAGGTAGAGCTATATGTGCATGACGTTAGCTTATCTCATTGTTGATTAGAAATAGCATATATAAATGGAAAGGGAATCAATTTTTTACCTATTTATTAAAAAAATGCTTATCTCTAAAAAATCTTAAAAATTTAACTCAGTCGCATGACTGTTGCTCTACGTTCAAAATTGCTGCATTTGTCTAACCAAAATGCATTTTAATATTATAGTATCTCCTGCGTGATAATAAGTCAATGACTATTGAACTGATAAGAGAGTTTGCATATCTGATAATGTGAAAGTGGTAAATATTGTCTGTGTGTGATATCATACCTTTCATAAGATATATTTATTTGCAAAACACATGTAAATTAATACAAAATTAATGTAAAATTAGAACCAATGTGATATTGAAGTGTGGAAATAATAAAAATTATAAAAAATCCTACATATATATGAAATATCTGTCAGAAAATCATGAAAAAATTAAGGGATCCTTTAATAAGTTAAGTAAGGAGAATTTTATTTCATAGTATATTTTGGATACCAAACAACAATAAAATTGTAGAAGGTGATAAATGCAGACGAAGTTTATCATTTAATCATTGTAGCAAAGACTGAGAATGTGGATAGAGTGACTTAACCTGATAAGAATACTGTCACAATCTTGGTAAGTATAACAAGACCTTTTTTCAGCAGGCTACTTGCGGTTACCAGTAGAAAGCAACCGACGCAAACCGGTGTAGTTTCCGTTCATTCCAATGTACTAGAAATTGCTTAAACATTTAAAGTTATATAAATTGTTAAACGTAACGTTAAATATATAAATTGCTTAAACGTTTTAAATAACTTAAAAAAATAAAAAAAATTAACTAAGTTTTGTGACTTTTTACAGCGCATATTTTTATATTGACCCTTTTTTATTATTTTTATTTTTATAGACCCTAGTTTTACATTTATAATATTTTAACTTCTCATGTGACTCAATTATTAAAAAATATATAAATACAAACCTACTTAAACTACATTCAAATGTGACTTTAATGATATCTTTATACGTGCATAACTGTTGCTTAACCTTCAGCATAAAACTGGAATTAAATTTAAGAGCTGCTTAAAACAATGTTATATTTCACCCAGTTGTGCACGCTCTGTATAATTGGCTATACGTTTTATTGCGTTTTAAAACATACGCAAGATATCTGTGGCGGTTGTAAAATACCTGCATGTTGGCATGCATTGTAAAGTAAGTAGCTTCCTTTCCATAAAAATGTGCGTTTTAATAAAAAATTATTTAAACACTTCCGTAGGTGTTCACTTACTTACTTTTATCTCAACGGTTCCACAAAAACCTGACAAAACCCATTGAAATCTAAATATTTAACAGACTATTAATTCGTAATTAAAACCCACTCATCTTTTGAGTTTCTAAATAGTATTTGAACATGTTTTTATAATTACAATAGATATATTATATAGATAGAGGCCCCGCCCGCGTTCCACTATATCACTCTCCAGTTCTCCTATTTCCACACAAAAAATCTCATCAACCTGTTGCTTAGTTTTGACGTGGAAGAAAGACAAACATACAAACGCATATATTTTAGGTTGGATAGTATGAATGATTTTTGATTTACCTTTTTATCAAAATTACCAACTTATAACAGTTTTGAATCGTAAACAAATGCTATAGTTTCGAACGTAGTGATTATATACTCTTTGGTTTCAAACTGTGTTGCAGTTGTTTACCATTACCAAACCAGAAATTATTTGATTGATATAATTTTGATTTGCACTTAGAAAGAACATCAAAATAAAAAAAAGTCTCCTTAATAATAGCGTGCAGATTACGAATGAATTTATATTTTATGTATTATTATGACGATATTACGACACATCGAATAGTGGAATAACGGAGCTTCACATTAACCTCATGTATCGTGATAAATACGCATACATTTGAATATTTATTATCTGATAAGACATTCCAGTAAAATCACTGCTATAAGTAATATATATTTACACTAGCTTTTGCCCGCGGCTTCGCCCGCGTGAATTTCCCACGGGAACGGTGCTTTTTCCCGGGATAAAAAGTAGCCTATGTGCTATTCCAGGTCATTTTCTACCTCTGTACCAAATTTCATCGAAATCCGTCCAGTAGATTTTGCGTGATTGAGTAACAAACATCCTCACAAACTCACAAACTCACAAACTCACAAATTCACAAACTCACAAACTCACATCCAAACTTTCGCATTTATAATATTAGTATAGATATTCTTATTTAATTTGGTTAACAATTAAAATTATTCAAATTTTGCATCTGTTAACCACCAAATTATAGGACCTACCAGTTTGGTTAACAATTAAAATTATTCAAATTTTGCATCTGTTAACCACCTAAATATAGAACCTACCAGTGATACCAACTTTCTACTTGTGATACCAAAATGAATCAAGCAGAATTCAAGAATTCAGTTGGTTACCAACCTTTTAATTACCAGAATCCATCCTTAGACATGTAATAGCATTTAAATCTCTGATTTAAGCGGCCTTTCAACAAGTTAGCAAACAACAAACATGCGATCACTTGTAATTATTGTCTTCCAAGACCTAATTGGTAATTACATGATTAATGCTTTTGAGAATTTAATTATACCTTTTGTTCATACTTATTAGTGTTTTTACTACTTTGCTAGAAAATAGTAAAAATTATTAGAGAATTAAAAACTGACTGCATTAATTTGTTCAATTAGTCTTACTTTGTACAATATACTTGACATACGCATCAAATTCGTATATGAAAATTAATCTCTTTGAAATATCCGTTATTATTCATACAATTACATTTTTGAGTAAGATAATTTTGAAGCATTGAATAGCGACTGTCCAATTAAGAATGTAGTATGTATGTACCGTTTACATTATGAAGACACCGTTCCAATAGATGTGACCTCTCGTATTGTAGTAGGTTACGGTGTAAAGATTCAATTATGAGATATCGCTAAACAATACCATATGCGATGCAACGTTTCTTTGTGTACTCAGCGCTTAACAACAGTTGGAACGAAAACGCTGACTTTGTGTTTGCACTCATTTTGGAATTGTGAGTTGCGAGGCCATTTCTGTACGGCCAACAGTACATCGACCTACCCAAATTCATTTCAGATACGCTGCTGTTACCATTGCATAGAGGACCATGCGGGGAAAGTTATCATGTACTTGACTGTACGTCATGTACAGACTCGAATAAATGCAATTAGTGTTTCCTGAAGCACTTGAATTAATCCAGACATGCAGATATGGATGTCAGTTTGTTTTGTTCTGTTTTTACGTTAAAATAATACACGCGCAATTTTGGTTTTAATATATGTTTAATGTACAAAGAAGTATTTATATTTTATGAATAAATTTTAATAAGTACATTTTCGTACAATTTTCATACAATGTTTAAGTAACCACGTAGGTACGCAAATTCCTTACAACATTGTGGATACTTCGATAGAGTATGAATTTTGCACGGAAATATGTCTGTCATTATTATCCATTTCATTACCATACTACTATCACGACGTTTCGCAGAATCCACGGTAAAGTTGAGGCTTAATTTGGAAATTGTCGAGAGCCGTGAGAATTACTGGCACTGGCCCTTTGAAACGGGACACGGGAATAACGGTCCTGCGCCCGGGGCGATATGCTAATACGCCGGCTCTCGCGACTGCCGGCGACGCAAGACGCAGCGCCTGCGCCGCCTCTGGTACTACTAACCTACATCCCGCTCGGGCCATGATGCGACTGTTTGTGGTCAACACGTTCCCAAACACGCTCGTTATACTTTCATATTGATCGACGAAAGTTCTCGGTGATCATGCTTAAGTTGGTAGGCGGAAAACGTAGGTGTAACCAATTGACTATAAAAACAAGGTTTTAGAAAATTATGTAGGTATTCATTGCTTTGGCACCAAACTTAATACTTATCTATACAGACTTACCATAAAAAAAATTAAAAAGAAAATAAAATGAGTAATTGTATCAGTAGTATAACGAAATCAAGTAAATCTAATTATAAACTTGAATTATCTCGGCATGTTTAAGTGCACTGTAACTGTGAAAGAGAGAGGCCGTGCGCATTTCTCGCGTGTGTATCGTCCGCGAAAAGTTAATCATTATAGTATTTTTGTTGCGCAAGCTTATCAATATTTTTCTCTTGCAGATTCATCACGCCCGATATCGGTGATTAAAAGAGGCGCGGGCGCGCGTTATACGCGGTATGGCGACTGAGGCGGCAGCTGAGGACTTTATCACCATAGTCCCCGTGGGCGAGGGCCGGCCAGTGGTACGGGACTCGGCCTTTGTTACCGTACTTACTGTAGGAGCGGCAGCTGGGGCAGCTGAAGTTATTGTAAGAAGGCCAAAGGGAGAGCGACTGGGACTGGGACTTAAGTTTGAGGGTGGATCTGCAGCCGCTGAAAAAGTGAGAAGGCTACTGGTGCAGTCATGTGCGGAGAATAGTCCAGCTGCAAATGCTTGTGCACCATGGGGTAAATTAATACCTGGGGATGAGATTTTATCAATAGATGGGGTATCAGTATCAGAATTAACCAGGATAGACTGTGTACGACGTTTAAAAGATTCTGATGAGTCTTTGACTTTATTAGTTCGCCATTTTATTCCTGATGGAAAAACAGATCAAAATAAATGTAATGTGGACATCTGCGACAATGCGGTGACTAAACAAATTACTGATATTTCTAGACCAACTACTTTACCACCACCAGTACCTCCTCGAAAACTTGGTAAGAAAAATTCATTTAAAGATAAATCTACTCTGCATACTGTTGGAGAGCAAAATAGCGTTAACAGTGATGGCAATATGGCCAATGAAAAAGAACTAAATGGACATAACGGTTATAATACTATGACAAAATTATCACGAAAATCATCTTTTGACAGTCATATCCATCGACAAAATAAAGAAAGTATCGCTTATCTAAAAAAAGGATCCCCTGAAGAAGTTCGACGATTGGTTCGTCGACTGTCGGATGGTAAAGCTATGCCACCAGAAGCAGAAGTATATATTGACTTACTTTCTAATGAGTGGGAGAGATGTGTATTGTTGGCAGATACGGAATCGGATGATACTGGCAGCTCTATATCTACGGTTGTTGATAGATTGGGTTCTATGACTAGTTCCGTAGAAAACAGCATTCCATCTACACCTACGATGCAAACTAAAACGATCGACATTCAAAAAGTTTTAAATTGTATTGAAAATATTGATTCAAATATCTTAAAAGATATTACTACTAATAGATTTATAGAACGTCCGGTCGACAAACACGAAATAAATAAAGAATTGATCACATCTGAAACAGTTAAAAAAATTAATACTGTTAGTGGCCAGGAGAATAATTCAGAAATAACCGAAGAAACATTATCAACATTACAAACATTCCAGTTTCACGATAAAAACAATAATAATACTATAGTCCATAACAAAGCGAGTATGACTGAGACAAATATGAGAAGCGAAATGAAAATAAATGAAAATAAATCAGAGTTGGTTCCGGAGAAGCCTAAACCTATGCCTAGAAATACAAAAGTGGAGCGATCTGCAAGTGAAAAGAAACCGAGACCAATACCAGTACCAGATATTCCCCCGCCCCCGATACCAGAACAACTATTGACTCCAACAAAGAAAAATTGTATTGAGACATGGTTGCAACGATCTGAAGCGGAAATGAATAGTGGAGAAAAGATGGAGGATAGTATTGCACCAGAAGCCTTACCAAGACTTATAGACTTTGTACCTAAACCTCAGTTCAAAGAATGCCCTGAGCCCGCCCTGACTAGGCCAACAGCTCCTCCGCCGCCGCCTCCAACGGAAACTCGAGAAGATGGCTCCGGAGCTTCCCTGGACACTATTGGCGAGCTGGACGAGTCAAACGACGTCACAGATAATGCGTAAGTAATGAATTTTTAAAATTTTTGCGATTACAGGTAATTAAAAATGATAGAACTAACGGATTATATAAACTACGTCAGAGGCTATGTAGGTATGTACTAATTAGATATTAATTTGGATTGAAGCGCATATTGTTGCCACTTAGCAATTAGTAGCTTAGCTAGTTATTTTTTTTACTAAGCTTTACACGTGTGTTATCTAATCTAACCGTTAAATACTTAGTTAAAAAAAGCAAAAACATTGTTAACAAATGTCATTAGCAGTCACTGTTACATGCAATTAACGGTGAAACAAATGAACTGCACAGATTACAACGAGAATTTATGTTTTGCTGTTTAACAAGAACGCTATGCAGATATGATCAATTAACTACTAGATGCTGGTGATTTTGAGGTTGGAGTTGATGGACCCGGCGTTTAAATGTCATAAGCTCCATTATAACAAGTCGTTCTTGCAATACTTTGATGTAACTACTTCAATTGTATGAGGTTTTAAATAAAAAGATATGTTTAATGACAAAAGGCTAAGTACTAGCAGGATTTCTAACAAAGAATGGATCAAAATCGTCATTGGACCATGTGGCAAGCTCCCTAGTAGTATAGTTACACTTTCCAAGAACTCTTAATTTTCCCATAACGTCGATTCAAACTTGTCATATTACTAGACTTTATAACTTCTATGACACAGAAATCGTAGTGTTCTTTAATTACTTATCTAGATAAAGGCTAGTAAAGCTAACAAACAAAAACTAATTTCTTCAGGCATACATAACTCCCCTCCATTTTCCACTAATTACTCATAGTGTTACGAGCAAAGCGGTTTGCAGGTCGGCGGCTCCTCTACTTAACGCCCTAATTATTAGTATTTACCAACAAGAAATTATGGAGGTATTTTCGTCACTACGGTAACGAGAAATACAATACCTACTTATATTAAATATACCTATTCCAATGATTGTGACAGTTTTAATGTAGATAGATTAAAAACAATAAAATTTACCTATTGTGTGTATGTAATAATTATCCTCCTCCTATAATTGAATTCCTCATAGCTAAGGGTCATGAAACACACTACCATTCTCATGTCATCATCGTTTCACACACTAATTGATAAATAGTTTCAATGTCCATATTGTAAAATATAGGTAATTATCAACTAGGTGCAGCTTTCTTCACGATTTTTTTTACCAATTTCCAAGTTCCTAAAAATAGAGTCAAGAAAATTATAACTTCTTAATTGTTCCTTAGTAACACATACAAGATACAAAGAGTTCCTAAATAGCAAGAAAATGTATACGAGGAATGAGAATTAATTAAGTTTAAATCAAATAAGTAGTTACTTTAATACTGTTAGTCAATCAAGTTAATATGGAACGAGCATAGCCAGCTACTGTTTTGTGGAAATTTAATTTGAAATCGCGAGCCAGCTATCCATGTAGGAAAGTAGGTTTTCACCTAGGGGAAGTAATCACTAGTTGCAATTGAAAACAACCATTTACAACTAGTCGAGCCAACGATTACGGATTAACCTTTCATTTCTAACGGAAATGGATTTCAATGTATTCCCGCTCCACGTGGGTGGCCCTCAAACATATGCATCGAAGAGCAATAATGAGCTTTCCTATGTCGCATTTTCCATTTTATTATCGTCATCGTAACGATCAATATATTACGGCCTTGAAGTAATTTTACTGTTATGTCTCTTGGTACAGTTAACACTACTTCATTCAACCTACGCAAATTCGTTGCAAAATCACCGCTATTACCTCCAAGTAGAGATTCATGAAAGGCAAGCTTTTAAAACTGTTGGCTTGAAAACCAGCAGAACCAAAATAGCATATCTGTTCTATGATTTCGGCGGTATTTCTGATAAAGGAGCTCTTGCTATTTGATAACTGCATGCTTCCTGTTTGCTCTGACTTAAGATATTTGGGCTTCTTATACCAGTATGATGGTGAATTGGGTCAGTGCGGTCCCAGATAAGGGGATAAGGTTAGAGCAGATAGATGACAATAAGAGTTGATGACATTTTATTTGTTTGTAAACTCTTTATTGAACATACACACAAGAATAATAAAAAAGATAGTGCAACAAAAATAGAGGCGTAAAATGGGCGGACTTATCCACAAAAGAGATTTCTTCCAGTCAACCAAGACAGTTAACTGTACCATTAAATTTTATACTTAGAACCCATGCCATGTTATTGGTTAGCTATCACCAACAACGAATTGTAATATATTAGAAGACCATGAAATATACAATTCAATAACCATTTAAATTATGAAACATTTATGTATAAAGTTACTAGAGAAATTCCATTTAAACTTACTGGTGACTTTTCTCCGAAATAAACTTACATAAATTGACTTTGAGTTTGTGTCATGTCATGATTCCGGATAACAAAAACACAATAAATTAATACTCGAAATTTTATTGTCAGATCTATTCAGAGGCCAGAAAGTGTTGATAATTATTTTACTTGACTACCTCAAGCTAGAAATGTATTTGTATGTGTAAATGTGTTACTCAATACGTATAAAACGTTGTTCTGCGAATTATAATAAAATTTTATACAAACCGAATAAATAGGGCCCTGAAATTCCAACGGGAACAGGATATTGTGGCTTTTGTGTTCTGCTGTACAGGACAACTATTGGTGAATTTTATCTACATTCTAATAGCTGTGCTTTTTTACAATATACTTCCGAATCATATTCATACGTGCAATATCAGCGATGTTACTGAAATCGCTTTATTTTATGCATTCCATCAAGACAATAATAATAAAAGTAGGTCATTGTTTTGTCCGAATACAATACTTTTACAAGTTGCACAGGAACAAAAGCTTTGAACAAAGAAGGAAATATTTTATTCGGAACGTTGACACACATAGAGTTTTCTCTATTTTCATACAAACTAGCGGGTAATAAAGGCGGGGTTGGGGGACGCGGGGAGGGGTTGCCAGCCATCTGCTACCCGCCTGGCGCCCTCCTGTACCTACTGAAAATGCAGCTCGCCTATTACACTAGAAGCCTGGATATACTTGTCTATAAACCTTATACTTTATTATGCACAAAATTTACTTAAACAAGCTTCTGCTTCGTTAATATTTTTTTGCCAATATTTGAGAACCTACTTAGTTACTGCTTGGTGGAAGTATTTAGTTAGTTTTTGGCGAAAGCGAAACTGTTGTATTAGCTAAGTCAACATTATTATGATTGCTACTGTGTGGCACTGTTTACCTAGTAATTTAAATATTGTTTATTTTAATATCATCAGACCTTACAATAACATTTTGATTACCCCTTGACTCTGTCGCAATACGATTTTGTTTCAATGTAATTTGTAAATTGAATTAACAAATTTATCAATGGGGAAGTAAGGTCAATATAGTCATCAACATTGAATAAACAAATGTATCTTATCTTATCTTAACACGCGGGGTCCGAGGTCCAGAAGTACATCAAACCTTGGGTTTTTTTGTACTTACCCCAATGCCTTACTCACCCGCATCGGGAATTCTGAAGAAGGACTGCATGACCTTCAGAATATCACCTGTTGCGAAGTGCCTATAGTCCTCCAGGTACGCTGATCCCAGGAGGTCCAGTCGCTTGTTTGCCGACGAGTCACAATAACACAAAATATGCTTAATGGACTCCTCTGCTTTCGCACAAGCCCTGCACAGAGGGCTGTTGACAAGTTTTAATTTGTAGAGGTGACTGCGATTTTCAAAGTGTCCAGTCAAGGCCCCAATCAGAATTCTTGTCTGTATTCTGCTATACTTGCAGATTGCTTGATATGATGCACCTGGTGTTGTCTTCACCAAGCATTGCCTTTGAATGTGTAAGTCCATCCTATGCATTCCATTTGAAACTATGTCTATCTTTGACATATGCATTAATTGCCGTAGTTACCATCCCATATGACAGCCCTACAAAGGGTTCAGGCCCTATTAAAGACTCATTTGAACCCTTCCTTGCCAACTCATCCGCATTCTCATTCCCCTCAACCCCAATGTGACCCGGTACCCAAACCAGCCTAAGTCTGTTCCGCCTACCTAAATTATTTAGGGACATTATGCAGTCAGAGACCAGTTCAGAGCCAACCCTACTGGAGTCGAGGGCAGCAAGTGCGGATTGGCTGTCGCTAAGGATGTAAATCGTGCGATTTTCTTGTCCTTCCTCTAGGTTCAATTTAGCACAGACAGTGATTGCATACACTTCCGCCTAAAAGACGGTTTAAAGTATGGTAAGAAGGTTTGCCTTAGCACTTGACCTAACCCAGCTGGTGGACCAAGCAACGCGTATACCGGATTTCGCTGGCCATACACCCAATTGCCTTGACTTGTTGCTGACAAATGACCCGCACAGACACTCTGTATCCATCTCAGCACCCCTGGGTACGTCCGATCACTGTGTGGTGAAAACCGTATCTATCTGCTCTCCTCCAGATGATAGTCCTCGGGGCTTGAGGCGAGTCTGGCGATACGAGTCGGCAAACTGGGATGAGATGCGAGGTTTCTTTGCATCTTACCCTTGGCAGCAAACGTGCTTCTCTTCGAGTGATCCCTCGCGCTCTGCTGATGCAGTTGCAGATGTGATTAAGCAGGGAATGGAATATTTCATCCCATTCTCCGACATTCCGCTCGGTCACAAAGCCCGTCCTTGGTATAACGCGGACTGTGTTCGTGCTGACGCTCTAAAGCAGTCTGCATACCAAGCCTGGGTGCAAGCACGCGATCGCAAAGAATCTGCGCGGAAAATTCTCAGACAGAAGAGAGCCTTTAACTGCGCCCAAAAGTCGTGCAAAAGGGTTTTGCGCAAGGCTAGATTCAACCATGTGAGCCGAATAGGAGCGAAACTAGCGACCTACCCCGCGGGCAGCAAGCAGTTCTGGTCCCTATCGAAATCGGTTGAGTCTAACTTCTGCCGTCCGTCACTGCCTCCCATGCAAAAGCCTGATGGTTCACTGGCTCACTCTGCAACTGAGAAAGCAAATTTATTTGCTACTCAATTTGCAAATAATTCGCGTCTCGACTCTGGCTCTAAGCAACCACCTACCATACCTCGTTGTGATTCATCAATGCCAGAGATGACAATCCACAATAAAGAGGTCCGTAGAGTTCTACTTAATCTAGACGTGAATAAAGCTAGTGGTCCGGACGGTATACCTGCAAAAGTTCTGAGGTGTTGTGCGCCCGAGTTGTCTCCAGTACTGACGCGCCTGTACCGCCTGTCTCTCTCTTCCAATGCCGTGCCAAAATCTTGGAAGCTTGCCAATGTGCAACCAGTGCCCAAAAAGGGAAATCGCGCCGACCCCCTTAATTATCGACCCATCGCGATTACCTCCATACTATGTAAAGTTATGGAAAGGGTTCTCAACAAAAAGTTGCTCGCGTACCTAGAAGAAAATGATCTCCTCAGTGATCGTCAATATGGTTTCCGCCAGGGACGATCTACTGGGGATCTTCTTGTGTACGTGACACACTGTTGGAGCGAGGCCATCGAGAAACACGGTGAAGCACTTGGTGTTTCTCTTGATATCTCGAAGGCTTTTGACAGGGTTTGGCACGCTAGTCTGCTGAGCAAGCTTCCAGCTTACGGCATCCCCGCTGGCCTCTGTAGCTGGATAGCTGACTTCCTGAGTGAACGATCGATCAAAGTGGTCATTGATGGCTGCTCGTCTGATCCAATGGATATTGACGCCGGTGTTCCTCAGGGGTCTGTCCTCTCCGCAACGCTTTTCCTGCTGCACATCAATGACCTCCTTACACCCGGTATTGTTGGGTATGCAGATGACAGTACTGTTGTGGAGAGGTACTTGTCCAATGCAGGGATTGACGGGGATCAGTTAAAACTGGAAAGAAGTACCATGGTTGAGCGAACTGACCTGACGCTAGACTACGTATCCCAGTGGGGAGAGAGTAATCTGGTCACTTTTAACGCTTCTAAGACACAGGCATGTTTATTCACCGCAAAAAGGAGCCCTTTCACCCTGGCTCCTACTTTTCGGGGTGCATCGGTTCCTATAACCGACAAGCTTGAACTCCTTGGCATGGAGTTGACTAAAAGTCTCAACTTCGGCACCACCATCGAAACCAAAGCCCAAACAGCTGCCAAAAAGCTGGGTATTCTCAATAGAGTTAAGCGCTACTTCACACCTGGACAGCTTCTTACTCTGTATAAAGCTCAAGTCCGTTCTTGCATGGAGTACTGCAGTCACCTTTGGGACGGCTCAGCGAAGTATCAACTGGCCACTTTGGATTCGGTGGAACGCAGAGCCAGGCGAATAATCGGCGATGAAAAATTGACGAAATCTAAGCTCCACAGCCTAGCTCATCGTCGAAAAGTTGCCTGCTTGTCGGTTTTCTACCGATTGTACTTCGGCGAGTGTGCTCACGAGCTGCATGAGCTCATACCACCTGCCCCTTTCTTCAATCGGACAACCAGACGCACTGCGGGCTATCATCCGTTCTTAGTCAATATTCCCCCCCGCACGCACCAAGCGCTTTTCGTCATCGTTTTTAATGCGCACAGCGAAGCAGTGGAACTCCCTGCCTGCGTCTGTGTTCCCGAGCACATACAACCTGACTCTCTTCAAAACCAGAGTGAATAGGCTGCTTCTGGGTAAGCTCGCCACATCGTAGACCTCATTTCTGTCCTCGGACAAGATTGTGGTCAAGAGCAAACCCATCTTTAATAAAAAATAAAAAAAAGACGGTCGAGAATCGTCCCATGCTCTGATACAGTTGTCAGTCCGTCGAAAAGATGCCTGCTCCTGTTCCTTGGTTGGTTTTAGACCCATCCGTGTACCAGATTAGGCAGTCTTTTTCTTGAGGTTTAAATTCTCCTTTCCATTCATCCCTTGTTGGGATATATGTCTTATTTTCTTTTGAAGTTATACCTCGGGAGAATCTTATCACTGCCCATGTGTAACATCCTTTCGAGATTCTGTGATACCTCCAGTAGTAGATGTCTAGTCCTTAGCGCATGCCTGTTCCACAACTTAGAAACAAATGTAACAAACATAGGTAGGTATGCAGAAACTGACGTTTCGATTTCATTAATTTCTTAATTAAAACATAACTAACAGTTCGTTGGCAGCATAACTTTGCGATGCAGTAACGTAAACTACAATTATGGATTCAATTAACGAATATTCATCAATACAGAAAAATCGTCACGGATTCATAGCATGAAATAGAAAGTATGATCGTTGTCTGACGTACGTCTGCCAATCGAAACAATAATATCTTGCATCAGTGTTCTGTACAGACACAGGTCGTGTATAACTTGTAACTAAACGACGGTATATAATAAATATCAACCATTGCAACAGGGTTCCTCATATATATTACCTGTTATAATAATGTACCTATTGGTAGAGTTTCATTATCATATCTAAAAATAATTAATTGGAAATGCTACAATTTTCCCCTCAATTTCTGCATCCGTTTCAAATGTTGTCTCAAATAAAAAAAAATCCTCTAGAGAATTTATCCATACTAATATTATAAATGCGAATGTTTGGATGTGAGTTTGTGAGGATGTTTGTTACTCAATCACGCAAAATCTACTGGACGGATTTCGATGAAATTTGGTACAGAGGTAGATAATGACCTGGAATAGCACATAGGCTACTTTTTATCCCGGGAAAAAGCACTGTTCCCGTGGGAAATTCACGCGGGCGAAGACGCGGCCAAAAGCTAGTTTTATAATATTATAGCGATAGTGATTGTAATTTTTTACACTCCTGACTAAAAAAAGAGTGTTATCTTTTCAGGGTTCATGTATGTAAGTATGTATGTAAGTTTCTTTATTCCACCAAAAGTCCCGGCTTAATAATGACATGAGAGGTATTGTCAGATTCCTTGCATTCCTCAGTACATAGGCTATGTAAGTTGTCATTCGTGTTGTTATTTTAAAATAATTAGCTTTTAAATAATTAGTTTACCAGTTGCATATACATACAGCCGCCATTAAAAGTAAATAATAACCATTTTTAAAACTCTACATTTCACGACTTACTTCTGAAGTTAACTAACGTAAAGAGTTGAGCCGAATAACTGTCAATAATAGCTAAGAAATAAGTGTAAGTATATAAATATATAATAATGTTACTGAATAAAGCTAATGGGTTTGTAAATCGTACATTATGCTCAAAGTTCAATTCACACTATTAAACGTCATAAAATTTTTAAAACTTTTAATAATGAAAATTTCCTGAAAAACTAAATAATCATTACTCCCATAATTTCAAGTTTTCTTTACTTAAAAAAAAAACAGAAATTTTAAACCAACTTTTGAACAGTTACAGTAAAATATTATATAATGGTATATTTACGTAACCTGTTTTTTAAATTCTCTATCATTGGAGGCATTGTTGTTTAATAAATAGGGTGATAAATTTTACTACGTAAAACAAAAGCTTGCTTCTTTATCTATCTCTCCCAACCAACTAACGGATAATTCATTGGTTGAGGTTTGTTTAAACTTGTTCGGTGGCACTGGGAACGAAAAATAAAATGAATACGGAACTAACATTTATTCTACTTCTTAACAAGTTAGTTCCATAATAATTTGATTTTTTGTATGGAACTACTTCTTATTTTCCAGTGTGTATACATAAGTGAGGGGTCGGTAAACATCCAATAAAACTGTTTAATCTTATATAAACATTCAGTATAATCTCAAAATTTGTTTCACTTATATCACCTAACGCCCAACAATACATGGTGACCCTGCCAGTCGTTATTTGAGACTCGAGTGCAAAACTACTGGCATAAACGGTTCCTGTAAATAGGTATATGAGTACCGGAGGTCGTGTCCGTTTTGCTCAAATTGTTTTACGGTGATGGCCGTTGGATGTGACCGTTCGAGGGAAATGGACTATCACATCGTGATTCGGTGTTATGAAAAATTAATTGATACTCTTTACGTAGGTTATTCTTCTCTAGTTTTTTATTTTTTACTAGTAGTTAATGCCGTGTGAACAGATAGCCGCCGGTCCGACTGTGACTCGACAGTTCTAATTACTTCTGTGTTACACAGAGAAATGGACTGGCTTATATAAGTGCACAGAGCTATATGAGAAAACTCATTCTTATTTTAATGTATATCGATCTGTTTTGTACTTAGCATGGTGATGTAATAGTATGTTAAATGTTAACTCGTTTTAAAGTTATTGCAATTCGAAAGTTATAAAAATAATTACAACATATTACATACATACATATTATCACGCCTTTTTCCCGTGGGGGTAGGCAGAGACTAGCGATTTCCACTTGCTACGATCTTTACAGATAAAAAATATTTTGACGTTTATTTTATACAACATATTATCTCTATGTATTTATGTGTAGAATGAAGAAAATTACGTTTTCAACACACTTGCTCGTAAAGTGGGTCTTATTACATCGAATTTAGGCCCATAATGCCATATATTACGAAGGTATTACAAATATATATTGCGGAGGTGTTTGGAAATAAAAATTACCATACTGTGCTATACAAAAGATAGAAAACTAATGCGTGTTATGAATTCCACAAAGCATTTTTAATTTAGCCGCATAATACATATAAGATCAAATAGGGAAAATAACAACAGTTTTTAAATAAGCAAAAATAATGATGTTTATACAGCCAAGCACTGGCTGTATGGCGATATACCATCCGCAGCGTGCACCGCGCGCTCCATGCGCACGGCGCGGGGCGGCGGGCGGCGGCACGCGAATAAAAAAAAAGATTATATTTATTATGTTGTGTGCGTTAGTTACATTTTCCGATATTCGCCGTGTTAGCATATTAATTTAATAAAATGTCGACTAGTATGGAAGAATATGTAAATTTAACTCCACCTGAAATCATTAACGAGGCGCGTAATGCAAGTAATATTTTATTGCCTCCAAAATTAAACGTAAGTTTTTAGCGGCATATGAATCTTTTATAAAGTGAAGGAATGACAAAAGGGCGCAATCGTTTTCCGACAATTAGATGTTAGGACCACATTATTTTTTTTTTACTCACAAGTGTGTTGAAAAACGTCGTACGAAACACGTGTCCATTTGGTCATTACGTACACTCGGCTTTATTAGCGCCTCATGTGCGTAATGACCAACTTTGCACACTTGTTTCGTAATGTACTATTACGATTTTTGTTAAATTGCTATCACTCTACATATCATTTTCTTTATCCTGCTGTTAGTGTAAACAAATATTATAGCTACTGCCCGGTGTTGCTTTTGACTTATTTGACTTAAGGTCCTAAGGCCCCCAGGTGGGGCAGAGGGCGTCCATAGTGCTTCTCCACTGGGATCTGTCTTGGGTGATCATGGTTACGTGGCCTCTACCCTCCGGTATGGAATAATTTTCTGGGGCAACGCCACAAAAAGTAATGACGTACTAATATTGCAAAAAAAGTGCATTAGGGCAATTTGCAATCTAAAAAAACAAGAATCGAGCAAACCACATTTTAAAAAGTTAAAGATTCTTACCTTTCCATCATTATATATTTTCGAGGTATCTCTCTTTGTAAAAAACAACATAGGATTATTTAAGAGGGTAGAAAGTCAACGTCGCTCTGATAAACTTTATCCGATATCTGCCAAAACTGTTTTCCTACATAACAGTATCTACTCAATGGCACCTAGAATCTACAACAAACTACCGCCACAAATTAGAACTTGCAACGAAATAAGTGACTTTCATCATCATCATCATCATCATCCACAGCCTTCCGTGACCCACTGCTGGGTATAGGCCTCCTTCTCGGTCCTGGGCCATCCTACTCCAGTTGTTGCCAGCAATATTCTTAACGTCGTCGACCCATCTAGCTGCCGGATGCCCTAAGTGACTTTAAACGCCTATTATTTGAATTTTTGGTAAACAAGTCGTATTATTCCGTAGAGGAATACCTGTCTGACCAATTTTGATTTAAACTTCTATGTGTTGTTATTTATATTTAAGTTTGTTGAGTAGATTGAATCTTTTTAATATTTTAATTGACAATTTTTTATACCATTATTTTAATTTTTTATTTTATTTGACATGCATGATTTATTTGTAATTTACATTTTAATTCAATTTATCTTATGGTTTTAATTGACATGCATGATCTATTAGTAACTTACCTCTTAATCTAATTTATCTTTGATTTTTGTATGCCAAATGGCGCAGCATGCAGAACTGTATTTTATAATTTTAAGACCCTAATGTACTCATGTCTGACAAAAAATAAATGAATTATGAATTATGTGATGCGCTTCGCCTCCGACCAAGTGAGCTCGATCGCCTTTAACTCCGCTGCGCTGCAGCGGTACGCCCCGTCAGGTCTGCTTGGGTCGTCCAACTTTTCTCTTGCCTTGCAGTGTCCACTCGAGAGCTTGCCTGGGAATATGCGTGGGGTCCCTACGAAGCGTTGGTTGTCCGGTGTTGCAATTAGTACTTATTCGAATATGTTTTATCGTTAACTAAAAAAGTTTACTTGGTTTTTATTTTAAGAAGCCTAGATTATTCACAATGGCACCAAAATAGACTGGCTACCACTGGAAGGTGTGCTATCCGATCTGCAGTCCCAAGTAAGGATCGAGCGAGGCGTATTGTTATTTTAACTAGAAACTTGACTCGTTTCTTGTTCATTTCCTTATAAGTAACGATTCTATACAGGTACTACACTGGTACGTATGAAATAAAGGCTGCATCACGAACATTTTCAAGGTTTTTAAGAATAGTTCCTACCCTGGTGGCTCAGCAAAGTTGAACACGAGAGAATACGTTTATTATTTTTATTATCATATGCAAGTAAAATAATCAAAATGGAGTAGGTTTGGTTAAAAAAATTGCTTTGACAGGCCAAAATTGCCTAAAGTTGAGAAGCCCTTTCCAAAAAAATGTGAACGTTATCATACTAGCTGTACCTACCCCGGATCTCTGTCCCGTGGGAATTCTGGGATAAAAAGTACCCTATGTGCTATTTCAGGTTATATTCTACCCGTGTACCAAACTTCATCAAACTGCGTCAAGTAGTTTGTGCGTGAAAGAGTAACAAAAACCTTTTCTCATAAACATTCACATTTTTATTTTTAGTAGAATAAAAGCTTCTTACTTAGCATGTACTTCGTGAATCTGGCTATCATATACTTACATTAATATTTCAGAGACAGATATTAGTTCTTTAAATAAAGCAGAAATATTCCATCAAAATAAAAATCGAAATCAAATAAAAAATCTAAGTATTTCAGTGTTTTTCCTTTTACAATGTTCAGTGTGGTGATCCATTAAAATTTCAAAATCATAGTGATGCAATGCGGGGTGTCATGCAGCGATATTGCAGAAGATCCGGGTGACGCATGCCTACTTACAACCTATTTGTGTAAAACCAAATTTTTGCTAGCAGGCAAAGTGACATCATCACATTGTCTCAATGATTTGCGTACAACGGAGATATTTTTCTCACAGTATTCTTCGTCTTAATTATATTCATGCACAAAGATTATTGTTTGTATTGATAATTTGGAAGTGCGTATTCTCCTAAATTTTGGGTCCATTGTTATTCTCGCATAGGTACCGAAATCACTTGTTAGTTATAAAATACAATCCTCATCTTCACCATCTTTAAGGCTACATACCTAGTTAGCTACTCAGCGACGTTTGATTAATTATAACAGAAATGCAGCTGCAATAATTACCGCAGTGCGCCGGTCGTTATCTGGAGCTTGGTTACTTGGAGCCCGTGCCAGGTTCAACAACTCTGTGATTCCATGTGCTTAGTTAGCTTTAACTGGATTTACGGTGACCTAAAATCCATTCACAAAGAGGTTTTAAACCACAAGTATTTTAGAGGTCTTTACAATCTAGGATTATGGAGAAAAATTTTTTTTTGTTATTCTTACAGGTTTTTTCAGGCAAGGTTTTCCTTAAATCTAATTTTTAGGAAGTAATTTGTAACTTGTAATGTAATAGTCCTTTCAAACTTTTACTTTTTAGGTATTTGTTCGTATTATATACCTAGGTATGTATTATGTTTAAAATGTCGGTGCTGAACATATGTATAATGATATGTATCTTTCATATTTTGGAGGCAGGTAGGTAAGGACATGAACTCTTCAGATGATTTATGTTTTGCGCACTATCTCTAAAGAGGTTACCTTTAGAATGTGGGGCAAAGAGAAAATATTTTTATAAGGGCTGAAGCGCCATTCTTTGGAATGTGGGATGAAATATATGGGTTCAATGTGATATAAATCTTAAAAAGTCCTTTGAGAAATTCCGAATATTATCGGACTCCATTTTGTATTTTATATACCTACTTCGAATACCGTTAAGTTGCCTTAAATTCGTAATGCCATAAGAAGATAACCACTTTACGAAGCACCCGCTGTACGAGAAAGCAGAAATTTAAATTGGTTTTCCTCATACAGTCTTTCGCCTTGTTATTTTCAACGTGAGGATGCTATATTATTCCTTCATTTTATGGCAGCGCAACTTTCCGATGTAGCCATTTCATATCGAATGTAGACTTCGGCTCTAGTTAGAATGCCTAGTCTGACCTTTTATGTAGATGTCAAATCGCGCAATCACTAGATATTTTTTCGGTTTCTCAGTAGTAGTAGTTTACTCTTTAGTAAATGTGAATACCATGATTTGGTTCCTGTTCTACATTTGCAGTGCTAACCATTGTTCTTTTTAACATAATCAAGGTAGTAATGCTCACGATGTGACCCACATCGCGCGCTTGAAAGAGAAAAGTCAGCGTTTTCAATCGATCGATTCGTAATGTATAGTTATAATGTAATTGATCGTTAGTGTACACAATATTGACTTGTGCCAGAATGCGGCGGGGCGTGGTCATTGCGTTTAATCTATTAGAGCTCCACTTTGTTTCAGAGATAGATGCAAGTCACTGTGTGTAGGCCACGTTGATGAGTCAGCAATGTTCGAGGTCATACACTCGAGCATTTGATCTATAACGGTCCTGTCTTCTTACTTTTAGTGTTATTCTGCAAGCGTATCTAAGTGTTTGAGTAACACTTACATATTTGTTGCGAATAACAACACTTGCTCGGTCGTCGATTTTCAAGTTATTAAGCTCTTAAAAATTCTCTCGATTAATATTAACGAAATTGCTACTTATCTGAATTATCTTACAGTTAACAAAAACACAACATTATAATAATTATATGTACTACTTTTACTATGGCTGGCTCTCATCTTATCAGCTATACAGTTAATTTTATACAAGAATGATGTACCAATACTTTTACTATGGCTGACCCTCAACAATTGAATCGTCCACATAAAATCAAAGAGAGTAGTGAAAATAATCGAATTTCGATATCGAGACATGTTCAAACGAAAAAATGTTCGGAACGCACTTTTGGCCGTTCTCAATTATCACTTATTATAAGTAGGCTGAGGCTGAGTGTTGGCTAGAGCCAAATACTATATAAACTCTAGCGAGTTAGAGTTTATATAGTATTTGCTAGAGCGTCGAGCGGCGATTGTGAGCTGCCGAGCGAGGCTGGTCGCGTCTCTAACGGGATTTGCGCCGCAACCATTGGCCCTGCAGCTCTCAGACTATGTCTCTGCAATCCGATACATCTAATACTGTTATTAAATTTATGTATGTACCAAATAAATGTACTTACTTTCACTTATGCGCCGTGATAATAACCGACATCGATCACGATGATACTTTGATATTCTTTCTTCTTATCCGCTTAACATAATTTAACACTCACATTAAACGATACGATCGCATTGACTTCATAAAAAGGTTTTAATTTTAATACTGATAGAAAAGTGATTAGTTACGCTTTTATGAAATCGCGCTACGAAATAATTACGGCAAATTAAATTGATGGCTTTGTTTAATAAGTTGGTGTAGCAGAGTTAAATATTGTGAAGGGAGTTGATGCAAGCTGCGATATTGCAACAATGCGGCTGTGGATAACGAAGCGTACTCGCCATTTGGTTTAATTAAACATTTTCCATTTTATCGACGCGTTACAACGCGAGGAATTCAGTCAACGCGAGAGGCGGAAGTCGGCGGCGCTCCTTGATCTTGTGGAACTGCGTACATGCCTTGGATATGTATCCAAGGCATGTACGCAGTGTAATCTAAAGGAAATATTGCAGAGTGACATGGTGTTGACAATAGCACGACCCTGTTCGCACGCTCGTCCCACTCTCCATTTATCGACGTGTTCACTGCTCTCTTTATGTACTTTTCTAATTGTTTAAACAACCGCAAGGGGTTATTACGCTGTTCAACAAAATAAATCGATAGGCTAGACATTGATTACGCCTACAAAATGTAACAAAAGTACAAACCTGAAAAAAGAAACTCGGCGAAAATAGTTTCTCATGATTTATATATGAATGCAATGCGATAGATTTTCTTGAGTAAATGACCTTATTTGCGATTGATCATATGTTGAGCCTTGTAATGAGCTGAGCTGATACAGCCATTCCGCGAAGTGTCGCGTTAACGGGACCCTCACTCGCATCCGCCAACTCTGATAATATAATACTTTATTGCTATCTCGTTAGTTTTCGTTCATCTCATACCATTTCAAATTGATAGCATTTAATCGATTACGATACTACTGCTCGATTAATTAGTTGACAGGTCTAACTGGATGCGATGTGTGTCTCCTTTTCTGTGTCACTCGCATGGTGGTTTTCTAACAGACATGAGTTCAATTCTGTAGTATTTTAATTTTTGACAAAATATAAATAAGTTGTATTAGATGATAGATAAAACATGTATTAGTCTGTGGCTAAAATAATTTATCAGATTTACCCATGGAAGTAATGATACTTTGATTTATTAATGCCATGGATTTAATTCTATAAGTAGGTAGAGTTCTAGAGACATAGGCAGTGAAAATTTTTAAAGTAGCATCGAATTTCCCTTTACACAGGTACATGCATTATTTACAAGAGAATATAACAATACTGCGGCTTTCATTATGAAATTGCCTACCGACTCAGACAATTTTATGACATGTCATGTTTAATAAACACTAATTAAAAGGGTACCTACAGTTATATTACAGCTTTTATTCTTTAAAGAGTTAATAAAACATGAAATTTTATAGTAGGTACTTAAAATAGATATATGACAAATGTTGAAAAGTGCCGTATATACAGATGTATTAATTTATGGCAGAGTGGTTATATGGGAGGAGAATCCAGTCTTTGAACAAACCAGTTATTTTTTTATAGACCACTTCGATCTAGCTTTGTCTACTAAATATATATTGAGTCTACTTTAATGTGCCTACAATGATTTATTATATCAATTTCTGTTAAGCATTTTTTATGGTCTGGTCGTATAAGTGGTGTAAATCTATAAAATAAATATTCTGTTCCAAATAAATGCTATAGGTACTAAGTAATTCTCTCAAAAGATAATATTTTTCCTAGGTACTAAAAATATAAACGCAAAATTTTGGATGTGGAATATATTTTTTACTCAATCACGCCGGATATAACGAAGATTGGTGAAATTTGGTACAAGTGTAGCGTGAAACCTGGAATATCACATTAATCCTGAAATTCCCCGGCAGCGAAGCTTAGGCGCGTAGTTAGACAAAGCTGAGTCATTATTAGGACCTTGTCGCATAACATAACAAGCCGTTGTGTACGGTCGTACTCGTGCTACAAATTAAGTACTTAGTTGGAGAGCGTGAGCAGTTGACATTCGGCACACCTTTACTTGCATAGCTATATATTTAGCACACATGTATTTTTTGCATCGTGGTATGCGATTGCAACGTAACAAGCGGCCTATCCGAAGTGGTCATTGCATGTGATGATGATAGCAAAAACTAAATTGTAAACAAGAATGGTATCCGCTTTCGCAACATTAATTATATTTTATTGTAGCAATTCACGTGTTAGTTCCAAGTGTTCGATTCAGCATTACAGCAATACTACTAAATTGGTTCATTGAAAAAATATGTGGGGACAGCAATTTAAAAGTCACGAAATCGATATATATCCTCTAACTTTAAGTGTAAAACGTAAAATGCTTGTCCATTTTAAAAAGTCTATAGGGATTAAAAAATATATATTTTTTTTACAGGATACGTGTTAATAAATAGTTGAAGGTTTTGTAGGTGACAGGTCTGTATATGCTTGCTGGCACTGAGTTATTATTGCAATCATAAATAACTGTTGACTATCTATTTACATAGGAGACGGTAACTCATAAAAACGCGTAAGCATATCGAAAGGCTGATGGCTGATCTAAAATAAAATTATGTTGTTATTATTATGTTTAGCCGTAACAAACAGACAAGTTTTCATCCTAAAAACTGCCCCTGGGGTGGGCAAAGACGAATGAAAAAGATAGATAAAGCGTCTCTAATGAAATAACTCAGTGGGCACGGAAAGCGGGCGAGGCTTGCGGTGGTCACGACGCGAGCGCTCCGGACGGTGCAACTTGCCTTTCTCAACTGGCTTTGTTTTTTCAACCAGCGCTCGGAGGTAAACGACATGTTCGATCAATCGATATGTGTTTTCGAGTGGATAAGGACATGTATTTATATCGCTATTTTAATTAATACTACTTGTACAACAACCAAGTTACCATATAATGCTACACAGAAGTAAAAAGACGAAATTACAGTTGGTATGTGTAGACTGTTATGTTTTGCTAGGTCGCTTTATAATATGTGTAATTATGTAATTAATTTAGATGTGTAAATTTTTTTATTGGAGTAGGTTCTTCATAATATAATTCATCTCATTTCAATAATCTTCTTTGAACTATTATAGAGTCGTCTAAATGATTGTATCGCTTTTAATGGTCAGAGTAATTTAAATGTTATTTTGATACAAAAACCAACAATGCGAATTTTTGTGCGTTTCTGCATAGAAAACATAAATCGTATATTTATTCTCATCCACAATACAATTACAAATAATATTATAGCTAACACAGTACTAAAATTAACTTATCAAGTAGGTAACTAAAATTAGTAAATAATAGCAAAAATTGAGTGATTGTGGAGAACTGGTGCCTATGCTAGGTATCCAAGGAACCTGTATTACGGGTCACCAGGACTCACCAAACAGATCATGAATAATTCTTTGAAGTAAAAATACAAACAAAATAACTAACTAATCAATAAATTCAAAAGGACTAACAAAATATGTAAAATAGTAATAATATAACTATTATAAAAATGTATATATGTATGTAAGCAAAGAGTGGCCTGTGGTGTGGCCCTAGAATAGCACCAACCCATCTCTTCCCGTGGGTGTCGTAAGAGGCGACTAAGGGATTAAAAACACCGGAAGATGGGCAGCAGCATCTTTTCGCGTACTATGCCATCACACTGCGATCGCCAACCCGCCTGCCAAGCGTGGCGATTATGGCAAAACCCCCCACGGATAAAATCCTTGGGGGAGGCCTTTGTCCAGCAGTGGACGTCTTTAGGCTGAGAGAGAGAGAGAGAGAGAAGCAAAGAGTATGTATATATTGTGTAACAAGAGGTGCGGTCTAGGTTGCAGTGACTAATATAGGTCACAATAATTACAATAAAACAAATAGGTATTTCAAATAAAACTAAGAACAAAAAAAAATATTTAAAACTATATATAAATAAAAGAATTAAATACAAATATTTTATGACGAATGCTATTATTTTTCAGAAAATACTCCCCAAGTCAGTAGCGAAACTAGTTTTCATTTATGGAATACGAGAACTTCTATGCACTTTGGAATTAAAATATCTTTAGGGATTTTTGGAAGATATTTCAGGTTTGGGTAAAGCCGAACCTGGCGGCATTCATACTTGAAGAAGTTGGCATTCTGAAGCGGACCCTGACATTTGCTGCTGTCGTTGACGACCTGTTTCCCAGTCGTGTCGGTTGTAAATATTATTGATTTATCGAAATGTTATAGCAATAATATCAATCTTAATTAATTCATTTTCATGTTAATTTAATGAAACATTAAGCAAAATTAAGTTAACGAAGTAATTAAATGTGAAATTTTATGGTGGCGATGAAAAATTATAAATGTTTTCATTTATACGTAATTGACTCTACATCTTCATCTTTATTTTTAAGACTAAACGCGCACCCATATTGCTAATTAGCTTTATAATTAGAATGTACTTTCTGCATAGTATCACATAACATTACGTAACAGCATGCTAGAACTCCTGTAGGATCAACAATAAATAAATATATATACGGACAAATCACACAGATTGAGTTAGCCCCAAAGTAAGTTCGAGACTTGTGTTATGGGATACTCTTTCTCAGCCGAAAGATGTTATGGGATATGTGATGGGATATGGGATACTAACTCAACGATACTATATTTTATGACAAATACATATAACACATATATCGAGTTAATCTGAAAAAGATCATTTTCCATCTTGAACCGACCGGGGATCGAACCCGGGACCTACAATACAATCGACTCACTGATTGGTTGACGAGAGCTCAATGCACTCGCACTCATTAAAGTCTCTTTAACTGAACATATAAATAATAAAAACAAACGAATAAATACGTGCCGATAGTCTTATAAAGATAAATTTTTATAATAATAAGCAGTGATGTATAGAGTGAAGCACGTACGATTGATATCTTTTCTAAGAAATACATGACGTTTACCAAGATGCGTATAAGACATGGCGATGACTATCAACAAGGTACGGATAACGGAATCCTTCGCCTTGCTAATTCCTTTAATTGTGACTATTTCTGGCAGACGTACCTACTACTTACGTTGTTCACGAAGAAATAACTGTCACAACAATTAACGTAGCATTTAGCGTTGTTTTACTAAGAGCAAAAATTATATTTTGAAATACGTAATATGGTTGTGGAAGAACATTCTTCTTCCAGACGGTGGTGTTGTATTATACCATAGAATAATTACTCGTATGAAGTCATAATTATGAATATTTAATAGATCCACTGACTTTTAACAATGACAATCAATCAGCCTTTTGTATTTATAAGTTTTCAAAACCTTTTTTTGAATAATAGTAGGTAGAGTATTACTACTCTACCTTTAAATACATTTATTTTACTTTACCTTTATTTAATGAAAACATCTACATCAAAATTAATTTTCACAGATATATTTTTTAGTATGTTTCTTCTGAAATACTAAACTTCTATCGGACAGAAGTGTGACGATTCGAGGCAGGACTTGGAGGCGGTACTCAGCGTCTAATTGTTGCTATTATAGAAATTGGTCATTTATCTAGATCGAGATAAATCACTACCTGCTATACTAAAGCCTGAACCAACAACCATTTATTGATTAAGCATGTAATCTACTAAATTAAATACTGAGTATAATTTCCGTAGACTATTGGAGTCTGTAAAACGTTTGCTTCGTTGATAGAATCTCATCTCGGCTATAGCTTTCGCGTTTACTTGCGGTTGCATGATTAATCATACGAAGACATTGTTCTGATGACGTCATGCTATTGCGGTACTCGTGTTTTTCTCAGTCTATGTGCTTTCAATTTTAGCAATTCTTTAGTATTTATAACGACCGCCAGGATATAGGAATCATTATTCTTTAGGATACTCTGATCTTAGAACGAAATCCCTTATAAACCTGTTTTGTGTGACCAAGTCAGTGCCTTTCTGTAGAATTAGAATCCATCAAATTCCAGATTAATAAGGCATGACTACCAAAGATTTATAGATATAAATCGATGATGACTACTAACTACTGAACCTCAAAAGCTACGACAAACCTGTGACAAAAAGTAATAATACTTGAAATAGAAAACTTTGCATCATAATATGTAATAATTTATTCATACATACAAGACACTGGAAAACATGAATCATAGATTAAGAAGGTATACTCGCGTTGACGATTGCGCAGTAATATTACTTTTAAAATGTAGTCTTCAAAGTCAAAATAAAAGCATATAAATGTAATTAATTTATTTATTTTCTTTCAGGAAACCGGTGGTGGTTGAAAACGAAACGAAAAAAAGAAAACCCTCATTTGAACGGAGCTTTTGGGAAGGTAAGCAAATCCTACTAATATTGTAAATGCGAAAGTATGGATGTGAGTTTGTGAGGATGTTTGTTACTCAATCACGCAAAATCTACTGGACGGATTTCGATGAAATTTGGTATACGGGTAGAAAAATCTCTCTCTTTTTATCCCGAAATTCTCACGGGAGCAAAGCCCCGGGGCGCGACTAGTATCATATATTTGATTTTTGATATCATCTATTTGGAATAGGTATTATAAAATACCTTTATTTATTAAACATGCCTGGCGTAAAATTTGGTAAAACAGTAAGAGATTTAAACTAGGTATATTTAATTATAATATCTGTTAAATATTCAGATGGCGAGTTAAGATAACACAAAGGTTAATGATGCGCACGCGCCTGCTATACGCAGATGCAATACTAATGCTCCTGTGGGAAAAGCTTGCACCACAGATTATCTTTAATTATACTGCTGGCTCCACTAATGTTACCTATGTTAGTTGTTACTGATTGTTAACACCACCTCATAGACACGTACAAAGTTTAAAACTATAATAGGTAATATATAGTTAAATATCACTAGCCCAAATCTAAAAGTAAAGGATCTTTTGATTTTACTTTTGTAAAATAAAGTCACTTTACGCGTATGTTTATTTAATTGATCTGAATTTAAGCAACGGATTTTGATGCGGTTTTCATCATTCGATCATTTCTTTTCTATGTTTTAAAGGTTGGAATCACAAATATCGGATTTTTTGTAGGAATACACACACGAATAAAGCCAGAACCTATCGCTAGTATTACAAACATTCATATATAAATAATTCTGTGAATGTATGTGTTTTTATCAGAAAAAAGTTTGCAGATTTCAACGCTTAAACTATAATTTACGGCATTAGGAAGCATAAAATTAAATGTGATTTGAATAAAAACAACTAATGGCCAAGACTTAAGACCATGATATAGGCAAATCCGATTTTATATCGAGTTACGATAACCTCTGCCAAGACCACGCCTTGAAACTGGCTTCTCGATTGGAAAAAAAACATAATAGTCGCAAAATTATGTATATGTAAATATAACTTAATAGCCACGGTGTTGTTGAACTTGTGGAGAAACTTCGTCGGTATATGTGATTTTCTTATAATATTAAAAATATACTTAATAGTTTTGCTAACGCAAAGTGTTTTCTGAAACTATCTTTTTAATTAAACATTTCGCGTTTGAAAATTCTAAACCTTTTTTTACGAGGAAACTAAAAAAAATAATATAGTCTGCATTCGTTTCCTAATTTTCATATATTTTTGTCAACTCTTCACATCGTAATTTTATATGCAAAATATTCTCGTTGCTTCGATGATGTTCTGTTCTAGAATTTCAAAAGATGCTAACTCGGTGGTAAAAATCCTTGAATTAGCTTCGTGAAAGTCCACCTTGCGCGGGCGGCGGCCGTCTGTCGCACCTGCTCATTCTTCGCACATGGCGTAATGCAGTTTTGGAGCTGCGCTTGGACTGCATTGTTCAAATTCCTGAATTCCATCGCTTTTTCTACAGGACGTCTATGAAGCGTAATAACGACTTGAAGGGGGGAAGCAAGTAGACATGGACGGTTTGAATAGAGTTTCCATAGATTGATGGGGTTAATAAATAGATATAAAATAAATAATACCTATATTTTTATCATATTCATTTTATTCAGTGTAAAAAGCAGCACGAATAACGTAAAATGAATTTGATAACATCAATGTTTAAATGTCATAACATAACGTAGCAAGAATGTCTCGTGCCATTCATTATGCCTATCGACTAACATTATGTAAATATGTGTAATGTTTCGATAAAAGCGGTGAAAGTGGCAAAGTTTCTGAAGGCTGTCAAAATCTGCGTCGGAAATTTTGTGATATAAACAATACAAATACAAAGTGCACGGGAGGGGAATGAAACAATGATGATGTGGATGACTTGCTCATGAAAGTTAGAATTGGTAAATTAATGATTGTGATAAATACTTTGGAATAGAATGGACTCCAGAGAGAAAAGTGCCGCGTTCCGCCGCGATAAGATAATAAAATTTCGCTTTAGTCAAGTATTATAGTATACTTTAGGTCAGTTAACAGCATATAGACATCACGAAAAGCTATAAAAATCTTTTCTTAAAAATACTTTTACAGTTAATTTGAAAAGAGCTAAAATTACACAAAACTTAAAATTTTCATAAATTCCGATGAAAGAAAATACGCAGGTAACTCATATAGAGTCAATCAAAATGCATATAAGAGTTACCTGCTTTGTAACGAACCGTAGATTTCAAATATATGCTGCAAATCGATATATTTGATGTTTCCATTTGAATTTGTTAGTTTCAAAAACCTTCACAACCTTGAAGTATGTTTAACTTTTTTGATATTCGACACAGTTCCTCGTTCATGAAACGTACGACTACTTACTACTGAGGTGTTTGATGTTCGATATGTCAGAAGAATAGGATAATTTCATGAGATGTTTGTATTCTAAATCCATTCCTGTTGATCGTCCTGTACTGTTGATCGTTCTGAATTCTGAGCGACCACGACCTGCCCGTCAGCTTTCATTGTTTACCCACCACCACTTTGCGTGCCGTCATTTCAGACACTCGCTGTTTGAATCACCATAATCATTAATTTATATACCTAAAAGTGGATATTTTTCAGTTGAAAAGAGTAGATAGTATTATATTTCTTTGTAGTTAAATATAATATTTTATAATTCTTGCTTGTTTTTAGTTCTGGTGCATTTGATCACGAGATATTGTCTAACAATTTGGAAGCAATTTGTGATACAACAAGAACTTTGTAATTATATTGCGATTTTAACTTAAAAACGCCTTTGACGGTCCTTAACTTATCCGGTTGCCATTTAAATTGGAAGTCTTGGAATTTCCTCTGAGGATGTAACAAAAACCGTTTTAGCGGGGTGGGAAACGTAGTCTAAAGGTGGAAAACATAAGGTCGGCAATGAAGGTGCGGCTTATAAAAGGAGTTGTAACGTTTGGCGGAATTCAGAGCTGCTCAACTCTCGACGTTCGGGCTCAAATACCTCAATACAAGCATTTTATTCGGATTTTACTTATGCAGTAATGTATGGACCATTCACTGCAGGCAGAAATCAGGCAAAAAGCATTCTCGAATCAAGTCTTCTTACGTCCTTACCGAAAACCTGCTCGCGTTCACAAACAATTATTGTTGCACTGAATGAACTCAATGGGCAATTAAAAAGTAAGTTCCTGCCCAAGGTTTTTCTTTTAGCGACTGGCATTTTAATTTTTTGATTCTGAAGACATTTATAAGTAGCACTTTGTAGGAAGAGACAAAACAATGATCACACGAAATCGTTATTGAGCAAGCTAGCAAAGTGACAAACTATTACTTGACGATCGGTTCACATATTAGAGGTTGGAATGCTTTGAATTAATGGAAACCGGCCGATGCTCGACCTTTGCCAGATACAAATGTTGCGGTTATGACTGTCTTGTCTTGTTCAAATTACGTAAGACATGTCACTGGAGAAAGTTAATTTAGTTTTGAAAGTGAAATCGATTGCACTTTCTTTCACTTATCCATTTCATAGTTTCGCTGTTGGAATCCATCGATTTATTCAAAGAACTATGAAACACTTACTGTATCAGACAAAGTCATTGTTCGATTCAATAATGAATGCTTGATTTGTACTAGCGTCATTTGGGATCTTTATAGTAACTGTTTTTACAGTCGCATGTACTTTTTCCTTTGCTATTTTGATCATCCACATTCTATCCATAAATAAGTACCTAGATTGCGCTAGTAAATGTTATCTAGGTATATGCTGGTTTAATAAAAGGACGGGAATGTAAAAAAATGTGCAAACAACTCTGCAAACACGTTGGAGCGGTTTAAAGGCCGCGTCCGGATTGCGAGGGGCGGTGCGGAGGGCATAGGCAGCATTCCAGCCTCCCGCGGTCGCGGCGACGTCATTTCTCTCTACCTCTACATACATATATGTATACATAAGTGGCAGTGCATTCCACGGTATTGTCCGACAATGCTCGCAGGAGAGAAAAGAAAGTGCACTTGCCAAATTTGCGCTCATCCTGGAGCCTGATTTGGCAGTACAAAACTCTCGGCCCGCCGGAAGTAGAGCGCGAACAAGGGGCGCCGCGACCCTGACATCTGTGGTGTGCGCGAGCGCCGTCTGCTCTGATCACGGTCGCCGCCCTCCGACGAACGCCTCCTCGCTAAAAATAACTGAAGATTTCGTATCGATCCTAAGCGATCGAGCTTAATGCTTAGCGCGCCTCGGTGATGGGCGCTCGTGAATTTTGATTCCGAATTTTTTGTTCAATAGTTTCGTGGGTCATGTGGGTGTTTGGGTTTGGACTATATAAAGTGGGGGAGTCTGCTGGTCCGTGGTCGCTGGTGCTCAGGGAGCGGGTGACTCGCGAGTGCGGTGGGATGAGGGAGAGCGTCGCGTGCGCAGCCCGGTGTCCGTCCCTGGCTCGGAGCAACGCCCCCGTCAAGGGCGGCGACGCTGCAAATTTCTGCAAGTCCACCGCGACTCAGTGCATCGCGCCCCGCCGCGGCGGCTCCGCGTCGCCGTCGCCACTCGCCGTCTCTCGCCGTCGTCGTGGGCGCACGCCGGACATAGGACGCCGACCGCCGGACGCACCGCTCCGCCCTATGTTAAATAACTGTTATTTCGGTCGTTAATGGACACGTTCCGCATTCTTAACTTAATCCTCTTCAGCAGCTGGCTGGACCGTGGTATTGTTTTGTCGGAAAAAATTGTGTAGAGACCCGTTTCTTATAAGAATTCGTATTGACCCAAGATTTGTTGATACTGAACAATGGACTGAAATTATATTTGGATAAGAAAGTGTAGTGGAAATATAGAGTAATGTTTTCAATGAAACCAATATAGTTTATTTTTCACAATGTTGGAGATGCGGAAATTGAGCAGGCGCTCAATGTCTCATCATGGTAGGTCAAAGAAAAGTACTTGTTTCCAATGTTAGTCACAAATGATGCCGGACATGTGAAATAGGTATTTCATTTGTTGTATTTCGTTTTTGTCAAATATGAAATTTTGATAAAAAACAATAAGAAATATATTTTACGAGTAAGTATATACAACCGTGCTCCATTTGGCAATTCAGTAAGGAGTATGTAGAATGTAGTCCTTCAGAAATATATATATATATATATATATATATATATTATTGGAAGTTTGTATTTACTTAATCGTATAAGATTACTTAATTATTTTATTAGTTTTTATTGATATAATTATGACATAATAAGTTAGTTCCGATAATCCTTTTAGCATATAGATAAGTGTTGGTTTACAGAAAATTTGACTATAACAAACGATTATTTTAAAGTTTTTTTTCATATAAATGGATGATGTTGTGCTTTCAATTTTATGATAGCATTTGATAGAGCATAGATACAAACCGCAAAATACCTGTTCTGTTTAGTTTTTGCACAATAAAATCAATTATTAAATTATTCTATGTAAGTAAGTATAAAAATACTTCTCTTTATACAAGCTGTTATTAACCTATTTAAAAGAGTTGGTATGTAGATTTGTTCTACCGAACTTTTTCAACAAGTTTATTCCTTCCTAAAAATACGTACGGTTTTATTCGCAAAATCAACTCAAGTTATGTTCAGCAGGGAAAAACCACTGTACTTATATATCGCTATTTAAAAAATAAAGAAGTAAAGAGCAGGTTTTGGTTTTGAGAAAGGCATTTAAAATGATTTTCCAAAAATATTCAAAACAAACTAATCAATAAATAATGTTAAAAAAGTAATAGATTGAACCTAACACAATTCACGTACACCCTGGCGACCACATACCGGCTCCAGGCTTCCCAGTAGGTATGTGTCCTCCATTCGAGAACCCGTTTGCTGCAACGGTGGCGCTGCGAGGCTGCGACAAACTTATGCTGCACTGCACTGCATTTTAAATCCATATTTAGTGCCAAGACACTATTCTAGACTTTATAAAAAAGACTTGCGCCTCCCTGTTCCTTCATAACCGAGAGATCAAATATATAATTCACTTAAATATATATCAAATCTTATCAAAATAATTAGAATCTATGTCCAGTAATTTTTTTACGAAAAAGTAAGAAGTTTTGTGTTTTATCATACACAAACGAGATAGACTTTTCATAATTAAAGATCAATAATAGGCGAAAAAATATCAGATTTTAATAGATAATGTAAGTAGTCTCAGTCGGTTTTGCATTTCAAAATATGATAGTTTTTAATATGATGTTTAATTCTTCAATCACAGCATAGACGCAGGGCTCTTTGTAGTTGAAGGATGAGAAAAAGACCACTAAGCGAGCACTGAAACCAAATCTTCTGAAGTGTAACATCACGGGATCCGTGTTTTGTTAAGAAATCAGATCAAAGTGCGGTTATTTTTTAATGTTTATGACATCTTCAACAGACTAAAACCATATACTAAAACATACGAATAAGTATGTCCTGTATATGACTGGTTTACTTAAGCGCACTAAAAACTGCATACAATCTGCATAGGTAAACAACAACTACAACTTTACTCGGTATTTATTTACGTTTCCCATTTTGAGTCCTTATTTGACTGACTCATTTACTTTAGATATTTTATTTATTTATTTTATACATGTAAAATATTTTTGCTTTATTTTAACGTGCAAAACGCTACATAATATAAAGTTGTTCTAAAAATATTCATATATGTATATAAATTCGTTTGATGCTAAATGAATGCTTGATTTGTAGGACAACTTTATATTATGTAGCGTGCAAACATATAGGTAAATCTTATACTTACCACATGCATAAAATATTATTTCTTATTACACTATTTCCTGTTGCAAATAAAAACCTGAGAGTTCGAAAATTACTTCCGGCAAAAAATATATACCTACTTCCACAGGAATTTGCTTTGTCGTAAATATTTGTCGATTACAATACCTAAATGTGATATACTACCTAACATACGCTTACATTTTCGGTCAATCTTTAATTTAAATATGTTTTTACAAGGCACTAAGGCGCTTTTCTACATCATCGGTAAAGTTAACGCAACTGATTAAATTGATTCAATGTCTTTGTTTTAATTTAGTGACGAAATCGCTCCTATATAAAGAAATTGGCGTACTTGGACAATCTTTGAAGCTGAATTTCATAGCACCTGTGCAAACACTATTTTACAGAAGCGTGCCATGGTTAAACAAAATACTGACGTCTGTTCATAACATAGGTATTTCACCGAAAATAGCAGTTGGTTTGCGATCCGCTTAAAGTAAGCATTCATTATAGGTTCAGTGATGTACTCGCAAAAAGTGATTTTATGTGATACTCAAACTTACAGTGTTATCAAAATCAGACACTCGCGTTGTTTACATCCTATTCAAGAGGAAAAAGAAGGTTTATTATTGATCTTAACTTTTTTGCTACTGCAATGTTTGTGACTATTGATAAAATATATGATTTCATGAAAATAAGTAATTAAGATGGATATAAAATGAACAAGACTTCTCAGCAATGTTAGTTTATTACTATTGCCATATCCATTTTATTTAATAGTTAGTTATCAACTAAATTGCAGTTTTCTTACATGGATTTTATGGTGTTAGAGACATATATAGAAAGGGGTTAGTGGGATTTCAACTGGCGACCTTTCGATAACTAACCACTCGATCATCATCGAACCAAATATTTCATATACGTATTGTTGTAATGGATATTCCACAAAGTCTTATTGTCGGTAGATTTTTGTGCTAATTTATTTATTTATTTATTTATTTATTTATTTTCATGAATCATACTCTGAAAGTATGTCTGAAGTTGCCTGAGGAGCGTGGAGAAAGTAATACTTTTCAGCCCTAGGGAGAATCGTTTTCAACTGACAGCTGTCAAATTATTTAAAAAAAAACTAGTTCTATTTTCACGTTATTCTATTGAACCATATTCCAACTTCCTATACAGCCATTCAATATATTATGTAAAATTGAAATAACATGAAGTTATTTATATTTTTTAAAAATTTTTATAATATAGATTTTTTATCATTTTTTCAATGATGGAACCAAATGAAAAGAATCTAATAGCTAAATAGTTAGTCGGCCACAGAAAAAAAAAATTGCTGGAAGCGAAAGCGTAATCCGATCATTTTTTTTCAAGTTTAGAGTTTTGTTTATGCTTCCGTATAATTCACTCATCATTTCTTAAGCTAATTCATGTTTTTATTTTTACTTTCCTTGTATTCGTAATGAAAAGCACAGTGTTTACCTCGGGTGAAAGACTTTTTTAAGTCCCTCGAACTATTGACGCCCTCGCTAGGGCTTAAAAAAGTTACTTTTACCCACTCGTTAACAATGTACTATTTCATTTTTTTTTATTATAAAAAGTTTGCTGTGAAACCAGTACAATTTAACTCCGTTCTCTAAAGGGGAATGCATTGCATATTCTTATTACATATATATTATATACTGCGTGCATACGGTACTATCCGGGTAGGTATATATGTATAAATCGAGCGTAGTCCAGTTATTCTGTTATTGATACGACTGATAAAAGGCTATTGGTTAGATGAGTCCGAGGATAATTATAGCCAGCGCAACGGTGTGGTTTGCATGTGATGCTTAGAACCACAACACAGGGCTCCTTCATAAGGCATTATATAATATATATTTTAATTTGTTCTCTAGTCTTTTATATTAAGTTGTAAAATTACTTTTAAAGGTGATTCAATGTGATTCGAAGTAAGATATTTTTATTAGGCGACTTATTTTGGCCCTTCCCTTCGATAGCGCTAAAATTTATTAACTTATCTTAATTTTTGGGTAAAATGTATTCTTTTTCTTATCTCTGTATCTTAAATTTAGGTCAGGTTTGTTTTTATCCAATACAGACAAAAATATTCGCAATAATAATAATATTCTTTTTATAAACTATTTTTTAAATATACTTAATAAGTACTAGAAGTGTAAATTTTTATCACTACATGACCAAGACCAAAACAGAAATCTGAACCATTTAGATTTCTATGATAGACATTCATCTTTGGCACCATAAGTGATAGAAGATACATATCGCATTGTAACACTAAATATGATAGATTGAGAGTGATTTGGACGGGGATAAATCTAGGCTACATTTGGTGCATCGTACGATTAATTACGCTTCTATTAGTGTACAGGCTTACGTTTCTACGTGTGGAACACGACACCGCACAGCATCATATCACATTCGTATGATTCACAATGCCACAATCTTTGTTTATTATAAGCATTGATGTGGTCATTCATTTACATATAAGGATAAAATGACGCGCGAACTTTTAAAAAGAATGAAATACAAAGATACATCTTATATCAATTTATTTTCGTATAAAAAAATGCTTTTTAAATCTTTGATTATAATGAGTCGCTGAAAATAAGCTATTTCAGTCAACTGGTACCAATATGAGCTGAAATAGCTTCTTTTTAGCAACTCTAATGGCTACATCCAGTGTTTCGTCCTAATGGCCTGGCATAGACGTTGCGTTGTCGAACAGCAAATAAATACTAAAATAAGTACAAAGATAGTATGTACATGTAACAAGTAAATTTTATCGTGATTATGGAGCAGCTGAACTGACTTTGGCTTCTTTTCTATATTTACTACTTTTCCTACTAATATTATTAATGCGAAAGTTTGGATGTGAGTTTGTGAGGATGTTTGTTACTCAATCATGCAAAATCTACTGGACGTATTTTGATAAAATTTGGTATACGGGTAGAATAATACCGGAAATAGCACATAGGGTACTTTTTATCGCGAAATTCCCACGGGAGCGAAGCCCCGGGGCGCGGCTAGTTTTACATAAAAGTAGGGTATGTAGAAAGTGTGAATTAGTGCACATTTGTTTACAAATAACCAAAAAACCGGAATCTAACTGATCTCTATACTGCGCGAAGAATTTGCGTGCGGATAATTGGCGAAGTTAAAAAGCTATGTAATTTGTGAATGTTTAAGCGCTAATGTTTAATTATTTTTTTCTTATTTCAGATCGCGTTAATAAAAGTGATGCTGAAGACAAGAGCCTGTCAAACGATGAAACACCGCTCCCGTCTTGTCCTCGACAACCGCCTGATGGAGTAGAGACTCCATCTGAGGTCCTCGAGAAGATGCCTGAACCAACGTCCCGGGTGCATCCACGTGTCACAACTGCAAGTTGGCCGACCTCCACTCGCTCTCGCTTTTCATACTTATCAAGGACACAAGATGCGAGAAGTGAAGCAAGTGTTAAAGATAAAATTGCTATGTTTTCCAACGATCACACGGCCTCTACAGATCGATTGGATAAGTGTGGTACTCTTCCAACACGAACTCCAGCGGCAAGAAAGAGCACGGCTTCTTATACATCTAACTATTCAGAAGTATCTACTTTAAACAGACGTCTTACTAGATCTCAAGATAATCTGGACGAAGTTCCTAGGTCGTACAAGCGCCACTCAGGTAGACCAGAAGTACTTGGTGCAATTGAAACCGTCCCTGTACGAAGTGTAAATATTACAAAAACTGTTAATAGTAAGCCTTCGTTTTATGGCAGTACGACTACTTTACCAACAAATATCGACACATATTCGCCATCTATATACCATGCTCGTAGTATAAGTGATGACAGTGGAAACAAAAATGTACCTGCACATAAATCAAATTTAGAATATCTTATAGAGCAACGAAAGAAATCTATGTCGAAACTAAGAGGTTTAGTGATATCTGAAGTACAAGCACCAGTTGTAGATCTGCCTGAAATAAAAGTTCAAGATAACTATACGAGTGCATTTCTTCTTAAGAATAATAATAAAAATCAGACAATGACTGCTAAAGAAAATAAAACTAACAACGCCAAGCCTATAGAAATTATTGAAACAAAATGGAAAATGGCGCTAACGTCAAATAATATTCCAAAATATTCGCCAGCTTTTAAACGGAAATCATTACAAGTGTACACACCTGCGTCTTTATCAAAAGAATCTACACCTGAAAGAAAATTTGGCGAAAAAGTAAATCTTATTAATAATCTTAACAAAAATAATTCTTCCGTAATAAGGCCATTGAGAGCCTCATTAAGTGCTAATAATGAAGTCTCGCGCCTACCTTCAACGTTGACATATCAATCTAGCATAAAAAGCTCTATTAATAGCAACCAGAAACCTTACAAAGATAATTTTAATTTTACAAGGGACTTTAAAAATGTTGACATTAAGATATGCACAGCTACAGATGTAGTGGACAGCGACAATGACTCAGCAATGAGTTCAACACAGTCAAGTTACAGATCGTCAGCTTCATCCCCAATGCATCATTTAGATGCTGTGGAATCAGATAGTTCTCGTCTTTCTCCAAAGATATCGAACTACACATCGTATTCACTTGCGAAATGTGACATACCCACTAAATCTTCAGTTGTAGAGAAGAATTGTGAGGAATATGTAAAACGCAGCGTATGTCGATCAGTATCATCAGACACAAATGTTTCACTTTGTTCATCAGCAGGTTCGGCAGCTACGTCAGGTTCACAAGCAAGTTGCAGTTCCCTCGAAAGCTCTGTTGCTGATTCTGATAAAAAGAAAGTTATAAAAACTTACAATATTGATACAATAAATAGACGTAACATTTTAGCATCAGCTAAATGCAGAAGTGGTAGAGATGACAAACTTAAATCTCCAGTTATTGAAACTAAATTTTCTCACGAGTCACCTGACAGATCTCCGAGTCCTACTTATAAAGCGTCTGAACGCCTTTCTACACTCACTTCTACGGTGAGTGCTGTATCGAATAAAGGTGAAAATAGACGACGCAATAAAGTAATTGCTGAATCTGATTCAGACAGTGATAATGATGTGAACGTTCGCCAAAGAAAAAGCGACTACAAAAACACTAGGATTAAACGAAATTCTAGTTCATCAAATAAAAATAAACAAATTGAATCAAATGGCGAAATAACAAAGTCTGATGGTATGCCTAAAAACATAAAAACAGATCCAATTGTTAGAGAAATAAAAAAAATTGGATCTGAAAATCTGAAAAATACTAAAGCAACACCCTTCTTGAACAATAATAACGAGGCAAAAAAACTGATAACGAAAGATGAGAAGATAATAAAATCAGATGTTTCTTCGCACCGAAATAATAATAATATTTTAGATAGTTCGATACATGTAGACAAGAAGTTATCGAATAGTGTAGCCGTAAAATACGAATTAAAAAAAGATTTTTCACAAGAAAAATCAGATTGTAGTTCAATAGAGGATACGTTGATGCCAACATACACAATACAACTTAAACGTGGGTCTTCTTCAGGCGTGGGTCTCATTTTAGCTGGTGGGATTGATTGTGAAGCTAAAGATGTTACGGTAAATATAACGACATTATATTAATTGATACATGTAGAGTTGTTCATTATTGTTCACTTAATTACATTTTTTTTTCATTTCAGGTTCATCGAGTATTAGCAGATAGCGTGGCTGATAGGGCTGGGTTGAAGCGGGGTGCCAAAGTAAGGAGTATAAACGGTTATTCAATGACTGGACTGACCCATGCTCAATCTGTTACTATACTCAAGGTACTTGCTTATTACTTAACCATTATGAACACAGTCTAGCTTAGATTTTTTTTGTAGTAAAAATTGATATGATTAATTTGATTTCCATAAAAATAAATTCTCACAAAAAATTGATATACAAAAATAAATTTATCCTAGTTTCTATTCTTTACATCATCCATTAATCATATTAAATTTCATATTTAAATATAATATATTTTATATAGTATACGAAAATTATTTTGTACTTTCAGGAACAACGTTCGGAAGTTGTGATAGAGATCGAGCATGAAATACGAAAAAATGCAAGCGAAACGATAAGCGGCTCTGAAAATGGTAAGAGTAATTTTTTCTCACCGCCGCCGTACCGGTATAAGTTCTCTCTCTCTCTCTCAGCCGAAAGACGTCCACAGCTGGACAAAGGCCTCCCCCAAGGATTTCCACAACGACCGGTCCTGCGCTGCCCGCATCCATGCGCATCCCGCGACCTTCACCAGGTCGTCGGTCCACCGAGTGGGAGGCCTGCCAACACTACGTTTTCCGGTTCGTGGTCGCCACTCGAGAACTTTTCTGCCCCAACGGCTATCTGTTCTGCGAGCTATGTGCCCCGCCCACTGCCACTTAAGTTTGGCGATTCTGCGGGCTATGTCGGTTACTTTAGTTCTCCTACGGATCTCCTCATTTCTGATTCGATCACGCAGGGAAACTCCGGTATAAGTACAGGAAATAATTTTACTCGCATGTATAATATTTATAGTATTAGATAGAATATGAAAAAAATCAATTTAAATAAATTAATAAGATCGGATCACCAATTTGAATAATCAATTTAAAAGTCTATAAGTACTCTTACCGATATTAATCGATTGTTAAATCTGTATTGCCAACTAGCCAATATTTCGCGAAAAGAAGACGACTTTTACTATTTAAGAATGGCCAACCAATGTGATGATTCATAGTAGGTACATATTAACTTTTTTTACGAAACCCGAGTGCAAGTCCTACGTTATTTGTGGTTGGCGGTATGTAAATCAAATTTCTAGTTATTTTGTCATAATAAATTATCATTTCTCTCTGCATAATTTCTTGATAAAGTCTCCGGCTTTGAGTCCGCCATTTACATGTTATTTTTTAAAGAAGTTAAATAAATAAATAATTTCCAGCGGAGTCGAAGGGCCGACATGAGGACGGTACGGACACAGTGGATGGTGATAAAGGCTATGTGGTCACCGTGATGCTGGAGAAGGCTGGTGGCGGTGCTGGCCTCGGCTTCGGGCTAGACGGCGGCCGGGACTCGCCCAATGGCGACCGACCACTTACCATCAAGAAATTATTTGCAGGTAAACTATACAACACATATCCTAATCCTAACTAATATTATAAAAGCGAAAGTGAGATTATTTGTTTGTTTGTTGGTTTGTTTGTTACCTCTTCACGCTTCATCTACTGAGCCAAACTTCCTGAAATTTCGCATACACATAGTTAGAAGTACGGAGAAGGACATAGGGTATCTTTTATCCCGGGAAAAGGCACGGTTCCCGTGGGAAATTCCCGCGAGCGAAGCCGCGCGCGAAAGCTAGTTTACTATACATATATCCAACTTATCCTACCAAGTATATTAGGCATAATTTCATACAAAAATATCGTTATTTTTGCTAAAAAGTCAAAAATTTATTTAAAATTTAACTGTCTGTTTAAAGCACATTCAAAGCACTTCAAGATTTTATAACACGGGTAAAGTAAAAATAGTAAGCATGTATATTCTAGTACTAAAATGTTACTTAAAATATATAAAAATATATATTTTAGGTAACATTTTAGTTGAACTTCCATTCGAAAAAAATATGAGAATATAAAAGCCCTAAGCCTAGGCGTTTGAAATTCAAAACGTGCTTCTAGCTAAGTCTATGAGTTTTTCCCAGAATGTCCTTAGAAACAGTTCCAATTTTGATGATAAGTTTTTTTAAATATTTGTTTTAAGCTAGTAAAAATAATATATTTATTTATTGGAACTGTTTCTAAGGATTTTCTGGGAAAAAAAGTCAAGGAAACGTCTGTGAATACGGGTGTTTCCTTGACTTTTTTTCCCAGAAAATCCTTACAAACAGTTCCAATAAATAAATATATTTTAAGTAAGTTCTGAATTTTAAGCCGCACAGGCTTTCAATTTTATTTTGGAATCTAAGTTCAACTAAAATGTTATCTAAAATATTTTTTATAAACTAGATTATACATGCTTACTATTTTACTCAGATTTACCCATGTTATAAAATCTTGAAGTGCTTTGAAAGTGCTTTGAACAGACAGTTAAATTTTGAATACATTTATCGATATTTTTGTATGAAATGATGCCAAGTTATCATCAAAAATGAATTCCTGATGCTTGATTTATACGAAAACGATACCAGACACGATATAATATGTCAACAGAATAGGCAGGAGTTCTTCGCTTGTAGCGCGCGGGGTGCACTCCTCCCCCTCCCCCTAATTGGAAGAGGTACTTTGTTTATGATGGTATGGTAACATATGTCGACACGAAGTCTAGGATCACTACAATGTATATTAGAAGTCGAAAGCTATCCATGATATTAAATACGAAATTCTACCATGAACGTGCAATAACAGAAAAAGTCGGAATTAAAAAAAAAATCGTCTTACTGACATGGGCATACTTTGTTAACTATAAGTCTTATCAACATACATACATCCAATGGCAATATTATAGAGAATTTAATGAAGAACATATTGGTCTTTGACAGTTTTTGCGTATATAGCTTTTACCGTTTTCATAAAAATGAGAAAAACGAAAATTTGGGGCATAAAAGGGGGGGAAAATGGGGGAAACATTCATTTTTCAAAGTGTATCAATATTAAAATAGATATATGAAAGCTACATTCATGCCAAGTTTCATGCTTTCTTCCGGATGGGACCGTATTTCACGTTAAGGACCCTAACTACAATCCTTGTTTTAGCCATTATGATTAACTAAAACTAAGCCAATTCAAGCCCACTCAAGTATTTGGGTGATATTTATAAACCCGAAATAGTCACCGTATATCACAGAATAAATATAAGTATAATAATCCTTTCATTACAGGAGGTGCAGCAGCGCAAAGCGGACGGGTCTTGGTTGGTGCAGAACTCCTGTCTGCCGGGGGACAGAGCATGGAAGGTTTCACTCGGACTCAGGCGTGGGCAGCGCTCAAAGCCCTGCCTGCCGGACCCGTCGCTCTCGTACTCAGGAATCCAAAAACATCGTAAAACATCGACTTTAATTAACATGAACCTTTAGAGGGATAGGGAGGATGGGTGGTCTCCTGAATTAGGTGACGCGTGAACACCTTTCGAAACCCAGTTAGCACTCAACCTAACAAGAGTCATTTATCTGCGAACGTTTGCCGAAGGGAAGAATAAAAAGACGTTGATTGCTGACAGCATTCAATTTGGTAAAGTGTGCCAAAAATAGGGCCGCCCGCGGCGCCTCGCCCCTGCAAATTGTACCTACCGTATGCTTAGTTCATTACTCGAGAATGATGCGACATCTTTTATTTGTATATATTGTTATTCCTTAACCTTAAATACATTGTTTCTGTAAGCATAATTTTTAAGACTGCCTTTTATATTGTTGAAATTATTTATAATCTTATGCTAGTCTGAATAGTAAAGGAAGTATGTATGACGGTTACAGTAAGGTCCATTAGGCTTCGTACTTAAAATTAATTCAAAATTAATTACTGGATATTTTCGAGTGCCATTTGAAGATGACAGAAATAGAAAACTTCTTAAATTAAGAACTAAATGCTAAGAAAATTATTTTCATCTCAAATGCTTTTTAACTTCATTTTCGTTTCTCATTCAATTGATCATCATAGTAATTTCATAGCTTATGTCAGTTCTAATAGTTTAGTATATTATTTTACTACTCACATGAAAGTATTTAAAATACTATTTGGTTTTAGATATAGATAGTGTTCGTACTCATACATGCAGGTATGATTACACTTTATATTTCATGAGTCCACAACGAAATTCCCTATAAGTTATTTCCAATTGCAAATATATAGATCTGTCAAAACAAAAATGTTAACATAACTGAGGCCTGGGGGAATTTTCTCCCATGCGAATTGTGGAAATTTAGGGATAACTAGTTAGTCGGTACTATATACTATTTATACTATTCCTCATAAAACTGGCTATAATAATAACTAATATGGCTGGCAGTTAGCGATGTAAAATTGAAATAAAAAAAAAACATATCATCATTAATCGTCAACATAAAACGTTAAATTGACTTTTATTCCGTAAACTTGGATTAGGTATTGATAAAAGTGAAATTGCAACTTAAGATTTAGTATCCGAAACGCATTTTAATATCATTGATTTAATTTTAATAATCACAAAAATAGTATACAAAATAAGTTTCACTTATAATGTAAGAACTATTTTTGTATTGCCCGATCTTACCACTAATTTGTAGAAATAATATATAATAGTGTTGTAAATATAAATCTTTGTTTTTATGCGTACATATTTTACTAATTTTTGTCATTTATTTGCTAGTGATCATCGAATATTATTGTAAACGATCTATTTATGTCATTCTTATGAAAATTTAGCTTCTGTATTTAATTAGTCTTGAAGAAAGAAAATATAATCTTCCATGTGATTGTGTTTGTGTCTTACCCTTTTAAAAATACCGAAATGTACTCAATTATCTTTTAACTGTATGTTATTACTTTTGCGCGGCAACTAATTTTGTTCTATTTAAATTTATCTTTTAAAAAAAATTCTTAGCTAAATGTTAACTTGAAAAAATTAAAAATAAATCGTCTCAACATACAATAAACAAGTGGAGGAAATATGGGATTGATGGAACGAAACACTTTATCGGTACTGCCTTCTTATTTATTTACAATCAAATTACAAAGTATTACAAAAATGCAAAAATATTTAAGCATAAAATAGGTACATATACTGATTTAAAAACCTATTATTTTTATATTCCTTGGTCATTTTCTTAATTAATTTAGTAAAGCTAGAATGATAAAGGCGTTAATAAACCGAACACCTTTTAATACTTTTGTGTTTGTAAACCCGGTATTTCTATATACTTCTACTAAAACTACTTCAAATATTTTTCCAAAATACGAGTACTATACTTACCTACTGTATTTTTTACATGACTACAGCGCAATCTTTGTCTTTTAACTCGTATTACAGCTTTCAGCTATTTTTTGTAAAATTACTAAGATAATAAATATAAAGCAATACAAAAATCATCTAATATCTACTTAGAATACTTACAATATATTGTAGGTACTATAAATATCATAATATGTAGGCAAAAAGTAATTTTATCGATTTTCCGATACAAATATGAAATGTTATTTACTAATAACATTTTAAATAGTTATAATTTTGTATACAAATATGTTATTAAGTCATATAAAAATTCGTCTTTCATTCACAGGTTTCACAGGTATCATAAAAATAAATTAGTGTTCTATTGTGCACAAAATTATAATTATTTGTGCGAATAGCTTTGAATATCAATATCACAGACCATTTTTCCTAAAAATGTGCCATTGTGTTGTTATAAATATTTTTTTTGTGCAAATCAATTTGTCCGTGAAAGTTAGCCCAGTTGAATTTGCTTACAACTTGTTATACCTATATTATTGACAGTATTTCATTTTGACACTTAATACAATTTTGTACTGTGACATAAAAATAGACTAATTAAATTTTATGTCTAAAACCAATAGTAAATGAGTGTCGTTAATTCATTCATCACTATAATGCATATGCAAGTAAAATATTTTTACTCATTTCAATTATACAAAGTCTAGTTTCTTGGGACAGCGTTTGAAAAAATCTTTCTTTTTGTAACAATAATCATTTAAGTAGGTATCTTACGTTTATTGCAATGTTGAAGGCAGTGTAAACAATAGAATACGCAGTACCTGGGTTTTGGGTTTGTTTGATATAGTATCACATCTTTATACCTTACGGGGTGGACAGAGACAAGAATCGTGAGACTTGTAGGCTACGCTTAGATGAAAAATGGGTTTATTAGTGGAATGGTGATTTAGATATAGCGACAGGTTGCTAGCCTAGCGTCTATAGCAAGAATCCCTAGTTTAAAGCCAATTCCCTTGATTGACTTTTACAATCTGCGCGGGAAGAATGCAGCTGGCACATTCTATGCTTTTTCTTTGCTCTCTGACGAGCATAAAAGAAATTAGTAATAACTTATGAATACATATTTTATATAATTTACAAGATTCACTCAAATGTGTGATTTATGTCACATTTGTTTTACCATCGATGTTTCGCTTGCAGTTTCTTCACCCTTAAATACATGATCTTGAAGAAGAAATTGATGGATATTAATAGCTTCAAAAAATGATTGATATTCGTATCTACTAGTTGTATACTTACACTACAGTGAGTAATATTAGTATACTTAATCGAAATATATACAAAATTCATAATCGTAGGTTGAGCAACCTACATACTCAAAGCTGTGTGTTCAGTTAATATCGATCCCAGTAAACTTGCATCTTGCATTTGTATTTGCGATGTCTCAGCATCACACTCATTGTTATGAGTAAATCACGATAGGTATGCAATAATATTGTATATAGTACACTGTTATAGTATAAGGCCTCTTGTTCCCAATTCATTCGCGTAGAACAGTCGTCAATGTTTTTATACTATAGACGACTGTTGATTGATAGTTTTCCATCACATAGTAGAATAGATATCGTTGCGGTACGGCGCCTGCGTCGGCGGGTTGTCGCTGCAGCAGGCGCAGGGCAGTCAGCGCGCAGGCGCTCGCCGCGCGATGCGCAGGAGTACGGGCCCCGCGCGCACGTCTTTGAACAGCCGGATGGCCTCGCCGTGTGTCAGCCCTGCAGTGCCTCGCCCGTTCACTGACACAATCTCGTCTCCTGAAATTATATTCATATGATTACACAAGAGTTAGTACATTATAGGGTGCCGTACTTCATAAGGAAAAAACGGGACTATTTTAGAATGACTTCGTTGTTCCGTAGTATGTATGTAGTCACGATCAAATCAACCTTCTAAGTCTAAAATGTCTAAATATACATCCATAACTTTACACTTTTCGATGGCCTAGCAAGAAATCTACAAAAAAAAAACCGGCCAAGTGCGAGTTGAACTCGCGTAGAAAGGGTTCCATTGGTTTACAATGCCAATTCTTATAGGTTTTCCTGTTATCTACAAGCACTGTATTTTGTTTTTTTTTCAAAATTTTAGGCTCAGTAGTTTTGAAGATCAGGTGGTCAGTGGTGGTCATTTTTCGTAAATTTTCTTCTTTCATGAATAAAATCAAAACTTTACAAAAATACAAATTACAAATTTAAGTAAATTTTGAATTTTACAATAATAACAAAAATATATCTGAGATCTTCATTACGAGCCCTTTCATTTGATATAGAACATTTGCTGTGACAGTCGGACGGACAGAGAGAAAGACGCACAAGTGATCCTAATGGGGTTCCGTTTTTTCATTTTTGTACGGAACCCTAAAAATTACAAATAGTACACAGAATATGTATTCACAAATCAGCTTATACACACGACAATACACGCGATATCATGTTATAAACTTACAAATCATTAACAAAAGCTGTCCATCAGGTGCGATCGCTTAAAGCCTCAAAATTAAGTTTACATTAATGCAATAATGTGTAATACGTTTTGTTATTACGCAATATGTAAGGTAAGTAGTTTTTATTTTATGTAAACTGAATTCAATTTAATGCAGGTGCAAGTAAAGACCTTTTTAATATACTGCACATCAGTCAGCATGCAGCTGTCAGTAACCGTTCTTGTGGAATGCGTCCTGTGGTCACATTGCACCTTTCTAATAAACTTTTTACAATTTGTGTTGCCAAGTTTGTTACTAGTAGTTGTTGGTTAATAAAGTTTATTATTATTGTTATTTAAACATAAATTTAGCTACATAAATTAAAAGAGAAGTTCGTCAACTAGCAAAATTCCTTTAGTCAAAAGACATAAAATGTTGTATACACACTTTGCAAGTCAAATACTTAATAAAAAGTTTGCTTAAAAAGTACTTAGTAAAAGCTAAGTTTCATCTCAATAATCCTTTCTTGTAATATTTGTAACGTCTCTGTATATGCATAGCTTAATTCGATAGTAATAAATAGATTGTGCAATTTGTTAGCTCACCTTCACGCAGCAAACCAGATTCAGCTGCTTGTCCGTTGTTGAATATGGTCTTGACGAATATGCCCATGTCGCCGCGTGGAGAGTCCCGGCCGCCAACAATGCTGAACCCGAGCCCTTTCCCTCCGGCAGATTTTGTGAAACGCACCTGGAAACAGAATTATATAAATCATTAAATAATAATACACCTTTGTACGTAGAGTGATATTAGGATAGAATTCTCATTTCTACAAAAATGATCTTAAATTCTAGTGTTTTTCATTGATTTCGACCGGGAAAGCACCAGGATACTCTCAAAGAAAGCTGACGTGAAGTCTGCTTCTGGTGTTGAGATCCAGTGACTCTTTTACTTTTCTCTACCAGGGTACCTGTTCCTTGTGTGTGATCTATACCTTCACCTTCTCATATCATTAGAACTTGACAACTCACCCGGAACAATCTGCTATTACTTGGGTCTACGTGCTGCGATAAATTCACAATGAGTTGTTAAACGAATGTGTAGTATAAAAAAAAAGAAATTAATTACCTCAAATGTATGAGAATCTTTTGGTTCTGGTGGAGGCGGTCTTTTGGTCTGCGGCACCGTCGCGGGAGGCGCTGGAGGAGGTCGCGCTGACCGCGGAGTCGCACTCACTCGTAACTCTGCCACGCAATTCCGCAATTGCTGAATTGGCTCTTGTCTGGCTTGGACACGTGGCAGCCTATAAGGCTCTTCCCACAGTTTCTGAGAGGCTTCTGAAGTCAGTCGGTTATAACCATTTCTATACGATGGTATGTCCAGCTCAACATTCTCACTGTAAGGCCGGCGACTTCTTCCATCTGAACTATTCTTCCTTCTTTCTGGAACATAACTGTAATCGACCACGTCTCGACTTTCATCTTCTTGATTTATCAAGGGAGTGCGATCCCGTGGCGCTGGAGATCCTTTGGCCCTGTAGACGTTTGGCGAGCTACAGCGACGTCGTAATGTGGCCGATTGCCGTTGTGGTGATGGAGATGAGGGCACTCGAACTGTCGAAGTAGGGCTAGGAACATAAAACGTTGCAGGTTGCTGTTGTGGCGGCGCCAACACATCATGTGCTGATAGGGCTCGTCTTCGTAACCCTCCACCGAGCTTGCCTAGAGCGCGAAGAATATCCGGTGCACCATTAGTGACGCGCAATGATGCCGTTGTGTACACTTTTCCCCGATGTCTGAAGGAAAGCTTCGACGGCGGTGCCGGAGAGCAATGTTGTGGAGGTCGGGGAGGGGAAGGAGAACACCGCACAGGGCTTGGCTCCCTGTTGCCGTTCGTTCCTGGCCGCAGTCTCGAACAACGTCTACGAAGCTTTCGCCATCTTTGCGATAAGTTGGCATTCCAGCTATCCTCTGAAATGTAAGAAACATATTTGTGTTAATAAGGTAATTTTTCTTCCGGTATAATCTTTTATCGAAAATCCAATGTCGAAGTTGTTCAACAGCTCAGACAACTTTGACATTGAATTGATGGAATTACAAGAAGAATTGATGTAAGGATATACAAGATTATATCTTTTGGACACATGTAAACTTTTTTAGTTTTTCGCATTTAGATAGATGGAGTAGGTAGTAACAGGAACACACATAATACGTAGTGAGTTATGACTACCTTGTAATAATAATATTTTACGTTGTAACATCCACGCTAAAGGAAGTTAGCATTGTTCTGTGAGAACATATGAGGAAGTTACCTTTCTTATTAGTGTCAGCGTCGGAGGCGTAGTCGTGGGTGCGCGGCGGGGTTGGTGCGGGGGGCGAGGCGGGCGCTGCGAAGCTGTGGCGCAGCGGCGTCATCCGCAGCAGCCGCGGCCGGTCGCCGCCGCCGCGGGAGCCCCAGGCCGGGGCGCCCATCTTGGAACAAATCTGAAAACCCGTGAAAAAATCTTGTTATACATATTTATTTAGCAATGGGAAGTATTCTTTATTGTGAATCGCTCGCGATTGTTATTACATAAACGACCGCATATTTTGATTTCGTAGAATGCTTGATATTTTCACAAGATTTAAGAAACTTTGTTCCTGACCGGGGTCTGAGGTCACCGGGGGCATTCCTGAGCATGTTTAATTAAAAAAATGTTTTTTTAATTGGCTTCTGATGTACCTACCGGTAAGTATAAGTCCGTTACATCTTATCTGGTATTTATTTATGAAACTAAGGAAGCACATGAGTAATCAACATAAACCGTCTGAGTTTATTAACCCAAATTATCACGCATCGCTAAATATAGTAGCCACTTGTGATTAAAACAGGCTCGTCTTATTATTTCTCTTTATGGCTACTCATAGAGATATAGCCGTACTCATATCTTCAAGAACAACCGCTTTATTAAATAGCGGTCGACTTCTGTATAATTTACTAAGAGTACGTTATGATAAATCTCGAATAGAGGCATAAGCACAGAAATAGGAATCACGAATCAACCAGAACTTCTAGTTGCTGTCTTAAAACGCCACGTCTGTCGCCTTGGTACACACTAAAGAAGAAAAACAAAATCACTCGCCTTGGACACTTCTATGTGTTTATTCGTAATTCAGTGGTCATAAGTGACCACCATGCTACCAAGTCTACCAACACCCACACAGCGTGGGATTAGGTCGGCAAATGGCCTACGTCCGGCGATCATAGCTTTGAATTCATGTCTTGTTAGAGTCAACACAACACACATAGATTTCGCAAGTGACAATTGTTTCTACTTAACACAGAAAGAGAAACATTGTTACTTTACAATTGTAATTGGTGAAACAATTTAAAAATAAAAGACAGGATATAGGTGCAAATAGCTCTCGCCGTCATTTATGTACTCTTTTTGACAAAATTCATGTTGTAGTCCTAGGGAAAATTCATTCCATATCCTATACCTGAGCAACAAAGAGCAACTTTTGAGTACGCGGGAGGAAGTTTATTTTGAAGAGTACTTACTGTACGCGACATTTTGGACTGTTGGTGGATCTTGGCTCTGTATTTACGTTATCTCAGACATAATTCAAGTTACATGTGTAATTTTCGCTTCTGAGCACGTACATAGATAACAAATGTCATCAGTTGTATTTATTTATTAATGATTTTATAGCCATAGGTATATGTGCCAGTACTGGGCAACGGCCTCTCTCTCCTTCTTTCAAAACTCTCAATCTAAAGTGTTAAAATTTTGAAAAATAACTAGTTGATCTTTTTTATTCTTTGTAGTTCCTTCGTATTCTAATGTTTATCAAAAGTCACCGATGCATGCCTAAATGCGCCGCCAGCGCAGCGCACCGGCCACGAACCGAACAGTCAGTGTGTGTGTGTATACCGTTGCGGATATCCGCTTCGCCGGTTATACTCTTCATACTAAACATTTAATTTGATTATTATAACAGTGATTTCAAACATACTATGCGTCTTACATACGTTAGCCTTTATCTCTTGCTCCGTTTTATTATCTAATTCGCTAGAGTATAAAATTACAAGAGAAAAAGGAACTGTTATGTATAATTTTATGAGTTTAATTCAAGAACAATGCAGTAATTCAAAATAACATTATTACCTACGTGCAACATGCATTCTTCTCTGGTGTGGAGAATTACAGCAAATTAAGACGTATAAAAGCGTTGCGTTTGCGTGTTAAGAAGTTATATAAGTGGTATCTACGCTTGGTTAATTGGTTTTAACATACTTGAATAAAGCTCTAAATACCTTATATTTTCACGCATTTCCAACTGCGAGCGTAAAAAGCATCTGGGGTAATGAAAGGTTATTAATTTCACCGAGAGCGTGAATGTCGACCGCAGTTGCCATTAATCCACGGGGATTCGACACAAAGTGTAGAGCAAAGGGAAATATATATCTACTTATTTTTTTAAAGAGGAGGTTCTTAGCTTACAATGTTAAACATTCAAAAAGATGATCATGGAATAGTTTTAAGTATTAAAGCAACACGGACCTCCACTCCAGGCGTGGGGAACTCTAAAACTCTCTAAACTTTGAGGCTAGGTAAGGCTTTTAAATAGTAATTAAATATTAACAAAAAGAATTCAACTAGCTGCTCCTGGGGCTTCGCTCCAGTGAGTAATTTGGAACAAAAAGTACTCTATATTCTATTCCAGATTTTACTCTACCAGGTAACTAAATTTCATCAAAGTTCGCCGAGTGGGTTGAGGCGTTTATCTATCCGCAGGAAAAAGAAAGTGAATATATATGTCATCTACTAGAGTGTCTGACACTCTTCACGTATTGAGATTCCAAGATTGCTATCAGCTCTACTTTAGCAAGGGTATTTAGTAGAGTCACTTATAGGTTCTATATATTTTGTGCAGTCGGTGTGGACACTGGCAAGTAATTAAATTCCAGCGTTCTCAGCCAGGGAGTGAGCATGAGTGAAAACATAGGGGAGCAGGTATCTTGATCGTCTCTGTTGGTCAGTTTTATACATTGGACCATTCCTTAGATATATTAATCAATATTTATGTTAATGCTGGTCTGGGAGCGAAGAAAAAACATAGAATGTGCCAGCTGCTTCTCTTCCCGCGCAGATTGTAAAAGTCAATCGAGGGAATGGGTTTTAAACTGGGGATTCCTCCACTCATAGGCGATGGGCTAGCAACCTGTCACTATATCTGAATCTCCAGTCCATAAGAGAGACCACTATTCAGCTAAGCGTGGCCTTCGACTCTTGGCTATGTCTAAGGGATAAAGACGTGATTCTATGTATGTTTGTATGCTTAATGTGACCTTATAAAATTAACTCATATAATATTAATTAATAGTAGATTGCTTTACTAGGGTCGGATGACATCCATATCATACGAGGTGTTTAGGCTATAATCCGAGTATGAATTGATGTCATTCACCCGTAGTAAGAACTCTACTTTTCATTTCGAATATAAGGAAAGTAAACAAAAAACACTATAAAATAGTCTATTGACAATAAAACCGAGATTTTGGATTTCGATACAACTTATGAAATAAATATCCGTACCTAGTCTTTTTTAAATTTTGAACATGGCGGCGGTCTATTCTAGGATTTTTTTAAATTCTCAATGGCTGAATAGACAATCACAATGTCCATGTATTTTCTTCTTTTTAATAATATCATAATTAAGTATATAAATATACTAATATTTTTAATTTACATAATTAAGAAAAATATGGATAAAAACGAAAATACAGCGGTAAGTCTAAATACAGCATTTTTTTTCTTTTATAAATAATGTTTTTTTTTAATGCTACCATTGGCTAATACATGTAGTATCCAAAGACATAGAAAAAAAGGTAATGTTTTTCATCGAAGTTCTTTAGAGGTTTTTCAAACTATGTATTTTTTCTGTGTAGAACCTAGAACTTAGCCATAGAAATAGAAATAAAAAATAATTCCATAAATTTTTTTTTCTAAATTTATGTCAGTAGCTGATTCTTAAAGGAATTTATCATGTTCTATTTTTAAAAATTCATTCCCTCCCTAGGGTAAATGAATTTGTATGAAACATTCTCTCCCGCGTGAGGGAAGAAGCATGTTCAACCCGATACTTAGATCAAATATACACTTCTTTCGAGTATGAGAAAAGAAAAAACATTTTATTACATTTATATTTTCATTTCAACAGTGAAGTGAAAATTAAAGCGGAGTGTAAGAGAACTCATTTGTGTATAATTCTAGGTAAGATCATGACTCGATGTCGTGTGAATTTATAATGATTTCATAACATTTTGCGTTATAGTTCAAAATAATAGTTAACTCCTTACGTATACATGAAATTGTGCATTTGATTGCAATTTATATAATTATTCATTAAAATTACTTTGAGCATAGATGATACGTTTTCTATAGATCACATCTTTACAGAGTCTAAACTGAATTTAAACATATAGTTTTAGTAAATTGCTGTTGTTAGTGAATCGGAGACTAGCATCGATTTTGTCGACGAAGTCCCGTTGTTGCTGAATTTGGCGTCCGTCGACGCCGTGGTCAGTGCTATACATTAAATTGTGCATTTGATTGCAATTTATATAATTATTCATTAAAATTACTTTGAGCATAGATGATACGTTTTCTATAGATCACATCTTTACAGAGTCTAAACTGAATTTAAACATATAGTTTTAGTAAATTACTGTTGTTAGTGAGTCGGAGACTATAGCACCGATTTTGTCGACGAAGTCCCGTTGTTGCTGAATTTGGCGTCCGTCGACGCCGTGGTCAGTGCTCTTCCGGTGTCGGTTGTACTTGTATTGGCAGTTTCCTATTGTAACTCAACCTCAAGACCTAGATCCATCGGCTGCAGTAGCGAAACAGCTAACTACAACCATATGACTATCTAGTACGTTTCTAGACGTTTCATCTCATTGTTTCTCTGGCGATATATTGGCCTTAAAACTTGTCTTCTAATACATATACACATATAATAAAACAGTAAAAATATTTTGTCTGTACATTTAGAATTTTTGACTGAAATGAATAGAGGGACACTTAAAAAGAATAATAGAAAGCAAAAAATATATATATTTTTTCTTTTTCTGTGTGTCTGTATGTGTAATCACGCTTATCTCCGAAAGTACTGAACCGATTTACTTAAAACTTTCAACAATTGCTTTGTTTTAACTCAGAAAAACATTTACAGTTTGTTTCATCAAAATCGGTTCATTAAAATAAAAGTTATCGTCATTTGAATAAACTCAAGGCATGAATTACGCGGACGAAGTTGCGGGCAACAGTTAGTAAATTATAAACTAGCTGTTTCAGCGGCTTGGTATGAGCCTTGACTTAGGACATTGATACAGTCGCCTTTTACGACAATTATCGCTATGTAAAGTACCTATTCTTTAATCCAGGTAATAATTAATAACATGATAAGTTTTACTGCCATGACGCCAACACACTCTAGTGATAAAATGAGACGAGAATTTTTAAAGAATTCACGAATTATTTCGCAAAATCTTATAAAAGGCCCTATTAACGTACCAAAGAAGTATAATAGAAGAATAGATAATATTTTTATTTACTTCATTTGGATAATAAAGTGTTGTACCATTCATCCATTTATATTACACTAGCTTTTGCCCGCGGCTTCGCCCGCGTGAATTTCCCACGGGAACAGTGCTTTTTCCCGGGATAAAAAGTAGCCTATGTGCTATTCCAGGTCATTATCTACCTCTGTACCAAATTTCATCGAAATCCGTCCAGTAGATTTTGCGTGATTGAGTAACAAACATCCTCACAAACTCACAAACTCACAAACTCACAAATTCACAAACTCACAAATTCACAAACTCACAAACTCACATCCAAACTTTCGCATTTATAATATTAGTATGGATAATATTAGTATGGATTTTCCTACCTAGTAGGTACTTAGATAAGTTTTTGATCTATGTAAATATGCTACTACTTAGTCACAGCGCAGTATCCGATTGCAGATAAATGTGTATGTCCATGTTGTCTGACTCATAGTTCATATTAGGACGGTAAGCAAGCGTTGCAGGGCGATTAAAACGTATCCTAATATGGAGGGAATGAAAGAATGGCCAAAATTAAGGTCACGCAGGGGCTATTGTGTTATTGCGTTTGCATGTTACGGCGTTTGCAGCATTCAAGCGTTAAATATAGGCGTCATGATGGGGTGCAATATAATGCATCTGTCATTGCATTTTCGATTAAGTGTCAGCATCAGGCTAACCACACTTAGTTAACACGGTAGGGTAGGCAAACCAACAAAAGACATAGGTAGATACTCCTTTTGAATATGAATCTAAGCCTTTGGGTACTAGCTTAATAGATATTATATAATCTGTGCCCATGGGAATAGATGAAGGTATGATATATATTATTATTTTAAAAAAAGTTACGACTGCGACTATTCTCCATAATCTGGCATTGTCGCTTTTTACACTACAGAATGTAGCCGGTGATATATTGAGGTTTATAATGGTAATTAAATTACTATCTAGTTTTATACCGAGATAACATCAAGGTAATTAAACTCTCACAATAAGTAGGCAACTGGAAATTTCACTAACTTTTTATACAGTGACAATCTGTCGTATTTGAAAGTTATTGGGAACAGTGCAGTACACTCCCACGCAACTCTTGTTACGAATGTGATAGTTTCAGCTTTTTGTCGTTATTGTTTTCGGATTTGCTATATATCGGAAGTGCATAAAAACGAATTACCCAGTCATTATCTTACAACGAGGTCGGGCACAGATTATTTACTATCGTTTCAGGTAACATGATTAAGCTCATTGATCGACTTTGATTAATCCATATTGTTATTTAATTTCAATAAGTAATATCTGTAACAACATGAATTAAATATTTCGCTCAATTGGATTATTGGCATTTTGCCAGAATATTAAGTAATAATGCAAGTATTTTTATTTAGAGGGGTCGCTGTATCTACCTAACCCCTATTTGTACCCTACAGTCTGTTGTAAGTTACGATAATATCAAACACAGAATTATTTTTGTTGAGAGGGTCTGTTCGCTCGCGGCCCGCTTTGAACTCAAGTGGCAGCCATTAGATGCCATTGCTGTTCCATGAAAATTCAAGAGCAACTGTGCTTCTTATGGTATACAACGACGACGGGTGCGGCAAAAACTCTGAGCAGGACCTTAGATCAGTAACAGATACGAAACACACAGCAGCGGAATCTTAGATATGTGTACTGTATAGGCTCTTCAGAATAATAGAAGGAATGAAATGTAGGTTTTACTACCTAGTTATTTGTTTGCTTAAATTATTTATGACATACATACACCAGAAATATATTTCATATAACATAATATATACATAATTTCGAGTAGTGGCCCATAATTTTCAATTTGATAAAATTCCACATAATTTGTATAAATTCTTCATGTGGAAATTCATCATATTTCAAATGGAATGTATGTAATTTATGTGCTGAAGCTGAATTTTAGTATACCCTACTAGTAGGGTCTGTAGGAATTTATGGTGATATAATAACGGGTTCGTGTCCATGTCGCGCCCACACTTATTAACGAAACTGAGATTTATGCGTGGCTACGAGAGCGATAGTGGCACAATAGGCGCTGGCGCAGAGGAATGTGACCCGCGGCTTGCTCGAACTTTAGACACGTCATTTCACTAGCATATGGTTGGATTTAAATACAAAAATATGTAGTAACAAAACGCATTATTTCTCATTACATGTCAAGTTAATTACTTCATATATTTAGATTAGAGACGGACGATATCTTTATTGATATTGATGATTGTTTTTAGTGTGAAGCTCAAAATTTCTTTTTTGATATGACAATATTAAAATAAAATAATAATAAAATCATTTTAAATAAATTTTAAACGTTTCAAAAAAAAAATAACATCTCGCCACTGTATTCTGAGCTCGCCCGCCAGTAATTCCAACACTTTTATTTAGTAAACTTGTAGTCGTTAGTTGCTAACTCTTGATCCGACTGCTACTTGTGCTTTCTGAGCTTCTAAGAATTTAAGAATGTAAAAAAAAGGAAAGACACTTCAAACTTATTCAAATTACTACGAGCTTTGTGTCAATGAACCTAGTGACACTACACTTACCCTTCATTGTTTAATAATTTACTGAAATTATGTGTAGGTACCTACAGAATTTCTTAAATATAAAGGTAGAGTCATCCAATCACTTTCCAATCTGTTCATATTATAATGACTGTTTTAGTAAAATACGTGCTATTATTTGGCGACGACGCTATTATAGATGACGAGTGAAATGGCGTGATAAGGAGAGTATTGTATTTAGAAAAACTTATTATATATTAGAATGTGGAGAATCATAATTTCGATTTGTATCATATTGTATCCACAGTATTGTCATCAAGTAGGCCGGCTACGGTACATCGCAGTGATGGTAGTCAGCTGCAGCGTTATTTGCCATAGAATTTAGAAACACCCGCGCTCCAGATCCGAGCTCATCGAATGAATCTGGGAAATTGCTTCTCGCTTTTGCCATTATGTTATGTGTTACTCAGCCTCTTTTATTATCTTCTTTTTTCTCAAGAGATATTGTTGTTGCCCCGGTTTCATTATTGTCATGTTCAATATTAACATTTCTTACTTTAAGTATAATTTTATTAAAATTTACTCCAGAAACTGCAAATTGTCTAATAACCTATCAACTAAATACAAAAGAACCACACAGTCTAGAAAACTTAAATATTTTCTGGAATACCAATGGAACAATCTACCTTAGAGTCCGTTCGTCAGTGGATAAATGTTATTCTAGAACTTTTTTTCTATCGTGGATGTTCTCTTTGTTGATAGTTTACTTACAACAAATTTGCAGTATCTATAGGTCTTCTTCATAATAGTTCTTTAGGCCCTTGATTCATAACATCAGAAACGTTGAAACTGAGAACAATAGAATACTAATGTGAAAAATCGACGTCCTTACAATGATGTAATGAGCCATTATTGTTAAACTCATTTGTGACATCGCTTACGCTTAGGTTACTTTAAAATAAAAGGAAAACTTTTGTTTCAAAACAACAAAGTAAATAAGATAAATTGACTAGTAGAAGTGACTAAATCGATTTTTACGGATACGTATCAAACAAGTTCATCAACATAGAACTAACAATCAATCTTAATAAACACGATTATTGTCGAGCTGGATTGTACAGTATAATAACTAACTTATTACAAATTTTTTTGAAATAGATATGTATAAAATAGATAAGACAACAAAATGTCGTGCCTAGAATACTGACATAATCGAATATTATTGCATCTATATTTATTGCAATTACAACTGATATATTAAACTGGTATGACACGATAAAAACTGTGAAATATTTGGGCACCTATAAGTTCTGATGTTTAAATAAACTAGATTTTGAAAGTGTCTTATACAGTTCTGTCATCGAGGATCCCAGTTTGGATAGTTGCTTAGGTTTTTGTAGGAGGCAGTTACATCATGACACGTAATCATTACACGTCTTAAGTTGATTGAGGACTTTGTGACACATTTGTATGATTTAGCAAAGCACTAGATAAGGCAAGCAGTTCAAAGAAATACAAAGAAAAACACGCTTATGTCTTGATTCATATAAACAGAGTTGAGTTGACGATGATGGGTTCGACGACGTGAGTTTCGAAGCACACTGTATGTGGAACGCCATGCCAGTTTTCGCAACAGTAAAAGTGCCTGACTACATAGGTCAACATCATGCAGTTAAAATTCTTTATTGCGTGAAATGCAGTTCTGTAACCGATGTGGCAGGGGAAATGCCAAGACAGTTTATAAATTTTACATCGATACGATCAACATTACATATCTGAATCATAAAGATATTTTTTCATTATTATTAAGGATACAATTGCAGAAAAGAATACACGTATGTTAAGTTTCCATGTTACGTTAAAAATGATTAAGATCAACAGGAGCTTATCAAAAAGTATTCATTTGGTGGTCTATTAAAAATACCAAACATGATTCAGATTAGTTTATTATTATTAACTCATGAGATTTTTTTTATTGTGGATCTTACTAGAATACGAACCATTCGATCATAGACAGATGTCTTAATAACTCGACCACACCAGGGCTTAAACCTTAGTACGATAGCATTTTTGCTGCAACTGTTATAGTAAGCTGCGACCTTTTGCCATGGTACCTACTCCTGCAAACAATTTATTATTTGTGTTGTCTATTAACGTTACATTACCGTTCATTCAGTTTGTTGTTGGGTTGTTGACCTTTTCATCTCACATGGTTGTTATTTACAGAACGGTGCATTATTTCAATAGAGCCATTAATTGTGAGTAAACACAGAGACGATTCTCTAGAGGGTTATTGGTTAGGGTCAGAATCTACTACAGCAATTACACTAAATTATATTGGTCTTTGTCGGTATGGTAAACCATAGATTAGACGAAATGTGTTGACTTTTGACTTTAAAAAAATTTCAGCATAGGTATCTATATTTATACTCTATTAAGGATATTATATTATGTTTGCTTTAGGTTATTTCCCTCGAACACCTTGGTTATACAAAATAAAACCTCATACATACATATTTTCACGTTTGTTTTGATAAGTTAGAGGTTAGAGCATGTTGTTTTTGTAGAATATATATACGAAATAAGTATAACGTCTGATAGTTTAATGTATTTTTATATAGGTATGCACTATTTGAGATTCATAGTCACATGTGGTTCCGTTATTCAAAGGTAGCTTTGTTCACCGTCTTGATTATTATTTGGCGTGGGAGACCCGGAATAAGTTGACTTTGGTATATTTATGTCTATGTCTATTAGAGCATTTGTTTAGAATATTTAAAATGTAGGTTGCCAAACATACAGAACTTATTTCTTTCTTTTATTAAATACATGCTTTGCTTCGGCTTGGCCCGCGTGAATTTCCCACGGGAACAGTGATTTTTCTAGGCATGAAAGGTCTTTCTCAGTAATTATACTATGTATAAACTAGAAGATAAAGCGTGAAGAGGTAACAGACAAACAAACCAATTCATATTCGCATTTATTATAAATATTAGTACCTAAGGATATTTTGTATTATTAACTTGTTCTATCAGTAGATAATTTTAGCTCAAATAAATGTGCCAGAAAAGTGCGTATCATCTTTTACATTATTATCAGGGACCTACATACCAAACGAAGTACCGAGGCAAGATAACACTGAGAATGACACCTCAAATATCTTTAAACCGTTCATTAGTTTTTAATGAGATGTTCTAAGAGATATTCTTCAAATCAGTGTTACTAGATCTAGAATATGATCGATTTAACTATGTAATTTTCCTTTGTTTATATGTTACGAAATGTGTATGAATGTGAACAATAAGTATGAAAATTATTGTGCTAGACTATACATACGTAGGTATACTATTCGGTAGAAAGGATGGAAACAAAACATCATTGATCATGTGAACGTAACATGCCTTCATGTATTTATTATGATTTTATGCCGGCGGTTTAAGTTATGAGGCGCCAGAGTTCGCGTGACTAGCTAAACAATACGTGAAAGGTTAAACTGTCGAGACTTTTGCCAGAAGTGCGTGGTATTAGATCAAGGTTGGTTCATACTGCACTGGAATGAATATAGGTACTGATGACATTTGTAAAAAAAACCACAAGGTTTTATTTTTCAAGCCCAGTATTTCTTCCGTCTTGTAGGTACCTTAATCTCAATACTAAGTATAGAATTGAGTACTTTTATAAAATCGGAAAGGAAGCTCTATAATTCTATCTGATCTATATAATTCAGTCCAAAAACATTTATACATGTTTTTATAACTAATGAATAAATATTTTGTTACGGCTACTTATCTTTATAAGGCTATGTTACTAATCCAAAACCCACTCTAATATTCTATATTTGGTGGATCCCATTCCTGTTTACGACAATTCATTCGCACAGACAACGTCACCGAGGGCGGAGGCGTCAACCTGCACATTTTGGAATTATTGGAACATTAAAATTGAAGGTGACTCAGTCGAAGATATCTTCATTTTAAGCTAGATCTTCAAAAGCTGATTTCATGCTCTACTCTCAAAATGCCAAATCTTTTCGAATGACCTTTGTTGTTTGGCATTTTGATGCGATTGTTTCTTTTGCAACTAATTTTAGGAACCTATGAGTATTTATCTTGAATTTGGTATCTTTGGTAGCTTACTTTGATTCATGTTGAGTTATTTCTGGTTTCGATATAAATGAATTGTAATCAATAAATTCAATATTTTAAATTGTTCATGGTGTGTATGTTTTTAAGCATTTTGTGAATCTGATTAGTTTGTATGTTAAGGATTGTTATCTCATGCAGATATTTTTCCGTTATTCTGAGAAGGAGACAAATGAGTTTATTTTAATAAGAGGTATCATAACAATAAAAAGGATTAATCGTCTAATGGATTGATGCAAGTCACAATAGCGTTCGCGGTATGCATACACTATAGGTAATACTCAGAGGGTGAACGATGAATACACGCCGCCGACTACACTTACAGATTTCTGATAATCGCAGAAATCAGACGAGAATAGCTTTTGTGTTCTTTGTAATAAGAACTAATTCATATGTAAATGAGTTTTGCGCATCTGTCTACCGAAGTGTAGCGAGGGTTCACGTACTACGCCATGAGGGGAAATAAACCCACGATCGACGCAACGTTGTATACGTTTTTTTTTTATACATTTCTTATCACCTTTCCAGCTGATTACACCAGGCGTTCAGGATAAATATAAATTGCTTCTGCAATTAGGGTAAAAATGCGAGTCATATGCTTCTTATTTCTAACAAGCAAACATGTAAATTTAGCAAATAATACGCATCATTAAAAATGGGCATTATTGTAAGTAGATATATACATATATATAATTAACAAAGTGATTAATTTTGTTACTCTACATAGTATTTTCACAAAATTAAACATTCCAATTTAAAATATAAATTGAGGTTTAGGATGAACTTAAAAGTTAAAGAAACTAATCTTGTTAATGCTTAGCATCATATTTGTCTAAATTAGGAACTTTATTTTAATAATAGAGTTCATAATTAAAGTAATGTCTTGGCAGGAAAACATAAAAGCTTTAATTTCACAACTTGATTACTATGTGTATTAGATCCGGTATTGATAAGATTCCTAAATAATTTATTAATAACTGGTAAGATCTTTTAAGATTAATTTAAACGATGTTTGAATCATATTAATCACAAGTGGGATACTATTTTATTAAGTATATCAAAAGTATCACAACCAGAATAGATACGAAATTAGAAATTAAAATTAGGTAATTAAGCTATCAAAGTAATACATTCATCAAAAGTAATTTATGAACTAAAGAATTAAGTAAGGACCTAAATTTAAACTTGAGTCTTAACGGCTCTTAAAAGGAACTCACCTAAACCGTGACTAATTCATGACACCGCAATTTTTTTAAAGCAGTGATCATTTCAGATCGTTTCAATTTTACAAACACAATGCACGCATACACTGATCGTCTGCACCCAAGTTCACAAGATATCGATCGAACAAATTGCATTCACGATCAGCCGACAACAACAAGGCTTGGCGGACCCACCGCGCGGCGCGTTCGCTCCAACTGAACGTCGATTTAATACTAACATAACCTCAAAATTAAACGCGCCATGTCTGAGAAATTGTTTATGCTAGCCGTATACATGGGGTCCCAAGTTCCATTTCCAATGAAATAGAGATACATTACATAACTATGATGGAAAGGGACAAAAAAATAAGGTAACCACCGAGGGTGGAATAACGTTAACCTCACTAATAAAATTGTAGATAAACAAAATAAAATATAAACTATTTTTAAATTTAACGATTTTTACGTAGGCTCAGGTTTACATGTTTTAAAAACAACGGAAATTGTGGATACAAAACACATTCTTCGAATGAGCGCACCTATATGATAAGAATGTTCACACATGTGATAACAGTGCAACAGGTGAGCCAGGTAACTTGTACACGACTTACTTCATTTTCATAGAAAAAATATTGTAAACGCATTTTTATATAAGTTCGTATCTATTTAATAATTAACTTTAGATAAAAGTAGGATAGTCCCTTTAGTAAATTGAGCTCCAGGGTATTGCCGACATAAAAGACATACTTGAACACGAAGACAAGTTGAAGATACTTGAGGAAAAGAAAAAAGTATTTTATCGGCGACACTCATACCTGCGTCTCCCAGGGGTCGCACTCCCATCCTATTGAAACCATTCAAGCATGAGGAATGAATGATTCTTAACAGGCGCTAACAAAAACCTGCTTTAAATTCTTGACACTTGGCGCATTCTGGTGGTTGTTTGTTAACATCGTTTGTTGGTTAATTTGTTTAACATCCTTTGTTGCTGGTTGCTGTACTAGTAACGAACACCAAGTCAATAAGTAGGTAGCTAGATAACATACATTTCGAAAGTGGATGTGATGTCATCTTTTATAAATTTTGTTAATTTTTACGCACGATATTTTTTTTAATTATAAGTGAATAGTCCCTGTTGTTATCCAATTTGTAATTTGCATATTATAAGAAAAAAAAAATATTTTTAATTTATTTTTTTTATTTACAAGGAAGACCAACAACTTTCTTTTAAATCCTATATACAACAACTTAAAAAACAGATAGTCATTTACTGGTTCTCACATCTAGAAACGGAAAAAATAAAAAAATCATAAACTAGTTTTCTCCTCATCAAAAATATTTTTTTTTTAACCCTTACTATGTAGTAACTATTATATAACTTGATGTGCTTACCAAACATATAAACGAAATAAAACTCTGCAAAATTTCAGTCAGTTTCAGTCTCCATATACAGCGTTTTCATCTGCGTTGATTTCCCAATTAGTCAGTTAGTCAGCGTTCAATTTAATATACCTAGGTTAGGTGTTTAGAATAGATAAACGTTTAAGCTTGTTTTGAGATAAGGAAAGTGAAGGTCCCAAGGAGTGGGAGAGCCCACTCGGATCAGTGGCGTCTGCAAGGCTAATGTTTTGATCAATGCAGATGTTCTTAATCTTCAGGCGGTTACAAAGAGGAAGCGTGATTTAGTAATTTAAGATAAAAAATATGTACTGTTTAAGGAGATAATGGTTTAGAGTTGAGTTATACAGGATAGAGTCGTACGTAACTATTGTTATAGTTCTTTCATATAACAATATGCATTTCTATTATTTTATTGTGTGGTAATATAATCAAAGTGGTGAATATTTAGAATAGTGGAGGTTGTAGTAGTGATTAGGTACTTATTAACGTAACTAATAAAATAAGAGTTTTTAAATACAGAATTGTAACTTAGGACTTGACACCGCACACTTGATTTGACAAATAAGTATAGAGACGTACGTGTGTTATACTGCTAAACTAAAACGTCCGTCTAAAACTCGGTAGGTCCATCATTTCATTTCTCGTGTAAACGAACTAGAATGTAAAACCATGTTATAAACGTCCAAATTGTACCTTGACCGCCATGAACTCAATTTATGGTGTCTATAAAGGGAGGACATAACGTTTGGGCCGGGTAGCGGAGCGGGCGCGTGTTTCCTGCCTCGCCGTGCGTCCTATTCCTATCATTCGTCTGGAGCACGCGTGCACGACTCGAGCCATGCGTGCACTATTGCTGGCCATAAGAAAATTGACTACAGAAGGTCATCTGTGTACTTCGACCAACAAAGGCGTCCGCGCGCGGGACGGAACCGTGTTGCTATCTTACTTTAGATACTCTTTCTGATCCTCTGTAGGTACCTATGCATTTCTGGGAGATGAAAAGCATTAAATAAAGTAATACTGCTTTCTCAGCTTCTTAATCGGGTATTTGCTTGTGAAAGTCCTAGTAAAATGTAATTTTTGTCTATCCTTAAATTATGGTCATATGCCAATTGTAAAATGTTGTCTCTTCTTATTCTAGTTTACCGATTCAGTCGTTATTAGAGATCTTGCATTGTTAATGTTATTCTGTACCTTTTTACATATACTATATTAGGCATGTGTCAGTGTACCATCTACAGCATGTCCAAACACCCGTCCAAACCATTTACGAGCTATAAATAAAATGATAAAGTGTGCTGCGGATTAACTGTTATTAGATATAAATAAATTATAATTAGCTCTACCTGCATTCATTTGCAAAGATAGAATTATATCTAATCTACATTAATAATTATGTTACTTTCATTGAATTACAGATGATTTGTTTATTGTTTAAATTTTATTTTATATAAGTACAGAAATGGAGAAAAAAATTAAAACGAGATGGAGAGATGACATTGAATGTTATCTGCGGGAGTGGAAGCGGGTATCTCTGGACAGGGAATTGTGGAAGGAGAAAGGGGAGGCCTTTGCCCAGCAGTGGGATACTTCAATAGGCTAGAAAAAAAAAAATAGGTACAGAAATAATGCTCGTCCGTGTAATAACACTGGAATCATGTATCCGCAACTATTTACATCGCTTTAAGGAGAGTAGTTTTACCGATGGCCAGGTGGCCAGGTAGAGAAGGAATAATACCATGTAATTTAAAATGGGCGTAAAAAGAATTGCATACGAGTTGAACACAAAGAAATTAGGAGTTCATAAATTAACGTATTGTATGGTGTTACTTGTAAACAGGTAGTCGCTACCTGTTCCTGACCCATTTAAATACGTTTCATAACACTTCCAATTGTAACATTTGCCATAATTTAAATTTCAACAGAACTCCTGATGTAAACAATCGATATTTATAAATATACTGGTTCGATTGTAGGTACCAAGCTGTATATTGTTGTGGTTTCGAAGCACGATTTGTAGATGTGGGCGCCCGCTTTATTTTGTTTGAACCCTTTCAAACGCCTATCGAGGTGTTTATGTGTAATGAATCGAATATGAACGTTTAATTAGTCACCTTTAGTAGTTAGGGACCTTTTGACTTCAAACATCAAAAGTAGTTATCAATACAAAATAATATCAAGATGTAAGGACTCTATGACTTATAAAAGACTTGTTAGTAGAAGAATTATTTCGGAACATTCGATGTATCTTCATTTACTTGCCAACTTCTTACTGCCAGTTTTTATGAAGTGGGGGGCAACGATCTCGGTGACACATTAGGTATGGCCTTTGTTTTAATTCACAGTTGGACGGTGTTAATGTTCCGGCCGGCTGCACGCGGAAAAAGCACAATAGTTAAACATGGGGCTCGCATGTGTGTGCCTTGCCTCAAACAAATACTAGGGGTAATCAAAATTGCTCTCTGGTTTGTACCCTCCATATGAAAACAATTTCCCCTATAGAGCTGAAGGTATTGTAATTTATTTACGTTTTAAAAATATTAGCCGTATAAAGTTATCTGATTTAGATCTTCCACTAAAAAATCTGCACATAGCGGTTTACTGTAACTTTATTGTTATCGATCTCCATATGTCGAGTCTCTATCAAAAGGACAATCAATCAAGGTTTGCTTTGGTTGCTGGTACATCAATACAATTATCACAATACAGGGCAGAGGAAGCCGACAACAAAATAAAACTGTAACTCAGTATTGCACATCACACGCGAGTCATAAACGCAAGCAATGAAATACAAAGTAGACTTCAAAAAGACTTGGAGTTATTTAAGCAAACAACAATGACAAGAAAAATGTGGCTTCAACTCTTTGAAGCACTCGAACGCCCACTGCGTCATTTCTATAGGGAAACAAAGACTACATATTCTCCCATCTGAGTTCAAGGAGTTCTTGGAATACGCGGTCACCACTTCTGGAATACCTATTGCACGAGGCCCTTGTTAGCATTACTAATTCATTGTTACAATTAATTGTATTGTAGTTTGATATTGACTAAAGATGACGTCTATTGTTTGCGTGTAAGTACAATTCAAAAATAAACTTATTGCTAGTTATTGCACATAAGATGAATGTAAGTGAGTATCAATAATGTAAGCAGTTAAAATAAAAAATATGCGTCCAGTCAAGCGGCAAGTAACAGAGAGGAAAATATATTGTCTATTGTTTAGTACTTACTTTTTGTCTTGTCTATTGTTCATTAGTTTATGTAGAATATTACTAGCTGCGCCCCGGAGCTTTGCTCACGTGGGGATTTCAGCATAAAAACGGTCAAGTGCGAGTCAAGCTCGCGCACTGAGGGTTTCGTACACGCAAAGCATTTCGCATTATAGCTCTAACTAAAAAAACAAACTAGTTTCAAAAACAAACTTAACTTTGCAGTTCGATCCCTAGAATTTATGCTAAATCAAGCGCAAAAATAAGTTTGTAACGTTTTTTTTAGACTTCCAACAACATATTTAAAACTTTCAGATTTATTCCTGTATAAGTACTGTTAGACTTTGTTTTTTGCCCAATTTCATAATTTTAGGTCAACAGGAAGTACCCCATAGGTTTTGATTGCTGTCTAAAATCGCAAAATATGTAAAAATTCGCAACATTTACTGTAATATCTCCTGATCGCGTTGACGTATAATTTTGATTATTTTTTTGTTGAAAGAGACCGTTGATCCGAGTATTCCACATTAATTTCAACTGGACACCTTTAAGCGTTCCTAAGAAATAAGTTTGACAAACAGACGGACAACAAAGTGATCTTATAAGGGTTCCGTTTTTGCCTTTTGAGGTACGTAACCCTAAAAATATCCAATATGTTATTCCACGTTCCAGTCTACCCATGTACCAAATTGCATCGAAGTCCGTTCAGTAATTTTTGCGTGAAAGGTAACAAACATCCATTCTAACAAATTTTCGTTTAGTTAGCATGTCTTAAATTTAACAATTTATAACTGCTACATCTTCTTCAAATCCATATGAAACACCTAAATAAGTAAGTATTCATTTCATTTGTAATTGAAATTATTATCGGAGAAATTATCTCTTGCAAATGAAATAAACTGTCTAGCTATAGTGCGACAACGTTCATAATGAATGTGGCCAAAAAAGGAACGTCGTCAGCATAGACTACATAGAGAAAATAGCTCTAGTAGAGACCTCCCTCGCGTTCATTATAATCGTTGCTACGCTGTATCTAAGTTTATTAGATTTGCAAATACTAGCTAGCAAGTTGCTACAACAAGTAACCAACAGGGGTGTCAAAGCAAACAGTTTAGTTTATTTAATTAGATTAAGATTAGCAACATTATGTATTTAAATTGTGACTAATATTATTTCAACTAAGTGGCTTTCAATTTCAATAACCAAACCACAGGTTTAACCATTTAGTTAACAGCAAACAGACACTTTTTGTTAATCGCGCACACCACACTATGATAAGACTTTATCAATTTAACTTTACTCTTTTATGCTTAACATATATTATCATATTATGAAACTGTTTAACTTGTGAATCAGGTATTTGTGTCAAATATTCGAAAAATATTTACGTTCCTACAAACTGCTCACAGCTAAAGCCCATAAAATATCTATGACAGAAAAACTATAGACTACAGATTAAACAATAAATTATTATGAAAACTATTTATGACAGAGAAAGAAACCTCATAGGTTTCTTTCTCTGTCATAAATCGTATTTTTCTAAAGGTATGATTTCTAACACATAGACCATGGAAGTAATAAGTACCTACTGCAGTGAAACTTGGGTTTCAAAATAAAAGAATCACTGCTTAAAACACGAGTATAATTTTTGAACAAAAAAAAATTTGACCAATGTCCTTTAACAAAAAATTATCCGGACACACTAAAGAAATAAAAATAAAAGAAAGGAAAGTTAACAACAGGAAAGGAATATTAACAGGTAAAATAAGAAATACATGAATTTGCTTGTTATTTTAAAAAGAAAATTAAATGAGTGAAAGAAATGGATGAAATGATGTATAAAAATTCCAAATCAAAACCGAAACAAAAATTATCCCGACAAAAGGGGGGCCCTTTAGAATTTAGAGGAACAAGTTAGCACAATATGTTTAAAAAAGTCTATCTTAAAAGAACCACAGGCGTCACGGTTACAAACTAAACATTTCGTCGATCTGTGACTCATTCTCAGGTGCAAGCCGACTTTGCCGCGTCTGAAGATTTCGAAGCGCGTTCAACCCGGCTGAGTCCCACATCTTGGTCCACAACCTGATTTACAACACGCTGACGAATATCCAGGTGCAGGCCGACTTTGCCCACTCTCGTCTAATAAACAATCCATACAATACATACATGAAATATTTCAGTGCCACTTCATATAATCCTTCCGGTTTTTTTGACAACTAGATTCAACTTTGTGCCATCTTTAATAGGACACCCCTGAACGGTCTGATCGTCAGCTAATGTTCTTCCCAATAATAGCAACTTTAGATCTTCAATTGGAATCTTCAGATGTGAAGAAGTCTGTCGTTTGATATCCAAAACAGATGTCGTTGGGAAAGCCTCTATTGTGCATTCCCCACCCAGAAGTTTTTTCACCATAAAAAACCATTGCTAGAGATCGATACTTGTATGTTAAGAATAGATAAAAACATCAAAAAGAAAAAAATCAACTCTCTAAAAAATCCCCATTTTCTCCCAATTGACAGTAAGTCAAAAAAATCGAACCTCCAGAATTTTAATTTCAAAAAACTTATCATAAAGAAAGAACACAGAAAAAAGTTTGCGTAGAAATAGAATCGCAAACTAAAATAGACTTGACTATGTAGCGGTGTAACGCTACAGCATCTCCCTACCAAACAAAAAAACAACAAAGCAAAACAAACAAACAAACCAACAAAACAAACAAACAAACCACAACAAACAACCAATAAAACATAACAACCGAACAACTAAAACAAAATCCGGACAAGATACCTACACAAAACCAACAAACAGCAAAACGCAACCAAATGCTAACCTAAAAACTAAACGAAATACTAAACCTTATTGCTATCCCTATGAATAAGAGACTTGGTCATACGAGTATACCTAACGAAGCGTCTGAAGATTCGAAGCGCGTTCAACCCGGCTGAGTCCCACATCTTGGTCCACAACCTGATTTTCAACACGCTGTCGAATATCCAGGTTGTCATAGCCAGGTAAATAATGTGAATATTTTAGAATTTTGAAAAAAAAAAATAAGAAAACGGATAGAGCAAAAAAATTATTTGAGAATGTCCTTAATATGATAAGTACCGACGTGCTCCGAATCCGTATCCGCCAACACGAAAGCCTGCGGGGATACTCGTCTAAGCACGCGATACTGAACAAAGCGTGGAACACGAAGCGTCTAAAGATTAGAAGCGCGTTCAACCCGACTGAGTCCCACATCCTGGTCCACAGTCTGATTTTCAACACGCTGCAGAATCATCGACAACTCGCGACCGTACATTAAAAAATTCGGGGTGTAAGCAGTAGCCAATTTAATGCAAGAACCAGAGCAACCCGATGCAACACCGTACCGCAATATAACCTCCGACTCTAAAGCCATCAATTGAATGTGAATAATCCACAGTAAGGAGAATCGTCGGGTCGCAGCATAGGCAGCTTCGGCAGGCTAAAACAGAAAATCACAGGATGGAAAACCGCGACCGGTAAACGGTCACCGTCCCACAAAAACAACAAAAAAAAAATAATTGAAGAAAAGTAATAAAAGGTAAAAAACAGGTAAAAACCAGGATTCTTTCCGCAAATCGGGCGCCATTTTTGCAGTGAAACTTGGGTTTCAAAATAAAAGAATCACTGCTTAAAACACGAGTATAATTTTTGAACAAAAAAAAATTTGACCAATGTCCTTTAACAAAAAATTATCCGGACACACTAAAGAAATAAAAATAAAAGAAAGGAAAGTTAACAACAGGAAAGGAATATTAACAGGTAAAATAAGAAATACATGAATTTGCTTGTTATTTTAAAAAGAAAATTAAATGAGTGAAAGAAATGGATGAAATGATGTATAAAAATTCCAAATCAAAACCGAAACAAAAATTATCCCGACAAAAGGGGGGCCCTTTAGAATTTAGAGGAACAAGTTAGCACAATATGTTTAAAAAAGTCTATCTTAAAAGAACCACAGGCGTCACGGTTACAAACTAAACATTTCGTCGATCTGTGACTCATTCTCAGGTGCAAGCCGACTTTGCCGCGTCTGAAGATTTCGAAGCGCGTTCAACCCGGCTGAGTCCCACATCTTGGTCCACAACCTGATTTACAACACGCTGACGAATATCCAGGTGCAGGCCGACTTTGCCCACTCTCGTCTAATAAACAATCCATACAATACATACATGAAATATTTCAGTGCCACTTCATATAATCCTTCCGGTTTTTTTTTTGACAACTAGATTCAACTTTGTGCCATCTTTAATAGGACACCCCTGAACGGTCTGATCGTCAGCTAATGTTCTTCCCAATAATAGCAACTTTAGATCTTCAATTGGAATCTTCAGATGTGAAGAAGTCTGTCGTTTGATATCCAAAACAGATGTCGTTGGGAAAGCCTCTATTGTGCATTCCCCACCCAGAAGTTTTTTCACCATAAAAAACCATTGCTAGAGATCGATACTTGTATGTTAAGAATAGATAAAAACATCAAAAAGAAAAAAATCAACTCTCTAAAAAATCCCCATTTTCTCCCAATTGACAGTAAGTCAAAAAAATCGAACCTCCAGAATTTTAATTTCAAAAAAACTTATCATAAAGAAAGAACACAGAAAAAAGTTTGCGTAGAAATAGAATCGCAAACTAAAATAGACTTGACTATGTAGCGGTGTAACGCTACACTACTTACTATACTGATGTTACTTGAAGGACATGTACGAACATATTATTGAAGGTGAGTTCAGTATTCGATAAGAAAAGATCGCCAAACGAAACAAACGATGATCTATAGTTTTTGTCTCGTCATTTTAATAACAAGAGTGGTACACGAGTTAAGGAAAAAGGAACACTTTGTTAGGTCTAAAAGGCCACTTGTAAGAACAAAAAAGCTGTTTCTTAATAAGTTTGAGACCGATCGATGTTAAACATATTTATGTTACCGCAAAATGATGGCAACTAAAAACCTTACACTTATATCAATTAAAAGTAAGAGTTGAAAATAAGCTGAAAATTATAATTAAGTGTAATTTTGCTAATCAAAAATCGGTGCCAAGTGCAGGCAGGAGTGAGGCTGTTATGTAATTGTGTTCAGCTAGGCATTTTATATATACTTATTATATACTAGCTGTTGCCCGCGGCTTCGCCCGCGTGAGTTCCGCTTAGATGAAGTCTTTTTGTGTTCCAAACTGTTTCAGATGTTTCGGATCTTCGATTTTTATACGTCTATAGAAAATGCTCATCACATTAATCAAGTTTTGCTAAGGCGCCATTTTCATATACGTTATAGTGTAGCTGGTCTCTTGGAGTTATTCATCAGATGCTCCAGATCTTCAATTTTTATACGTCAGCAGAAAATGCTCATCAGGTTGAACGATTTTTGCTAAGGCGCCATTTCCATATATGTTATAGTGTGTAGCTGGTCTCTTGCAGTTCTTCATCAGATGTTCCAGATCTTCAATTTTTATACGTCAGCAGAAAATGCTCATCAGGTTAAACTACTTTTGTTAAGGCACCATTTCCATATTTCTTATAGTTTAGCTGTTCTGTTATGGTTCTTCATCAGGTGTTCCAGTTTTCAAAATCAATTATAGCCTATATGTTGCCCAGACTTAATAGCTATACAACAAAAAAAGTTTCATTCAAATCCGTCCAGTAGTTTTTGCGTGAAACGCGTACATACATACAGACAGACAGACAGACAGACAGACAAGAAATTCCAAAAAAATTTTTCTTTTGTTCTTTTTAAGTGTCCCTCTAACCATTTTAGTCAAAAATACTAAATGTACAGACAAAATATTTTTACTGTTTTATTAGGTATATGTATAGATATAGACATTCTAATGTTAATTTAATAGTACATTACTGCCGCGGCCTATAATGACTACTTTGCTGGTCGCGCTAATGATGGCCGAGAGCGCAGCGTAGCGCAGCTCCAGGCCGACACAGCGCGGTCAGCGTACAGCACTTGATGGACGAGCTGAGATGTCGGCCGAGACCGTAGGTCGAGGCCGACACAGCGAGGACAGCAAGGGCTGCAACGATGGCCAAGCTGGAAGGCCTAGAGCGTAGCTAGGCTAGCGCGAGGCAATCATAGCGTGACCAGCGAAGCAGTCATTGTGGGCCAAGGCTTGTATAGTGCTTTACTCAAAAATGCAAGTACCAAATCTAAATAAAACCAGCAAGTAATTTAAATAAAAATATATTAATTAACTAGAAATTTAATTAAAATGACAATTACGAAAAGTACAGTTACTAAAATTCAACACCGACTTTCCCGGATTGATGCACAATTTTTTCATATGCCATCTTATATTTTTCCTTTGAGTTTCGCGGTATCCAATTTTCATCCATTAATTTAGCTTCATCTTTAATGTCTGGCGGTGTTAAACACATTGAATCGGAAGAATTTTCGCCTCATTTTTAGCCAAAAAGTCACTACACTAAATAAAAACAAAATTTTCGCTGAACCGCGCTTTTGTTACCTACTTCGTTTTTTTAAGTAATGGTAGTTGGAACTATACAGCCAAATATGGAATAAAATCTTTTTGTACCTATCTCTATGCTATCTCTATTAAATACAAACAGCTGTGTTTTAAATAAAATCTTTTTGCATTCGATTTTTAAAATGTTGAAACGTCAAAATAGCGGCCGGCAATGTTTTGCCGGCCTGTTACAGCGGCCAAAAAACTTTGTCGGCCGCTATTTGAAAACAGAACGGCAAAGTCGACTTTGCTCAAACAAGGTTATCGAAATAATGACCACATTACATGCATTTTTGAGTAAATAATTTAATTTTCAATTTGGCACCGACTTCACTTCATTCAGTAGGTAGCATGCTATGCTAATACGTTTTTATTTATTGTTATTTCATGATTTTAAGTTTTATGATGGAAGTCGGTTCATTTTTTGGCAAAAAGTTTTATTTTATCATTTTTAGTGCTTCTACACCAAAGAGCAACACGGACCTTCCGGGCCGCGCGCGGAAGTCCTTGTTGCTCGAAGTTCTACACCTATTTTCTTCAATAAAAACTTAAACTTTTCTTTTACTGATCGAAAATAAAGAATTAAGAATTCAACACTTTTTATGTCAATTTGATTTGAAATGTCAGAACATGTCAAATTGTCTATTATTTTTGGCACATAAATAGACCGAGAGCCCGCGACGACCAAACCTTCCTTACTTTAAAAATGCTGAATGTTTTTCTGCGTGGTATATACGGGTAAAAAATATTAGCGACTAGGTATGAAATTTGGATCTTAGTTGCTAATGCAGGTAGGAAGGATGGGTAATGATGTTTTTTATAGGTATGAAAAGCACCCCTGGGGCCTCCCAAAGTAACATTAAATTCAGCTTTTATAATAAAACAAATATCCATAATTTAGTAAAGTTACAATGTCTATCAGGGGTTTATATCTGCACCAGTTGCCTGGGTTTATATCTGCACCAATGGATATAATATTATTTGGAATAAAATCTTTAAAAAACTTTACTTTGAGAAAATTGAACTACCGGGATGCGCATGGATGTAGGGCATTTGAGTTTTAATGAAATAAGGAAGGACATGCAGTCGCGACCTTTTGCTCTATAATGCAATGTTGATATTATGGTTGATATTTTTTTTATATAGAATATTAGGCAAACGAGCATGCCGGTTGCCTGATGGTAAGCCACGGTAAGCAATCACCGCAGTCCATAGACACCAATGACCCTAAGAAGGTCACTGATGCGTTGCCGACTTTTTGAGAAAGCGATAGGCTATATTCTATTTCTATATTTTGTTAGGTATCTTTTAAACTACCGAGCAGATTCTGACGTGGTTAAAATGGGACCAACTTGGGAATACACCCTTTCGAATAAAAAAACAATTTTGGAAATCAGTCCACAATTGGCGGAGAAATCGGCGAACATACATAAAAAAAAACATACATATATCGAAACATATACCTCCTCCTCCTTTTTTGGGAAGTCGGTTGAAAATAGGCGTTTTACAGTTAGGACGTAGGTACCAAACAAAATATTGTATTTTTAACGAATGTACACGACGATGATGAAAGTAGAGACTATAACTATAAAGTAGCGTAAAAAATCAGTCATTATGAAAAAAAAGTACTGTAGTTAGATATTTATACTTACCTACCTATGTGCACGTGGAAAATTAAGTGAATAGTCGCCGCGTCATTATCTCTGTCTGTCAAACTAATGTGTACCTATATTGGGTATTTGTGTATGGGTTGTGTACCCGTCGAGTTTTTGTGGTGGTCTGCCTTTCAAGGTTACATATTGTTGTTTGTATTGCGACGTTTTCACTAGATATACTTATGGGATTTAAATATATCAGCACATATTAAAAGTCCAGTCATGCTTTTAAGGTTAATTAATAGAAATTGCATTTAGAATGCTCAATAATGCACTCTAAAATAATCCACTAAATACACGAATATGGGAATAAATTGTGGTCGAATGTAACCAAATAGTAGAGTTATTATCTACGTAATATTGTAATCAAGAAATGAATTTTATATATAAAAAAATACAAATACGAAAGCATGTCTCCTTTTCAGTCAAAACTTAAATTGGTGAGTATTTTATAATCTGCCCATTATCATAACAATGTGAATAATTAAATCGAGTTCACGAGTTCTGTGGTGTAGAGAGACGCACAATCCCACGGTCGTAATAAACGAGACCGGCGAACCGCATCTATCTAGATGATATCATACTTAATCCGGGTTGCCTTGATCAAATCAAGATTGCGATTTTAATCCATCCAACCTTAAAAAAGTGCAACTTGCAAAATAATTTGTGCAAACTATTATATAAAATCAACATTGCTGCCTATAATTTGTAAATAATTAGTAAATAGACCTCTTCTACCATTGCTTATATAATTCATACGTAAATAGGAGACGGCCTAATTTAGAATATTTGGTTGTAAATGTACCTAACAATTTGGTACTCATTTTAACGTGCAATTCTTCATGAGTAGGTATGTGATCTGATGTACCTTGGTATTGCATCATAAATATGCCTTCGAGCTGTAACAACAATAATGAGGGTTCCGCAGAAAAACAAGGCTTTTCCATTACCGGTGGCGGAGTGGTTACGTTACTTGTAATGTGGATGTGAAGGAGGGCTACAATTTTACTTCACATGAGTTTTTCGCATTGTTTCTGAAGTGCGATGGCGTGCTGTCTACGTTGGGGCGTTTATTAGAGGGTCTCGTTACTAGTGTATCAGTATACCTAGTAGTATAAAACACCTATTTTTTCTTACAAATTGGGACGTAAATAGCTAATCAATTTATAAGTAAACTTTTATGAAATTCTCTTGTTGTAAGACACCATTCCTAGTAAACCGTTCTCTGTTTACTGTTGTTAGAAAATATACACACTGCTTGCTATTTTTTTCATGATAACTTTAGTATTATTGTCTAGCAATAGATTTGAATTTTAGAAGTTGTAACATGCCCTGTATATCATAACATTATTTTTAAAATTTTCAAGATAAATGAGATTCCATATATGGAATCGGTTTTGATTGTTTTCTTTTACTTTTACTTGTCAAAGGAAAGCTACATATATCTAAAAATGTAATAAAAATACCATGTATGTATTCATATGTAAGTAAGGTACAGTTATCATCAATAAATATTATAAACTACGGGGACCTACATCAACACACTGGCATAACTTTACATATTGACCCCACTTGACTTTTAATTGAGGAGAAAGTTATCTCTCGACTCGATGATGCTTAAGTAAAAATAAAACATGGACGTTTTGTTTACTTTCAATTTTGTATTTCTTTGTGAGGTATTGTTTTATATTTATTTATTCTGACCAAAGACAAACAAAGACAAGAAATTCAACTCAGTTTAAAAGTAGGACGAAATATTAAGATTTTAATTTTAACGTAAATCAAAAAAAGTCAAAAGCCTTATTTCTTCACCACATTTATTGAAGTTGGTCCAGAAGTCATGAAAACGCGATACAAATACAGAGTTACTGTTGCTTTTCAACCGACTTCCCAAAAAAGGAGGAGGTTATATGTTTCGATGTATGTATGTTTTTTTTTTATGTATGTTCGCCGATTTCTCCGCCTACAGTGGACTGATTTCCGAAATTGTTTTTTTATTCGTAATGATATATACCCAAGTTGGTCCCATTTTAACCACGTCAGAATCTGTTCGGTAATTTTAAAGATACCTAACAAAATATAAAAATACCAACATTGCATTATAGAGCAAAAGCCCGCGATAGCATGCCCTTCCTTATTTTGTTAAAACTAAAGATTTTTTGTGTATGTTCCAAACATTTAGTGACTATAAAAGTTGGATCATGATTACTTAGGCAGATTATTTGTAGCAATAACATTTAAAGTGGTAACTCAATTTCCTTAAAGTAAAGATTTTTAAAGATTTTATTCCTAATAATATAAGAAATAATAATATAAGAAATCACGCCATCCATTATCAGGCAATTGGTGCAGATATAAACCCCTGCTAGACATTGTAACTTTACTAAATTATTTGTTTTATTATAAAAGCTGAATTTGTTATTTATAAAAGCTGAATTTTTGTTTTATTATAAAAGCTGAATTTAATATGTATTACTTTGGAAGACCCCAAGGGTGCTTTTTATAACTATAAAAATCATCCTTGCTATCCATATTACCTGCATAAGCAACTAAGATCCAAACTTCATACCTAGTCGCTAATATTTTTTACTCGTATATACCACGCAGAGAAATATTCAGCATTTTTAAAATAAGGAAGGTTTGGTCGTCGCGTGCTCACGGTCTATTTATGTGCCAAAAATAATAGACAATTTGACATGTTCTGACATTTCAAATCAAACTGACATAAAAAGTTTCGAATTCTTAATTCTTTATTTTCGGCCACCAGTGAAAGAAAAGTTTAAGTTTTTATTAAAGAAAATGAAAAGGTGTAGAAGCACTAAAAATGATAAAATAAAACTTTTTTCCAAAAAAGTGAACCGACTTCCATAATAAAACTTAAAATCATGAAATAACAATAAAGAAAAATGTATTAGCATGCTACCTACTGAATGAGGTGAAGTCGGTGCCAAATTTAATATTAAATAATATAAATTAACATTAGAATCATGTAGGTACACAAAATGCCTAGCTAAACAATTACATAGTCCTGCACTTGGCACCGACTTCACCTCATTCAGTAGGTAGCATGCTAATACATTTTTCTTTATTGTTATTTCATGATTTTAAGTTTTATTATGGAAGTCGGTTCACTTTTTTGGAAAAAAGTTTTATGATATAGTATGAATGTATGTGATATGACTATGCAATGTTCTATCAAGACTACGTGAATTGGTGGTTTAATAAATAAACCTCTAACAGCTAAAGATTACATGCAAACAATCGAACATAAATTTTAGAAATTAAAACCTTACATGAAGAGCCGTATAAAAACTAGAAATTATAGGATTAGAATCAAGGTCGGGCTGTAATTGACGTGGTGAGAAGCGGCACCGATCAGCCTCGACAATGGTGTACGGTTTCTGCATGGGAACCACCTGCGTTCCACACTCCGTGCATACATTACTAATACTGTAGATAAGTTACTCCATAAGCTGGGAAAAACTGGAAAATATTCGTCAGCTATCATTGATATTAGCACTCTTCGCCATACTTTATCCCTATGCCTTGGAACTATGTACCGAAACGTACTAATCTAGCTTAACCATATACTATTTCAGACAACTAACTCTAACTCTTGGCTCTGTCTACTCCGTAAGGGATGAAGACGTGATTATATGTAATGTATGTAATTCAGATATATTCAAAGTTGCTAAGTCTAAAATTTATGTTTATTATTTTTGATTTATTTTTATTTTTATTTTTTTTCTTTTTTATTTCGTGTCAACGGCAGATCGTGTATTTTTATTATACATACAAATAGAGACATTAATATGGTAGAATAGAATAACAAATCGCGGTCTAGGAACGTAATCTATTACGATAGAACCTCAGTACTTCTTAATTATTAGTTATCAAAATCATATCTTAATACAGTATGAGCCAAGAAAAAATATGTCCGTGCTAAAGCTATCCTTATGTACAATTATTATTTGTTGATCGGTTCCAGTCGGCCGCATGCAACCGTTGAAGTGTCACTCAACCGTTATTTGACTTGAGAGTCGATATTAACCACAATCAGTATAAAGGAGTTAATTCCAATCTTCACCTGAAGTTTAGCAGTTAACGTTACCCACGGAAAGTGCCGAAAATTGGGATGGATTACATAATATATCAACATTTTACTGACTGTTATTCCATTCTTAAAACATCAGAGAGCTTTATCATTAAGATTTAGCATTAGTCAGATAGGATTAATGTAATCAATCCTATCTGACTAATGCTAATGAACGGTTTACGAAGAAAATGCCTTTACAACACACCCATTAGCAGCAGTAATGCTGCTTATCGCTATTGTTGCTTTATTAGGGACTATGTCACTACAACAATGGCTAGCTTTCACTATTAGCTCGACCACGCACATCTAGGCCGGACGCAGTTTCTGGACCAGAAAGGATATTACATACGCATTGTTCTTACATGCTTTCCTATTTAACTCTTACAAGGCTTACGCAACGCAGCCTACACAATACACATGCTAATATTTCTGCTACAGACGAGACTATAATGATAAGTTATAATAAACAAAACAGTCTTAAACCTTAAACAATAAACAGACAAATGAACTAATAATGTCAACCGTTTGTCAGTTGTAATGTAAACAATTTTATTTGAGAAAGTTTTGCTACGAGCTGCGCTACGAAGCCTACGAGCCGTGCTACGAGCTACGAGTTTGACCTATATACGGTACCATTTTTCTGTTTTATCACTTTCTCTAGAAATACATTTGAAATTAATTGTATTAACATAAAAAGGCTATCATCAAACAATGTTTATTTAAAGTGCTTGAACAAACGCAGAAGAGCCGATTGTGAAACAGTCTGCATTGATTAAATCAATCAGCATCCTTCTTGAAGGTTCATGTCCTGGGGTATCTTTGAATCAATTTAAAGACTTAGAACATGTATCAGTACATTGAACTCAATATGTATGTACTTTACTAATTATTTGTAACATTTTTGGCAAATTCTGTATATCTATACATATAATAAAACAGTAAAAATATTTTGTCTGTACATTTAGTATTTTTGACTGAAATGGATAGAGGGACACTTAAAAAGAATAATAGAAAGCAAAAAAAAATTTTTGGAATTTCTTGTCTGTCTGTCTGTATGTATGATCACGCTAATCTCCGAAAGTACTGAACCGATTTGAATGAAACTTTTTTGTTGTGTAGCTATTAAGCCTAGGCAACATTTAGGCTATAATTGATTTTGAAAACTGGAACACCAGATGAAGAACCAAAACAGAACAGTTAAACTATAAGAAATATGGAAATGGTGCCTTAACAAAAGTCGTTCAACCTGATGAGCATTTTCTGCTGACGTATAAAAATTCAAGATCTGGAACATCTGATGAAAAGCTCCAAGAGAGATTTTTCATCTAAGCGAAACTCACGCGGGCGAAGCCGCGGGTGACAGCCAGTTATAATATAAAAGTTATTATTTAATCAATCTTCAAGTTATATTTTGTTCTTAAAACATAAGAAATAATCTTGATAAAATTTTGTTTTTATCAAATTAAATGCTTTCAACGGTAAGTGGTATGATAGACGGTATTTATGTAAATAATTATTTAAGTACATGGTACATGAGTCATAATCATGACAGAATACGACTTAGGCTTGACATCGTGAATACAAATAAACTATCATACTAACTACATGAGTCATGGTTATTACAACGCACAGTACATCACGTTGGTTTGGTTATATAATATGGTCATTTATTTACAGTAGTCGATCTAATAGTTACTGTATTCAATAGAATACATGTAACATGTTAGGGGTTTTCAAGGCAAGAGGGAATAGGCATTTTTCGAGTTTGCGTGTGTCACCCTAGATCTCATCTATGCTTCCTATCAGGCGAGATAGAGGTCAAACGCACTCAGATTTTTAATAAAAACAAAAAACATTTAGATGACTCTGTTGGTATCATGTCTGTGAGAAAAATTCACAAAATGTTTGCATGAAAATGATAAACAGTTAACACATAAATAATTAATGACATGCCCTAGAAAGGAGTTTAACATCTAAGTTCTAAAGTTTAAAACTGTTATAGGAAAGATTTTCGGACCGAGATAGGTGAAAAAAAACTAACAAGTTGTACTGACACCGTATGAAGTTGGATAAGCTACTGAAGAAAACTACATCTTTATTGTAGACTAGCTGGCGCTCGCGGCTTCGCTCGAGTTAATCCTTTCTTAGCGGATGCCTACGTCATAACAACTACCTGCATGCCAAATTTCAGCCCGATCCGTCAAGTGAGATCCGTATAATGAGAGAGTTTGTCCGGCAGTGGACTTCGTATGACTGAGATTATTTATAAATTATAGTTGAAATTTTTGAAAGTTATTCAGGAAAGATTAACCAAACTTATGAAAATTATCTACAATATTATCTAAATTAGGCTTTATTGTAAAGATCGTCTTCTAGATGATAAATGCACTTGTGGCTCTATCTATAAACTTCAACAAATATTACGTTTATCATACAGAAACTACCGCTAGTTTCTGCTTCCCAGCAATCTTATCAGTCCAAATGATAAAGTACGTTGGTACTCAAAGATGGCGCTGTATTCTGTTTCCCAGTTGATCCAAGAGCTGGCGCTAGTAACCAAATCGCTGCTGGTAAAACGGACTTTTGAGACAAGCTTTTCCCTCCCACGCAGGTTAAGCACAGCTTAAACACAACTTTACTCTCGATTGTAATTCTCTCCGTATCGTACATTGCGTGGTTGTTAGGGAGATTTGGATTGTAGGTTTGATAAAGCAGCAATGGAAGTTGATCTGATGAAACGTGCGCATAGACTGACTGTTTGGTGGTGAGCTGGTTGCGTGGATGCGGGACCGGCAAGCAGCCGCCGCCGGTCGGCCTCAGTAGAGACGTGTTCGTACTCAGGCAGGGACAGGTGGCACGACGCCCCCGCACCCAACTTGAGCTCGCGAAACATCCTTGTTTATAACACTTGTTGTGCTCTCATACTCGTTTTTAACTTCTAAAACTGGAGTTAAACACGGTTCAACACTAGTTTATGACATAAAATGTGAACACGGAAGTGACGTGAAGTGATTTTTAAAATACTGGCACCGACAGTCATGTTGTCAAGTACGATTTAAGTGCAAAATTATCTTTGCTGACGATGTACACAAATCCCGCATGGATTTCTCTTGCGTGAGACGCTGCTGAATTTTCTACATTTTTATATTAATAGATGTAAGTTTTAATAACTTTTGTAACTAGTTTTGGAATATTATTTATGGATGTAGTTTATAAGGTACTGATGTGTGACAAAGGTGATAGTACCTATAGCACAGAATTAATTGCCTATAGTTAACTTTTGAAGATCCTAAGGATTTCGTGTTAATAAGGAATGTATTAAAATATCATAATAACTCGATAAAAAAACATTTATTTCATGTTGATAAGCCATTGTCTATAAAATCCCCAACAACCACTTCGCAGTTCTCTTGCATACAAATGATCCATAATGGTTGATGGTGGCTTGGCAGCGTGGCTTGACCCGTTTGTCCAATTGACTTTGTTCTCGGCATTTTGGAGTGTATGTATATCGGCAATTCTGGGTAGAGGTAGAGGTACTAGCTGCCGGGGCCAGAGCTCCAGTACGCAGAGTTGAACGCCCGCGCAGGCCGCGGTCACCGCATCCAATAGCACTTACAATTACCTCACCTTGGCAATAATCTAATTTTATTTCTTTGCGGAACTCCCATTACGGAGTTCTTCAGTCACACGTCATTATACTTTTACCATGTTTCATTATAAAACTTTATTTTTGTCGACTGCTTTGGATTGAACAATTTTACTGATGAGCTGTACTTTACCTATAAGACTTTTAAAGGGTTCATTCACCCTAAGATTATAGAAATGTGTATAAAACTATACAACATTTATATAGTGAGGAAACATGTACTCTAGTTGTAGATTCAGCTAGTGTGTCAAATGGAGAAGGAAAATGGCAAAATGACTCCATTATAATGACAATGGAGTCGTTTTGCCATTTTCCTTAGCAATGGCCAAGAATGTCTTTGCGTGTGTTTTATTCCATGTAATGACACGGACAAGAGCATAACTCTTTAATGGGAAGAAGATAAATTAACTAATTATAAATGCTATTAGAGAATTATAATTGCCATTAGATAGTGATTGATCCCCATAATTGAATCGATGGATTTCTTGAATCTGAACTAGGTAAGTAGGTATATTGATATCTACACAATAACATAAAATGCTCTCAGCGAATCTTAGTGATATTAAATAGTGTATAGAGAACCGGATATGTTTCAAGGAACCGGGATTTTCGGTACTGGACTATGCTGGAACCGGGATTCCCGGGATTTTCGGTACTTAATTTTTTTTTCAACTATAAATACTTTATCTTTAATTATAATTAATGACTAATTAACAATCAGCCTTAAGCAATAGTAAAACTTAGTATTCATTAATTATCCAGTTAAAACCAAACTATAATTGAAAGTACTCTTAATAATAATTAACGCCGTGAAAACAATAGGCCCCTTATAAAAATTTAAATCAAATAGATATAAAAATCAAATAAAATCTAGCGATCATAGATAAACTATTTGGTCTTTTTGAAAGCTTTTTTTTCTTTGTAAGAAAGAAAGAAAGAAAAATTCTTTACGACAAATTTAACACTAAATTAACACAAAATTTAACTAAATTCGTCGAAATGGCGACCAGCTCAGTATGGTGCTATGGCAGAAGCCAAAGCGCTGATTTTCAGCTGGTACCAAAAGAGGAGGCTAGGTGGCTAAAATATAAAACAAATTGAACCTTCTTACCAAAAACAAAGCGAAAAAAACATAATTGAAGATATAAAAGCAGTATGACACATGTTGCAAGAAAGGAAGAAGAATTGATACAAATATTGAAGGGTAAAAATGTTAATCCTACATATATAAATACCCTATATAAATAAATATCCTATATAAATACTCTATCTATATAAGTATATACTCAAATTGTAATATATGTCCTCAAAAAGATCAACACGTCCAAAGTTACATCACCTAGACGCGATCTACTTTTATTACACTGTAGCGCAGGCCAGCAGAAGAAAAAAATCCTTTCTGGCTCAACACTGGTAGATGGAACACTCAAAAGATGACCATAAGCTTGTGATAAATGTCGCCAACGATTGCCTCCATTCTCGAAAAGAGCCACCTCGATTTTTACATTTGTTTCGAAGTCGTCATTCTGCGTCGATCTAAGATCCTTCCGTTCCGAATCTTCCGAATCACCACAGAGTTCTGCTCCTACACCGTTCGCCGCGCATATCGTCAGTGTTGTCAATTGCCATATATTTAAAAGGATTTGTCCGTATTAACTATAAGCGTATAAATTTTAGCTGATTACAAAACCAAACAATGAGTTCTAGGCGGTTTTTAATTATGTCAATTTACGATTTGAATAATAATATAAGAAGACTGACAACTTGGATGCTCTCACATATATCTTTATGAACTTGTGTGTTGCACAGCCACTTGGCGAACCAAATAAATAAAAAATAAAAAAAATCCCGAAAGTACCGAAAATCCCGGTTCTTGTATTTTAATTCCCGGTTCTTTCACCGCCACAAAAAACCGGGAAATCCCGGGATTTTCAGTACCGGGATTTCCCGGTTCTATACACTAATATTAAAGAGCAGCACTTTGATTTGTCAAAGAATACCTACTTACCTATATGAAACAGGTATTTTAAAAAAGTAAATGAGTTGTTCCTAATTTCGGATAACCACTGCACTAGGATATAAACATTATATTTTTTTTTGGTTGATTAAATAACTTTTATACACACATAATAAACATTGGTATATTTTTATAAATATATTTTCTCATCAGATATTCTCGTAACAAATGGAAACGTTTGGATTGGAGATAATATCCCTTCAATATATATTATAGCAGATATACCAACTTATAGGATGCCAATAAGTAAAGTAGGTAGGTACCTTTCGTTTGCTAGTCTCGGGAGACTGCCATCTTTCTTCCTTCCGATCTGGCTCTGTCAGAGATAACCAAAACGATCTCATTTATTAGCTTTCCTTTGGTACAACCTTACTATTCATAGATTATAACCATTTATTTTAGATGTCTTATTTTATTTTAAATGTCTGATTGGTAAAGTTTTTGTTTTCTTCTACATAATAGAGTAAATATATTAATGTCCTAACAATCTAATTCTGTTTATGAATAACAACTTTAATTTGAGTGTTTTAATAAAATTAATCGGTTCTGTTAGCGTAAAGATGTTTATTTAATCAGTAATAAATCAATATTGATTTAAAACAACAGACTTATTGAGTTCTTTTTTTACGGACACAGATTTATTAGTTCCTTTACCGAAGGAAAGGTTGAAGGTAACAATTAATCTAAGGGTTGGTCACATCTCAAATCACGATTTTGATTAGAAAGAGGAGTTAGGACCGATACGATAGAGAGGGTCAAGTGCCCTCTTGTCATCGGCGATTTGTAAATCTCGGTCCTCTTACAGGGTCACCCACTTAAGGCGCTCCTGGTTCTTTTGTCCCCTTTTGTGAAGATACGTCGAGTCCCTAAAGTACTGCATACAAAGCAACCGACAGATATTGGTTTTTGAAGCATTTTAACAAGATAGTTCTTCTTGTAAGTTTAATAAAGTTCTTCTCATAATTGGAAGGTTTGTGCTTTAAACAAGTCAAATTCAGTACAATTAAAAATTCTTTTAGATAGAGTTAAATTTGTAGTTAAATTTGCATTCAAATTTATATGTGAATGCTTCTTCTTGACTCTGCCTGTAGATAATATATTTGCGTGGCGTGCCGTATACAGGAATGCACTTGGCTCCATCACTGCATAAACATTAGAGAGTTGTTTGTGTGCAAACTGTCACAAAGTCATTGATAGGCCTCGCAAGATTACCATAACTAAAACAAAGCAAAACAGGTTGTGTGTCTGAACTGGTCTGATAATACTACTTACATAAATATTCAAACTCTCTACGAACAAGTAGTTCACCTGCGGTCTTATCTTGCATTTCACTTTTTGCTGACTTGACCCTGTTTTTGTTTGGAGTGTATTTATGTACCAATAATGGTTTGAACGATTGTGCGTTCGTGCAGTAGAAAGTGTTTATAGCAAGTGTTTTATTCCAAATTCTTTGTTTATATTTTTGGTCCGGATGAGTGTGCAAAATAATTGTGATATTTCCTAATACTGAATAGATTTGGGTTTGATCCCTGCCCAGCTTAAACTAGTAAAGGTTCATTTCTTGGCATAAAAAGAAAACCTCCTTAATTCAGAGATGGGATAAAGGGTAAAGTAATATGCATATAGGTACGCCGATCGATTATAAACTCAGGTTTCTCGACTAAATCTATAATGAGAAGTGATATCATAGTACGATTTCGTGATTTGGCGCAGTTCGGAGTGGATCTATTGTGGCAAATAGTATATAGTCGGTCATGTATATGTATGGGGCGTGTACCGTGACTGTCATGAATGATCATGAATATTCGCGGACGCGGCGCGGGCGCGGTGTGCTGCCGCTGGACAATGGAGCCTTTGTTGCACAATGCCCATTTCCGATTACCAGATTGAATCGGGTCCATCAAAGCACTGGCTGGTTCAATACTCGCCCGTATGGACCCAATATACACGATATTTTTGAATGATTTGTCCCTCAAAGGAAATCAATGTTTAATATCAGCAGAGAGTTATTGAGCTAAAGCCGTCATCGTAATTAATATTTTGTTGTATATCTAGAAGCTATTTATAGCATATTAGGGGAAGGAACTTGGAGACTCTTTTATTATACGAGGGATCAGCTTCCTCTTCCAATTTATGATGTGCATATTGTATACCTTTTCATTTAATTAGAATAAGTAACATAATTAAATAAGACAAAAATAAATAGCTAATATTTCTAGGTAGGTATGTATCTAATTATGCAAAGTAAAACAAATACTTATCATAACTTGTAAAACAGGCTCCACAAACTTCGCCAATATTCTGTATAAATTATACTTTGTTTGAGAAAGTTGTCAAGGAGTAACATGTTGAGTCTTGGCGACTGGAGAGCTAGTCACGAGCAGTTTGTGGTCAGGAACTTGGAATAGAACCGAACTAATATGGTCGATCGCTTCACGCTACAACACTTGAGACTCCGGGGATTCTGAACTTTGGTTGTTATTTAATTTAACCTCTCGTTATGCGGGTTGAATACAGCCTAGTCTGTGAAGCGAGCCTGCTACGCCAAACAAGCGAGATTATAGGGATTAGGTCATATGAATTAATGAAGAGGATATAACGTTTCTAATTTTTCCCAGGAGAATTGCTTCTTTCTTTTGCTGTTTTTGGAGAATGATGACATAGATTTATTTGAAATACTTTAGATAAAAATTTACACAACCATTTTCCTTGAAAAAACTTGTGGTTTACACAATTAAATGTACCTATACAATGTTACAAAAGTAAATCCTATCACATAGTGTAATGCAAAATTTACTTGTGATTACCTGCTGCAAGACATCAATATGAGAAAATAGTTCATTCATACCATAATTTTTTTTAAGATTCTGATATCATCTGATAGGTATTGAAGAAATCCTTTTACCAATAAAGAAAGTCGCAATTTGATTATGTAGATAGGTTAAATTGTAATTAAAAAGATACACATTCTTGAGTTCTCTACACTTTTGATTTTGTGCTGTACTCATTGTTGCGGAAATTTGGACGAATTTGCGACGATCGCGTTTCATTAAGGGGCGTTTAGTGCAAAAGGAGCGCCGGTTTTAATTCACAAAGCGAGTGCGGTGCTAACGTAAAACAAAGTTTTAGAGGGGTTCTTCGTTAGTTGCTCTCTCCCAGCTCAGGTGAAACCGGAACGTAGTAGATATGTTAATCGCGAATATACTATGACGTGTAACTACATATTACTTACGTTTATCTACTTGTGAAGTCTGTAGAGAAGTTTCGGGACATTCACAGGATGCACCAGGTGTAATGAATACGGGAAGATAAGCTGTAACTTTCCACTTCGCTTTTCTATTAGTTCAAGTTAGTATCTAGTTAAGTCTTGCTTCCAAGGCGTTCTTTGTGCTTTACTAGAAGACTTGTTCTACGATGTAATTGTATACAATTTAGCATCTAAGTAGGTATTTCAACTTTGTCTGAAGCTTTAGTTTTATAAAATACAATTTCTTTATTGTTATCAATGTTTATGTATACCTAAAATAACTTTTTTGTTTTAACTTAAAGCAATTTTCCACTTTTGATTAATGCAAAAGCTCTACATACAAAGTACTTCGCAACGCCCGACTAAAAGTGCTTTTGGGGACACTAATCTTCATACTAAATGCCGCCCAGGGAAAACAGTGCACGTCACACATGCATCGTTCATTCTATATCTTAATGCAGTGCCACCGGCGCGATGGCATTATTAACATTCCATTTAGTGGCGCCTCGTGGCAGTCACGGTCATGGTACACAAGTTTGTATGAATACTGAATGTTTTAAAAACAAAGTAATGTCTGTTCTATAAGAGAATATTAATTTATTTTAATAAATTATTTAACATTAAGTTCCGCTTTCAGTTTATTTTTATATCACAACTAGCTTTTGCTATCGACTTCGGCTGCGTGAATTTCGTTTTTACCCATTACACCCCCTTAGGTGGATTTATCAAAATTTATTTCTTCTCGATCACTTTAACTATATAAAGAACCATGTCTGCAATGGTCAAGCCATATACGTGCAGCGGTTTCATCTCTGTATTGATATAGTCAGTCAATCAGTCAGTTTGTGTCTAATTATATTCTTCGATTCCTTGCCATTACATTTACATAACATAATAAATTATTCGCAAACTCCTAATTGGAAATATAAACAGTAAAATTATTACTTACAACTTATTTATACAGGAAGGCTATAAAATTATAACTTCACAGGTGCAAGTGCATTTGCATTTGCGTGACCGCATCCTGCATCCAGAGCAGCCGCGAAACCTTACGGATAACTGCAACTTTTTAATTAACACCGCTATTAGTGACAAAAAGTAGCAAGCTTTCCTCTTTCATACGGTTTCCGCCAAAAAGAAGGAGTGAAAGAGCTGCACTTTTAAAAGTACTCTGAATAAAAAAATTTCTTCTTCAACATTAGTGGATTTTAAATGGCAATTAATGAATTGTACAACTTCTTGCGAATTTCATAAGATGATACCTGTCTGAAATGATTTATTAAAATACTAAGCTGTCGCCCGCGGCTTCGCCCGAGTGAGTTTCGCTTAGATGAAAAATCTCTTCATCAGATTTTCTAGATCTTTAATATTTATAGGACGTCAGCAGAAAATGCTCATCAGGTTGAACGACTTTTAATAAGGCGCCATTTCCAAATATGCTACAGTGTAGCTGGTCTCTTGCAGTTCTTCATCAGATGTTCCAGATCTTCAATTTTTATACGTCATCAGAAAATGCTCATCAGGTTGAACGACTTTTGTTAAGGCACCATTTCCATATTTCTTATAGTTTAGCTGTTCTGTTAAGGTTATTCATTAGGTGTTCCAGTTTACAAAATAAATTATAGCCATATATTATTAAATTATATATTATTATTATAAATTATTATATTAATTATTAACAAAAAAAGTTTCATTCAAATCGGTTCAGTACTTTCGGAGATTAGCATGATCATACATACAGACAGACAAACAAGAAATTCTAGAAATTATTTTTGGCTTTCTATTATTCTTTTTAAGTGTCCCTCTATCCATTTCAGTCAAAAATACTAAATGTACAGACAAAATGTATAATATGTATAGATTCTGTACAACTAAACAACATGTCATTGACCTCTTGGAATCCAAATTGGATAACAATAGAGCCTCGAGATTGGGCCGGCTAAGTCGAAAATAATAATGACTATATAATTACTACTCCACATTTTAAACAATGCAGGGAACTAGTATTAATCTCAGGCAAGTAGAAAAATGTTAAACTGTGGGCGGTGCCCGAATGAGTGGAGGTGAGCCTTTGCATGGCGTACGAGGCCGCGGTTGCGGCTCGCTCCGGGCTACCTGCCGTAATTTGAGAGCCAAGAAATTACTCATAATAATAAATGTAACTACTCATTTCGAAAAAAGTTCTTCGTAGCCGTCGAATGCTTGAAACTTGAACAGATTATCTCTGACTCAACGGTGATTCACAGTAGTGAAGGCATCCAGTCTACCCAAATCTGCATCATTAGTACAACAAGAAAACTCTATGTGGCGTTCCGTGGCATTCCCACGGGATCTAACGGCACCTAAGCTTTGCAAAGGCATCGTAAAGCAATTAACAAAATGCACAATGCCTTCGCAACAAAGGACCGACAACTTATACAACTTGTTTACAACCGGCAACTTACTTTATGATTATTGCCGAACGGAATTCCAAATAATTTGTACAACCATTTTTTATGATAATGTTCCGTTACAACTGTTAACGTTTAACTTAAAACATCCATTAAAGGACAGTCTGACTTTACTCACTAAACAGTGAACACGCTTTTCATTTACCAGCCCTTCTGGTATAAACCTACCAAGTACTCGTCCGAACATAGTAGGTACAGTACTTCGGTCAATCAGTTAAGTTAATGGTGACCCTTATATAACTCACCACACGTGAGTCAGATTAGCCACATATCCATAAATAATACAAATAGTAAAATCTAAAGTATAAAGTAGTAAAGTTACATAAAAAAATATAATATGGTAAAGTGGTGACATCCCGACGTGATATCGACGTGATCTACAAATCGACGTGATACCAACGCGATCTACAAATCGTCGTGATCAAGAAATCTGCGCAATCTACGACGTCGTGTTCTACAATCAGCGTCAGACTCAATAATACGAGCGTCCTGCCAGCAATTATCAAGACCATGATGTCACACAACGACAGCGACTACGCAGCCCAGAGCCCATCACCTGCTGAAGCACAGGCGGCCACAGCTGCACTCGCCCTGATGTCAAGAATACCGGAGTTCTGGCGACAGCAGCCGCGACTCTGGTTTCATCAGTTCAACGCCATCGTGGACATACATAAGGTTAGTGACCTCCACAAAAGTCAAATATTAATATCTAAGTTGGGTAGAGACGAATTGAGCGATATTAGCGACATTCTCGAAAATATGCCAACTGTAAATATATTTAACACTATAAAAGATAGATTATTATATGTATATCAGGAATCCGAGTCTCGCCAACTAAACAAATTACTAAACGAATTAGAGCTCGGAGACCAAAAACCTACTCAATTACTTAGACGCATGCGGGAACTTAATAACAATCGCATCGCAGATGACACACTTAAAATATTATTCATAGGGCATCTGCCAACCCCAATACAACCAATACTAACCGCGTCCGACAAAGACAAAATCAGTTTAAATAACCTCGCGATAATGGCAGATAAAATATTAGAAAATATTAATTGCCCATTTACAATGGCCCCTATTAACGAAAAACATGTATCTACCGTAAATTCTTTTGATGTTTCCGCGAAATTAAATAGCTTACAATCAGAAGTTAAATACATTTTAGATAAGATAACTAACAAAGGCCACCAATCGCGAGACCATAGCCAAAAATGCCACCCTATTCAAAATAACTATAAATCGCGCACCAAAAATAAAAGTAATCATAGGGATTTTGCCGATCAAAGTTCAAAACCCGGCGATCCGAACTACATGTGCTATTATCATTACACGTACTTAAAAAATGCGCGCAAATGTGGCGATACCAAATATTGCAGTAGTTATAATAATTATAAAAATAACCCTGCAAACATGACTTCGACACCGGCGAACATAAATGTTGCTGAGGTTGAAAAGTCATATAGATTATGCGTTAGTGATAAAATTACAGGTACCCAATTTTTAATAGACACAGGCGCTGATGTTTCCGTTCTAGCCGCGAAAAAGCGAACAGGAACGTCAGATTACATCCTGTATGCAGCTAACGGTACACAAATTACTACATATGGCAAAAAAACCATTACCATTGATCTAGGTTTACGTCGCCCTTTTCAATGGACATTTATATTAGCCGATGTCTCTAAATCTATTATCGGTGCAGATTTTCTCGCCGCTAACAAATTAATGGTCGATTTACATGAAAGAAAACTAGTCGACAAATTAACTTCATTTTCGCGTCAAATAAATGTTCTTCAAACTAGTGAACCGACTGTTCGTTCTATAAACGAGAACGACGAATATCACGCTATTTTAAAAAAGTTTCCTAACATTACTAAAATGGAAAATTTCTTATTAGAACCTAAGCATGACGTGAAACATCACATTTATACTACCGGACCTCCGGTACACGAGAAGGCACGCCCACTTAATCCACAGAAATACAAAGCAGCCAAAGCTGAATTCGAAAGAATGATGCAATTAGGTATTTGTAGGCCCTCAAATAGCCCTTGGGCTAACCCTCTCGTATGTGTAACTAAAAAAGGAGAACAAGAAATAAGACCTTGCGGTGATTATCGCAGGCTTAATGCACAAACAACTCCTGATCGCTACCCTTTACCTAGACTATTAGATTTCACTTATATGTTAAAAGGAAAAACTATATTTTCAAAAATAGATGTTAGAAAAGCCTATTTTAATATACCGATGGCCGAAGAAGATATTCCTAAAACTGCCGTCATAACACCGTTCGGTTTGTTCGAATTTACTCGGATGAACTTTGGTTTACGTAACGCAGCTCAGGATTTCCAAAGATTTGTAAATAACGCCCTCAAAGGCTTAGATTTCGCATTCCCATATTTAGATGATATAGTTATAGGTTCAGAATCAAAATCACAACACTTAGAGCACCTAGAACAAGTCCTAGAGAGACTAAATAATTATGGTCTCACAATTAATTTACAAAAATGCGAATTCGGTAAACCAGAACTAGATTTTCTAGGCTATCACATTACTCCTGAAGGTATTATACCCAGCAATAATAAAGTTCAGGCTATAATTAATTATCCTCAACCAATTAATATCGAGGAATTACGACGTTTCTTAGGAATGATTAACTTTTATAGAAATAGCATTCCGAACGCCGCGCAAATACAGGCACCATTAAACGCGTACATACACAATTCTAAAAAACGCGATAAAACAAAAATTATATGGACTGAAGAAGCATTAAAAGCTTTCAGCCAGTGTAAAGAAAGTTTAAGTGCCGCTACTTTATTATCACACCCTGATCCCTCCGCACCACTAATTTTAATGACGGACGCTTCAGGTAGTTGCGTAGGCGCAGCATTAAACCAACAAATAAATGGTAAATTACAACCACTAAGTTTTTACTCTAAAAAATTAACTGAAACACAGTCTAGATATAGCACGTATGATAGAGAACTCTTAGCAATATATATGTCAATTAAGCACTTTAGGTATATTATAGAAGGTAGAGAATTAATAGTTTTAACAGATCATAAACCCTTAACATACGCACTAACGAAAAGAGTTTCTCCATCAGACTCCCCTAGACGTTTAAGACAATTAGATTTTATTTCTCAGTTCTGCGATAAGATACAATACATAGAGGGTAATAAAAATAGCGCAGCTGATGCTTTATCTAGGGTAGAAGAAATAACAATGCCATCATTTATAAACTACCAGGAACTGGCTGAGTCTCAACAAAACGACTCGGAATTGCAGAATCTTAGGCAACAAGATAACCTACAATTTAAACTTATAACTATGCCGGATTCTGATATTAAAATTACTTGCGAGACATCAACCGATAACGTCCGCCCATACTTACCCCAACATTTCCGAGACATAGCTATCAAAATACTACATGAAGTCAGTCATCCTGGAGTTGCAGCTACTAGACGTTTAGTTAAATCTAGATACTTTTGGCCTAGTATGAATAATGATGTAAAAAATTTCGTTAAAAATTGTATTGCTTGTCAAAAATGTAAAATACAACGACATACTATTACTCCTTTAGGCGAATTCGACAAAGCTTCACGTTTCGATCATGTGCATATCGATATAATAGGCCCACTACCGTCCTCAGACGATTATAGATATTGCGTAACAATTATAGATAGAGTTACGAAATGGCCTAAAGTAATACCTACTAAGGACATAACGGCTGAAACTGTTGCTAAAGCCTTTCTAGAAAATTGGATAGCTCGTTACGGCTGTCCAAAACGGATTACTTCAGACCAGGGTCGTCAATTCGAGTCTGATTTATTTATACAATTATTGAATAGGCTCGGTATCGAACGCATTCGCACTACAGCTTATAACCCAAAGGCAAACGGCATGGTCGAACGATTTCATCGTACACTTAAGGCAGCAATTATGGCCAAATGTACTGATGATAACACAAAATGGGCTGAACAATTACCATTAGTACTTTTAGGTTTACGTACAGCTATTAAGTTAGATTTAGATTATAGCCCAGCTCAATTACTGTACGGTACTAATCTTAGGTTACCAGGCGATCTATTCACAATAAGCCCTAAGACATCTGTAAATACTAAAGAATATATAACAAATCTAGCTCAAACCCTTTCATCCATCCCATACACTGGACAGTCGAGCCATCACAATAAAGGCGACAAAGTTTTTATTCATAGGGACTTAAACAATGCTACACATGTGTTCGTTAGAAATGAAACTCATAAATCGCTTGTTCCTCCCTATGAAGGCCCATATAAAGTCTTAAAAAGAAACCCCAAATTCTTTACTTTAGAAATAAATAATAAGCCTGTCACAATATCGCTCGACCGTCTCAAAACAGCTTATTTATTAATGGATGACAACGTGTCGGTCACAAAACTTTCAAAAACACCAGCACCAGTACCACCGGCACCAGATGAAATACCTGCAAAGAACGACACCCCACAGACGGAACCAACAATAACCCGTTCCGGGCGCACCGTAAAAAAGGTGGTAAAATTCAACTTATGATACACGTGTCCATACTTCACCGATTAGAAGATGCAACAGCCCGCCTTCTAACGGCAACATGAAAGGACCACGTGTTGTATATACAGCAAGCGTCATCATTACTTCGTGTCTATTGTGCAGTGACTAGTGATAACAAAGTGAATTAAAGTGCCGGTATACAAAGACAATATTTTAGCAATTTATCAAAATTAATTAAGTAGTACATAAGTCTATACTGTAAATTTCTAATAATTCATGTATTAACTACTAACCTAGATATAGACAACTACTTATTGTTACTAACAAGTTACTAACTATAAATGTTTAATTTTAAGCCACATGTAATATGCCCCTCCAATATTTTTGTATAAATTTAAAATTAATTATTTTGTCCGAAATTGCTATATTATGTAAATAATTATGTACAAAGAACGATTACCTATAATTTTAAATTTCTAGCTTTTTCTAAGGGTGGAGGATTGTGGCGTTCCGTGGCATTCCCACGGGATCTAACGGCACCTAAGCTTTGCAAAGGCATCGTAAAGCAATTAACAAAATGCACAATGCCTTCGCAACAAAGGACCGACAACTTATACAACTTGTTTACAACCGGCAACTTACTTTATGATTATTGCCGAACGGAATTCCAAATAATTTGTACAACCATTTTTTATGATAATGTTCCGTTACAACTGTTAACGTTTAACTTAAAACATCCATTAAAGGACAGTCTGACTTTACTCACTAAACAGTGAACACGCTTTTCATTTACCAGCCCTTCTGGTATAAACCTACCAAGTACTCGTCCGAACATAGTAGGTACAGTACTTCGGTCAATCAGTTAAGTTAATGGTGACCCTTATATAACTCACCACACGTGAGTCAGATTAGCCACATATCCATAAATAATACAAATAGTAAAATCTAAAGTATAAAGTAGTAAAGTTACATAAAAAAATATAATATGGTAAATCTACAAACAGAAAACTTGATGCACAGTTTTTAAAATTCACAGTACATTTTACAGTTTAGCTATGTTCGATATACACATGCTTGCAAGTCGACTAGGTATAATATGTCATTCGCAAGCAATTCGCAACTCTGCTTTTTGGCTTCCTTCCAAGCTACCACTCGGGTCCAAGTCATCTGTTAACTTTATTCGAGGAAAATAAAATACACTACTCGTTTTGCGAGTAGTATGTACTTGAAAAATGAAAATACAGAAATGAAATTTCTTTTACGAGTTATTCTGTGGAAAGTAACGATGTGAATTCAATCAATGTTAACGGTCAAAACAAACAACAAAGTAAAACCACAGAACCAGAGTTGTGGCCGCGGTCTTACTTGGAGATATCAGCGTAGTTCGGGCGACTCTTGATGGGGGATTTATCGGGGTAATATAGCTTTTGTGAGAGTTTAGCCGGTTTATCGCCCAAAGCGCGAAAAGTACGACTTGTGTTGAGCAACTTTATGACGTCCGTCCGCCGAGATATGGCCTCTGCGATCAATCTATAGATCCTTTAGAATTTTGCGCCACACCGCTGTTGTGGTGTAGGCGTTTATTACTTGTGCTTGTTGCGTGCGGGTTATAGCTGCATAAAATTCGAGCTGGATCATTGAGTTAAATAGAAAACGAATCATAGAATGCTTAATGCCGTATCTAAGTTGGGTTTGAAAAATGGTCTAGTTTTTAATTAATTGAAAGTGACTGGTTGGCCTTATACTATTTTAGTTTAGACTTCGATTTAAATACGTATTAAAATTTGAATCAGTTGGTACTTATTTGGTTATATGGTTGGTTTGGAACATATAGATCCGCATAGTAGCCAGAGACCATTTATTTATATATAAATTTTTCACTTCATGAAGTTTGGATCCATCTATGCAGTTGCCAGTTGCATTTGGTACGAAGTCCCCATTCATGCAGCCGGTCAGATGAAATATTCACGTCCCGTTAGTCAAACAGGCGTATTGATATACCTCTTGCATTGTACGCGGTTATTACACAGGCCTTGATAGTGAGGCAGGCGTCATATCACGTCTCCTCTCCTCTCATTTTACTTGTCTGTAGACACTTGCCTTGTCTGTTGAGTTTAATCTACTTGATTTCTTTTATGTCTCAGAATACGATGTTTTCTAATGTTAATATATCTGGTTTTAAGCGGTGTATTAAGATGACACTTGTGCCGGATGTAAAGCTTTCAACAATACAACTGCGAAAGCTGCGTCAATTTTCATTTTGCAGATTTTGCGTGATGCACGTACAAACAAACAGACAGACAAACATTCAAAAAAAATAGTTGGCTCCTATTGTCTCTATAAAGACCTCTCATACATTTTTTCATCTCCTTTGTTCAGACATGGACCAGTTACAATTTTATTGAATGTACTAAAAAAATTTCATGTCGGATATAGAAAGTTAGTATATTAAATAATTAATTAATTGGACATTTCATACCGTTCATCTTATCAATTATATCTCCTGATCTGGGTCTGACGCAGAATGAGCACGTCGCAAAATGAGCACTCATCAAAAATTTTACATTTCGCAGAATGTGCATTTCTCACAAGGGGCACTTCTCATAATGTGCATTTCTCAAAACGATTACTTCGCAAAATGAGCACTTCGCAAAATGTGCACTTCGCAAAATGTGCACCGTTCAATGATTTGACTAAATCTATTGTAAAACAAAGTTTAGGCTCAAAACAGATTAGTTATGTATGGGTACTGCGTATTTAAAATAAAATTAACACTTTTCCAAGTAATCATTAAGTAATAAAAATCTACCAATTAAATATTCTTTTTTTATACTGCGAGAAGAGTGGCAGAAGCGTGGAGTGAGAGAAGCGTGGCATCACCGTATCAATGCTCGCCCCAAAAAACCTAACCTATACATGTTTGTTCACAAATTAAAAAAAGAGGGAGAAGAATACGCAGTACCCATACATAACTAATCTGTTTTGAGCCTAAACTTTGTTTTACAATAGATTTAGTCAAATCATTGAACGGTGCACATTTTGCGAAGTGCACATTTTGCGAAGTGCTCATTTTGCGAAGTGATCGTTTTGAGAAATGCACATTATGAGAAGTGCCCCTTGTGAGAAATGCACATTCTGCGAAATGTAAAATTTTTGATGAGTGCTCATTTTGCGAAGTGCACATTCTGCGTCAGACCCCCTGATCTATCGACTGGTATAGGCTGCGTGTTGTTTGCTTACAAGTTCCAGTATCAATTACATTCTCAAAGTCAATGTAAATATTTTTCCTATTACGTTCCACGTATAGGCCAGTTATAGTGTTGAAGGCGTCACCAGCGCGCGCGCATGATCAGTATGCGCGCCGCGCGTGCGCACCGGCATGCGTCGGCGTCCGCTCCACACTATTCCACTGTTCTTTCATATCGAATAAAATCCACCACTTCCACCAGTAAACAATCATTGCTTTATTACTGAAGTTATCATCGCATGTTAGAATGGTTTGTCATCTAATTAGTTCAGAGAAATAAATGATGACAGGGCTCAATATGGATAAGAATTGACTGCTGGACTTTTATCCACCCAGATGTAAAAATGAAAAATGAAAATGAATGATGATGATGATGTTTTGCTGTTCTGCAAAAACCATTACAACTTTCAGTATATATTTTTTTAATTTACATAATTATCAATATAGTATCGTTGTCAGTTTGAAATTTTATTTCAAAGTTACGAGGGAACCGAGATAAATAAAACAAATCAATACGTACAAATCACTCGGATTGAAGTAGCCAAATGAAGTTTCGAGATATATCATTAAATAAAATAATTTCAGGGTCTCTTTTCAGCTAGTTAATATTACTACTGTTTTATAACTTTAATATCATCATCGAAATGATCTACTATGTATTTATGTAAACAATTCAGTTTCTTTAAAATGATCTATCAGGTTGTCTTGCCAGCTACAAAACCGAATTAGAGTGGGACTTGAACGCAAGAGTAAAACAACAACAGCTTCCGCAGACACGGTAATTGTCGAGCTGTCAGCTTTTCCAAGAACGGCCAGCTGTGGTTACAATAAAGCATATTTTGTGAGACATCACGCTCGTTATTTTTATGGTAATAACAGTTATAAGACGCCTCGGATTCAAGTGTGATTCATCTTTTTATTTTTAACTACGAACTTCCCAGAATATTGACTATTTGACTTAAAGTGGTGAGTGAGATAGCTGGTTTGCAACGAAAGTATCAAGTTTGAATACAGGCCTGCCTTGTATAGGTATATATTTTCTGACGTACACAGACATGATTTCCAACATTAACTCTCTTAGGTTCAATGGGTTTAAAAGTTAACTCCTTAAAAATACCAAAAACATCTCAGGCTATCATAATTCCTCACTATGTTCAGCACTCAGAAAGAAGTCGAAGAATTCTGTCGCTGTACAAGGCAATATAACAATGCAAACATTAGGTCTACCCGGAATCAATATTGTTGCAAGTTGCATCCATTCTGAAAAGAACATTGTGAAAAAGAAGCAAGCTTCATTTGTCTGTTAACGGTTCGTTACTCGATGTACATGGGAAATGACATACGTGAGAATAAGTGATTACTGTTAACGTGAAACGATGTTGTCGTGTGCAGCAGGCGTGCAGGCAAACAGTACAAAATAAGTAGAAAATAAAACGAAGTACTGGAAATTATGAAGATAAAACAGAAATATTGAATAGTAAAATCATGTAGCATTCAAAATTAAAATTGAATGAGCTGTAGACATTTCGCGTGGAGAAATAAAATAAAAGTAACTAGGTACTTTAGGCAATTTAAAAAATTGTTATTGTTACCTATAATTTAGTTATTTCACTTCATTACCAAATCTGTTTCGTATTCTTTACGAACTTTCATATTATATACTAATTTTTATATACCATCTGCTTTTCCCGCGTGATTTTTGTTATTTTCCCCATAAAAGCTCTGGCTGGAAACAACTTTATCGAGTTCCTAGTTCTATATTCTCCTTATTTCTTGTATCCAGTAGCAGATAGTAGATATCTATCTCACCTCGCGTGCACCGTCAAACAAAGGGAAAATTCACAGCGAGTGAGATTGGAGGGCCGCGGCGCCGCCGTCGCCTCCCGAGCCACGATGTCAATCGCGGTTCCTCTTTTTGCTTCCTGTTCAGACAATGGCGGGAAAATATTTTCTACGCGAGGGGAGCGTAGAGGGGAACGGGGGTCAATGGCGGGAGCACCTGGACCGGAGCACTAATCTCTGGCGGGATCGTTCGGATTAATGGCTCGTATTGCCGTGTCTGTTGTTTGCTCCGCAAAGTTCTTAGTTTGTCTATTAGAAGTTTCGTGATGCGCTACATTTGTGGTGTTACGGTGATTTCTTATTTTTTTCTTTTTCCGTTATCGTTTCTGCTTTACATGTTTGCTGAATTTTTTACGAACTTGATACTTAAATTATAAAATAAGAAAATTGGACTTTAACTCATAATACCGTGCCAAAAAGGCGGTGAAAAAAAATTATCTTTTTCGTTTTTAAAACGGAAACAAAAAAGATCCTACAAAATATTTTGGACATGATATAGGTACCTAGTATAAATACACTTAATACTGGTAAAGAACCAGACCTCTGCCCTGTTTTGCTCGACAGGGCAGGGCTCGGGCCCTTAGCTCGTGCAAAACAGGGCAGACTATAATACAATTTAAAAAAATATGACTCATGAAATCTTCTATGCTAGTGCAGTCTATCAACGGGTCGAAAATACTTTAGCTGGTTATGCAAAAAAACATCAAATCAAATTCGCCAGAGCCCACAGGTCGCTGGGTTGCTACTAATTAAAATGAAATTGTTAAAACAGACCCTCGGTTCGCTCGTTGCCTCCCAGACTAACTTTTAACGAGGATATATTTGGTTTCGACCAACCCTTTGGTGATTTTACTATTGAGTCTGGCTGCAAATAACTCCGTAATTGACTTCAAACAACTTCTGCTCATGGATAGAATATTGGGAGTCTGCATTTCTCTTAGAACACGTGCAAATATTTGGACTGTCTGTATATATAAAGTTGCTATTTTAACTGTACTTATTACACATACTTATCTTAAACTTATCTAGGAACAGTTCAAGGGTAATACAATTTATATCACAGGTTAATAGCACAGTGGCCTGTAGCTGGAAATAGTACCATCTAACTACCTTAAATAAATTATATTTGTTTTGACTTCATTTACTGTCAAGTATGTTGTTGATTATAAAAAAAAATTGTTTAATATTTTCTTTGTTTTGAAATTGATTTAAAAATAGAAAATTCAAATGTGCATTTCATTAGAGTCCTCCCAACTACCCCTAGGACTGGAAATCCCATTTGGTCGTCGGAATATTTTTTTAAATAATATCGCCTGTATTAGCGGCACCTATTAATAGAGATTTTTTTACAGAAGGTGTCGGCCCCGGAGGCAGCATGATGGAGTGCCTGTGCCCAGCGCCGCGCACGCTTGCTTGCCGGGTCGTGCTGCTCGACGAGAGAGAACTTCTTCATGAGATACAGGTAGGTTTCTCTAAACTAATTGCTTTGATATGGTTTATACTTACAATTACATATAAAGACTACTACACTACGTAGGCTCGACAACCCAAAGAGGATATTGGCCTCCGATACAAGAAGCTTCCACTCCTTTCTGTTCTGCGACACTTTCTGTCAGTCGGCTCGGTAGTCGGCGGGAAACGACCTGTCGACTGGCCCAGATAGCGCTGGAGGGATGAGGTCCTAAGAGATCTGGAGGCAAAAAAAAAACATATTTTAAAAATCACAAACAATATAATGTATCCTTAGGTCAATTCAAAATATTAAATACGACGTGCGTAAAAAAACGTACCATGCGAATATCCCCAACTTAAATCACAAAACATTTTCCTGAAAGATTTATATAAAATGAAAGTCATGGCTCCTATTCGGAAACCCTTAATTCTGTTTAGCAACAACTACTTATAGGTAATTTTCAATATAACTTGGAATCCCTCCTTGCGGCCGATATCGAAGAGGGATTATTTCGAAAATCGACGACGTGCGGCGCGGCTGGTGTCCCGGCGGACGGCGATAGCATTTTTCAATTTTCCCGTATCTATAAAACAACGGGGTTTTTCTCCTTTCCATCCCTCACATTTGAAGTGCAGCTATTCCACGACGAATTATTTGAAGCACACCCAGGGGCTCAAGGAAGGTCTTTTATATGCGAAGGCCGGGTCCAAGGTGCGGATGAATTCACTGAATCGTACGACGGCTCTATGAATATTAAATTCTATTTGGCTGGCATTGTCGTCGCGTGGTGAATGTGAGAGTGTCTCGTGACACAAACTATAGTGTGTGACAGGTGCATCACATTATACTACACTTTGATTGGGTCTTATTAGCGTAGGCGCTATAGCAAAGGGCATATAGATTTGTGTTCCATGTGAGGTGGGCAAGTTACAAGTAGACCTACGATTTTTAACTAAGGTGACCGTACCGAACGTAATTATAGATTTTACAAGTTTCAGAGCTCCATGATTCTTCCCTTTGTGATGTTTTCTTGGTCCCAGAGAGTTCGCCTTTCGATGTTATATCCACAGAATTTGGAGTAATTTTACATCTAATTTTAATAAAAACAATAGATTTATTGAGCTTAGGGACATTGCTCTTATTACCAATGTTATGTGTTCAGTGTGATGTGCTACCTTTCTACAACTTCTATAGTTGGTTAGTAGGTACTGAACTATGCGTAGCCACGCGATCCCGTCCGTACAGAACCCTCGCACGTGTCATCACTATTTACCTGTATTCAACTACACCTTCCTTTATCTCTACAATATCTATGTATATTGAGCCTCTAGTCCCAGGTAACCCTTTCCCGTATATGAAAAGAGGTGTAAATTCCAATAATATGATGAGAATTGGATATAAGTAGTTTATTACAAAGTTTAATCAAGTTTGACTAATAGGTATATAGATTTAATGTACCTATTTTTGTAAGAGAGTAATATAGTTAACCAATTTAAAATGTCCAATGAACTGCAAGAACTGGGATGCAGTTAAAGTTATATTATTATACCCTAGAAAAGTAAAAATTTCAACAAAATCGCGCTAAAATGTAGACAGAAATAATTTTCGTATCTCTTAGCCTGAGCGCAGCGTGCGAAAGAATAATGGTCTCCGAAGTAGAGCTCACCCACAATCTCTATTACGTCGCAAATTCCCGCTAACTTGGAAACATATAGGACAGCTCCGAAGTAACTCCACAGTTATTCAGATAATACTTACGCAAGTCTGTGTCATAACCGTAAACAACGGAGGAATTTATCCCAGAAATGCTTTTGTTTGGCGTGCTTGAGACCCCGACTTGTTCGTCAAACAAATTCCCAAGATATATTGGGCTAGAATCATCCAATTTAGGTAAAGTGGAAGAGACGAGAGTTCGACGTTTCCCTCTAAATTGTATGGATATTTCAGATAAATCGTCCGTCCCTCCCTCACAGTTATCATAAAGGAACATTTGTCTTGAACGGATTCAGCGACAACTTTTCTCCTTCCGCATCACTAAAACATCAAGATTTATTATTATTTCACTACCAGTGAAATCCCCTAACATTGATAACGATTTGTAATATTGTTTCACTGTATAATAAAAAATACCAATTTGGGAAGAAATAAATGGGTTTAGATATACATTTATCATGTTTAGCCAAAATTAAAAAAACAAATAGCTTGATTTTGTCATTGCGAATACCAATGGCTTATGATCGGTGTAGACGATCAATTCTTTGCCTTCAATTTGATGTCGGAAATGTTTTATTGACATGTAAATCGCTAAAAGCTCTCTGTCGTAAGTGCTGTATTTTCGTTGAGCCGGACTCAGAGCTTTGGAGAAAAATCCAAGTGGTTGCCAGTTGCCAGAGGACCACCTCAGCCTCCCCAGGACAAGGACAACCGGCATACGCGTCCTAAGTTGTCTAGTTTTTTTTACAATGTTTTATTATTTTTCAATGTTGTACTATTTTTTACAATTTTTATTTTTTTATTATGTATTTAATTTTTTTTCAAGGTAAATCAATATCGTTTGACAAAAAAAAACATAGCAATGATCAATATTGATCGGCTATAGTCGATCTCAGATTTCAAGGTACGGTGGAGTCAGTAATTGCTTGAACTTGTGCGCTTCTTGGTATTATTACCTTTATTACGGAAGATTATAGACGAGACGGACGAATGATCTCACCGCGCTTGCTCGCTTACCTGAAATAAACGCTCCAAACTCGAGCTAACATCCGTTCTACTAACATCATCCATTAAAGGAATCTTTTATTGGAAATTAATTTATCTTTAAACGATAGTTACAAATTAGTATCATTAATTTTTAATACCGATGCAATAATTAGGTACTGCTAAATTGAAAACTTTGTCAATGATATCAAGTAGGAACTCAATATGTAGGTATCCTGTGTCCGGTCAATAATCCTGCTTCAGTGCAATTAACACTATCGTCGGTATAATGATCATATGAATAAATTATCGATATCGAACATTCAATCGACAGTTGCTGAATGAAAAGCTTGCTGAAATATCTGAACTACAGAATATAGTAGTTTTGTTTTTGAAAATGTATGTTGCCTCTGCGCCATTTTATTTGGCTCAATGGTAGAGACAATACAAAAACGGCACAGAATATTCTTGACTATGTGTACGGTACATTCCCATATAAAATGTGAAAAATTATCTAGTATTCTTTGAAAAATACTATATTTTTATAACATGTTTTAATGAAGAAGACTACTACTTACTATTGTAAGTAAACGATTCTGAAACATCTGTTGAAGTTCATGATGTTGAGGTTGAGTTAATATGACATGGTATCACTAAGTTATCTGAACGTCAATTCAATGTTGTTTTTCTCAACGGTCATCACGCCGGCCTGTCACTCCGGAGGTCCCGGGTTCGATCCCCGGTCGGGTCAAAATGGAAAATTAACTTTTTCAGACTGGCCTGGGTCTTGGATGTTTATCTATATATGTGTTTGTTATAAAATAAAGTATCGTTGAGTTAGTATCCCATAACACAAGTCTCGAACTTACTTTGGGGCTAACTCAATCTGTGTAATTTGTCCATACATATTTATTTATTTATTCAACGTATAAAGTGATAATTTCCTTTATGACTTGTGAGGTGAAATGGAGCACAATTTTATGACTCTTTCAATGTTTTGTAGTAGAAAAGCAAGGAAATGCACAGCAATTTGTGGAGCCTAGTGTCGGGGACAGGAGGTCATTGTGTTGGCGGCAAATTGACTCGGGACTACTCGGAGCATTTTACGCTCCACTGCGTACTGCACCTCGCGCCTCGTCCTTATTGATAACGTCTTCATTGTGTCCTGAAGAATACGGGACCCAAGTGAACGATTGTAATAATCTTCCCGTCTAGATAAAATGCGTTCTATAGCGCTAACATGCAATAAGAAAATTTATTTGTTCTTTATTACCTAATCACACAAATGAGTTTGGTATTTTGTTTGTCTTTGTAACTTGAAGGTCATATTTAACCCATGAAAATGTTAGGGAACGTGGGCTGGACAACCTACAGCTTATGGATGTCCATTTGTGGATCGTTTGCAATCCCCACAACATCGAATGACAAGCTAGTATATCTATCAAACGGTAAAACTTTTATTTTTCAACAACAATAAGATACCAAACTATATTTACAAACATAATGCAAAATAGCTGTCTGCCTTATTGTACGTACAAGTTAACAAGAAAACACATTCATTTCCTGCTTTCAATCTCGTATTAATTTATTTGCGACACATAATTCCATGTCTCCCGCAGATTGATTTATGTAGAGCAGGTAATAAATTGTAATATGTTAAAGGGTACACAGACATGTCGGTGAATTGTCCGTCTCTACTCTACATAAACTAATGAGGGTGAAGAAATAGGTATATTTATCATTAGATTTGTAAAAAGTACACGAAATTCAGTATTTTTATCGCCAGCCAGATCAAGAGTCGCACAAATAACAAAGAAAAATAAAATTTAATTAAAGTTAAATATTCAAGTTGCGGTAGTTCAGCTATATAATTTAGTAAAAGTTACCTTTGGTGGAACACCTTTGTCTTATAGCTTCCATAGTAGAAATATCACTGATAATATACATACATTATTGTCACTTACAATAGATCTTGCGTTTTGACTTTGCCAGATGTTGACTTCCTAGGTGTTATAATAAAAATGTATTTACAATAATTTGCACAATTCGTTTTATATCAGCAATAAAAAAATATCATTCTATCTGTGATTCTATACTCTCTTTATTTTGATGTCGTGCGGATGGCCCGGGGCTACGTTTGCGTGCGCGCCTGTGTTGCCAGCTACATCACATCAACTGCCGCCGGATTTCAAAATCGTTTGTTATTTTTCGAGTCGAACGTACGCTGGGAGCAAACGGGCTCTGTTATTAAATCATTTATTATTCAGCCCAACGAACTGTTTCGCAATTTTCCCACAGCCGACGGAGATTCCTACAGGCAAGCGTGCACTTCCATTGAAATATTATATCTCAAAAGCACGTAATTCTCTTAACTATTATCTCGACACTCAAGAGGAATATATCCTTAGGGAAATTTAGATGAAACCTGATTGGAATAATTGAATCGCGGAATTCATTAACCCCCACTGATATTTCTGTAAAGCTTAGGCATATGATAACTTGTTATATGTCTAGTGGGTGAATTTATTTTTACAAATTTTTGAAGTAGAGAGTTGGTATTAAGCTATATATCTAACTATAAAGGTTATATCGTTGTCTTATAGGCATTTCTGAATGAGACGCTAAATGTGACTTAAATATCATATCATAATCTTATACGTGAAACTTGTTACAATGTGCGTTTATGATAGCACGAATATCTGAAATAGTGACATTAAAATTCCTTAAAGGAAACTGGACAAATTCGTAAAAATACAACATTAAGCAACTCCCCGAGAGATTAATCATATTGTCGCTCATTCGTGACTTTTAATATTTTTTAAATTGCTTCAATTGAACTTATCACAATACTTGACGCAAGTGAAGTCGTAAACGCGCTCATTTCACAAATTGCCGAATCTTGCCAGCTATGTTCACCGCGACACGCGGATGGTGATCACGCGAGTTCTTGCGTGAGAACTTGAAAAGGACTTAAAAATAAATACGGCACAGAATTACAACGCGTTTTAATTCCGTGCCGTATTTATTTTTATTTAATTACTTACTTATTGTAGGTATAACGTTATACCCTAATGTTCGACTTGATCGAAAACAAGTTTGATGACGAAATGTGGTTGAAAACCCTTACTTAGTCTTTTTTTAAGCAGGTATTGAAAAAAAAATATTTTTCACTGGTTGTGAATAGTATGAATTGGGATAAACAAGAGGTAACTATATCAATCAATATGAATCTTGATGAAAATGTTAGTTATATCTGACAATTGCAATCTGCAATTCAACAAAATGCATCATATGATCCATAAATATTTGGATTAATAAATATTTTGATTCTATTCTTAGAACAACTTTCACATGGCTTCAGAGCTTTTGTAAACGTTGAGTAGATTACAAGTTTTCCTTCTGCACTTTCATCAATTTAGATTATTGTGCAGCAACCAGTGATTATGCTGCCTGGCCGTGCCAGTAGAATCTCAGCGAAGACTACTGGTCTTACTGCCTCGCGTGCAAATCAGCCTAATTGTGGAAAGCCCCGCTTCCAATGCTAATCGGCGATAGTCTCGTGCCGATACCGTGGGATATTAATTTATGCGCTAGAGCTGCTTTCTACATTTTAAATTATATTTTCACATCACAAATTTTAATGTAAGCTAATCCGTGTTTATTGGGCACGCAGAGCTGCAACAAATTGTAATCCGCCATCATTTTAAATTGCTGATTACGTTTAAATCCGCGCCAAATTATGTTAAAATACTAAATTCATAAAATCAGCAGTTGTATTTATGTAAATAATTCGATACTGAATGATGTGTATAATTCGATGAATGTTTTAATTTGAGGGTTGCAGGTTATAGCCAAATTAAATATTTTAACCATTAATTGCCCCTAACGTAACGATCAAGCCGGTTCATAGTTCCCATCATTAATTAACGATATTTAGGCTTTACTGCGTGTACAATTAAATAAGAGATAGTTGTAATTTCTTGTTTTGAAGTAATTTATAATGTGCCAACGATTTAGATAAACTATCATGGGTCAGGGAAATCCTCTCTTAGTGCTCCCCTACACACCCTACCCTAAGAAACTATAAATGCCTAATTTCAGCTTCCTACGCCCAGTAGTTTTGGTTGTGCGTTGTCAGTCACTCAGTCAGTAACGAAAAAAAAAAAAAAAAAGTATTGCTTAGTAATCCTAATCCTAATAATATTATAAATGCGAAAGTGAGTTATCTACTGTAGAATCTCTCTGAAATTTCGCATACACATAGTTACTCATAGAAGTACTGAGAAGGACATAGGGTACTTTTCATCTCGGGAAAAAGCACTGTTCCCATGGGAAATACATGCGGGCGAATCTGCGGGCATAAGCTAGTAATAAATAAATAGTTACAGTAATAAATAAATGTCAGATATAAATTAATTGACCAATTTAACTTAACAGGACAACAGCACAGGGCAGGCGTTGCTGGACGTCGTATTCAGGCACCTGGATCTACTGGAGACGGCGTACTTTGGATTGCGATATGTGGACCAGGACAACCAAACAGTAAGGAATTTTTGCTCATGAATTCTTAAGAGATGATCTATCGTTATGCAGGATTATCCATTAAAAAAAATTCCGTACTAATATGATGGCCATAACTGTATAAAATATTCGATCTTCAAAATGTTTGTAAAATATGTTTTTTTTTTACTTGACAATTCAATGAAAAAATACCTAAGTGAAAAGAGCGATTTTTCTGACAGCTAATTAAGAAAAAAAAATCAGTATAAAAAAATCTCAACAGATAGCGTTTTATGAAAGCCGAGTCGTAATAATGGCTGAACCTATATGGTGCGCTTTTTCTTGTCAACCAGAGGCAGAAAAAAAAATCACATAACAGTTTGACAGTTGCACAAATCACAACATTGATACTTTTTAGTTGTTTTTTTTACCAAGTTTTATTTTTTTTTAATGCCAATCTGTTGATTTTCTGCTTTTTGTATGGAACTTTTTCTCTCGCCTTTTACTAAGCGCCATCTATGACACAAATTAAAAAAATAATAATTCCAGATGACTTCATAGATGGCGCTTCTCGTGATGCACTTAAAAGAAATAAAAGTTAGAAAATGGTATGTATTCCAAATTTAAATTTTTGACATAACATAATTATTTCCCCGCCATATCGCGTCGATCGCGATAACTGACTTTATTAATTAATACCTATTATAAATAATCTCGTGCTATCACTAGAACGCGACCAAACTTTGTCCCTGTGAACTACATTCATGTTCTTTGTTCTTTAACAAGTTTTATGTTCGTGCTATTCGCCTAAAAAGTCCTGAAAATATTGTGTTATTTCAGGATTCCAACACGGAATTCTGGTAGTTTCAGTTTGCGATCGTCAATTACATTTCGCATGTCGGCATCACGTTTTTCTTTTTACTTTTTATAAAGTTCACACCTGAAGAGTTCATACGGGTTCTGCGCCTGAAGCAGCGTAATTCTTTATTTTAATTTTCTTTACTCGAAAGATGCTTACAGGACTATATTTATCAAGTTTATATTGTTCGTTTTTATATGTCAATTTCAATTTATTAACAAAAATAGATGAACCTCATGGACCCTGGTAAGGCACTACAATAAATAACAATTTAGAGGATTAGGTACATGTTTAAATCGTCATTTGTTATGTCTCGTCTTGACCAATCCTTAGAAGAAAAAGGCTTATCCTTTAACCGGAAAATATCTGGAAAATTTATCAACAAACATTTGTACAACTCGTAAAATCTATTATAAAAGCGGCAGTTGATAAAGTTAATACTACTGCAGCTATCAAAGAATGGGCACAGAACTCTATAGATGGGATTAAAAGCTTCGTTCTATACCATAGGAAACAACTTTTTTTAATTTAACCATAAAATTGAACAGCACTGGCTGGACGCGGGCAAGAGACTCCGCCGGCAGCTCCGAGGCTCCGACCCTCACACCTTCTACTTCGGGGTCAAGTTCTACGCTGCTGACCCTTGCAAATTATTGGAAGAAATCACCAGGTAAATAAACCTATATTTATTACGTAAATACTACTACAATTTTATCTCAAATACGTAGAGTCATTAATGTGGGCTGCCTATAGTAACGGCAAATTTAACCAAATAAAATTAATTTAAATTTATCAAATTAAAATAAATTGATGCCTAAGTGAAAACTTTCACTTGGATAATCTTGTTAAATGATTTCTTCGTCCAATAAAATTTGTTAATATCCGTGAATTTCTTGTTAGAAACAGGTTTCTACGAAACATACGAACTTTCCATTTCAATTAACGTACAATTTCATCTTCTCATCGTTGGAAACTTTTAATTGAACAAAACGATTTTATTTAAACGCTGAATTTTGATAATATGGAAAATATATGATATAACTGTAATTACAGTTGTAATGAGTTTCAGCGACCGCCAACTGCATGTGAGAATGAAATTAATGATTTCACGTCCATATTTTATGGCACGGTATTAATTGCAATGTGAAAACCACATCAAAGCTTTGTTTGCTGGACTCGAAAAGCACGTGTGCAGTAGCGTAGTTAATGTGCATAGAAATTACTTGACTACGTCTAGTAATTCTTGTTTGAAATCTTGCTTCTATCTTGTCCATGATAGCTACTCGTATCGTCATGTAAAACGAAGTCTTATTGCCAGTCTGTACTGAAAACTACCCTATGGCTTTTCTACCATTTAAATTGGGAAATTAATATTCTATTTATTACCATGGGTTATTTGTGCACATTAGTGCACACATAGACTTTGATGTTACGCATACCTACTTATGTGATACATTAATTTTACCCAAAGTGCGCGGATAGGAAGTGATAAAACACATCTGCGCTGCCGACGTGGGATAATACCTACTCAGCGCTTCCAAAGCGCCGCCGCCAGAATCTGCCATTTCTGATACTTACTCTAGCAATACCCTATTCAATTTAGAGCTAAATCGTTTTTAATGGGACTTTATTATTTTCCCCCTTGACTTTTTGATTTATGGTTTAGATGATGAGTGCCTTGTTGATTTGATCGGTTCCGCTCATTATGACATTGCTACGAAAAAGAAAGATGAATGAAGATATCGGATCATTTGTTACCTTCATTTTGTATCTACATTTATTTTTCCGGTTGTTTTGCTTATTCATTACAATGTTGTCGTTCTCTGACATGGAATGTTTTGAAACTGCTATTCACAATACCATCTCTTTATTTTTACTCTAAACTCTAAATTCAATTCCCACAAACACATTAAATAGACTCGATGCGTAAAAGTGACGTGATTAATCGTTAAGAGCATTTGAAGCTCATTAAATTCCCTACAGACAGAGATAAGGCAACAAAATATATTCACATATAAAAGAGTCGCAGAGCCACTTGAGCGCATGGGGAGTCTCCGCGCACAGTTTGAGTAGCTGTTTAGAAACGTCGTGTGATGGGAACCAACGCTCCGCACCAATCACTTTGTGTTACAATAATAAACAGTTACGTCGGCATTACGTTACTTTGAGACATCCCTTTGTGTATTTCTGGAGTGGAAAATTGTTTTAAGCATACATAATCAATTTGCTAACAACATGACCTAATTTTCAACATATTCAGGATATAGTTAAATACAATCAAATGCTTTTGTTCATTGGGAAATGTTTACGATGGCAATTTCGATGGACGTTAAATTCCAATCTCGAGACTTTGTTGCAGAAGAATAAACATAGAACCATGCATAGTACATAACTTTATGTTACATCCTCGTGTATAATAAAAATATTCCTTATACATACAGTCACAGAATTGATATACTTAAGTGTGTGGATTTTAAAGATAGATGTCGTCCAAGGCTAATTATTTATTGTACGGGTTACCGAAAAGCTTTTATCATCTCAAACTATATCTAGGAGCCAATTATTTGAGTGTTTTCCGATCATGTAACTAGTAACATGATCAATTTATTTTAATCAATAATTTACCTATACAGAACATTTTAATTTTTATTTGTTGAAAGTTTTTTTAGGATTTTAATAAATTTAAAAACGACGCTCTTAGAAATATCTTTTCAGCTTTATTACTAACTGTAAAATTTTTATGATCGTAAAAGAAAGTAAAGTCGGTAGGGAACAAAAGGCGGTGTAGTGCTCTCGTAGTAAACCGTCGAGCTCGTAAACTGACGTGCTTTTGACTCCTGATGTAATGAATGGGCCAGGCGGGGCTATGAGCTGTGCACTACAGTGCCAAGCTGTCAATGCTTGAATAAAACCTCCGTCTGCACGAACGTTTATCCCGTAAACAGCTTTAATTGGTAACTCTTTTACAAAATAGAGCTTGTTAAAAATTATGCCGTAAAATTCGAATCGGCCTGAATTTTTCATTCATCTCATGAAAATTTATTATTTGGTGTACTTTTTAACTTTCCAACAATGGCAGTCAGTTAGAGGATCTCTGAAAAGTTTCCATTATTGTAATATTTTATTCTCTTTAGAAAGGTAAGATGTTTTATTAAAATTCGTTATACGGTGTTGACGCGGCTCAGTCGGCGCCCCGCCCGTCATCGCCGCGTTTATATCTGTTGCTACAATACAGGGGAAACATCTTCCTTTGAGTAAAAGCCGCAGTTTAATACTCAGAAATTCTTTGGAAATCTTTGCGATGTCGGTGTTTTAATATTTAATTTCCTTTTAAGAGCTCGTGTCCCGGCACAATGAAATTATTATGTCTTCTTTAACAGTAAAATAAATCTATACATATTCGTCATAAAATCTGCACAATGACAAAGCAGCTCCGAAGGAATTCTAGACGAGCTTTTATTGCTCGTGTCGTCATTCCAGACTTTTGTCTCACCAATTATACAATTTGGCTTCGCAGACAAAATCGTCATTTAATTTGTAGTCTCTTACCCTCGGGCTATTTACAGTCCCTCTGGTAATTAAATATTGATACTCTCTTGTCGTTTTATTTTTATTTTTCCAACGTTTTATTTCAGAGCCTTTGATCTTCGCTGCTTTAAAAATTTGACGTGCCTATTTTGTAATCAAAGTGGAAAATTATAATGTTTAACCAAGTGAGATTTTATGATACTTGTGTATGAAATATGGTACCTATACATATGTATATAATGTGTTATGTTTGATGTAGGTACCAGCTGTTCCTGCAATTAAAACAAGACGTGCTCCGGGGTCGGCTGCCCGTCGGCTTCGATCTTGCAGCTGAATTGGCTGCTTTTGTCCTGCAATGTAAGTACGATAATAACCAATTTTACATAATACATGTTACCTGGGTTAACATAAGGAATCTTAGGATACCACACACATCTATATCTGTCAAGACGTTCAGGAATTACTGTAGAATATAGAAACCCAAAAACAAACGTGAATCCTAAAAACATAACACTCCTATTTGGGTAATCGTGTAAAATTATACTTAGTAAACAGTTGATTCTTAAAGGAATAACAAGGATTTTTAGAAAGCTTATATTTTATCTCTAATCCACGCATATCCTATGTGCTAAAGTTTTTATTACGATTGAAGATAGAACTAGAGCTTAGATAAGGCTTTTTCTTTGCGCATCGAAGTCTATTCGTTTTAAGGTTTATTGTAAAAATATACTATGATAAATTTCATATTGGTCAAAAGTTAGTGTGTAAAATAGTGAAATAAGAAAAACAAAAAAAAAGTGTGTGTGATTTATTTCTGCCTCTGGCTGACAATAAAAAGCGCACAATATAGGTACAGCCATTATTACGACTCGGCTTTCAATAAAACGCCATCTGTAGAAAAAATTTTATACTAATTTTTTTTTCTTAGTTTAGCTGTCAGAAAAATCGCTCATTGCTGCGAATTGCTGAAAAAAAGAACTCACCATCCTTATTTCAAAATTAGATAGGTATTTTTCTTTTTATATTTAGCGAAGCACTTTTGCTAGGTTTCTTTATGCCAAGCGTCTAGACAAATATTAATAAAGTCTGCATGAAGGCTTTGATCGTGACAGCCTACTTAAAGTAAGTTCATAAGTTAAAGAATATTTAGGATTCGTAGGATTTATTCTGATAGGTAGATATTCATTAATATAGGTACATAAATCAGTATATCATAATACTTATACCAATATGAAATTTACACAAACAGTAAACATAAATAGTAATTACTAGCCGTCGCCCGCGGCTTCGCCCGCGTGAGTTTCGCTTAGATGAAAAATCTCTCTTGGAGTTTTTCATCAGATGTTCCAGATCTTCATTTTTATACGTCAGCAGAAAATGCTCATCAGGTTGAACGACTTTTAATAAGGCGCCATTTCCATATATGTTATAGTATAGCTGGTCTCTTGCAGTTCTTCATCAGATGTTCCAGATCTTCAATTTTTATACGTCATCAGAAAATGCTCATCAGGTTGAACGACTTTTGTTAAGGCGCCATTTCCATATTTCTTATAGTTTAGCTGTTCTGCTATGGTTCTTCATCAGGTGTTCCAGTTTTCAAAATCAATTATAGCCTATATGTTGCCCAGGCTTAATAGCTATACAACAAAAAAAGTTTCATTCAAATCCGTCCAGTAGTTTTTGCGTGAAACGCGTACATACATACAGACAGACAGACAGACAGACAGACAGACAGACAGACAAGAAATTCCAAAAAATTTTTTTGCTTTCTATTGTTCTTTTTAAGTGTCCCTCTATCCATTTTAGTCAAATATACTAAATGTACAGACAAAATATTTTTACTGTTTTATTATATGTATAGATTAGGCGTAGAAGTAAGAAATTCTACGAAAGTAGCAAATACAATACTCGACACGATAAGTACCGGTTGCTGCAGTCAAACCCTTGTAAGCCTCAAATAAAGTGGGTATAGAAATGTGCTTGAGACATAATCCGGGGCACTCAGCGCGTATTTCTGTTGTAAACAGTGGGCTACATGAATTAGTTCCTCCCCAGCAATAGTGGCAGTAAAATCCGCGAGTGGCGGCCGTGCCCCGCTTACAAAGTGTCGCGCGGGCACTAACCCGCTATTTCCCACTCGGCACCCACCGCGATACGCCGACTTCTAGTACACAATTTCACATAATAGCGCACCTATTTTATTAACCTGATTGTGAGCACTCGCGAACATTCCCGTAAAACGGCTCTTTTACGGTCACTTTGTGAAATACGAACTGGGAGTGTGTTACCGCTGCCTGCCGCGTTATGAGCTTTTGGAATTTGCATTCAATTTATTTGCAAAATTTCGTTCTTCAGCAGAAAATTGAAAATTTAAGAAGAAATGTAAATTACGATCGTTTGATCATATTGAACTTTGTAAAAGTTGCCAAAGTCTCACGTTTGTACTCATAAATGCAATAATATTCTATTGACTCGTTAGCTTTTATAACTACTTAAGTACCTATTATCCTACTCAACCGCGCAACCTGTATATCCAAAAATAAGTTCAGTATTTATTCATGACATGTTTCCAATTCAGAAAGCAAAAAATAATATTGTCAGCTACGAGTACATTCCCTACCCATCTGCATTGAATTTTAAAAAGAATGGGTTCGATTAAATTTTATACAAAAACTGGAAATGTTAAACTAACACTGCTGGGCGCAGAATGCGCAATCGGTTTTATTTTTCGATCTGTCGTACACTGCATTTTAGTAATGTAGGTACACATATTTTTATTTTTAAATGCATCTAGAAAGAAAAATACACAAAAATATTTCCATGTAAATAACACTGGTAAATTTATTGTATAAACAGGGTTATTTGTAATTAACTAACAACCTTACTAGGGGTGAAAGTACCTACTTATTACTTTCCTCTTCGCCCGTTGAGCTGTTTGTGAGCGGTCGTGTCGCAATAATTTCTTTAAAGTCTAATATTATTTCACAAAAAGTGCAAGCGATAATTGTAATAAGTGCATCGACTTAAGTGCGAAAATCCGCCGAATACATAAAATATAAATTTAAAAAATTCCACTACTTCGATCCGGCCGCGAGTACCGCGAGACGCTTGGAAGCTGGTGCGGGGACACCTCCTCACCTCCGCGAAAACAAACAGTTGCTATTTTTCGTCTCCCTCTATCGGCCGGGATCGTAGGAACTCGGGTTGCATCGCCGGCGCTGATACATACTTCGTGTGTGCTACGAAGGTTCTACGCATAGCTACGCAGTGCTACGAGCGGCGATCCCCACCTGCTTGCCCGATCTACGAGCTACGAGTACTATTACCGCGGTCCCTCAGTCGGCTACGAAGAGAATTGAATTTAATAGCCAGCTATATAGTGTTATAGTTATATACACATTCTTACTACACCCGATACGTGCTCGATACGATCACATCTTGCTACGACGATTTGATGGACTGTTAAGTGCTACGAAATACTCTGATATTGAAGCGTTTTTGCGCTACGCAGAACCACAACAACACACACTTAAAGTGCATGGGATAATGGATAATATGGACAAGTCTTTATCAGACTCGGAGCTTAGCCAGGTAGGCAAAGATAAATCACCTCCTCAGTTTGTATTTTCTCGCAGTAAAAGGAGACGCGCTGAAGATGATTGCACTGGATCCACACTAAATGTTAAGGATGAGTTAACACGACTCTCCACACTTCTAATTGAGCAGCAGCGCGACATAAAAAAGATAAGTCATATGATAACTGAGGTGCACCAGACTAACACCAACATTGAAAGCTCTGTATCATTTTTATCTGCTCAAAATGAAGCTCTGTTAAGTAAAGTTCAACAACTTGAAATTGATGCTAAGAAAGACAGAGAATATATAGCGATCCTCGAGAATAAACTTGAGGAAAGTCAGATGCTTAGTCGGAAGGCAAATATTGAAATTAAAAATGTGCCGAAACAGACTGGGGAGACAAAGGATGACCTGGTGGAGATGGTGATTACCCTCTCCACAAATGTGGATTGCAGGATGGATAAGACGGACATAAGAGACATATACAGGGTGAAGAGTCGCAAAGAAGGTGAAAGTAATTCCCCCATCGTAGTGGAAACATCCTCTACACTTTTGAAAGCTGAATTTATGAAACAGTGCAAAGCTTTTAATACTAGACACAAAAATAAGCTTACTGCAAAGCATCTAGGATTACATAAGAAGGAGGATACCCCTGTCTTCGTGACGGAGCACCTGACACCTAAGGGCTCAAGACTGCATTTCCTATCGCGGGATCTAGTCAAATCCAAAAAGTTCAAATACTGCTGGACTGCCTACGGCAAGATCTACCTAAGAAGAGATGATACTTCACCTATAATTTTGATCAAGTCCGAAGCGCAAATTCAACAATTAGCTTTAGATACATGACTATCCTTGTGCGCGTCTCTTTACCGGTTTATCTATAACTTTTTGGCATTATTGCCCTCATTATGTATTTTTTTCCTTACTGTTATTGGTTTGCTCTTTGTAACTAATACTAAAACTCGTACTACACACAAAATACACGTTATGCTATTCGTCAAATATACACAAACATACACACAAATATATATAATTATTTTTTACATACAGCCAGCTGTCAATTATGATGTAAAATGTGTTCAGTCCGTCACATTATTCACATTATTCAATAAATTCTGCGTAAACAGTTTTTACTCTTACACAAACCTCTCTATAATACGTGTTAACATTCTAAATATCACTGACATTTATTCTAGGCATTTATCTTATGGATAGCTCTAATAATACAATTATGCAAGAAATTGATGATTTTCATACTGCTCAATCAACAATTTCGTCTATTGAAGATTTCATTAAGCAACCTTGCTCTGTTAAAAAATCTGATTTCACCGTGGTAAGCCAAAATATCAGAAGTATATATAAAAACTTTGACGATTTACAAGTGACTTTGAGTAATTTTAAGAAAGAGATTGACGTGTTGGTATTAACTGAGTGTAGACTAGACCTAGATAAGCCTATACCTAAATTATGTAATTATATTTCTTTTAATACTACATATCACATCAATCAGTGTGATGGAGTCACAGCATTTATTAAAGATGGAATTAAAATGAATGTTGAGGAAATTAAACTGGTTTACGCTTCGTGTCTACAAATAACATTCTCTAATTTAACAATTCTTGGGATCTACCGTTCGCCGTCAAATCGCAATGCTGAACCATTTATAAATTCCTTAAGTGCTCTTCTTAATAAATTAAATTCATGCAAAAATATTGTTATTACCGGTGATATTAATATAAATATACTCAGTAGGCCTAATGAAAAAGATTACGAAATTAAAAACAGATGTTTGTACTTGAATATGATAGTTTCACATGGACTACTCCCTGGTCATTATTTTCCTACTAGAGAGTCTACTTGCCTGGATCACTTTATTCTTAAAGTAGAAAACAGTAAAAACATTGCTCATATTACTGTATTCGATACAAGTATCACTGATCATCGCCTTATATTTCTTAAGCTGTCTAAAGTCACTTGTACATATAATACACCGCGAAGTAAAAATATAGTAGACTATGAAAAGGCTTTAATGAGTTTGAAAGACAGTGACTTCATGGATTTAATGAATTATAATAATCCTTCTCTTTTGATTAATGACATGATTCAAAAAATTTACAATTGTCTGTTAAATCACACTACCATTAAATATTTACCGTCCAGAGATCGCATTATAAAGCCGTGGATTACTCCTGGCATATTACGGTGTATACGAAACAGAAATGCTATGCAAAAGAAAATACGTACAGATCCACTAAATGAAACATTAAAAATCACGTATAGAAGATACAGACATTTTTGTAACAATTTAATAAAGAAATTAAAGAGGCAGTATGAAAGAGAATTACTGAATAAAAATAATAAAAATCCAAAATCTTTATGGAAAGCTATAAATAACGTCACATATCGTAATAAGAATAAATCTCAAAACCTAGATTTACTTGACACACATACAAATCCACAGCAAGCAGTCAATTCTGCTAACGAGTTTTTTGCAAATGTGGGAAAGAAACTAGCTGAAGATATTTTAAATGACAAACGATACGAACCTGATAGCTCTCCTTTGGATTCATCTCAACCATCATCTTTTGTTTTAACTGAGACTGACTGTTTGGAGGTCTATTCTATTTTAATGAGTTTGAAAACGGATAGTGCCCCTGGATGGGATAACATCCCAACCTTCTTCTTAAAATTGGCTCATGAAATCGTAGTCCCAGTTTTTACTCGATTTGCCAATTTATGCTTCGAACAGGGCGTCTTTCCCGAGGCCCTTAAACGCGCTGTGATCACTCCTGTGCATAAGAATGGAGATAGGAGAGACGTAAATAATTTCAGGCCTATCTCGGTGCCGTCTCCTTTTGCCAAGATACTTGAGAAACTTATGAATGTAAGGCTGCAACAATATCTACAAAAATTTGAACTAATTTCTAAATCGCAATACGGCTTCAGACCGGGAATCTCTACTGAGGATGCTGTTGTAGATTTGTCTTCACTTATTGTTCAAGCAGTTGACCAAGGTAAAAAATGTGTGACAGCATTCTTAGACCTTAAAAAGGCCTTCGATACTGTTTTTATACCCATTCTCATGCACAGGCTTGAAGCTATTGGAATTAGAGGACCTCCCTTGTCGCTATTTAATGACTTTCTCAGAAATCGTAAACAATGCGTAAAAATTGGCAATCACACTAGCGAAGAAGCCCCTGTTACTTACGGTGTACCCCAAGGCAGTGTCCTTGGGCCTACCCTTTTTCTTATTTACATAAATACACTTTGTAACATGAACATTAATAACGGTAAAGTTTTTTCATACGCTGACGACACCGCAATAGTATTCATAGGAGAAACATGGGAAGACGTTCGTAAAAGCACTGAAGAAGGTTTGACCAAGGTCGCTGGTTGGCTAAGACGCAACTTACTAACTTTGAATACCTCGAAATCGAACTATATAACTTTTTCTAACTATAATAGTTCACAGCCTATAAATTTTGAAATAAAAATTCATACATGCAATTCTAATAAAGATGGCTGTGGCTGTGATATAATCAATAAGACTGCCAAGATAAAATATCTAGGAGTCGTTATTGATCAGCGTCTCACCTGGCACGACCACCTAGACCTTGTTATGAACAGAATCCGCAAATTGATATGGATCTTCAAATCTTTGAGACATGTCGCTCATACGAAACTATTAAAACAAATTTATTTATCACTTGCCCAATCAATCATAGTATATTGTATTCCGGTTTGGGGTGGAGCTACTAAGACGAAAATGCTAGAGTTAGAAAGGTCTCAAAGAGCATTACTAAAAGTTATGTGCTTTAAACCGTACACCTTTTCCACTATTTGTTTATACAGGCTGTGTGATCTGCTCACGGTTCGAGGACTGTATATTTTAAATTGTGTTCTAAAATTTCATAGGACTTTCAAGTTTGATCCAAATGAATTACGCAGAAGACGAAACCGTGTGGTTGTACCACTACCCGTTGTTAAAACTAAATTTGCTGGACGGCAATATACGCGACAATCTGCATTCTTATATTATAGATTAAATAATAAATTAAATTTTTATTCTCATACAAAATACATATCTAAAAAAATTATTACTGCATATTTAAAATCCCTAAGTTATGATGAAATTGAAACCTTATGTGAATAGTCCCACTTATTTGACAGCACAGCACACACACATTATGCTCACACACACAAACACGCATTCTCTCATCTATACACATACACAAACATAAAATAGGTAATTAAAATAGGCTAATGCAATAGTTTTTAGTTATATAAGTACCTTAATATGTACATACCGTTGTTATTGAAGAGCGGGATCTCCTAACACAGGTAATTATTTACTTAAATGGAGATCCCAATCACAAATAAGATAATGTAAATGGTACAAAAATAAAGAATTTTTAATTTTTAATTTTTTTTAACTTATAAATATGAATATATTTTTGAAATCTCAAAAAAAAAATCTGCTGTTCCATACATTTTGGGCGAGTAGAGATTTTTGAGATTTCAGAGTCTTTCTATAAGTAATTTCACCAATTAAAAATAACCCTGTTCGATTTATCTTGCTGTTTGTTTTTGTACAAGCTGAACTAGAAACATTTTTTTCGAATTTAGTATAGAGAAATATACATATAAAATCAATCGGAAGTAAATACTTTACTCAAAATGAAGAAATAATACAACAATATTGTCAATATTCTCTCAAACACCTCGTCGCCAAAACGACAACTGTTATTTTCTATGGCTGTCTGTAAATAGTCACTTTCGAGTTGCATTTAATAACGCGGGCTCTGGCAGCGCATCCATTCTTCTTAGAGACGTTGCAACGCCGAGATAGTACGGACTTCCTGCAACACAAACGCGTTCAAATTATCGGAAATTCCTCTCTGCCACTTTCAATATCAAACTAAATTGGAAACATTTTTCATAATTCTACATTGAAAAATGTTAAAACAGGTATGATGTGTAGGTACCTACCTGCCTAGTTTGTTATACATTAGTTATCGCCGGGATTTCTTTGAATATTCATAATTAATTATTATAATACCGTTAAATATACGGCTGGTAATGAGTATAATTCATTAATTCATACTTACCTAATTAGTGCTGAGTTGATATTCGAGTTGAACTTTTTGTTACTTTACAAAGTAGGTTTTGAATTAACAACTTTTATACTTACTTTCGCATTGTGCGGACCGGCCAAGGTATGAGGATTGTTAAAAATATGTAATTTTATGATAGAATACATATAATTAAACACATTTTGCGACTTTTCAGCACGAGTTTATTCTCCTGAGCTAACTTATTAGAGTTCAAACTTTTAGGGAAAGTCCATTTTCTACGCGTGACGTCATATGAATGCACGATTAGTTAGGGGCGTTTTGGTATCGCCCAAACATCGCTTAAAAATGTGAATTGTTTTTTGCTATATCTTGGGAAATACTTTGGTTATGGATGTGATTCTTTTACGGATAATTCTATTAATATGAGATATTTCTAAGAAGCGTCAAAAAAAAAAGTTGTCCGGTCCCCTATTGTATATAACACGCTATAGTATGTGTACCAACTCGCTGTAGTCCTTAAAACTTTACCGAAATAAACAAAAACGCTGTAAAAAGAAAATAATCTTCGCGAAAACTGTTATGTTCGGTCTTGCAAAAGGTTATGGGGCGTAAGAGTAGCAGGGGCCTAATATCGATGCGTTATTCAAGAGGTAAATGAGCCATCAGCGAGGCATCGTTTGCATCTAATCTTGCCGACATCCCACGCAGCCCGCGGGACATAATATACCTACGGCGTACTGGATGGACGAGCAAAGTTGTTATTGCAAAGGATTTTTAAAGATTGATCCTGTTGGCTTACTGGAGCTAAATATTTTTTTGACAATACAACTACTTCAATAAACGACGTAAAGCGACGTAAATTATACTGCAATATAAACGCTCGTTTGTAGACACAAACAGGCGACATGAAATATACGCGTTTTTCCGCCTTTTGCACCCGAAATTATCCAGTCCCATTACCTTCTTATGAGAGGAGTTGTTATCGTAATAAGTAGGAAAGTTCTTCTGCAGGCGTGTCATGGAATTTTTCATTTGTATATTTATGTTTACTGACAGAGCTGCTCAAAATGTTGTATTTATATTTTAGAAACTGCGTAGGTGCTCGTCCATCATTTGAAGGTAATATTTAGTAAACCATGCTAGCATTTACTATAACTAAATAGAAATGGCGTGCAATAAATAAATCTGTCAAAGTCAAAGTAACTACGTTGAATTTTCATCAAAGGCTGTTAGTTATAGAGGGTTGGAATTTAATTTTACTCAATTTGAACTAAAAATATGGCATGACGTAACTGGTGTTAGTTTCAGGATGCCTATATAAGTATACCTGACTGAGGTTATCTAATTTGCAAAATACTGTGGATCGGAAAAATAATGTTTCCATTTTTTTATACTTATTTTGCGTAGACCGTTATATAAAGGCACAGTTACCAACGAAACTCTCTCTCTCAGCCGAAAGACGTCCACTGCTGAACAAAGGCCTCCCCCAAGGATTTCCATAACGACCAAGGAAACTATATCACTAAAATTGGAAACATGTTTAGTTTACATGTGGTGTTCTAAGTATTCGGCTTGCCACTATATTTATGTGTGCGGTCGGCAGCATCATCCGTCTACCAGACGGCGAACATGGTTTGCCGATGCCGCATGATCGATGTTCTAAATGGGTGTTCATTTCACCACATGCCGAAAATAATATTAGTACGGGACGATAACTTACCTATGTACGGTCAATTAAGTTTATGCATGGTACCTGATTAATGCCAGAATGTAAATAATAATAGAAAGCAAATACATCTTGTGCTAGATTCGGACGTATACCTAGGTTTTTATCTGTCTTTTATTTTTTGTAATACTATTAATTTAAAAATGTACAAAAAGAGATGCAATTAAATAAATTAATAAAAAAATAATAAATAATGTCGGTAATATTTGTTATACTATTCGGACATTTTTAAATATTTAATTGTCAATTAGTGACAAGGAAACATAGCCCATACGGCCTAGTCATATTTTACGCAAAAAGTGTAGCATAGATTTTGTTTTTTTTTTCTCTCAGAACGAATATCATTAATATAAAAATTCTGTGATTAATATGCTCGAAGAATGCATTTTTTTATGATGATAGCAAAATTGGCTATATGACAAGTTACATAATTAATGTGACATTGACAGATGACAGATGAATTGAAAAGTTTTGAGTAGCGGCCAGGGGGTCTAAAAAGGCCACTTTGACGAATCAGAATATGATTCATTTCTCAGTTCCTAAATATTTAAAAATGAACCTTATGAGTGCAAACTTAAGTTTCATTTTTAAATATTTAGGAACTGAGAAATGAATCATATTCCGATTCATCAAAATGGCCGTTTTAGACCCCCAGGAATCAATTTTCATACAAATTTCCCGGCCTTTTTTTTTTATCGTGTGGAAAGACCTTCGTCTCGTCCATCCAGCCACGGGAAGCCGGACGGGTATGTGGGACTTGAACCCACTAAAACCACACGGAGTCAACTACTACCGCATATATGCCAGGACTCTCGCTCAGCTACTCTCGCTCCACAGCCCTGGCGCGGCGGCCGCTACCACGGCGGCCCCAGCACGGCTCGCTCCCGAAGCACCTCTCCAGCGAGAGGATCGGAGCGGCCAGCGGGATAAGCTCCAAAATTCCCGCTAGGGTAAAGGCACACTTGACACGGGTGCGCCTTTCCACCCGAGGGCCGTTAAGCCGAGCGACGGAATCCCGTTTCCGCCATCCAACCAGCCCTCAACTTTTTGGGACCTGACTAAGTCAGGCCCTACCACATGCAGCCGCAGAGGATAGGTTGTCCCTATCCACTGCGGCCGAGACAGGCCCACCACGCGTCGGCCGCAGAGGACATGGAGAGCGGCGCACCGCAATACCGACACGCCTCTTCCCCTGCGGCCCCACCGACACCGTGCCCAGCGCCACGGCCACGCTCGGTCGCGGAGGATAGGGAGAACGGCGCGGCGCACCGCGATACCGGCACTCCTCCTCCCCAGCGACCCCTACCACGACTGTGAGGGTAGGGAGTGTGTGCCCCCTACTCTCACAGCCAGGGCACTGACAGCGGCCTCCTCCCGGCCCAGGGTCGTCACTCCCGGGCCATGGGTCCTCTTAGCTTCCCTGCGGCCAAGACATAAGCCGCTGGTACTGAGCCCCCCCATCGGTACAAGATGAGAACCCGTTCGGGGGGGAAATTTCCCGGCCTAGGCCAGGAAGTAATGTATGAGCCAGGAATCACAAACTTCCTGTCAACTTTTCACTACAATAATGTCTACATTTCCGAGCATTTTTGAGAAAAGTTTATTTAATAGCTTTACGAAGATTTTATTATGTAGCTGTTAAGTTATAGGTTTCCCCTTGGACCCGTGTAAATATAAATCACACGCTCTGAATAGGTATTTTGATGGGTCACTCACGTGCTGCATGAAGTCGGGAATTACCCACTTGTTAACAACTAGAATGTCTTTATCTTATGTTAGTTTTAATTATAAAGTAAAGTTAAATTACCTACTTCATTGTCATTTGGTTTGCTTATTTTCAGCACATGTCTTTTCATCATCTATGGTCAAAAACACAAAAAAAACCGCAGACCTGGGATATTTTTCTGTTTAATAATTATTTTATGACTGACTCACTCGCATGTGAAACAGATTCTACGCATCAACTTAGCTAACTAAACAAAGTATCTACGTCTGACGAAAACCATCAGGCGATAGAATTCTTTGATGTTCCACGTAAGTAATAATCTGCCTATAAATTGCGGTTTCAAAACCAATTGATGTTCTTGCACTTGATTACACAAATTTCTAAGCACGTTTATAAAATATCGTCATTACCAAAATAAATACTCTCAGAAATTCAGCTCCTCTTACTTTTTACTTCGCTTTTAAAACTGTATCAAAGGCAAGTTAAAGGGCTCGTAAACTCTAGCGGGAGTGTTTAAAAATATATTTAGATTTATGGCCATTTCAGCTACTTGTTAGAAATTGTGATGCGTAAATAAAAAATAATACGTGTACATTTGAAAAATGGACAACATTTTTAACGTTTAATTTATTTAAAAGGCATAGCATAACTAATAATTGTGTAAGTAAGTATAGATTAGTTCTAATTCAAGACGGTCAAATGCAAGCAATTTTTCAAAAGCACTTTAGTTAAGATTAGCGGATTAGGTACAAAAGGCAACTAACATTATTAATACACTTTTGCATTAGATAAATAAATAAATAGATCTTGTTGGAGTATATATTTTTCTAGGCGATACGTTTCCACTCATCCTGTTTTTTTTTTATAAAATCGATAAACTTTCTCTTGGCAGGCGTGAATATAACGTATGGAGAGTCCGAACTTCTTTATGTATGTTCTCGCAAGCGAACCAGATGTTGCGATTTCCGTGCACAAAAAAAGATATACGACGGGAAATGACTGTCAGGCTCGTTCACTAGTCATAGTTTTTCTAGCTAAGGTCGTAACTGGAGGTACGTGGAGCGCTCTTACGTATTCCGTTAACACTTAACCAACATTAATCTTATGTCGTTAGAATCTCACTCGTAGTGTTAATGTATTTGCAATGTTTAACCTGTTAATATTTATTTCTGAAAAACATGCTTGTTAGCTACTTCAATAAAGTACCGACATAGTACAAATACAATTAAGCAAGTAGCAAACTCACTTTATATATGAACGGATTACTAACACTTTTCAATATTACAGTTGTGGAACACAACATGAAATTAATTTTGAAATTGTTTTAATTCATCGCAGATGTTTTTAATCAATTAACAATTTCAAAAATGTTTGTGCAGTAAACAGGAATAATGAACAAGGGAAACATGTTATTCTACCGTTGGCTCATACATAACGGAGTATTTACATAACATCACAGTACATATTTGTTTAGGACAATGAGTTCTCTCCATCTTTATCAAATTAATCGCAATTGCTACGAGAACAGGATCGCTATCATAATAGGGGCAGAGTAATATGGGATGTTTGTTTGGTTGTTTGTCACGGATATTTTAGTGACACTTCCCGACTTCCCGTGCCGATGCCGGTCTAAACAAAGCATTTATTCCAAAAATGGAACAGCTCTCCTACACCATGTTATTTTTATATTTCTTAGTAGCACTCTATCAAATACGTATTTGTAAGTTGTAATGTTTTTTAATAACAGCATGATACTAGTTTATACTACATACTTTTGTTCTATGTAGGTAAGTATATGTAGACGTAATAGTAGACGACATAATCAAGTAGGTATTTCGTAACCTAAAAATAAAAATGTAAAAAAAAACTACCGCTGTCTGATTTAAATCAAACTCGATTAATTTCAGAATTCAGTAGTATTTTTGCACCCGAGCGTTAAGCTCGGAAGTGCATTACTCTCGACTCGTCACAATCGCGCCAGTTTCGGAACATAAATTGTCTCTATTTTCCTAATTTTACCGATTTTTATTTTCAAATAATTATAAAATTATTTTGTTTATGTTTTTGTAGCGGAGCTGGGCGACTACGACCCCCGGCGGCATGCACCGGGTTACGTTTCCGAGTTCCGTCTGCTTTCCCACCAGACTCCAGAACTGGAAGCCCGCGCCGCCGACATACACCGCACTCTCTCGTAAGTGCTTGCAGAGTATCGATAATAATCCACGTCACTTGGCAGAGTTCAGAAAAATCTGCTCTCTCATCAGCAAAATCGGGCCTAACGTACAGTCGGAGGCAGATGTACCTGAGATACCTTGAGATAGGATTGGGTAAGGTCAGTTGGTCAGTTTTACCTGCCCCCGACTGTATCAACATTAAGTTTATTTGTAACACGCAGGGGAATCCGTCATCTCTATATGGCTAATTAAATATGATAGAGTAACGTTTATAGTAAAGTAATGTATGAATATATTTGTGCACATTGTGCGTCTTGAAAACAGTATCAAATATATTTTTAAGGGTACACACGCAGAGTTATGTAAGGTTCCTTTCTGCATTGTCATCTAAGTTCTACAGTAACACCATTAAAAAGTTTTGTAACATATCTAAGTTACTCGAAGACTTGCAAAGTCATGTCGTCGTCGGCGTCGTCGCCCACATTGGACACACACATTTTATTTACATCATTAAATATATTGTATTTAAGTAGGTAATTGAAGTAGGCTTAAAAGATTTTGGAAAAATCTTTAATTCATAATCTAAACACGACGAAGTATATTACTTTAGCGCTGATACTGAAGGCCGAAGAAGTCTACAAAGCAAGTTTTCAGGAATTAAACTTCAGAAGGAGCAGTTTGACGCCGAACGACGCGACGCGTCCCGGAAATTAAACTTCAGCGCCTTTCTCGCCTAATTGAATGAATTTTTAACTGTGCAAAGATGCAGTCTGCGGACGGCGCCGGTCGTCATAAAGCCGCAATTACATGCAAATTATGTGTACCTACTTTTAACACCAAGTGAGCGGCGGCTTGGGGCGGGGACGGGGCCGGCGACGCGGTTTTCAGCGTCATTTGGGCTTTACGCATAATGTATTTTGTTTATGACCCTCAACGGTTTAATTGGGATGAGTTTTATTTGAATTTTGTTACAACATTACCATTCTCTTACAGGGGGATATCTCCGGCGCAAGCTGAGTTGAGCTACCTGGATAAAGTTAAATGGCTTGACATGTATGGCGTTGATCTTCATCCTGTATTGGTTTGTATTTTTTTTTTTTAATATATCTTGCACTTAGCAAATACCTATTATATTTCCATGATATGCAATGTAAATATTAAAATTTCCATTATGCTTCACAGGGCGAAGATAACGTGGAATATTTCCTGGGGCTGGCGCCGAGCGGTCTTTTGCTATTGCGAGGCAAACATACAGTTGCCAACTACTACTGGCCCCGAGTCTCGAAACTTTACTACAAGGGGCGTTACTTCATGCTTCGCGTAGCGGACAAAAACGTAAGAACCTCCTTCCGAGTTAAACTAGCTTTGCAAATAAATAAACGCAAACTCTGGCTCACTTGACCCGGTTTAAGTCCGGATCGCTCGTACAGATAGCGCACTTTGAATGGTAGTGCAAGATGGGAGTCCACCTTTTGCGCTTCCTTGAAAGACATTCGCTAGGAGGCAATTACAGATAAAGTCGCGTACAACTGAGCTGGTATTTACTGCGCTCTGGGCATCGCACCTGGATAGTGATTCAAACTTTTGCCATAAAACACTTTTTTGTTTGTATTGTCAAAACTTTTTTGTTTTCTGAATTGTTTGAAGCAAACTCAAGTATAATAACGTTATCTTATAGAGTTGGCTTTGATAGTGGATCAGCTTTTATTAAACCTTTTTCTGAATAAATAGAAGGGAAGGTAGAAAACCATTTTAGACTCGTGTCATGCTTATTTTGCCTATAATATGCATGCAATAACAACATGTGACATACTGCGTAAGTGTCTTGGTATAGTAACTTAACAATAACAACCTACTTAATTATACATTTGTTCTTAATAGAGCTCTTAAGTTATGAATATATCATTAGATAGCAGACGTCTGACTGAGAAAATTATGCAAATCCATCTGCACAATACCGACGTTATTAATGTTACCTTCCTATTCGAAAATTGTGATGAAATCTAAATCCCCTGAAAGGATTTAAGTTACATAAGTAAACTTTATGGTAGATTTCAATGACAATGCTTTCAGAGCCGTGTGTTTCTGTTTGAAATTAGTTAAGAGCTGTCGAATATTTTGGGAGAATTTTGGGTTTTGAACGGCTATTTAATCCACATTTAAATTATTCAATCCAATCTGCTGCTGCTCTCATTTATTTTTAGTTGGGTATATTTGTAATATATATTTAATTTTGCTCTAGAATGACACCGTGACATACGGCTTTGAATCACCAACGCGGTCGGCCTGTCGTCACCTCTGGCGGTGTTGCTCCGACCACCACGCGTTCTTCAGACTCCAGCAGACCTCGCCCGCCTCCGCTGACATCTTTGCCATGGGCACGAGGCTTAGAAACAGGTAAACTATTGCTAGAATGACACTGTGCCGTAAGACTCGGGTCACCAACGTTGCCTGCCGCCTCTCTAGCGGTGTTATCGGACTACCATGGGTCTTTTAGGCTGCAGTAGACTTCGCCCGTCTCCCCGTCATATTGATGATCTTGGGCACGAGACTGAAAAACAGCAAACGAGACTGAGAAACAATATTTGAAAAGACATGGAATTTGTTGAAGATGACGGTAACATTTGACTTCTGATTAAACGCTAGCCGTTGTAGGTCATCAATATCATCCCATTTCTACGATTGGGTGGTTTTTAAGTTTAAGTTACACTTTATGCACTTGATGTGCAATCTACTAAGTTTTTTCTTTTCTATTAGTGGCCGAGGCACGAGACCGCGACCGCCGCCCGCGTTCACTCGCACTCCGTCGCGTCGCATCTCTCGACCCTCACACGTCTCGCACTCTTCACTGCATGACGGTAACTATACTTATAAAGTGTCAGAAATCCTTGTACTTAATCATAATTAATATTTATTCATAAATTGGGCATTTTAATATATATGTGCTCCTGTTTTAAAAATAGTGATGACCCTCCATGCACTTGCGCATTTTTGTAGAAATTGTTCAAGTAAGTAGAAATTGCCAAGCGTGGCGATTACGGCAAAACCCCCCATGGATAAAATCCTTGGGGGAGGCCTTTGTCCAGCAGTGGACGTCTTTGGGCTGAGAGAGAGAGAAGTAGAAATTAAGAAGTTTATATTTTTCAGTGCCAAAGTTAGAAGACTTGAGAATTAAAGACTGTCCTCCTGAAATGAAACAACCTACCTCAGTTCACAGGCCTAACTCGTAAGTATACCTACTTCTGTCCGTAATTTGTTTAATTCAAACTGACAATAACTGACAAACATCTCCTGAAGATAAATTTGCACCTGAAAAACCCTCTAAAACTGTTTATATTTGATTTCCCGCTATTGATTCGAAAAAAGAAATCAAACATTGATTTACAGTGCGACATAAAAAAATAAAAAACGGATTCAGGACTAACTAAATTTTTTTATCATTGCAATACTATATCGAATGGTCGTGATTGGTTAAAAATATTTGCACGATCTAAATGATTGGTTGATAAACATCCAGTGTTGCTAGCTAAGTGAATACAGCGCCCCCATCTATTTTCTACTCTTATGTCAGACTGTAGGTAATCCTAATTAAAAACTAACTGTCTTGCTACAAAACGATGTCTAAAGTTAAATACTTGTTAAACACATTACCCTTACAATTAAAATACATGCTTTAATGACATTTTCTAGTTGTCAGTATCTTTTTCTTATGAATGGGTAATGTGTTTAGCAAGTATTTAACTTTAGACATCGTTTTGTAGTAAGACAGTATATACTTGAATGTAGAATAAGTGGCGAGGTGTCGGGTCCCCCCCCGCCCACGGCTCCGCTCGGCGGGTCCCCTCGCTCCACGCGGTCGGCCCCGACGCGGCGCGGACTGTATTCCGCGTCTCCTACAGCCACCAGGCCCCCGCCAGCGCCCAGGCACCGATCCGCCTCCGTCGATTCACAGAGTTCCAATGACTCGAGAACGAATAGAAAGTAAGGAGTTCAATTATTTGTTCATGACCTAAGATATAAGATATATTAACTACCTAACTTAAACTACTCTAAAATAGATATTATACTATCTTTTGCTCGCATTTATAGGCATGGAAAGAATAATAAGGTTTCAAGCATCTGGAGAATGCAGAACTAAAAATAGCACACTAAATTTTTAAACCAGTTGCTACTTATACTTTTACTATTGAAAAATTTGTTTTAAATTTATGAAAATCTGTAATCTGATACATATTATGTTCATATCAATCAATCAAGAAATTTAAGAACTTCGTTCTGGTTGGTGGAGTAATCCATACTATATATACTATATACTATATACTATATACTATATACTATATACTATATACTATATACTATATACTATATACTATATACTATATACTATATACTATATACTATATATACTATATAATACTATATATACTATATAATATTATAAATGCGAAAGTTTGGATGTGAGTTTGTGAATTTGTGAGTTTGTGAGGATGTTTGTTACTCAATCACGCAAAATCTACTGGACAGATTTCGATGAAATTTGGTACAGAGGTAGATTATGACCTGGAATAGCACATAGGCTACTTTTTATCCCGAAAAAAATGGTTCCCGTGGGCATGGGATACCAATTATAGTAACGCCATCTATTATTTGACAAAATAGACGTCATGTCAAAATGACGTTATGTCAAACTGACGTTACGTCAAAGTGACGTTACGACAGCCTCCCCACTACTTCCATATGTGCGGCCGGCAGTATGCCCGGATACGTCGAGGTGTGCGGACCGCTGCTGAGTGTCACGGATTAATGGCACTCTGCTCGAACTTTTATATATTATGTGTGTGCTGAAGGAACATCAGTGAGTTTGTTGTGATGTACATTGCGTGCGGAGGCGGGGCGCGAAACATAGCCGTATGAGGTGCGCAACATAGCCGTATGAGGTACACTACATTTTTTCCATTACATCTAATTTGTCTTTAGATGGCGCTTTAATTAAATACTTGCCTTTAGTTCTCACGGCCTGCCACGAGATGGCACTTTACCGCGGACAAGTTCTTTCAATATTTTTCGCGAAGAATGTTCTTTCCAGTAATATTTTTATAAATGTTTATGTATACCATATAGTGTAGCGAAAACAGAAGCGCCACAGAATAGTAAGTAGTACTAACGTACATATCGGTCACACACCGCCGCATTCATTTCAAATTTCCCCACCCCGCCCAGCACTTCGCTGTAGACATCACTGACACGGTTTAGGCGCGATTGGTCCAAAGTTCCAAAAAATGTCCAATTCGCGGTTGGTTCAATTCGCAGTTGGTCCAATTCGCGGTTAGTCTAAAAATAAACAATGTTTTCGAAATTGTAGATTTTTTGTTAGTAGTAGTTAGGTTTAGGGTTTTTTTTTAAACCGCCCGGAAAGACATTGAGGGCGGAAACGAAGTAAGGTTCAGGTTTTTTTTTTTATCACTGCCCGGAAAGACTTGAAGGCAGAAAATAAGTTAGGTTCAGGTTACTCTTTATGACCACCCGGAAAGACTTTGAGGGCGGAAAAGAAGTTAGGTTCAGGTTATTTTTTTTTATTACCGCCCGGAAAGACTTGAAGGCAGAAAATAAGTTAGGTTCATGTTACTTTTTATGACCTGTTGGCACGTTTTTTTTATTATTTTATATCTTTATCAATATATCTATCTATACGCTGTACGGTAACGATGAAACTTTCGCGCTATTTTGATTGAAAATCACGACACGCACGCAAGCAGCCTTACTAAATTTCATGCACACATTTACCTATTTTTCAACTCGCTCCATCGTGAATAAAGTGCTAACTCGCGCTCAAGCAACAGTTTTACAGGGGCGGGATAATGATTAATCCTTTTTTGCCGCGGGCGAAGCCGCGGGTAACAGCTAGTATATTCATATATTGAACATATATTCATCGACATAGTATTAAAAGCAAATATCTTTTAGGCACAAACACCGGTCTCGCCGGCAGCAATCCGACGCGGAAAGCGAGTTGTCGCGAGGGTCGGGCCGGTCCGGCCGCAAGCATCGCCGGCATCGCTCGCGGCACAAGCACGAGTCCGGCTCGGAGAGAGACGACTCGCAGCCTGATCCCAAGTAAGTTGATGAAAAATATACAACAAATATTGGCAACTTTTTATACCTATGGGATACCTATTAGCTGTTCCATACATTTTACAATTAACCTACTCGCCCAAAATGTATGAAACAGCAATTTTTTTTAAAGATTTCAGAGTCGGTCCCATATAAAAAGTTGCTCATATTCATGAGTACTTTCACCCCTAGGAAAGTTGCTGGTGTTTAACAAAACACCTTGTATTATAAAAGGTTCCTTTTCTGAAAACACCAATAGCACGATATCCGGTTAGATCGTTGTCCTCTTTTAAAAAGCAAAATCTTGTTACAGAGAATACGAACTTATAGAATCAGAATCACAATGGAAAGAAGTTCTCAGGCAGACAAATGCTGGAAGTGGAGTACAGGTAACAGTTATATTTTAATTAACAGAGCTTATTATTTTAAGTATAGGACATTGATTGTGATAACAACACAGAGACGAAAAAGCTGAACATTGACAGCTGAAACTTGAAAATTTGTAGTGTTTTTTATATAGCGTAAGTGAGAAAGGAATTTCGGAAATCTCATCTCTAAAGGGCAAAAGCTAGTGAGTATAAAGCAAGGGTAATAATGCATTTGTATTAATTAATTATGTGGCATATTATGTACCGAGTCTATAATTTTGTTTTCTCAACTTCGCTGTAATTTTGCCATTAATAACCTAAATAGTATGCACAAAACAGCAATTTATTGCTCCATAGCAAAACAGCGCAGTAAAGTATGTATGAAAATCCATTGTTGCACTGTTTTTACTTGAAAACAGTGCAGAAAAGTAGTATGAAAATCCATTACTGCATTGTTTTTGTCCTAAGGCCGCATATCCCAAGCGACTGACCAATCGCAGGCCTTAATTCTGCAGTCATGACCAACTAGATTTATGTCAGCCAATCAGCGCTATTCCTATAAGAATAGGCCAATCACAGGCTGTAAGCATGACCAACTAGATTTGTATCAGCCAATCAGACTTATTTTTATTCCCGCAAACAAAGGCTGATTATATAAATTAAATAACAACCGGTCTTGCGCTACCCGCATCCAGCGGCTTCTCGCGACTTTGACCAAGTCGTCGGTTTAACCCCTAAGTCTGTGGTTTAACCGGTAGTTGAAAGAAAAGCAGATTATGAATCTCGCAAAAGTGACTTTTAATTGCACTCGTGTTTTTAAAGCCCTCGCTACGCTCGGGCTTCAAACTTACACTCGATGCAATTAAAAGTCACTTTCTGCTCGATGCAACAATCTACTATTTTTTAAGGTCGCAAGCGTGCGTCGTTCTCAAATGGAACCAGATACAGGAACCCATAGATCTTCTCATAGACATAGAAGACACAGAAAACACCGGTAAGTGTTTAGATGAATTCTCATGACTTAGTATATTTTGTTTTGATAAAATTTATAATCATTAATGTAATGTTAGGTCGCGGTCTGGGTCTCCCAATGACAAGAAGTGGCTACCCAATGAACTGAAGCAGCATTTAGAATTTTCTTTAGTTGATACGACTGGTATGACCGAAGCGCAACTCAAAGAAATTCCTTACACTGTAGTCCAGACTAGTCACGCGCGCCAAACTAAGTTGAGGACGTCTTCAAAACACCGACAGTAAGTCTAAAACATGCATATTTTTTATCATATAATAAAATATACTTGATGTTAAAACTACTTAAATATGTTTACTTAGAACTGAACATGGATCGTTAGCAAGAAGAGACAGAAGTACCTCATCGCATGGAAAGAGCCATGACAGCCACAATCAAGGTTCACTCCGATCTATATCCAGTACGCTCAGTTCACACAGAACAAACAATGAGAAACACGGCAGGTATGTTGTATTACTTATTACAGCCAATCTACAGTTTAGTAACCTTATATCAAACTGTTATGAGAAAAAGACAATCTGATTTTCGTTTCATTAGTCGTTATCTCTCTCCAGGGTTAGAGAACAGATCAATCTCTAACGTGAGAGAAAAAATGCTTTATTAAACTGAACCTGCGGACCATGTCATGTGCTCTCCTGGCCGATGGATATTATTTATTGCATATATTGCCGGTCTCTGTTATTAATTAATGTCACCTTAATCCTAAGCGTAAAATACGTAAACAGTCACATTTGTTTCAGACGCGTATATCCCAGTTACGATGAAACTGTAAATAGAAATGGTGATGACTTCCTGACTAACAATGGTTATAAGGGCAACGTCACTCCTGTGTCAAATAACAACAACCCATATAGCCCCGTGACCAACAGCAACAGTAACAGCTCCAGTGGCGAGCTGATCTCGGGCAGTGCTAGGGTTTCCCATGAGCACACTGACTCTGGCCTTGGAGCAGACCAGGATTACGCGTATTCGTCAGAGAGGTAACTTATGATGTATATACTCAACTGCATCTCTTAAACTGGACTGAAAATAATTTTCTTTCTGATCCTAATCCTTCTTCTCCTTTTTGTGCCTATTCATCACTGAATGTTGGCAGTCAGCTTCTTAGCCTTGTTCAAAGCTAGTCTGAACAGTTGTTCCACTGTTTTGATTCCCGTCTACTCTTGATGCTAATCCTAACCAATATCATAAAATGCAAAACTGGATTTGTTTGTTAGTTACCTCTTCACGCTGACTCTACTGAACCAATCTATCTGAAATGTCGTAAACACATAGTTAGAAGTACTGAGAAGAACATAGCATACCTTTCATCTCGGAAAAAAGCACTGTTCCCGTGGGAAATTCACGCGTGCGAGCCACGGGCAAAAGCTACTTTTCAGTAACTGAAACGGAATAATTTTTGAAAATTACAGATCGAGTGACAGTGCCAAGTGCGGTGCAGGTGGTTCGACAGCGCCAGTGAGTAGGCAGTGGTCGGTCGCGGGCGGGGTGGGCAGCGCGGAGGCGCGCGGGCCGCGCGGGGGGCGGGAGGCGCGCTCGCCGCAGCGCAGCGTCGCGCTGGCGCGGCGTCCGCCTGCCGCGCCCGCGCGCGTGTCCGGCTCGCAGCGCTCGCTGCTGTCTGTGGCCAGCGACAGCGCCACCGCGCGCCGCCCGCGCGACCTCGCGCCGCGCGGCTACCTCCACCCCGCAGACGGGGGCTTTTCTCTCTTCGTGAGTGGGCGCTTTGCTTTCTAACATTCTTCCGCTGACCGGCGGCCCTCGATTATTAAATGTAATTCAGAATTTTTTTGAAGTTATTGCTAAATCGTAAAGATTCGTATATTAGCAGTACGTCGTTGAGCGCTGATCTACTGTGTAGTAAGTACTATTAGGTACATTATATTTTTGTTTCCTCTTGTAAGTCAGGTTTACTCCCATGAAAATTAAATAGCTTGAAATTAAGCTAATTAAAAAAAAGTTATGTATTTTTTATTCTCTTTATAGCGTTTATAGCAAAATAACCTCAAATTAAATTATCTTAAAACATTATTAAAATAATATGGGCTGGGACACCTTTTGTATTTATTTTACCTGAGGAAAGACTCGTTAAGGTAAAAAAAGTGAAAAATGCGGGGATTAAATGAGCTTACGAGGGCCGTCGGCAGTAATCCGCAGCTCCTGTTTCTGGCTCGCTGAAAAAGCTAACCGTGTACAGGCTGCCGAAAACAATAATATGCATAAAACAATAATCTTATACCTATCTAATAGACTTTATAAATTTAAAGTCACCATGACAAGAAACGTTAAGTTTTGTTATTAGCGTCGTCGTTTATAAAATGTGTACCTATTAGAGAAAGTAGGTTAGTCTAATTCACTGACAGACACCTAGATAGAAAGTTTATAAGTATGATTTCAAACACTGTCTATATATTACTGTCTATGCTTAAGGGGCTTACTCGTGGAGTTTCAAAGTGCTACAGTGGAAATTGAAGGTTTTGCAGATTAAGCATTAGGGTCGTACTAGCTAAAATTGTCAGTGTTTTAGTAGCAACCCTAGTATAATAACATTTAAATGGTCTCTGGTTTTTATAGTATCAGCATTTGCCACTGTAGCACATTGTCTGCGCCTTATATTTCGGTGATAACTATAATGACTATCTCAATTTCAGGCTTATTATGTATTGTATAAAATATGTGCACCGGTAGTTTGACGCATATATATTGGCATACGCAGAGACATGCTAGCAACAACAACATATTGGTGGGCGAGAGCGGGTCGCTGGCGCGGCGCTACGCGCGGCCGACGCGGCAGTCGCGGGACCACAACGCCAACGTGGCGCGCACGCACTCGCGCGGCGCGCACGTCCGACATGACAACACTCTCGACATTATCCTTAAACCTCTCATAGAAAGCACGCAGTAAGTAAGGCTCGCACCCGGGATCCAACACTATGTCGCAACCAATAGCGGAATGAGTAGCACGCACCCCTGATTTGTTCGCCCGGTATGCTCGTGAAGATGTTTTTTGTTTGTGCATGCGGTTGAGGTTCAGTAGTTAAGTTTTGGTTTCGTTCTCTAACCACTTACTAACTTGTCTAATCTAGGTATGTGAAGCGTTCGATGTTTTGTTCTAATTTCTTTTGTGTTTATTTCTTAGTAAATTATAAAGTAACAAAGGTATAGAAATGTCACATTTGCATTCACTTTTTTCAGATTGTTTATTTTTACCAGTTGTTATCACTTCAATGTAATATTTACAGTTTTTATTTACAATAACAGGCTGCCGAGCCATTGAACTCGGAAAACGCTGGTGTTCAAGCAAGTACGGAATCTACCTATAAATCGTCTGGCAATGCGAATGGCAGCAAACCGCCGGGAACCGCAGAGATGAGCACAGAACTGTAAATCAACTTTACACCTGTATCTATGTATATAACACATTTTTTACTTTAAGACTTTTTATTTAGTATGTCAATTATACGATTTTATGTTGGCTAAACAAATTCCTGTACCTACTCAGGAATAAAAAAAAAATAGTTTTAATTCTATTATCTTCCTAAAGCCAAGCCATTAAAACTTAATCTCAAAATGGCGAAATAAATAACTAAGGAAATATAATCGATTTGCTTGGTAATCACTCGGGTGGAATGTATAAGACGATGCGAATACGAAAGGTAATGTTATAATGCGACAGGGGAGAGATATTGCGAATACTATAGATACCGGGATTTTGCAGATATGCCGAAAAAATGTTATGGGGAGATTTATGTGAGCGTAGATGTAAGAAATGTTAGTGGCTGAGAAACTAAGGTCTTCTTTATGAGTATTACGAAGCGAGATAGAGCTACATGTTAGATAACTTTATTAGATAAATTTGTTCATGTGATTTTAAATGATTTTTTTATAAAATTGACACAGCACGGCTGGCAAAAAAGTTAAAGTGGAAAACTACTATTAACAAAATGGTTTTAAAATATCTTTTATTTGTACTTATTTGGACACTGAAGATGTTAATGCAAAAATATTTAGTCTTTTTGACTGAAGTGATTAGATATTGACATAGTGTAATATAACTAGTCTGTATTGTGCAGGTTATATTTATGCACTGTAAATTATTATTATTAAATGTAAATATAATTCATTCATTAGGTAGGTATTAGAAATAAGAATTTTTCTTACATAATATATTAGCAAAAGTATCGAACGAAATCAGAATTACAGAATACGTTATAAATATATTTTGTACCAAAGAACTTTATGCTAACAGTTTTAAAAATTGAAGAACTTTAGAAACTCAAACAAAATTCACTCATTATGTTTCCGGGGTTCATCTGTTAAGCTTTTAATTTCATCGCTACTTCTAAATTCCCTCATAGATTTAAATATAAAGTCGTATATTTTATATAATTTTCGCTTTGAGTATTGTTTGTAAATAACAAAAAATATATTGTTTAAATTTCTTTTTAGACATTTATCATAATTTCAGTATATTTATTCTGTACCTCAGAGCTATTGCAGAATATTATAAAAATATAATTTATTAAAATAGATCGAATTTTAATAGTGGTATAATATTCTCAGCCACAAAATGTCCACTGCTGGATATACCTAGTAAATTAAATTGAAAAACAACGGGTACTATTTTAACATTATGATTTACCATTTTTTTATAATGTATTGTGAAGTTGTTATGTAGTTTAGTCTTTACTGTTTATAGAACACGGAGGCTAGATGTTTGTGAGACTTTACCCTAGTAAAAAACAACCAGTTGGTACGAATGACATCGCGTCCTATCATGGATACCCACAGAAATAAATCAAGGATCTTTGATATTATTTATGTGGTAGTACCTACTAAAGCCTATTAAGCAATTTTATTTCTGAAATACGTTATCTTAATTATGACGCGATCTCAATTCGACATCTTATGTCGTCGTCGAAATGATATCTCTATAGGTACCTATCTATTTCTGATAATGAGAACTCACTCTCTACGGCGGATTTATGTATGTACATATTTGTTGGAAAAGATTGCATTATAAATATTTATAAGTCCATAATTAACTATTCATTAGATGGCCTATGCCACTCAGATGAGAGTATTTTTCCAAATATCTAGTTACTGAAGGAAATCTCACTGATATCGAAAATACTCCTATAAAAATGGTCGGTAGTATTTTTCATGATTATATTGTACGTTAAACGAATACTCAATACTTGAGTCTACGAACATATTTATTCTTTAACAATATTGTAAGCAAAACTAGTTCGTAAGGTAACTCGAATAATGTTTAGTCGGTCAATTTGTACTGTGGCAAGACTGAAGACTATAATTTCTAACAGCAACCATTGTAACCAAACAGTTTGGTGCGTATTTTTTCAAAATTGTTCTCAATGTTCGCATTAAACGATACTATTTGGAAAGCTAGTATTATTTTTCTCACCCGTAACTGTTTTGCCCCGTAGCATTCATAAAAGGTTATATATGATTCGAGTTATTAATGGCTACATAGAACATGACAAGCGATTATAGATTTATCTGACAAAGGCGTATTAATTAAGCCGTTCAGTCTCAGATATCGGGACCGCCATTATCACTAATGAGGATGAGGCAAGGTTGCCACCATCTACCACCGGCGCTGCCTTTTGCTTTTAAATATCTACGCGAGCGTACTTTACTGTAACTCTTTACTGCTTTTTTGTTACAAAAGAAAAACGTTGCAACCACTAGAACAATGATTTGGTAAGTATATGTCAACGTATCAAAATCTGAAAACGCAAATGGGTCGGTAGAGATTAAAATAAGTATAAATCAAATATATAAGATGGTCTAACTAAATGAAATTCAAAGTATTTTTAACTTTTCAACCGACTTCCCAAAAAAGGAGGAGGTTATATGTTTCGATGTATGTATGTTCGCCGATTTCTCCGCCTACAGTGGACTGATTTCCGAAATTGTTTTTTTATTCGTAATGATATATACCCAAGTTGGTCCCATTTTAACCACGTCAGAATCTGTTCGGTAATTTTAAAGATACCTAACAAAATATAAAAATACCAACATTGCATTATAGAGCAAAAGCCCGCGATAGCATGCCCTTCCTTATTTTATTAAAACTAAAGATTTTCTGTGTATGTTCCAAACATTTAGTGACTATAAAAGTTGGATCATGATTACTTAGGCAGATTATTTGTAGCAATAACATTTAAAGTGGTAACTCAATTTCCTTAAAGTAAAGATTTTTAAAGTTTTATTCCTAATAATATAAGAAATCACGCCATCAATTACCAGGCAATTGGTGCAGATATAAACCCCTGCTAGACATTGTAACTTTACTAAATTATTTGTTTTATTATAAAAGCTGAATTTGTTATTTATAAAAGCTGAATTTTTGTTTTATTATAAAAGCTGAATTTAATATGTATTACTTTGGAAGGCCCCAAGGGTGCTTTTTATACCTATAAAAATCATCCTTGCTATCCATATTACCTGCATAAGCAACTAAGATCCAAACTTCATACCTAGTCGCTAATATTTTTTACTCGTATATACCACGCAGAGAAATATTCAGCATTTTTAAAATAAGGAAGGTTTGGTCGACGCGTGCTCACGGTCTATTTATGTGCCAAAAATAATAGACAATTTGACATGTTCTGACATTTCAAATCAAACTGACATAAAAAGTTTCGAATTCTTAATTCTTTATTTTCGGCCACCAGTGAAAGAAAAGTTTAAGTTTTTATTAAAGAAAATGAAAAGGTGTAGAAGCACTAAAAATGATAAAATAAAACTTTTTTCCAAAAAAGTGAACCGACTTCCATAATAAAACTTAAAATCATGAAATAACAATAAAGAAAAATGTATTAGCATGCTACCTACTGAATGAGGTGAAGTCGGTGCCAAATTTAATATTAAATAATATAAATTAACATTAGAATCATGTAGGTACATATACAAAATGCCTAGCTAAACAATTACATAGTCCTGCACTTGGCACCGACTTCACCTCATTCAGTAGGTAGCATGCTAATACATTTTTCTTTATTGTTATTTCATGATTTTAAGTTTTATTATGGAAGTCGGTTCACTTTTTTGGAAAAAAGTTTTATGTAAAAACAAATCAAGCTAATATTACTTATACATTATAAGATAGAGTCATTGCGTAAAGAATCGATTAAGTTCTACATGGTTTCTATCTACCAGAAAGCTTAGCCCCACACAAACAGCAGGACCAATAGACAGCTAATTTATCTACATAATTGAGTGCACGTCGTTTACCAATTTGTCTGCGTAGAGTACATGGGAAGGGACTGCACATACGAACTAAACTTAGGTATCAGCAAAGCCTATATAGGTACATGAAACTATTTATTAGCAAAAATAAGGTTTATTTCAAAAATACGTGATTACTATTGTATACTTACAATATAAGTAGAACTAGTTAGATTCTAATTCAAAGAACCTGTTTTTGACAAGGTGAATAGATATAAAAGAAAGTCAAGCTCAAAGTTATCAAGATTTCAAGGCAATAGAAATTCAAATTATCTATTGTTAACTAGTAAAATAATGCAATAAAATAGGTATGAAAATTACTGAATAACTCTATCGGTTAACAATATGAACCATAATTTAATATCTTGAAGCTATTCTAATGATATGAGGCTCAGAAATGGATAGATCAACTCTTCGGTGACTTAGATTCCCTCAAGTGAGCTCATATGACTCTAACAAGGGTCTGAAGACAGAATCAGGAGGTGGACAATAGTATTCTTCGGTGGCTTCTAGTAAAAGTTTCATACAGACAGGGGGCGGTTATGCAACACAGCTCTTATGTCCACTATCCGTCGAAGGGTGAAAACTCATTACCAATGTTTAATGAAAGGGTTCCTGGGGCGTGTATGATTACTGGTTAATTGAAAGGTGCAAAATCAGAGGGCGAAGAGACAAAGCTACTAGCAAATTGGAAAGTGAAATTGCACGTCACACCGGCAGCTAAACTTGATTGTTTTGCGTCAGTTTAATGTAGCCTTCACCTGGCTGAGTCTTGTTAATTGATGATATAAATGTGACAGTTTCTTTGTTACCTACTGAATCTCAAAGTAAAAGGTGAATTTAGATTTTATATATTATATCACTTGGTTTGCGATGGTGAATTTTCGAACGCGCAATATTGCAAACAACTAGGAACTTCAATATTTATATATAGTTTTATTTAAATGGTGCAGCGAATGCCATTTTACTATTTCAATTTTTTGTTGATTTTATTTTTAGTTTATTACGTAGGTACTTTTCCTAAATAATTACTAACCAGGTTACCAGTTTGTTATCATCTGTCTCCACCTCAGGTTTAAATTGTTAGGTAAGCTCAAATGTGTACACACTACACGTAGGTACGTACATAATACTATCTCCGACTGTAATCACGCAGAGTGCCTGTCGCCATATATTAAGTTCAGAGTGGGATTTCCCGACATACTCAAAAGTATATACCTACTTACCAGGATTTGAAAACGAGTCCGCCGCCGCCGTATAAATTATCTCATTCTGTGATCCTCGCACCTGAGGAAAAGTTTTGTAACGAAATGAAATTTTTTAAACACGCTTGCCAAATCACGTTTCAAAATATCAAAAGGAAAGATTATGACTAGCTATGACTTATTGAAAAGATTATTGATACATTTTTTTTATTAAAACAGAATACGGGAATAACGATGTTACTACCAATGCGCTGCCGAATGAATAACCAGCTAATAAGTAATTGTGTTATCGGAGATTTTTATTTGCACCATTTGGATGCACCATACCGAGTATTGAGCAATTAGCCTTTGATAAAGCTCTACGCCAAATCATATTAACGTTGGCGTTTTCCCTGCTAAAGGCTTGACAAGCTATATTGAAACGGATACAGTTACTTTGTGCGAATTTTCAACATGAGTCAACTCATCGCACTATTCGACTTCGACTTTTTGGATGTTGTTTTTAATTTAGCACCAGAAAAATGATTATTTGCAATGGTTAGGCAGCTGATTTATAATAATAACAGTAGTACCTAAAACGAGTTTTAAGACCAAGAAAAATGCAACTAAGTATGTAGGTAACATTTTTCATTCTATACCTAATTTCTAAGATCAGTATTTTAATACTGACTGTATTCTGCGGTAGTTTCCAACGTGTCGGATCCTCGCCAGCCGCCATTCTCTATTTGCACACGTTTTGAATGTCATTGTCACGGCGCTAATTCGTGACTGTACCCTGCACATAGCAGCCCTCGCATTGTAACTATATCAGTGCCGACATACGAATTTACGCATAAATTTACTCGGTAAATAACTGCTGTGTGGAAGCACCTTTACCCGGTAAACTATCTACCAAAATAGGTAATAAAAAACAAATGTATCATTTATTTGTTCCTCCTCATTTCAAAATAAAGACGCAGCGCCGCGGCTGGCATTACCTACAAAGGAATGCGGGTATGATATTTAGAGTCTGTTTATTTCTTTTATGGAGAGTGAAAATTATCCTGAAAGAGAAGGTTTTAGCGCACGCAGTTTGCGGAGCCCCGGGCGCCCTCGCCGAGGCTTCGAATTAATTTTTCCAGGCAGTTGAGTTCGAATGCGCTTCCGGCTTGAGTTGCCTCAACTCGAAAGCAAACTTTTCATGTTTACATTACTTTAAACTCTTTTACCTCTTAGCTTTCCTCTACGATACTTTGCATAGTAACATTCTCAGTATGTTTACTTTATATTTCATATGGGGGTGATTTTTTCCTTTTTATAGTCGAATACGGGTTGAATATACTCGTATCTAAATGTTAAAATTTAACGCTACAATTAGGAAAGTCGGAAATAATTATAATAAGATAAAATAATTATAATACAGAGTCGTAGTCACAGAGTAAAATAGGTAGACTCTTCGGCCGCAACTTTTAGTACCTACCTATTAGACAGATGTGGTATACAAATTCTTTGTTTCATACTATCAAATGTGAATGTTTTATCGAGTCTATTACTCTTTGTTATTTTCACGCTAATAAATTCTGCAGCTGAATTCAGTATCATTCCAGTTAAGTATGAATTTATAGCAGACTGCAAGAACAAACTTATGCAATCATGGCCGCAACAATAGCCATTGAATGTGCCCAGCAAATTGTAATTGTCCAGCGTATTCCCAATCTTCCCAGCTTAGTGAAACTATTGACTCTCGCCAGGATAATAATAACACTGAGAAAATATTTAAATGTACTCGAATATTCCATAACATACTGGCAATTTTCAAAGCGTACCTAAATAAGTATCTAACAAACAATCAAGTGTCTGTTTTTATGTTTCTGACATATAGTTATGGCTACAATTTTCTTTTTGTCAATAGTATACAACATAAAATAAATAATGTGGTAATGTAAATACATTTTGCTACGTTTGTGTTTGTCCAAAATCAAAAATCGATAGCCACAGAAGCGCCGCAAGGAGTGCTAAAATTTTAATCCAATTAGTGCGAGCTTCTGCTCCCCTTGTAAAATATTTTACCGTCAAAATTAATTTAACAATAAATTAATCCTCTACGAAGACTTTATCAGTACATTGTAGAAATGTTGCCAGGATTTTCAGAATTTTTCTCAAGCACAGAAATTAAATTCTCACTAAGCTTTTAAATTTAGTAATACGTACTATTAAATACTTCAGAAAAATGCGAGAAAACAATTACAACTTTAATATTTATCAAGCACATTAGTATTTTTCTCCAAATAATAAAACATCGCTTGCATCTTTCTTCCCGCTCCAGATCAGCTAACGTCAAGAACCCCAGCTGTCATTGTCGCTCTGTGACGTCACCGAAGTGTTGCAAGCCTATCAATCCATAATAGTACCATCTTAGTGTTGCCAGCGAACATATCCTTAATAGTCGACCATCCTGATGTAACCATACGGCCTCGTATGACCTGTAATAAGTTCATGTTATTTCACCTGGGTTAGGGCCTCAATTAAGTCGGCGCTGGTCCAACTACTCCAACGAACTGTACTATAGTTGATTGAACCAGCTCCGACTGGACTTCAACCTTGCGCTTTAGAGGCGGTGGCAACCCTAGCTTCAACCGTAACTTCAAAAGCAACCCTTCTGATTCTGACGCCAACCAACTAGAAAACAAGTATACGACGATTTAAAAGTGCCTTCTTTTAGCCCATTTAAATAAAATCATTCATCATCATCATCATTTCTCATTGCATTTTTTTTTATTTTTTATTTCTCATTTCGTTTCATTTCTAATTTCATTTCTCATTTCATTTCTCATTTTGTTTCATTTCGTTCCATTTCTCTTTTCGTTCCATTTGTCATATCGTTCCACTTCTATTATCGTTCCATTTCTCATATCGTTTCATTTCTCATATAACTTCATTTCTCATATAGCTTCAATTCTCATATCGCTTCGTTTCTCATATCGCTTTGTTTCTCATATCCTTTCTTTTCTCATATCGTTTCATTTCTCATATAACTTCATTTCTCATATAGCTTCAATTCTCATATCGCTTCATTTCTCATATCGCTTTGTTTCTCATATCCTTTCTTTTCTCATATCGTTTCATTTCTCATATGGTTCCATATCTATAATCGTCCCATTTCTCATATGGTTCTATTTCTCATATCGATCCATTTCTATAATCTTTTCATATCAATTCGGTTCATACTGTCTGAACTGGTTGTGACTGACGCGGTTCTGGCTGAACTAGCCCTGACTGAACCTTCGGGAGCTAAAGCTGAACTAGCTTTGACTCATGCGGTTCGAGCTGAACCAGCTGTGACTGACGAGGTTCTGGCTGAACTAGCCCTAAGCCTGTGCGAACTGCACTAGCTCTAAGCCTGTGCGAACTGCACTAGCTCTAAGCCTGTGCGAACTGCACTAGCTCTAAGCCTGTGCGAACTGCACTAGCTCTAAGCCTGTGCGAACTGCACTAGCTCTAATGTGCGAACTGCACTAGCTCTAAGCCTGTGCGAACTGCACTAGCTCTTAGCCTGTGCGAACTGCACTAGCTCTTAGCCTGTGCGAACTGCACTAGCTCTAAGCCTGTGCGAACTGCACTAGCTCTTAGCCTGTGCGAACTGCACTAGCTCTAAGCCTGTGCGAACTGCACTAGCTCTAAGCCTGTGCGAACTGCACTAGCTCTAAACCTGTGCGAACTGCACTAACTCTTAGCCTGTGCGAACTGCACTAGCTCTAAGCCTGTGCGAACTGCACTAGCTCTTAGCCTGTGCGAACTGCACTAGCTCTAAGCTTGTGTGAACTGCACTAGCTCTAAGCCTGTGCGAACTGCACTAGCTCTAAGCCTGTGCGAACTGCACTAGCTCTAAACCTGTGCGAAATGCACTAGCTCTTAGCCTGTGCGAACTGCACTAGCTCTAAGCCTGTGCGAACTGCACTATCTCTGACTGAATCTGTGCTGTGAACATTAAAATTATACTAAATCGCAATTACTGTTTTAACAAAATTATAAAGTGACACAATAGTAATGAATATTCTTATCATTATAATCAATCAGATTTATCAATTACATTATCAATACCAGAAATTTGAGCTGTGTGGTTTCATTTTATCATCTGCTATGAAATTTTTACATTTTCCACCTTGTAATATTATGTTGAACCTGAGACATGTAATCTTCCCACATATTATGCCTATCACCCATTATTTTATTTTATTTTATTTTATACATTCGGAATACCAAATAACCGAAATACCTATTATTATACCTTCCCATTTGATAGCATTCATAAAATGTTTGATGTTTCTGCTAAACAATAATCTGCCATATGTTGATTTGTAACAAATTTACCATGATGATGTGAAGTTTTCATAAAAACAGTTCCTGATTCTAAACTTTTCTCATAGGTACTCTGAGATTATCACTACAACTCGATTAAGTCCACAATGTCCACTGTGAGACAATTATTTTTATCATTTCGGGTAATTTATGTATCAGAGCATTATGCAACTCAAACCCCCTTAACAATGTGCAAACCTTATTTAGAAAATTAAAATTATTAACTGTCCCATGGCTGTATATTTTCAAAATATCTGTATTTCTCAAAAACTGTTACAACTAAACGAAGTGACATAAATTAGTTAGTTGTAGACATCCAAACAGACTTCAGTTACTTTCATCAACCACGGTAGTTAATAGCGGGGACAGCTTTTAAATGGCTGGTTAAACATTCAATTATGATATGTCTCCTCTTCGTTGAACTGAAACTAACTGAAAGATTGGTTGATTAATTTTATTTTGATCAATTAATTAATTTAAGAACCTCGTTCTTGTCAGTGGAGTTATTTCCATGTATGCCTCCCCTCTGCCATTGATTTGACCATTGTTTTGATAATACCTACCTCATAAATAATCACTTTTGTAATAGCAAAACTTTCAAACGTTATTAGACATTCAACAAATAACTGGAGTAACCCATTTATGGTGAGCACCAAATGTTTTTAATACAATTTATATGATTTAGTGAGATTTCTATGATCTTGTTTTATTTGCATCTAGTATTCAATAATGCATGGTGTGATACTTTCACATGAACTTTTAATTTCTGCTATGATAAGAAAATCTGTTTTCTCCTGTTCTATTTCTCCTACTAGTTTTATAATTATTATATTTTTTTTTTTTTATTTTAGTTTATAACTTCTGGCTATTGGGACACTTTGTTTGGTTGAGTTTTTAATTTCTTACTTTTTTTATCTGGCTGTATTTTTTTTTTTTATTGGCTTCTGTTTCTTACTTACACTATCTATTGTTACATCTTATTTTGTAAATCTTCCTAAATCTATTAAACAAATATTTTTTTTTTTTTTTTTATTTGCATTACTTTTGTTGGCATGTCTGGTTAAATGCAAGAAACTATAAAATATGGCAGCAAATTGTACACATGTGGTGTATTTAAATCAAAATAAAGAATTTGTATTAATAATTCTCAACATTTCTAATAAATAATACTTTGCAATTTTTTTTTTTTTTTTTAAAAACAAACACAAGAGGTAAGTTCTTCTGTTGTTCAATCTGTATTTGACTTTTAACACAGAGGAAAGTAGTGAAGTATGGTCCAATGCCAGTGTTTAATTCTCCAACAAGAGTAATAAGACTACTACCATAGGCTCAAGTAAACAAGAAGATGCCGACTGTATTCTAAGGCAGTCAGTGATATAGCACTTAGTAAGAGTATTACAGGCACTATGCTATTAGCTGAATACCATTGACAATAACAACTGTTTATGATATATCTTGTCATTTCCTTTTTAACACGCTTAACTCTCTATCACAATAAATAACTTGGATTGTGTACTCTGAGATGATTCTTTTTTTTTTTTTTTTTAACAACTATATATTTTACTTGTATGGCCCATTCTATGAAATATATTACAGCTTTCTTCTTTGTAATCTGATATACCTAGTACGTCTAAATTTACTACTTGATCACATTTTCATTGCTCAATGGAACAAAATTATACCATTTTGAGGCTTTCCCGTGCCTCATGCCTCTGGGAAAATTAACAATTAATGTTTTACATTGACACCAACTAAACTATGTCTTGTTGATAATTGATGATAGCCATGCATTCCCTAAAAGTAGTAGTCATATGATAAATAAGGAGATGTTCATTAAATCTGAATCTAACGATTCTAAACAAAATAAACAATAACAAAATAACCAATTTTGACCTGTCGTTTGATCATTACTATAGTTCCCACTAGACACAGGATCATTGTCTGAACTGAATAATAATTAATTCATCTGACCTTAACTTGGTGAACAAACCATGATGGAGCTTTGGTCGTGGTCGGCGAACGTGAGATATCGCAGAGGCTTTGCGCTACCAGCTCTGCTGCTTATTGACAGTGCTCACATCGGTCCCACGAGCGACACCGGCAGAACTACTATCATCGTTTCCCGCCTCCTGGCAGCTACGTTCTGGGGACTCCTCTCTGACACCAAAACTGCAAGCAGATCCAACAGCATGCAGCAAGGCAAAGTTGCAGACACAACATAGCTGGGGACACGCCATCATGCTTTCCGTGGTTTACAGATTCAAAACTTTAACAATAGGATTTCCATATAATCTAGTCTAGATTTTAACGCTCTTTTCTTGCATTTTGGTGATCATTCATTACGAGCGACCGGGAATGTTTTTCCATTGTATTGTTGTACTTCTTCACTTTTATAGGCGAGAGTCACAATTATCCCGCTTTCTGATCTATTAAATACTTCAGAAAAATGCGAGAAAACAATTACAACTTTAATATTTATCAAGCACATTAGTATTTTTCTCCAAATAATAAAACATCGCTTGCATCTTTCTTCCCGCTCCAGATCAGCTAACGTCAAGAACCCCAGCTGTCATTGTCGCTCTGTGACGTCACCGAAGTGTTGCAAGCCTATCAATCCATAATAGCAAATACTATTTGAGTTTATATAGTATTTGATAATAGTACCATCTTAGTGTTGCCAGCGAACATATCCTTAATAGTACCTAATGTTGTTTATAGAGTCTATGGAAAAAAAATTCTTACTAAAAAGGGAATCATAGCAACAAAATAAATGCAAAATATTGTAGATGAAAAGATTAATTTCTCATTCATTGATTTAAAGTAAGCTTTCCCAAGTCGATTTAAGTTTTTTCTGTACCCACTAATAGGCACCATATCGGATAAAACCTATGTCAAGAATGTGAAATCACTCGAGTAGGGACTTGTAAGACAAACTTGTCAGACAAGCAGGAACTTATATCCGATGTCTCCGTCGTCGTAGAAAGACGACAATATTTTTTCTAATAGCTGTGATAATGGTGATACACGAGGCAACAAGACTCAAGAACAATTATTTCCAGGTAGGAAAAAGAGCGTTTAGATAGGTACCTATTTTTCCATTTATTTTGGCACATTACTATTATAGGGAACGTCATGTCATAAAGACTCTTTAATTATAATATTTTAACTTTTTCCGTAAAATTTCGTCGAAAAATCTTTTCTTTTTAAATTAAAAACCTCCCTTTGATCATCTACTGTTATGCTTAGAATTCCAAGCATCCCTTTTTAGCTACGTGTAATTACCGTAAAAAAGCGATTCGCCAGTTTTAATGCTGTTTTTCCGGCACAATATAGTCATTGCAGGGTTTTTAGAAAATAATTAAAAGCTCCGGCCTTGTAATATACTGGTAAAGTTAGCTACCGTATCGATTCTAATAGGTATCGCTATTTAATGTTTTTTGTAAACACTTTAATAACTATTATTCTTTTATTGCATTACTAGCTTTTGCCCGCGGCTTCGCCCGCGTGAATTTCCCACGGAAACAGTGCTTTTTCCCGGGATAAAAAGTAGCCTATGTACTATTCCAGGTCATTATCTACCTCTGTACCAAATTTCATCGAAATCCGTCCAGTAGATTTGAGTGATTGAGTAACAAACATCCTCACAAACTCACAAACTCACAAATTCACAAACTCACAAACTCACAAACTCACATCCAAACTTTCGCATTTATAATATTAGTATGGATAGTACCTATAAAATGATCAGGATACCTAATATATACATAAGATACTAATTAGATTTCGAGAGTGCTTTAAACTTTGAATCTGAATCAGAAGGAGATAATTGCGATAATTTGCCCAATTCGTCCTAAATTACAAACGTACTTAGGCTCGGATTACCAACAAAAGAACGTAAACGTTGTCAATTTATAAATTACGAGCAATTCACAGATATATAGCGTGTTCCAAGTTCATTAATTTACAAATAAGTAAATTAATAATCATGAAAAGATATAAGTAAATGTTTAATCGCCAAGACTGACACAATACTGTTGTTTTATTTAGTCAATGTGAGGAAAAATGTAAGGACTAACGTTAGGTTTTTCATTTTTTAAAAGAAATACCTTTTCTATAGAACAAAACACTCGTTTAATTACATTAGTGTCTTATTACATTTTGTGGGGCCCAACCCACATCGTAATTTGCGCCGTACCTACCTAGATACCTACTAGATACGTACGACTTAGTCAACTGATTAATGTACGTGCTTACATAACAATATCCTTTGCGTCCGTTACGTATTAAACATACCTGTAACAGGCTCAGTTTATCAAAGGCTTCTAGGGTGATTAACGGCTCCTGTGAATGACATTTGATTTAGATTTGTGGGACGTGTAATGGGGAATAGCTCCAGTAACAAGTGCTCAAATCACGGAGGATTCATCGAAAATTCAGCCGTATCATGTGACGAGCGCTTTGAGAGGTGATACAAGCTGAAGCACGAATACGAGATTGTTCTAGATACTCGTAATAGTTTTGAGGAAATAGATTCTCATTCTTCTTTTGCAGCTTATTTCATCTTCTTAGCTGCAGTCAAAAGAAAGCTTTCTTTTAAAAATGCATTTGCATTAGTAAAAGGAGGCTCAGTTACAATCGGTTTTTTGCAATCCATTTCTAAATCAGGTTTTCAACATTGGCCGTGCCACCGTTCCATCAGAAAGCTAGTTTACCAAGCTTTCCTTAACTTTAATTTTTTTCAGTATACAGTATTATTTGACATTCATTCTATCCTCATACTATATGGTATATGAGGCCTGCCTATGTGTGTTCTGAACTAAAATAATCATTCAAATGTAAGATAACAGATTTTTAGTCTGTGAACATTTACAATTTCATGAAATTATTATTTTGCCTTGCCGTTATTTTTTTTGTCCGAACCTCTATAAAACTATCAATTTCACGCTTTTTCTCTGCGAAAGGGTTTTCTAATTATTGTTTAATGGCTGGCTGATCAAATTACCCGCAGAGTGACCGGCGGCGGGTATCAATTTGTGTCCATCGCCAACACTGTTGACTTTGTCTAATTGAAATCAAACTGCAGCGAACTAATGAATTACTTGTACTTTAATATTCATTTAACTGTGCGAAAGTTCCTGTGTTTAACTACCTCTACTTTGTGTAAATATCCGCGTCCCATCGTCAAGCATCGTCACCGGTTACAAAAGTAACACTTTCGTTATAAATTACATTGTTTTCGACAATCACAACTTTGTTAGTGGTCGTTAGAAAGAGTATTTATCGTTTCATAGTTTTATCTGGGCGCAAATTGCAGCTATCAAAGTTACTAAGCACTCTCATTATGACAATATCGAGTAAGCCGAGGCGGAGTTATTTCATTTATTACCAATAACATTGGATTAAATGATATTTACTGCAGAATTTATGTGTAATCAATTATTTAATTGGTTTGAGTGTGCGTGTATTTAATAGCATGCAATGTTAATATTGTCTCACAAAGCATCGATATACTGAACAGAGTTAAAACAATAATTGAATAAAATATAACTAGCTTTAAACCACAAGTGATTGTAATAAATCAATATTATATTATGGAGTAATTAAAATACTTTAGAGTCGCTCTATTTCAACAAGAGTGTTGTTGTTGTAGTAGTAGAGCGATAAAGAAAATAAAAACATGAAAACCAAAAAAATATTCGAAATATCTATACATATAATAAAACAGTAAAAATATTTTGTCTGTACATTTAGTATTTTTGACTAAAATGGATAGAGGGACACTTAAAAAGAATAATAGAAAGCAAAAAAAAATTTTTGGAATTTCTTGTCTGTCTGTCTGTCTGTATGTATGTATGTACGCGTTTCACGCAAAAACTACTGGACGGATTTGAATGAAACTTTTTTTGTTGTATAGCTATTAAGCCTGGGCAACATATAGGCTGTAATTCATTTTGAAAACTGGAACACCTGATGAAGAACTATAACAGAACAGCTAAACTATAAGAATTATGCCTTAAAATGGTGCCTTAACAAAAGTCGTTCAACCTGATGAGCATTTTCTGCTGACGTATAAAAATTGAAGATCTGGAACATCTGATGAAGAACTGCAAGAGACCAGCTACACTAAAACATATATGGAAATGGCGCCTTAGTAAAAGTCGTTCAACCTGATGAGCATTTTCTGCTGACGTATAAAAATTGAAGATATATATATAAGACACTATAACATATTATATGGAAATGGCGCCTTAGCAAAACTTGATTAATCTGATTGAACATTTTCTGTAGACGTATAAAAATCGAAAATCCGAAATATCTGAAACAGTTTGGAAGACAAAAAGATTTTTCATCTTAGCAAAACTCACGCGGGCGAAGCCGCGGGCGACAGCTAGTATCTAATATATTTTATTTATTTGAAACCAATCCAATGAATAATATTTTATATCACCAATATGATATAATAGCTTATTGCTTTCATTACTAGTTGTTTGTACTGAAATGTGATAGAAGATTTTCGAAAGATGGATTATTTTTAAACATTGACAATATTATTTAAAGGGGTAAAGTCCATATGTGACAGTACGTTTCCAAAGGCTATGACTGTGACTGTTGGCGGCTTTTGGGGCGCGAATTGCTGTTATTACCTCAATTTAAAAATAATTACATACTTTTACGTGCCTCGCAGAGTCGCCGTGATAATTGGTCCCATACGAACAATTAAAAATACAAAATTCTTTATTGTATCAGTTATAATCATAACCGTAGAAAAAAAATATTCTTTAATATTTTTTATTACTTACCAAAAGAGCAATATACGAAATGAGATACGAAGATAACTTTATCTCATTAGCAATTTCTTCCAGGCAATCAATAGACGAAAAAAATTGAAATGAAGTTGCAGTACCTAGGTACTTTTCTTTCATATTTTGTGGCGGCACATAAATTGATTACTCTTTGTAGGACTTACTGTTCTCGCAAAACTTTGATATGGGGACTGGACACGCTGTTATCCCATAAAGGAAATTTGTCAGGTACGTGTGAATCTAGAGGAGCCACTGACCGCCCGGCGACACCCGAGACGGGCAATTACCACAATTCTCATTAATTGCCCTGGACCACGACCATTTGCCGCCACAGTCTGTGTTCGTGCAATGGTTATATTATCTTCATTAATATCTTCTAAGTTATGATTATTCACTTGATCCTTAATATCTGTAATTGTGCGATTGGCATTCGATGTGTTTATTTTATCTGGACTAAGCATTGTAATTTTTTTTACGATTCTTTCTTTCTCTCCCTTTGTTTCCATCTTACTTACTTATTAAAAAAAATCAATGCATTATTTTATTAAAAGAAAGAAAGAAGGAAAGAAAGAAAATAAATTTATTGACTAAACACAAACTGCGACAAGGTAGACACAAAACAAAAACTTAATTCAATTAATTAATTAGGTAAACTTAATTTCACTAATTAAAACATTATTTATTAGTTCTCTGTTTACCCCAAAGGTCGACTGTTAGATAATGCTTCTGCATTAAGTCCACCTATTGTGCCATACATTGTGTTTGTACAATAAAGGTAAAATAAATAAATAAAACAAGTGAACAATAGGTGGACTTAATGCCACATGGCATTTTCTGCCAGTCCGTCTTCCTGCAAAAGGTTTTTAAAGTACTCGGACATCCCAACCTATTCTTGACATATAATCTATGCCCAAGCTTGATTTCTATTAGCCCAACTGTTACAAACATTTTCAAAGTTACAAACGAATTCACGCATCATTGGAGGCCGCTGCCACGGAGTCCGCTCTAAGGAGCACGTTCCGTTATTGATGTGAACTGGCTCGAGGAAACCCTTGGCAATGGAACGAACGAGTGGTAATGTATCTAGTGTCACCCAAACCAGTTAGCAATACCGCCAACTTATTCGGCCGCACGGTCATTAGCAATTCAAATACCTTACCAGCGCATGGTTACTCCCTCTGAAGGGGATTCTCTTTCACATGACCGCTTTTGTAAATTATTTATTACTGTTTGGCCAGTTATGAACTCATCTTTGTTTCTATGGTAATATTTGCAAATGAAATAACTCATATTTACTGTACGTTTGACTGTCCTATTTTCGTGGTCGACCCATATAAATATTCATTTATTTTTCTTCTTTGTTTTGCGAGTCATTTATTGGAAAACCTTATATTACCAAGTAATGAAAGGTACCAACTTCATTAGGTCTAAGCACGTAGTTTCACTTTAGTGGAATAGAAAATGCGTTGTTAAAAAATAACTATCAATAAAAAGTTTTGTCATGAAAAATCTAGAATCAAGTTATCCCGTTTCTGAGTCACGCGGAAAAACGGTTAATGACATGTATAGAATCAATACATATAATAAAACAGTAAAAATATTTTGTCTGTACATTTAGTATTTTTGACTGAAATGGATAGAGGGACACTTAAAAAGAATAATAGAACGCAAAAAATTTTTTTTTGGAATTTCTTGTCTGTCTGTCTGTCTGTTTGTATGTATGATCACGCTAATCTCCAAAAGTACTGAACCGATTTGAATGAAACTTTTTTTGTTGTATAGCTATTAGGCCTGGGCAACATTTAGGCTATAATTTATTTTGAAAATTGGAACACCTGATGAAGAACCTTAACAGAACAGCTAAACTATAAGAAATATGGAAATGGTGCCTTAACAAAAGTCGTTCAACCTGATGAGCATTTTCTGCTGACGTATAAAAATTGAAGATCTGGAACGGTATATTCCACTCTGTTCACCTGGGTGATATCACCTGGATGAAAAGAGTAGACTATTTAGTATCTTCATTTCACCTTGGACTCATTTCACCTAGGTGATATCACTCAGGTGAATTGATTCAACAAAATTGGTGTCATTTGTTCACTTTCGCATTTTTTCACCCAGGTGATAATGTGCCACTTTTTTTGTAGATTTAGTATACTTTTAACACCTGCATACAAAATCTCAAAAACAACTTTCAAATCAAAATCAAGTTAATATTTTAATCAGTTTAATGTAAATTAAACGTATTAAGCTGTACAAAAGGGATCATCAGGGTTACTCAGTGTGTAAAAAATTATTTAAGAATAATCATTACATTATTAAAAAAATAAAAATCAACGTAATTTTTCGAGAAAAAAGCTACTGAAACAGCAACATCGAAAACAATATTTTATAGTACCCACCTAACTACAACTTTTTTATTAGGTACTTACTTATTGTGTTACCATTCCAAGCAAGAAAATACCATATTGCACTAAAGAAAAGTATATTAAATTGTTTTATTTTTGAATTCCTTATAAAGTTTAAATTAAATTAAAAAAATAAAGTAACAGGGCTTTTAATTTGAGAGTTATTTTTAAGTTGTACGTGGGTGATCAAATTCTACTAAATTGATTAAAAAAGTGGCCCTATATCACCTGGGTGAATTAAGTCCAAGGTGAATAAATGACACTAATTTTGTAGAATCAATTCACCTGATGAAATTTTCTGGGTGATAAGAGTCCGAGGTGAAATCAAGATACTAAAAAGTCTAATCTTTTCACCCAGGTGATATCACCCAGGTGAACAGAGTGGAATATACCTCTGGAACATCTGATGAAAAGCTCCAAGAGAGATTTTTCATCTAAGCGAAACTCACGCGGGCAAAACCGCGGGCGACAGCTAGTATATAATATAAACCATTCTGTATTTAGACTTAAGTATAGTTGATGATATCATGTAGTGTAGTGAGGTCTCGTTTGCGTCGTCTGTCGGCGTCGCAGTCGCAAGGCAGTCACGTCAGGCGCATGGGTGGAGGAGCGGCAAGAATTTCAATCACAGCACCAAGCTTTGTCGAGACAAATTGCAGAATTTCTTAGCTAAACAACGTTTGGAGATTTGTTATCATCGCCATTATTAATGTAATGGAATACTTGCTTGGTGCGATTACCAAGTATTATTCGTTTCATTGTAGCTTTCCTTTTTTCTCGTATATTTTGAAGAAATTTTGATATTTGGATACCTAGCATGGGCACCAGTTCTCCACAATCACTCAATTTTTGCTATTATTTACCAATTTTAGTTAACTACTTGATAAGTTAATTTTAGTGGTACTGTGTTAGCTATAATAATATTTGTAATTGTATTGTGGATGAGAACAAATATACGATTTTATTATTTCTTACTCGTGACGTGACCCTGCATAATTCATGATCATTTCTACTTTAAAGATATTAACCCTTAAACTAGTACCTAGATAATACTCACATGAAAAATACTAAATAAAATAATATATAAATACATAAAGGGTGAATTTCATACATTGTTTAACAAAAAGGTAGGATAATTAAAGTACCTTATCTAAAAAACGGCGTGGTTTCATAATAGCAAGGATGTTGTGAGGGAAGAGCATCATTCATAAATCAAGTGGTTGGGTTTAGGGTTCCCTTGTTACCCCGCAGGCAGCTAACTGGATAACTTTTAAGGGTTACCTCACTAATGATACTTAACTGCGTTTTCTGTTGCCGACATTATGAGAAAGTGAATACTATTTTAATTAATTACAAGACTAGGGTATGCACTTTACTAGAAATCCGGTGGGGTGTGTTTTAAAAATAGTTGAATCTACCCTCACATATAAGATACTCGTATTATTAAATTAGAACCAGCAGCATTACAATAATGAATATAAAGAACAGAACAACAAATCCGTACCCCGAATACCAACACATATATCAATTAGGCTTCCGCGTTAACAAACACTGAGACTTGCCGTTTATTGGACCGAGAGCGCGCCTACGAGATAATTGGAGATCCGTATAAGGACATTAATAACAAAACAGATAGCTATTAGATCGGGACCCCTGCTTGTTATACCCGAAACAAGGAAATCGTAATAAAGTTACGGATACCCGTTGCCCGGTAATATTGTTAAGGAAAATCGAGGTACGACTGTGATTGAGACCCTCGCGGGTGACAATGTTCATCCCGTCACAAAATCAATTCGACCGAGTTAGCGGAGTAGGGACCCGTAATTATTGTTATGTACATTTGTTTCCTCTGTCCTTTTTTATATATACTTATAAGATCTTGTTAACGCAAGTTTTATATTTAAAAAAAACAAGTTAAATATTTTCAAGATTTCTTCAACTTGAAAATCATTCTGAAAGCAATAAGCTTTCTTTCGATAAAAGTAGGTCAAAATTTACTTCCAAGATTAAACAATTTTTGTTAAGCATACCTTATCAAGAATTTAAATTAAGTAAATGCTTGTAAAAATCTCTCCAGTTCAGTGCAAGTTGGAGCCATGGAACTAAGTTAAATTGCAAGTGTCAGAGGCATTTCACTGGTTTACTAACTGCAGTGGATATAAACCATAAAAAGGCTTTTGTTTTGCTCTGAACATAGTTTCACAAATTATAGCCACCAAGGCCCGACATAGTCTTTTTTGTTCAGTTAATGAAACTACGTATAAATATCTCATTTAAATATATTTAAGGAAAAGCTTTAGTTTATTATTAGCTATTGCATATAGATAGGCACATAGTTGCAGAATTATAACTAGATACAATTATAGAATAACTTAAACTAAAGTACTTCTTAATAATGTTATTAAAGTTATACTGATGATACGTTAGAATTTGATACCAATAGTCCAGTTCCAGTATGTACCAATAATTAACTATTTTTTATCATTAAAATAAATAACATAAATAACATAAATAACATGGTTTAAAATTAACACTGAATAATAATATAACAGTATGCCATTAAAATCTAAATATAATTCATCACAATTATCACCGTTGCCTGTGCCGGTACCTGCTGATATCGATTTGGGCTTCCTAAATTACGCTGTTATTGTTTTACCAGAATCCAATTTAAATATTGTTATACCAAAGTTTATTTTGGAGTACCAATTATTAGAAACACCAACATTTTCGCCTGGAAAATGAGAGGAGTGCCTCGAAGGTACCAATCTAATATCCGGACTATTTCAATCATGAAATCTGTACAAAGGAAAGTTTCTCTAGAATATTACAATAAATAAAGATGAAAAAATAGCGCACAATGTTTATTCTGTTCGAAATTGATATAGATTAAACGATGATCAATAGAATAATATTGTCATTCTGCGCTGTCTATTTTTCGCCTTTGCCATGTTTGTCCAAACATGGCTCCGGAAAATTGAATTGTAACCCTTGCCGGGCGCTAATCTTGATGTGACGACTTTGGCCCGAGCAGCGCCGCAATATACACCTACGGAATTTTCAGGCACCTAACCCAAAACTCCGTCTTTTATTTATATCGCACCGAAAGGGTTACACAATACTTTCCTGAAACGTGTTACATTTACAATACAGAAGAATTTAGAGTAGTTGTTATCAGGCCCAATGGAGCACCTGGACATATATGTAGGTACTTATTTGTTATGCGAATATCTAAGACCCAATCGACCTATTGATTTCTAACGCTTCGTACATAAGAAAAAGAGATTTGTTTATTTGCTATCGCGTTTTTTTCTTTGTTGATCGACATTTATAAATAGAAATTCCACAAAAGCAAGGAAATGAGTGGGACATCAGAGAGGGCATGACAAGGAAACTCGACATCGGAAGGAGGCGGATCAGTGCCCGTGACAGATAGCGGATTCATTCTGTGAGCTCATATCTCCAGCCTCTTATAAACGTTTTCCTATCTTCATCAATTTTCTCAAACTGAAAAGGGGAGGTTTATAAAATGGTTAGCCTACAATAAAGCGTCAAGATTGTAAAGGTAAATTAAAAACTCATCTACATTGAGGCAGTCGGGCGGACTTTAATAATGGTATTTAGCTGGCGGAGGATACGGCGCGAGAATACGTCGGCCACTCAGGCCGCACAGCAACGACAGTACAGAAACTATCATACAAATGTATCTAAAAATTAAAAGTACTGTTTTTGTTAGCTGATGAGTGATGATCCTAGTAATATTAATATTAGTTAAATTCGCAAACACGAGACTTTATAAATTATCCAATTAAGTTTTACCTAGTAATCGGCGTACTCACCAGTTTCACTCAGTCAAGTCCATTGAGGTCAACTCTACCTATTTGTTCGCGTACTTTGGAAATATTTAGCTTAACAAAACGCTGAGATTGTCAATGCTCTGCTTATGTCTTATATTGGAAAATGTAAAAAGTTTTTATTTTTATTTATTTATTTGGGAAACAGTGCTATTTCAAACTTTCAGTATCATTGGAGACCAAGTATATAAAGCTTCTGTACTCTAGATATTGAATGCTAGGGCGGGCTCGTGCTGCCGTGAAACTTATTGCAACTTGTTTACTCGACGTCTTCGGCGCCCTTTGTTCCTTACAACTTTGTAGACGCCCGCGGACAGTTACTCCCTATAAATATAATTTACATTCATTACTCCCGGAAGCTAGCTAAATAAATCGGCTCAATAGAAAACTTTTCAGCTCTGGGAGGAAAAAGTTCATGTTACACCAGTTCATATATTTTTAAACAGGTTAACCTTCAACAATTGCTTTAGACTCTCCAGAAGGGATCTACGAGCAATATTGTATGCACTAAAAAGTTATTTACTTTTGGGGAATAACCCTGGTAATAAAGTTGCATTTCACTCGCGAGAGAGTGCTCGTAAAGAGGGGACAACTTTGTAAGGTCTACAATAAATCGACACAAGGCAAGCTTAATGTGTACGTTTGTAATGTTCATACCTACTGCTTTATTCATATAAATACTATATTGGATTTTCTTTACCATCCTATAAAATATCTGATATTTACCAACACACATAGAGTTAGCGATCGAAATATATATAAAATTGTTACAGGAAGCCGATACCTATTTATCACATACATAGGTACGTAAATACATAGCAGTTTCCCAGCTTATAGAGTACGAGCTCCTTATCTGTTAAGTTGAAAATAATTAAATATTTAAATCTGATAAATTTCTTCTTATAAATAACTTTTCGCACTACCCCCTATTTCTGCATCACTCAATTGGTTGACCTGCTAGAAAAAGCCCTAGGCTTTTGCACTTGTGTTGTGAAGTTGAATAAATAAAAATAATAGTTTGATTAATTCTAGTTAAATGTTGAATAATTTCGAAATTAGATTCAGTATATAGCACCCGTTTTTTATGACTAAGTGAGTAATTTTAATATTAGTTCCTTCTGAAGGTCCGTTATAATTATTTGTTACGTTTCAGTAAAGTGGAATAAGTTTGGCTTAGGTTAGACAGAAAATAGTAAAAGAGCAAGTGAGCGAGGGGTAAATTTATGACCGGCAATAAAGCTAAATCAATCGCGTCGTGCGAGAGGGATCTCGGCCCCCATCGGTCAGGTCTGGACGTTTGGCCTAATTCATATTTACAATAGCCCGTGTAAACCTCCAAAATGGTCGTTTTGCACCGAAACTCTGAGACAATTATCTATCCAACACATTAAAGTAATATTTCAATATAGCCTTTAGACTACTGATTGCCAAAAATGATCAAGTTTTATCATTTTACTGATCAAAGTTAAAAATAAACCTACCAAGAGGGAAAATTTTTATTGTGGCACCGACTAAAATTATAAATCGCTACCCACTTTCCCTAAAACCGCCCACTAAACCTCCGTAATATTCCATTTAAGTATATTCAACAAAAGACTTCATTACAAAGTCAACAATGTTTTGCAAAAAACTTTCCGAGCGCTGCTCGCTTGGAAAATAAATCTCATTGGGCACATTTTGCGGTCGACTACTTATCCGATATCAGCCTAATGAAGGACACTCCGGCAATCACGCAATGTGGCTCTGTTTAACTGAATGGCTGACTATTCCCCGACGAGCCCTGGGGATCTCAAGAGGGCCCATTTTCATTAAAACTGCAAACAGACAGAGTTTTCCCTATTAATTAATGCTGGATTTCCGCTGTATGTCATGTCAATCTGGGAACCTCTTACATATTAACGGTAAAAATGGTACCTTACAGGTACCATTTTTACCGTTAATATGTACATAAATATTATGTTCAATTGGGGATTATTTAGATTATTGGGACCATAAATAAAATCATTTTGCCTCCTACGAAGGATTTATAGTTACGAAATGTTTTTGATAGCTTTTGATTTCATCGTCGTCATTTAGAAAAAAAATTAACACAATAATTTTACATCAGATATAACAAAGACAGAGCTCTTTACATCCTCTATTTCTTTATCAAAATATTTGTAATTACGTGTAACCATGTCAACTGGCGTCTATCCTCGGGCAAGATTGTTGTCACGTGCAAATGCAAACCCATCTGTATTCAAAATATATTAAAAAACAAATACTGGCAATGGCAAAATTAATAAAACTGACAGTCACAATCAGAATAATGAAAGGTCAAATTTACATTGAACGTTATGACTGGGCAAGGCAGTAGAGCCACATTGCATAGTGCCTCGTAGGCTCATCCCGTCTCTATCACAGTCCGCCTCAATCAAGTGCACTCCGGAGATCCCTCCATTACCTTAACATATCGCCTCTCGAGTTTGCCTGCCTTCCTTGTGTTGACCTCAGACTAACAGAGGGGCCAAGATAAAACGATACTTTCAATGATATAACAATCACAGTGATCTTAATGAAGTATCAAAATAAAGTTCAAGTTGAACTCATATTAGACAGGACATGAATATCATAAAATTAGAATGAAAGAAGAAATGATAAATGTCAAGATTCTTGTCTAGTAAATAGAACTCTGAGAAATGAAGATGAAATTATAATAAAAACGAGAATAAAAGTAATTTAGCTACCTATTTGTATTTCATTATTACCATATCTTTACTTCGTGGTTAATATTAATTGAGGAAAATCTGATTTCAACTCATACAATAATAATGACAATTGTATTTCATTTTAAAAGAATAAGTAACAATTAAAAACAAATAGTATTTAACATTACATTAGCAAATGGTTATCAATTATTATTCGCACTTAGGTTTTTTCCTGATCTAATTATTATGCGACAGCCGCATTTACATATAAAATCTTTAGTGTAGCGTAGGTATTTCACGCTAATTATGAATGCATCGATGCCCTAACAATATAATAAGCGAATGGATTCAAGCAATTCAATTACATGAGACCACCGCTGTTCAGATGTCAATAAAATTTTGTTAGTCAACAATATTTGTTTGCTGTCTCATAACATAAATGTTTACTATACTTAGGATAACTAAAGGATATAACATAGACTAATTAAGATCTACCATTTTTATTGATTTATGCATGGTAGAGCTGGGATCTCATGATGTTCAACAATGTCACTTTAACAATAATAAAACAACAGACAAATCAAAACAGACACCTACTAGGCAAACGGTGAAGTAAATTATAATACAATACGTTCAAGCAAGGCATATCTGAAAGGTGGAAGACTGAACACAAACTTCCATCCAATTATATTTATTTTCTTCCCAGTTTGTCTCCTACAGATAAAGGATCCGACGGTTTCCGACAATCCCGACCAATCCAAATCGTCAATGATTAGTGCCCCAACTTACGCCATTTCGCATGATTAGTTCTCCGGGCACTTGCTTGTGGATCTTCCCGCTTTGGTGAAATAGCTTCATGAACCAGTAAAGAACTTTACAGGCAATCAGACAAATTGTTTATATTCTACTTAATTGAGTTAAATCTGCAGAAAACTAGTCTAGGACGAGAATATGGAAAATTAATGCCTAAAAGCTAAGCCTAGAAACTTCCAAAACAGATAAAAGCACTACAATTGCTTCTAATTATTTTGAACAGTGTAATAAGTTTTACTACTTATTTGGGTTAGGATCGTATCTTCTCGTACTACTTATATTTAAGGAATTAAGGGAGAATATACCTAACGTGTAGGTACTGTACAGAGCAAGGTCGACCGCAATATCTACAGAAAATATCAATTTTCTCAAAGAATCAGAAAATGAAAATATCTACTGCTTCTTGAGTATGTTAAATATTTGTCATTATTTTAACTACCTTTATTTCGAAAGTAAATTCGTAATGTACATAAGAGTTAAGATTAAAACCAACTTCAATAATAGCAAACTTTCTTGAATCAAAAGCGTAAAGAAAATTGCTTTACAAACTTTCAGCCGTTGAAACATAAAATTATAGAAACATCGTTTACATTTACATCTCATCAAATTTGCATCGCGTCTATATACTCGTACACGTTATCGTCCCTAACGTACTTTCCGACTTCAATGGCGTTCAATATAATGACTTTACGAATAACCAAGTAGGTAGGTAGGAAAAAGAGAAATATTTTCACAGAGTTTGATAGGCGGGCGAGAGATAGCGTTCGCAAATTAATTCTGGGCTCTTTGATCTCGCCGCATTGTCGGCTGTACAAATAAGCAGACTGCGAACATCAGCAGGGCATCCCTCGGGACGCGTGCTCGCTTCCACGCTGCTCTCGTGTTACCGAAACTGTTAAACCATTACCGTCTTCATGTTTTAAGTTTATTAAAATTTAGGGCATAATCTTTTATTCATTTTAATCTACGTTTACTTTTTATGTTCTAATTCCGGTAACTAACAACTAACAATTGTACTATTCTAGAGAGTCTCAAATGTAAATTAAACATAAATTATACCTAATTGACTTTTGAAATAGTCTCTAATTAGTCTCTAATATAAGTCGATCATAATTTATGATGAATTATTTAAGAATATGATGATGTTGATTTTTTAAACGACCTTCACCAAAACAAAATACTTGGCTATTGTGGATACATTTTTTCGGTGAATGATAAACGTCCTAAGAACCCCGATACATCACCAAGGCGGGATGTAAAAACACGAGGAGAATAATAAGTTCGCTTATGCCAACCATCGTTTTTCATCCAAATTACCTGAAACCTTTTCTCGTTGCAGAGATGTGAGCCAGGCGAACCAAAGATAAGCATCAATTTCAATGTTCAGAAAAAAAATTGTAACTACATAGTATTAAAAATCATACCTACTTACATAATTTACATTCTATTCACGAGATTAGATTACATTTTTTAGTTCTTTTCATACTATAATTCTTCGAGTAAATAGATTTCTGGTTCGAGCAAAAGCAACTACAGCATTTTGTTTGACTCGGATACTCGTAACCAGTTAAAAGTTCTTTTTATATCCAGTGTCGAAGTACTAAGCGTACTGTACTCCTATTGCACAAAGGATTACGTCGTTATATCCGAAGCGCATCGTCCCAGCTCCCCACTGCAAGTCCTTTCTAATGGCGGCTAACTGAATCCAACGTTTTCACAACCCTACTTTATACAAAAGCAACGCAACTATCAAAGCCCATTTTCCCTTTGAAAAATATCCCTTGGATCCGATGTACAAGATACATAAAGTATCTTTACTACTGGAGATTCACGAGACTATGTAAACTTGAGATCGCTCAAAACAGTTTTGTTATTCTGCCGCATAGGTACATCGTCAGCAAAAGGTTGTGATTTATAAACTAGCGTGTTACGACAAGGGGTTGTTATTAAGGAAAATAGCCTTATCACTGAGCCGATGCCTAGGGAACGTGAATAAAATATAACAAAGTATCTGTTACACGGGGATAAGCCAGCAAACGGGCAGCATTCAATTCGACGCCACTATCTCTACGAGCCACAAAAAGATCGCCATAAGCCCCAAATCTTTGTTGTGAAGGAAAACGATGTCTATCCGGTGGCCTTAGATTTATGTACAGATTACTCTAAGAAGGGTAAATACATATTTTGTTTATATAAAGCATGACCCCGACAAAGAATACAAACTTCGTAATTAGTTTTCTCTTCAAATATTCTTCACACAATAAATTCTAATTAAAACTTTGACAGGTATTTTGGCAAGATACGGATACAAAGTACAGGTAGGTACATGAAACTTCTTTGAATTGCAAAATACTTAGCTTATAAGCCGAGAACGTGACGTTTCTATCAGCGGGGCCGTCTAAAGTTGAAATTTGGACATAAAGTCGAGAGCGGAGCCCGACTCGCAAACTACGGCACGGGGCGGCGCGTCCGTCACTTTATACAAAATATGTTAATGTCAGAATTTAGTTGCGACAGAATAAAAAGGCTAGCTTTTCTACATCAATACTCGATACATTATTATTGTGTTCATACATGGTCTTTATTATTAGACAGGAAAGAGTAGGATAGGATTGAAGAGGGTTATTGTAGGTAATATTATTATGTTTATTTTCAAGATGGACTTTATCTATTTACGTTACTAACTGCAACATTATTAAAAAACGAAAAAAATCGACATATAATCTCCGCAATAGTGGGTACTATAATAACTGGCGCGATCCTATTTCGGATATACGCAATAAAGAGAAGTTCGCCGCCAGGCAGGCGCTTTCCGACGAGATCGCACTCATTCCAGCCTATTTGCTGGAATAGCACCGATATCCTTTCACTAAATAGGGGGTCGGCCGATACGAACGTGCCCCCGCATTTCATTAGTTTGCTACAAAATAAATTTGTAACCATACATATAGTGACCACCAATTACATTTCCATACGTACTTATCTTCGAAATGTTAGTACCAAACATTTCGAAGTGTGTTGTATAACGATAAATACAACATCAAAACACAATGTGCAAACAAGAGGTTGCTGTTTCGTCCATAATCTGATAATAATTGAACTCAATTCCGTCGTTATAATAACAACAAACGAGCCCCCCCGCGGCCCTCCCCTTGTCCCGCACAGTCGGGGACTTGTAACCGAGGTTTGTTCCGTAATTCTATTATAACATCTCGAGATAGTTCCACGTTTCTATTTCATTATATTTCATGTTAGTATGCATGCTGTTTTACACAAATTGGATTCTTTTACATAAAGATTGTATGTATCACCTTTAAAATATGTAAGTAGATTAATGTAACACTAAAACAATGACTTCTAAATTTCCCACATCATTGAATCTACTTAAAGTTAAATTATACTCATAAGCAAGATTTTAATATTCGTCATCTATACATATAATAAAACAGTAAAAATATTTTGTCTGTACATTTAGTATTTTTGACTGAAATGGATAGAGGGACACTTAAAAATAATAATAGAAAGAAAAAAAAATTTTTTGGAATTTCTTGTCTGTCTGTCTGTCTTGTCTGTCTGTCTGTCTGTCTGTATGTATGTACGCGTTTCACGCAAAAACTACTGGACGGATTTGAATGAAACTTTTTTTGTTGTATAGCTATTAAGTCTGGGCAACATATAGGCTATAATTGATTTTGAAAACTGGAACACCTGATGAAGAACCATAACAGAACAGCTAAACTATAAGAAATATGGAAATGGTGCTTTAACAAAAGTCGTTCAACCTGATGAGCATTTTCTGCTGACGTATAAAAATTGAAGATCTGGAACATCTGATGAAAAGCTCCAAGAGACCAGCTACACTATAACATATATGGATATGGCGCCTTAGCAAAAATCGCTCAACCTGATGAGCATTTTCAGCAGACGTATAAATTTTAAGATCTGGAACATCAGATGAATAACTCCAAGAGACCAGCTACACTATAACGTATATGGAAATAGCGCCTTAGCAAATCTTGATTAATCTGATGAGCATTTTCTGTAGACGTATAAAAATCGAAGATCCGAAACATCTGAAACAGTTTGGAACACAAAAAGACTTTTCATCTAAGCGAAACTCACGCGGGCGAAGCCGTGGGCAACAGCTAGTTATAATAATATAATACATTTTATTACGCGAATTTCTATAACGCCAGTAAGCTATAAGGATCCACTACGATCATCACATCGTAGAAATAAATAAATAAAAATTAAATATAAATATTAATATATATTTAATTCATCGTAAATATCGTATAGCATCATAAAATGATAAAATTGATCCTTCCACAGTTTAGACGTTAAATAATGAAAGGCAATTTAGGGCGGTCTCCTCCTATTTTCCACGGGGCGGAAAATAATCGCGTGCTGCCGGAACCGGAAGTGCGACGTCTCCGACTGCGATTGAAAACTGCACCGGATGTCTGCACTTCTATATTATATTTAGAAATCATTTACTTTTAAGGTAAAGGTATCATCATTTATTTGATTAGTGGCGTTCTGGGGCTCCACTTCAGTAAGAATTTCAGGAACAAAGCTATTCCAGGTAGTATCCGTCTACCAAATTTCATCAAATGCGTTTAATAAACATACCTATCTCATCTTATAATAAGATAAGAATATACATATTAGTGCAGTATAGGATTAAATACACGGACACAGTTAGTTGATACCGATTCTCACAAAAAAATACGAGTATATTTACCAATACATTGCTATTGCTGCAATTTACAAAATTAATTTCCTAACGCTGAGGCCAGATTTCCCAATACTGTTACGGAAGCGAATCTCTGATTAAAAGCTGGTCGCAAATAAAAACTAACGTTGGCGAACTGTATTTTTCATCAGTTTTGTTCAGTTTATTGTGCAGTAGGTATTGAACCGGCCGATGCACACAACACACAAAACGCAGTGCTAATTCACGGGCTATTGGTCCGGCTTGCTGCCATTCAGTCATCTCCTTTGATGCATATTTCAACAAATTTCCGCATGTCCGTATTGGCCCTGCCGAAATTTCACCTTAATTAAAACCGAACTTTTCGAGGTAAATTGAATATTGATCGGATGTTATTATAAAATGTTACATTATAGCAATTAGCTAGGTATTAATTAGTTTCAATTTTCGTTTAATGTTTTGTAGGTATGTATCATGTTGTATATAACACGTTTAGTAAAATGAAATGTTAATTCCACTTTATAAGTAGTACTTATTCGAATGGTAGATAGGTATATTTTATTTTTCTTATTTTAAACCGATATCAACTGTGGATGACTTTGAGGGCGGAAAAATAACCTGAACCTACCTTAGGTTCAGGTTATTTTTTTTATGACTACCCCCGGAAAGACTTTAGGGAAGAATTACTCTTTGTTTTATTCCCAAAACCAACATTTACCAGCCGTCAGTGGTAACACCTAGCATGTACTAAATTCTAATTTTAAAAGCCCGAAAAAATCATCCTATTTTTATAAATCCTTACATTTACCAACTCATGTCGGTAAATCCTAATACTTACTCTTAAATCTTAGGATTTACTGTAGTTCGAGCTTTTACAGTAACATATACTCGTATACCGTGAAGCCGATGAAAGAAAAGAAATATTTACAATATTTGAAGCACCTACTACCTCCATTAGCTAAGCTTGTGACGAGCGTTCCTATAAGCGGATCAGAGAATAGGTTTATGCGCGGGATAAGACGTCAAAATGGACGCAAACTTAATGGGGGCGTCCCCGGCCGTTTGTATATTAAACTTAATATACCTATACATGTAATGTATTAAATATTTTAAATTTTATTTATGACTATTATATTTGGAACTTCCTGATGCTCATTGGTGTAGAATAATCTGAAATCTTTTAATTTTAAGTAAGTAATACTACCGAAAAATATGTTAGCTAATAAACTGATACTTAATAAAAAAATTACAATAAAAATCTTAATAATACAAAAATCTAAGTTGAAGTTTACATAAATATCTATTCTCGTACATAAGTATAAGACAAGTACAGTAAGCATAGTAAGTGCAAAATAGAGAAATGTTCAGATTTCCTCCCGAGATTTCCCATGAGTCACCATACTACTTTTGCCTCATAGCTTCTCATATCCAATATAAATATTGGATACTACATCCTAATATCGAACGTACGAGAAAGTGTATTATTTATACGCTTGACCCGACCTTTTCGCTATTTCTTTGTTGTAAGCAAAATACATTTTTACTTTGAAAAGTGATTAAATCTATTTTGTAAGAAAACCTTCACTTATAAAGAGAGGCTTTCCATTGAATTTGTAGAGACATAAAGAAATGAATAAATCTCGAAAAAACGAACGATATTTATTAAATCACTAGCTGTCGCCCGCGGCTTCGCCCGCGTGAGTTTCGCTTAGATGAAAAATCTCTCTTGGAGCTTTTCATCAGATGTTCCAGATCTTCAATTTTTATACGTCAGCAGAAAATGCTCATCAGGTTGAACGACTTTTAATAAGGCGCCATTTCCATATATGTTATAGTGTAGCTGGTCTCTTGTAGTTCTTCATCAGATATTCCAGATCCTCAATTTTTATACGTCATCAGAAAATGCTCATCAGGTTGAACGACTTTTGTTAAGGCACCATTTCCATATTTCTTATAGTTTAGCTGTTCTGTTAAGGTTCTTCATCAGGTGTTCCAGTTTTCAAAATAAATTATAGCCTATATGTTGCCCTGGCTTAATAGCTATACAACAAAAAAAGTTTTATTCAAATCCGTCCAGTAGTTTTTGCGTGAAACGCGTACATACATACAGACAGACAGACAGACAAGAAATTAAAAAAAAATTTTTTGCTTTCTATTATTCTTTTTAAGTGTCCCTCTATCCATTTCAGTCAAAAATACTAAATGTACAGACAAAATATTTTTACTGTTTTATTAGTATTTTGATTATGATTTTACTGCAGAATCCACTGTTGGACTAGGTACTTAGTATTTAATGCCATAGAGTATAATTTATGATAAACAGTGAAACAATGGGAATTACTGGATCGCAGCAAATTGTCAAAGCGACAGGACGTTCAAAGGCGGAGTTAATGAAGACGTACGCAATAAAGTTTAGCGGCAGGTGCGCGCCAACACCGACACGAGTTTCGTTTTCAATTTCACAAGAACCGGCACGTGTGAAGTTATATTATGTGTTGTGTTGTGATGTGTTGTGTTGTGCAGCGGCGGTGCAAGTGAGGAATCACGAGTTAATAACGAACTAGCGACCTGCCTCGGGTTTGCATCTGGAACAAGTTATTTCAATTATAGTGAAAAGCGTATCGAAATCCGTTGTACATAGAGACGGTCAGACGCGAGGTGTGACTTTGTTTTATTGAATTGATGATATTGAATTGAAGCCGAATATTTTACGACAGACGATTTATTTTTATTTCAATTGACCTTTTTTATCAAATGGCCAATTTAGCTTATTCTGGTCAATCCAGCGACAATAAAAAAAATAAAAAATAGATGTTATTTCCTAGAGACCAAATCTTGTTACCACTCACCATTTCTCATTAGGTGGGGTCGGCTCTATTTTACAGAGCTAGATCTACGTAGCGAATACTTTGAAGTCTATTTATCCATCACGCCTTTTAACAAGATATCCTGCAATTCCCATAGAGCGGATACATAGGGCACTTCTGTTTCCTGTATCGGTAACTTTCAGAATATCTATAGAAATATATCAGTCAATTCGAAAGGTACTTTATTATTTAAATAAGCAAGCAAAAGTTAAATCTCTATAAGACCCGCTAAAACTCCGGCCAAGCCCTGCGAGGGCGGATCGGTCGGGGTCGCGCGGCCGCGTTGTCACCCTATAACCAGTCGATTCACCCCATGTCGACGTTTTTAATTAATATCTGTAAATAGCTTCTCTTCTTGAACACAACATACCGCTGTGGTCTGGATACGGAGAAAAGAAATAGAAAAACTTGTGGGAAAACTGGTTCACTTGAGAAAGATTTTTTTTTTGTTTACAATAAGATACTTGAATGATTTCTCATCTGTTTTTATTTTTCAGTGTTTATAGTAGTCATAATGATATATTTTTAATTTTTAAAATAGGTGGTAGGGCAATATTGAGACTTTACTCTATTATTCAATTTTAGTTATTTTTAACCCATATCTGCCCAGAACTATTTTTGGTCTCGGATGTTTCCTATTTTTAGATATGTTAGTACCTAAAGGGTACTTATGAAGGCTCTAAATAAAAATTTAAGAGGGGAAGGGGGGAAGTGTGTTTTTTTCATTGGGTCGAAAACGACCCCTGGGGCAGATGTGTTACATAAAATAATGTTGAAAAAAATGTATGTATGTATTACTTAACATTATTTATCGCAATAAAATAAGTATGAATTCATGAATTATGATATGTAAATAGACATAATATTTTCTGCATGCCGAAATCGTTTCATTTATACATAAAAAACATTTAAATTAGTTTTGAGCCTTCTATATTATTTGCTCTGACTTATTTATTGTTTTTCTTTTCACACCAAGTTAGGTCCACTAATTTAAATTTAACGATAAAGTTGTGAAAAACTTCGGCAGAGGTCTCGTTAACTTGTGACTGTTCCTAGGGAGAGTCTTCATCGCCCAGGAGCACTTTCCACCTACTTTGTGTTGAGATACAGTACTATTTTTCGTTTACACTCTGTTCCACGGAATTATTTTTTTTTGCAGAACAGCCACAAGTAAACCAGACTTCTGTTCAAAGTTTTTTGAACAACTTTATCCCAAAATTCACCTAACTTAGTGTAAAAACAAAACAAGAAACAACTCGATGCAAGTAATCCAAAAGGCTCAAAAGTGATTTAAATGTTCTTTTTATGTAAAAATAAAATGTTTTCCACATGTAGAACATTTGATGTTAATAACACGCTAAAATTCATGAATCCATACTTATTTTATTGCGATAAATAATTAAAAATAATGTGATATTACATTTATATTCAACATATTTTTAGGTAACACAACTGCCCAAGGGGTCGTTTTCGACCCATCAAGGTTTTGACAACATGATCTCAGTAACAAACAAATATTTTTGAAATATATATGCACTATACTATACATACACTATCGAACTATTATATAAATACAACACAACGAATATATTTAAATGTATAAAATTATCAGTTAAAATTTTCGCAACAAAGACAGATATTTTTGCCCTCCAAATTCAAGTCACAACTTTGACTGTCAATAGATTTAATAAACTGAGCAGTGAAACTAATTTCTCTATTTGTTTCAGTAGATAATAGTCTGATCTTTTAATTGATAATCATAGACGTCACAAAAAATCGATATTTATGTGCAAATTAATTTTTTTTCTATGACACGTTTTTTGGGTCGAAAACGACCCGCTGGGCATATATGGGTTAATTTTAATCTATTTTAATCGATCATATACCCTTCCTTAGCAGTCGGGTAAAAATACCGAACTCTACTTAAAAATAAAAATTTAAGAATGCTGCATTTGACTTTTGAAAGTTGGGATAAGAGGCTTCACCAACTTAGCACGTTTCCTTCGTCAGCGATATTACCCGTTACCCGTAAATGAGCGCTCGCCCTCTCCCGAGTTGTTTACATTTATGAGGCTTGAAGTAATTAGCCGCGCAGAAACTGTTGAAGCAGATTTACCACACAAAATCTCAAGTTTCACCTGTTTTCATCTCAAAGTAGAAAAAGTTTGAATTGAAGATAAAATGGTGAATATAATAAATCAGGCCCACCTAAGCTGCCTATATAGTTTCAATAGTTACTTTAGAGTCGATAGTTAACCGCACGTTAGCGGTTGCAAATTGGAAAGAGTAGGGGAAGGGCGGGTAATTGGAGTCAGCGGGCAATCGGAATCACACGCATATCTACAAAACTACGCATCCGAAACCTAGGAACATAGCCTTTACACCCCCCTCTACACCCGCCGGCCCCGTCGCGAAGGCCTCGCGCTGTAACCGCTGCACGTCGCTGAGTGATACTAGTGTTTCGTTTTCGCGCGTCGTCATTGTAAATTTACGCAAAAATATTATTAGAGGTGAGTGTCGTTTTTTTAAGTGTGCCAAATTTTGTATATTGTAGAAAGGTAGTCTGTATGTTTAAAACTGTGATAAGAGTCTTATATTACAATTCAAACTTTGTTTTTTTTTTGTTTTATTATTATTTTGTTGGCAGTATAGTAGCGGCTAATGAGAGTCGAGTGAGAGTCAAGTGACCCCCATTGTCCGCAGGTGATTGATTGATTACAACAATGAGATGTGGTACCGCTGTACCACATGTGGATTGTGGGCACACGCAGAATGCACTGGATGGGATTCTGCCGAAGGGTACGTCTGCGATATGTGTTAGTTTTGCTTGATCCCCATTTCCCACAGGCTGACCACCATTGCCCCGAAGTAAGTGCGATGGAAGTCAAACCTACTTTTTTTTTAAACTTAATTTTTTCCCAAAGTTGATGTACAAAATGATTACAACTGATCTCAATTATTAGGCAAATAAGTGTTTTTTGTTATAAAACATTAGCAATAAATATTTAATTTTGAAATAAGCTTTTATTTGAAAACTTGCTTAAGTGACTCCTATTACCCTTTTCTACCCTACTCCACAGAGTCTGCCATGTGTATTTTTTTTTATCATAAAAAAATCCGGCAATCTGTCACTGAAACAGCTTGATTAGTCTGGCAGGGCCGGCCGAGTCCTGTTGTTGCACTGCACCATGCATCCGCGGTGCATCACGCAAATTGTATTTCGCAAATGCCTATTATTGTCCCCAGCATAAAATCCCTTCCCCTCCCACCCTCGTCCCTCGCTGAAGCCCTTTGCTCGAATACAATCCTGCACCTGTCAACACGCCCGCGGGGAAGATGCAACATTCATCGTACAAATTCTGCATTTGCATTCGCTCATTGCACGAAATGTTATTATCACCCACAATAGGGTACTGTCGCGAACACATTTTATTCTATTGCAGCGCAACTTCAAAGAAAGTTTACTTCCAAACATGAATTTATAATTAAGTTGGCACTTTCGTATTGCCGAGCCGGAAATTTGTAGATCAAAGAGAGGCATTTTTTTAATATCAGTGTTGTTTAAGTATGAGCATTTTGTCAGAGGCCTACAAAATTGGGGATCAGCATTCAAGTGCAGTCAAAAATGAATTAACAATGCCGAGTATTTACAGAGCGATGCTGGGGCAGTAGGGGCAGTAGATCCGGAACTTTTCCGGAGAATCGCCGTAAAGCTGACTGCGCCCATTAGTGCGCGCGCTAATTACTGCCCAAATCCGCGTGGCGGGCAATCCGCCGCGATGGCGTCGTTCGTTGCTGCTATGGCCTTTTGCTCGTAAATACGCAACGCATCCCTGACATCTGCATGAATGACAATTTTTTATTTTTTTAGATGGGAATTTTGGATGATTTAAATCGGAAATTTACCTTTGGCCACAGCTTTGGCACATCAGGTAGGTATATAGGCATCACAAAAAATCCGATTTCTGTGGGTATATGAAATTAGCGGTTTCCCAAAGCACTACATCTGTACCTAGTAATAGTATTATGTAGTTGTGTTACGGAAAGGTAAAAAAGAAAAAAAAGCCCATAGAAAATAGTACATTATGATACAAGTGTCCAAAGTTGGTCATTACGCACAAGAGGCGAGATTGGCGCGCGAGCCGAAGGCGAGCGCGCTAATAAAGCCGAGTGTGCGTAATGACCAAATGGACACGTGTATCATACGACGTTTTTCAACACACTTGTGAGTAAAAAAAAATAATGTGGTCTAATTTATCGGAAAACGATTGCACCCTTTTGTCATTCCTCCACTGTAAAAAACATTCGTATGCCGCCAAATACTTACGTTTGATTTTGGAGGCAATAAACTATTACTTGCATTACGCGCCTCGTTAATGATTTCAGGTGGAGTTAAATTTACATATTCTTCCATACTAGTCGACATTTTATTAAATATTTAATATGCTAACACGGCGAAAATCAGAAAATGTACCTAACAAACACAACTTAATAAATATAGTCTTGTTTTTTATTCGCGTGCCGCCGCCCGCCGCCCCGCGCCGTGCGCAGGGAGCGCGCGGTGCACGCTGCGGATGGTATATCGCCATACAGCCAGTGCTTGGCTGTATAAAAAACATTATCTATGCTTATTTAAAAAATGTTGTTATTTTCCCTATTTGATCTTATATGTATTATGCGGCTAAATTAAAAATGCTTTGTGGAATTCATAACGCGCATTAGTTTTCTATCTTTTGTATGGCGCAGTATGATAATTTTTATTTCCAAACACCTCCGTAATATATTCGTAATACCTTCATAATATATGGCATTATGGGCCTAAATTCGATGTAATAAGACCCACTTTACGAGCAAGTGTGTTGAAAAAGTATTTTTGCACTACCTATTTAATAAGACAAAAGGTATCTACAATACACGATAAACATCACCAAATCTGTCCACATATTAAATATGCAAATAGCGATTTTTATTTCTAACAATAAAGTTGCCTGTATTGTTGAAGGCGTTATGATACAAAGTATTCACTTGAAGTAGCCAGATCTCAGGTTTATCACGAACTCAGATGGAATTGTACGTATTTTCGAAATAATCTCAACGGTATCGCTGTATTTTCCACGGTTTAAGTTTTCCAATTATGAAGCAGAACCAATTACATTCAAATTTTACATCTACCCATAGTTTATTAGTGAATTGTAGGAAAATGTTTGAGACTCTAATAAAATAATCTCTTGCCCTTAGGGAAGCTTTAGTGACTACGTGTTTGTAGACTTAAAAATGAATAACTTTCGATCGCAAAAAAAAAAAAAAAACAACAAAAGTTCAGATGATAAAGTTTATTTTGATAATATTACAACAACAATATTTTACGCACATATGTCAAAGACTTACCTACTTATAGAATTAGTTGCATTGCGCATGCTGTAAAGTTACGAGTATACTAATATTTGTGCTTTATGTTAAATTATAACATTGCACAGTCCATTTAAATTTACAATTATAACGCAAACAGATTACAATCATCCGTATTTCTCATTAACGTGTTCTTTGATTCGGCACAAAGCATTTTACCTTGTCCCAACATAAATGTACACACTTTCAGTAAGTCTACTCTGCTGTCAATTGTCGATCATGAAATAATATCGTTATGGAATGCTCAGTAATTTTCTAATCAGCATTATTGAAGATTTTGTTGAATCTTTCATTTATAACAGATTTAAAGAAAATCAGTCAATTTTCACACGTAATACATACCAGGGAATGAAAAACAAATTTGGAAGCACATTTTCATTTCTCCCCTTTATGCAGATATACGAGTATATTGCAGACTGTCTCTGATCTTTCTGTAATTTCATCTCCTGCAACATCTCAAATAAATATCTGACAAATGATTGCGGCAGTATATCCGAGACTCTATTAAAAATACGAATTAAACTTATTTTCCACTGATCCCAAGACCTTGTCACAGGGCTAAATGCAGGAGTCACCAATAAATCACAATACCTGGTGACCTGCTGGTTACAATACCTGGTGACGCAGCCCGACGAGATGGTCGGACCAAATCGGATCATCCCTAGACACCAAATTTCACACGGCCCTCCACGAAGCGAAGGATCGAAACAGGTGGAGGGAAGTAGCCAGAGAGAAGGTGATTCTGCGGGGGAGTCACGACCCTCAGTAATGAGGAGTACGACGCGAGGAGGAGGAGGAGGTGACCTGCTACAACCTGTTGGTGTTGTATAGCAATACAGGTATCTCTTATACTTAGTGTTTGTTTATTTATTTTTTATTTACAGGGAAGACCAACAACTTTCATACACCACCATCACCGCCACCACTCACTAGTTCTCCACTACATTACTGAATAGACTAGAATATATGAATAGCTATGTGTATGATAACTAAAGATGCTTTTTTTAAAATTATTTTTGATATCTTCTCCTTCTTCTTTGCCTTTTCCCACATTAGGTGGGGTCGTCTCTTCTAATTTTTTGGCGCCAAGTCATTCTGTCATTGGTGGTCCACCACGTAGACAAGAGGCAACCTGGACCTATTTTCTCTAGGAGAGATAGAGCTTTCTGGACGACAGATATATAAATTAAATTACCTTCTATCTGTAACAATCATGTTGTGGCTCGCATTGCTCAGTTGACTAAATTAGCTGAGCTTAAAAGCGGGCTGTAGAAACTCCCAACTACGCAGACAGCCCGGGCTCGGCTGGTGCAATCGCTGCAGGCTCCAAATGCAACTTGTTATACCAACAATTGAACCCAGTGCTCTGTGCATTGTGAATTGCACGTCTGGTTCGTCTCAGTTGATGTGTATCTTGATTGACAAATTTTCGTGCAAATTATGATGGCACTAGTCGTAGTCGACTAATGCGACTGTTGTAATTCATATAATAATTTAAATAAATACCTACCTGATATTAATAATAGTGTTAGAAATTTGATTGTAATTGTTAATTATATTAGTTTGTAATAGTACATTGTGATATAAGTGCGGTAAGTTGAAAATTACAGCCGAGGCGATATTGCTAGCCCGAACCGTAGGCGAGGGCTACAAGAAAGGCAGAGGCTGTAATTTTTAAAGCGCACGTATGTCATACTACACGTAATTCTTTTAAATCACAACTCAAATCTTTTTTAATAAAAATACAAAAAGAAAACAACCCAACTGGTCGCCGTTAACGGTTGCTGTCACTGTCACCTGTCACCTAGTCAAGCGCGTTCCTACTATTCTTAATTAATATGCTAGTTCTGTCCTTTTCCTATAAGTATGTATTTATTTATTGCATTTTCCTATTAGCTATCACTTTCTTATTGTACTATTTAATCTTTTTTATTTTATCTTTTCTAATATTATTTGCACCTCGCACTCGCATCTGGTCACAACTGAAAATCAGTATATTGCCCCCCGGGTAATAGTGCCACTGAGGTGTGACCTTTTTGTATTGCTGCAACACACATTTATTTTTTCGTTTGTATATTTTTCGTTGTTTGTTGTAAGAAACTGTATGTGTTGTTGTGGCTACAAATAAAATTCTTTATCTATCTATCTATCATACGACGTTTTATAACATATTTGCGAGGAAATATTTAAATAAAACTCGGAAAGCGACAATACCAAAGAAAAAGCGCGCGGAATAATTTTACTTGTTCACAAATTAGCGATGCGCGCGCATCAGCGCTTTTTTTAGGCAAAGGCAAAAAAAAACAGCCAGTATTACTAATAAAGTAAATTAATATTTTTGTGTTTTGTTACAGATAAAATAAAATGGTTGTAATTTATTGTCAAAATCAATTTACTTAAAATAAAAAAAATAAAAAATTGATTAAATAATTAATTAAATTAAGTTTTATATATTTTATCTCCTAAAGTTAATTTTATTCATAAAATGTTGACCACTTTTCTGACATAAAAACTATTTGCTAAGATTTAAAAAAGTATCATTCGTTTTTAGAATGAGCGTGCGTTTTACTTTACAATAACGCACAAGTGCGTAATGAGATACAATTAGAGATGGGCGCTTGGATAAATTTCGGGAAGGTAAAAATGGGAAAGAATGGGTAGAATTGGTAAAAATTAATTTATACCCATTTATGCCCGATATTTTTTATTTATACCGGGAAGAAATTAAAATTAAAGTAAATTATCCTTATTTTCTTTAATACTGATAAAATAATAATTAAAGTATAAATATTAGGTGTGTTTTGATTATAAGGAAGATAAATAACTAGTTGTTTTCGGTTCAAATATTAAAAAAACAAAAACAACAGATTTAAAATCATATGTATTCAAATAATATTTTGAAAATAATGATACATATTTAGTATGTGGCTGTTTAAAGTAGAATTAACAAAAAAATCAAAACATCTTCAATTGTATTATAGACTAACTTTTGCCCGCGGCTTCGCTCGCGTGAATTTCCCACGAGAACAGTGCTTTTTCCCGGGATTAAAAGTATCCTATATCCTTCTCAGTACTTCTAACTATGTGTATGTGAAATAGGAAGATTGGTTGAGTAGATAAAGCGTGAAGAGGTAACAAACAAACTCACTTTCACATTCACTTCACGACCATGTGTCGGTTACCCAGAGATTGAAGAGCCGCCACAGTTTTATTAAGGAGGTGTTGCCTCTGATTGGTGAAGCCTCGCAGTCTCGGATTGACTTGTGGTGGAAGAGATATCCCGCAGCGTCACCCAACCCGCTATCAGAGCACCTCCGCCCTGGATCTAGTCTACCTTGGCCGACATGGAAGTCTATAAATAGACTCAGGACACAAGTCGACCGAAGCAAAGAAAATATGTCCAGGTGGGGATATAGCTCGGAAACAGCCTGTTTGTGTGGTGCCTCTCCCCAAACTATGGCACATTTATTGTCTTGCCCAGCGTGCCCTACTACCTGTACGCTTAAAGACCTATATGACGCAACAGATAATGCTGTATCTGTGGAGTCATATTGGTCATCACAAATTTAAGAAGAAGACTTTCACATTTATAATATTAGTTAGGATTTGGAGGTAACTTCGCAATATTTTTCTATCGAGAAAATTTTATGCAAGCGTGTTTTTGAGAGAGTTAGTAATTAAGTTGGCTGACATTCGTGTACGGCGGGCCTTACGATTCGATGATCGCCTAGCTGTTCAATAGAATTCCTGCATTTGGCAAACTTGTTCGTCGCCCTGGCATAACATTTATTGTCTAAAACCAGTTGGCTGCGAATGAGTCAGAATAAAGATACCTATATCTTGTCAGGTCTTTTAGTAACCAAAACGTAAATTGTACACTTTATAAGTACTTTTTTATTATACAGTACTTAATTTAAAAACTAAACTTGCTTGAAACACTTAATTTCATAATAAATCTTAACGATATATTATAAAATATCGTAATTACAAACATTTTAATTGATTTTAATTTTTACCCGGTATAAATTAAAAATTCCTGGGAAAAAATGGGTATAAATGGATAAATTTCCGAGTCTCGGAAATTTATCGGGTAAATTCCCATCTCTAGATACAATACAATATTGAAATTGGTGAAATAAGTGACACTTTACGAGCAAATATGTTATAAATATTGTTTTAAATTATGTGTTAATATCCTACACAATGTATGTTGTTATGGAATAAAGAATTGATTGATTGATTGTCGTGTTTCATGAAGCCCTCTGTTTCTAGTAAGTACAATATTTCAACTGAAATTAATTTTAATTTTATAATCTTATAACACAATTGAGCCCAAGAGCCCAAAATATATATTGTTTTTATTGCTTCCAAGCCTAACAGTTGACATTCAGATAGGGAATTGACATTTACTTGAAAATACGTTGAAGGTATATAATAGGTACTATATAGCCGCGCCCCGGGACCGAAAAGTTATGTGTTTTTTGCTGCCCGTGTACCAAATTTTATCGAAATCCATCCAGAAGATTTTGCGTGATTGTGTAACAAACATCCTCACAAACTCACATCAAAAATTTCGTATTTATAATATTAGTAGGATTACATATAATATAATACAGTACATGTCCTTATTATTCCGACCCAAAGGACCAACCGAGCGGGTCCTTATTAAACCTCGCCTCCGAAAATATCACGGATCAAAGCATTGTTTAGTTTCCTCGTCGCTTTTCAGAACTACGAGTATTTATCAAAAAACCTCCAAACTGCTTAAATTTACGGAACATGTTATCCCACAAAAAATATTCTCATGTAAAGTGTTGTCTGATAAATTTTTGACAGTCCGAGCCATATGGTGGATCCCATGTAGAACCAAGCTTTTACCACCATAACTCTCTACACCTTAGTCCAAAATAGACTCCGCTATTGAATGTCGAAGTATGAAATGCCGATGTACGTGTGTGTTAGTTCTGAAGTATCCAATATCGAAGTATGCGAGTACGATGTGCGTTAGTTATAAAATCTTGGCCATTTATTTTACTTTCTTCCACTTTAAGTAACAAGCTTACCCAATCAGTTGCAAGAGATTTTTCTTTCGCTGTTTAGTAACTAGTTACGAGAGACGAATAATTTTCCACTTTCTTAGATGAAATAATTTGCAAATTGACAGAATTCTAAGACCCATGGAAATGTAACTAAAGGTTAGAGCGGTGTGAAAGTGTCGGAGTCCACTTTGAGTACAACGTAAAGGATTCAATTTTGTCGGGCTTCGGGCCCTATGGTCTGCGGCGGCGTGTGCCCCCCGCGGCTCCCAATCAACCGCAGAGGAAATTAAACTGTTGAATTATTAACCGACCCCAAGAAATAATATTCTCTTTACTGCTTCCAATACTGAACCAGATTTATGTCTTCATAGTTTCACGACTGGTCGTAACAAGTTCGTATTGTATCACTACACACTATTGTTCGTGCTTCAAAACCAGATGCACTTTTGTTTTAGTGAAGGCACTTTTGTATTAGAAAATTATCAATAAATATTTGTCTACGTTTAAGGTAAGTAAATAGCATCTCAAAATATAAAATATAATCTTACTCTAACTTAAATTAAGTTAGAGTAAGATTAAATTTTATATTCTTGGATTTCGCATATTGAAAAGATAAGTCATTTACAACATTTAATACGAATTAATTCTTGGCGGTTAGTTTGAGGAGGTTTTGCCACTTGAGAGTCACCGTGAACAAATATCTAATATTATAAATGCAAAAGTGAGTTTGTTTGTTTGTTGGTTTATTTGTTTGTTACCTCTTCACGCTTTATCTTCTGAACCAATCTTCCTGAAATTTTGCATACACATAGCTGGAAGTACGGAGAAGGACATAGGGCCATACATAGGCATATACCTTTCATCCCGGGAAAAAACACTGTTTCCGTGGGAAATTCACGCGGGTGAAGCCGCGGCCGAAAGCTAGTTAAACATACATGAATTTATTATTCAATTAAGTCACAATAAAAGTTATTTACATTAACTTTAACCCTTGGACTATTTATCACGGGCCGTTACAAAAGTTTAGAGGAAAGAGTTTCGGAGTGGACCCCCGTGTCCTGAAGATTGATGGCTTCTCTTAGCCAATTTGATGTTGTTCACGGGGCCATTCTGTAAGGACCAGCACCCATTCTTTGTTTTCATTAACAATGGTGAGTTTACCCGGAGTGGTCTTTTTAGAAATTCTTGTTTTATTCTAGATTCTATGTGAGTATTTTACCTATAAAACCATCGGAAGAAATTCTCTAAATCACAGTAAAACCGCAACGAAATCATAACGTAGTTTAAAAGATCTAGGTACTAAGAATATACGGACGCGGTAAGAGAATTCATTTTATTCTAAGTATTGACTGGTTTCGGTGTTGATATAAACAAGCATTGCTCAGAAAAAATGTGTTCGTGCCATATGTGGGAAGAGGCCCCGAGAGTCTTGCAAACCATTATTCAAAATCTTGTCCATCTTACCTCTTCCTTGCATGTATATATTGGAATTAGCTTGTTTTGTCAAAGAAAATATTGATTTGTTTAAAAAGGTATCACAATGCAGAAGTAGAAGAGACCCAAATATAATTACAAGTTTTGAAAATCCAAAATTAGCTTTTTATCGCAATCAGTGTAGCTACATGTGTGTAAAAATCTATAATGCTATACCAAAGGTCATAAAATTATTACCAACCATTCAATTTAAAAGAAAATTAACTGGAAAAAAACTTCTACTCTGTATCTGAATTATTTGCAAAATGTTGGCATTTTAATTAGAATACTAAATCTTGACATGTAAATATTATTACATTAGATAATTATTATATAAAAATTGTATGCTAATTATAGTTGAATAGGTATAAGAACACTCTATCTGTAACAGCTTTTGTAACCCTATTTATTGCAAATAAATGATTTGATTGATTGATTATTCTTCCACGTGGTTTGTGGATAGTTCTACTTCTAGGTAAAGTGCTATTCCAAGTGAATCTGACTAAGTACATTAACAGAAACTTTTGTTCCAGATGTGTAATACGTATTCAAGAAGTTATAAACGTTTTGATCTTTTCCACAAAAAGTACTTATCAGATTTCAATGACTCGTTTTGATTTGTCACGTTATTTTTATATACAACTAGCTTTTGCCCGCGGCTTCACCCGAGTGAATTTCCTACGGGAACAGTGCTTCTTCCTGGGATGAAAGGTACTCTGTCCTTCTTAGTACTTCTACCTATGTCTATGCGAAATTTCAGCAAGATTGGTTCAGTAGATAAAGCGTGAAGAGGTAACAAATAAAAAAACACACAAACAAATAAACAACTCACTTTCGCATTTATAATATTAGTTGGGATTAGGATTCTAAAATTCAGTTTTCATAAATAACGATTGAAAACTGAAAATATTTTCAGATTTGCCATAAGATTTCGCTTTCATCGAATTCAAAGTTCATGCTTCATTTCTACTACGTCATAAATAAAATAAATATCGCAGAAGTGTTGAACGTTGGTTGAACGTCTAGTCCCTATATCTATCAACTGCGATGTTCCGTTTCATAGATATTTACCGCCAATATGAATAATTCAAACGGGACGTGTGGTGAGAAAGTCTCAAAAGGAAGATGAGCTTCGAGCTTCTATAGAGTTTAAAATTGACAATTTAAAAACTAGTTACCTACTATTGTCGAATATAAGTTTGCTTTTGTATTATTATATTTATAATGAAGATAAGCCTATTCATCAACGCAAATAGGTAATCAACAAAACTTTTTCACGATATCGAAGCAGTAGTACTTTAAATGCAGTGGAAGCGATCTTGATATCTAATAAAACAAACAAATTTCTCAAACCTAGGCACTAATAGCGGTATAAAAGATAGAGCACAGGAAAATCTTTACACAATTTCAGTGAGTTGCATATAAAAATAGCTTTACAGTTTTAGGGACATCGGATTGTAACAGACTTAACTTTCATTGGTACAAAACTTAAAAATTTGTTAGGTAGTTACTTACCAAAATAGCACATAGAAATTTATTGTAAAATACTGGGTGAGACTAGGAAAATCTCACAGTTAAATTGGCTCTATCACGGCGCATCACGTCACCCCGCCATCTCATCACATGCATAATAGCATTTTCCGCAAAAATCTTTCATATATTTTATCAGATGTTTTATAGCAGGTATGATTTACAAAAAAAACACGTATAAAATTAATGCGTTATTTTAATACATGCCAAAAAGAAGAACATTCTACTTCTCTTTTCATATGTTTATTTAGGCATTGTTAGGGTTCCGTACCTCAAAAGGCAAAAACGGAACCCTTATAAGATCACTTGGTTGTCTGTCTGTATGTTAACCTTTTTTTTCTCAGGAACGCTTAAAGGTATCAAGTTGAAATTAATATCGAATACTCGGATCCACGGTCTCTATCTGCAAAAAACTGTGTGACTGAATTGAAATTAGTTCGCTTCATTGATTGAATCAAAAAGCTCATCGAAGGATCCTAGAAGGAAGTATATCTAATTTCAAGAAAAATACATTTATCATGTAGGTGGCGGCATAAGCACCCACATCAGGGAATGCTCTCTAACAAACTGTCGTCGTTTCAGTTTAAATCGGCACATCCGAGTGTGTATTGTGTATCGATGATACCGATTCGATGTCGATACCGATTCGCGTTGTCAAACGACTCGCTTCACCGCCCCGTGGTAATCCAATATACCTACTTGTCGGTTTTTCCTTTGCTCCACATTGAGTAGGTATCCAAATCAGGCGAGAGTAAGTACCTGGTAGGTGTTTGCATCATCGGAAAAAAGTGTCGCGTCTTCTGATGAACTGATGAGTTCACGGGGAGCCCCCTGCGATGCTGGATTGGGCTGGGGGATCTTGGTGGACCACGTGAATAAATCAGTGTTGACTCAAAAGTAGTTGTATTAAAACGAACCTTTGTCTTCAGGTTATCGTTGAATAAACACGCATTCTAACATAGGTATATCACAAAATTTATTTCAATAATATTAAAAGCACAAGATATTAATTTATTTTTAAATCTATGAAAATATATTATTATGTAGAAGGGTTAGATTGGTATGCAAACTCATATGGCATGAGTAGGATTCGTACCTGGGATCTTTCAACCTTTAGCAGTTATCTCAACTACAAATTCATCCTTCGCATTGATTAAAAAAAACGATATTTTTAGATCCAGTTTCTGTACACATCATTGACAGCTACAAAATATCGGATTATTTTTCAACACACGTGCCAATGTATTGTTAGAAATGGCCCAGTTTCCAAACTCTTGCGGGCCATGGCGGAATGCTTTCCATAACTTACTGAAAGCTTTTCACAGGAAACCCCTGAAACTTACAACTATGATTATATCAAGCGGCGAAAAAATAAATGTGCCCGTCTTTACCAATTCCACAATTTATTAGAATATAGAATTTTGTCTTCACACTTGAGCAGAGCAAGACTTGGGTATTTACGACCAAGTCGTTAGTTAATAAACTAAGAAATATGTGTATCCATTGAATAGCCTTTATTTAATAGTCTTGATATAATTTCGCGAAAATCAAAATATCAAATTATAGAAATACTACCTTCATACATATAGGTACGCTATAAAACATTCATTAAATTGCGTATTCTATTGTATTTCACTAAATGTAACACACAACCAGACGCACTGCGGGCTATCATCCCTTCTTAGTTAATATTCCCCCCGCACGCACCAAGCGCTTTTCGTCATCATTCTTGATGCGCACAGCAAAGCACTGGAACTCCCTACCTGCGTCTGTGTTTCCGAGCACATACAACCTGACTCTCTTCAAAACCAGAGTGAATAGGCTGCTTCTGGGTAAGCTCGCTTCATCGTAGACCTCATCTCTGTCCTCGGGCAAGATTGTGGTCAAGAGCAAACCCATATTTAATAAAAAAAAAAAAAAAAAACACAATTTACAAACGTAATTTAATTTGGAATAGTGCCTAAACAATCTGCGTCACAGCGAACCTGACGCCTTGATTAATTTAATTGCCACCATTTTCCACGCACGCGTATTCTACAATTTAATTCAGAATACCCACTTCAATACACACCACATTCCCACGAGACAACTGTATTAATTAAGGCACTTCGCACACGTAGCCGTTGAGTTGGCGTTGAGTTGGCGTCGAGTTGCACGCGCGTCGAACGACAGCTCAACGGCCACGTACATCTTCAAACAAGACCGCACACGACGAGTTGAGGCGGCGTTGCGTATGAGGATTTTAATAACGGCAGCCGTCATAACGGCAGGCGTTGCGACCTGGCGTGAGAATCCTCGCGTGAAAAATATTTTGATTATTTATTTTTTTAATACTAGCTAGTGTCCGTGGCTTTGCCCGCGTAAATTATACACCAAAACCTTTCTCATGACCTACCTAGTCCATTGGTAAAAATCGCACGAAAATTCGTTCACTAGTTTTTTGAATTTATTGGAAACGGACAGACAGACAGACGAGGCGGGAGACTTTATTTCATAATAAGTAACATGACACAAAAAATTCGTACCCTTTTTATAAAATCACAAAATCATATAGTATTTAAAAAAATATTTCAAAAAGCTAGGTCAGACAAAAATAGACTGGCTGGACTGGTAGGTATATTTAATTTTTACTAACTTTTGCCCGCGGCTTCGCCCGCATAATGTAAATACCAAATCTTCCTCATGACCTACCCAGTGTATTGGCGATAACCGCATGAAAATTCGTTCAGTAGTTTCTGAGTATTGCATACAGACAGACAAACGAAGAGAGGGACTTGATTTTATAATCCATACTAATATTATAAATGCGAAAGTTTGGATGTGAGTTTGTGAGTTTGTGAATTTGTGAGTTTGTGAGTTTGTGAGTTTGTGAGGATGTTTGTTACTCAATCACGCAAAATCTACTGGACGGATTTCGATGAAGTTTGGTACAGAGGTAAATAATGACCTGGAATAGCACATAGGCTACCTTTATCCCGGGAAAAAGCACTGTTCCCGTGGGAAATTCACGCGGGCGAAGCCGCGGGCAAAAGCTAGTATACATATAAGAATTGAAACGAAGTTATATAAAATCCTCTTCATCTGAAGAAAACGTAAAAACGTCTAGCACCATTGAAACCTTGTGAGATCGACGGCTACGCGACGGCTCGTGTGCAGAACACCACAAGTTTAACGGCACGCCAACGCCTAGCGTTAAAACGCGACGCTGACGCAACGCCAACTCCTACTGCTCGTGTGCGAACGGGGTAACTCTTTATATTACTTTAATATTCACCTCACATGAAGCCAATTTCGTGGAAATTTTCAATTTCTTTGTTTGTTTGTAAAACATATTAACATTTATCATACCATGCCAACCGGTATTATCTACATTCAAGCTTCAGCCGTATCATGTAAAATGAAAATTTTGTTTGGTTAGGACACTTATCTAAATGACACTTGTTTAAAAAATCTCGTAACAAAAATTTGTTAAAAGGTTCTGTCGGTTTGTTCTGTAGGTTTTGTTAAAATGCAATCAGTTTAAAAATGCATTTCAAATATATTTTTAAAGAAACACTTATGTAATTTACATTTTATATAGGAATGCAACAATTCTAATCTATACATATAATATTAGAGTAGAGTTTTTTTTTCATTTTTTGTCTGTCTGTATGTATGATCACGCTATTCTCCGAAAGTACTGAACCGATTTGTATGAAACTTTTTTTGTTATATAGCTATTAAGCCTGGGCAACATTTAGGCTATAATTGATTTTGAAAACTGGAACACCTGATGAACCGAAACAGAACAGTTAAACTAAGAAATATGGACATGGTGCCTTAACAAAAGTCGTTCAATCTGACAAGCATTTTCTGTTGACGTATAAAAATCGATGATTAGGATCATCTGATGAAGAATTCCATGAGACCAGCTACACTATTACAAATATGGAAATGGCGCCTTAGTAAAAGTCGATCAACCTGATGAGCATTTTCTGCTGACGTATAAAAATTGAAGATTATGGAACATCTGTTGAAGAACTCCAAGAGACCAGCTACTCTATAAAATAAATAGAAATAGGGCCTTAGCAAAAGTCGTTCAACCTGATGAGCATTTTCTACTGACGTATCAGTGTCCTGACAGGACACGGGATAGGACAAAGAGGGACTAGGGGTGGGAGTGGTAGTACACGGGAAATTGTAGATAACGAGCAGACAAAGATCGTTTATTGAATGAAATATCATTTTTGATTCATTTTAACACCGCGACTGTACTACGACTATACCTAATATATTCTCGCGGGACACGGGATAACCAAATGGCAAAAATTTTGAGTACTGGAGTTTACACAGAGAGAGAGTTTTCTGGAGTTACTACAGTTTGGAACACAAAAAGATTTTTTATCTAAGCGAAACTCACGCAGGCGAAGCCGCGGGCAACAGCTAGTGGAAATATATTACTACTGGTAGTAGCATTGATAGCTAGTGGAAATATATTAATACTAGTATTAACAGGGGCAATAAAGGCAAACTATTGGGTTAGTATCAGCAGGTCATAATATCAGAATGGTATTTATAATATATTGTATAGTACTTATTTTTACACTTTTTACTCTACTATATATTATACAAATCATTCATATCCCCTATCCACGATCCTCATGTGGAACAGAATACTGTCTGACTATTCCACTAGTCCCATTGAGTATGCTGTAGCGATTAGCGTCAAATTATTCCAAGTCTGTATCCAAACATTTTTATTTTGATCAAACTATTAGTGGAATACCAAAATGTTCATGTTCATCGGCGTGTATTTTTCTGTTTCGATGAACAATGAATGAACATAATAATACAAAATCCCATTTACAAAATAACCTGTAAGCATTCGGAAAAATGTGAAATGTGTTATTGCTCGTCTTATAACCCTAAAATGCAAATCAAATCTATTTTCGCAGCATGGGGAAATATTTGCGTGCGGGAAGTCTGAAATAAGCTTAGCGGAAAGTACGGAATTGGCTTGGATATGTCGATATTATTTAATGTAGCGTACCCTCTGGCTTGTTTGTCGACTGGAAAATATTTATTACAGTTTACCTCTACTCAAGATATTTACCAGATTACGTTGTTATGGTAATAAAAACCTATGCATAGTTATATAAAAAAAAACTACGTTTTTATATACTTGAGCCTATTACATCGTTACAAGAATAGATAGTACTTAGTAATATTAAAAAATAAAAACAAAAACTCCCTTGATAACGACCACGTTATTTGTTTAATGATGACTTGTCGTGCTCCAGATAATTTACATAAAGGCAGCAACGAATAATATCGCTGATATTGGAAAACTTGGGGAAATGTTTAAAGCTACGTTATACCGTAGTAGATAGAGCTAATAACTTTGCCAAGACGTTGATATTTGCTTATACAGTATAGGGCTGTCTTCGTCATAATTGTTAATTTTATATTAAGCTTAGATTAGCAACTTATTAATGTTTTATACATTAATTATATTTAGCAAAAACTAGACTAGCACTTAAATTATTTATTTAAATATTTATATTTAAATAATATATTTAATATTTTATATTATATTAATATTTCTATATTTTGGGAATATTCCTATATATATATATCTAAGTTTACCAAAGTACGTACTTCAAGAATGAATAGAATATGATGATATCTATTTTAGCGTAACCTATAATTATGTAGATAAAATAGCGGTCTATTGTGGCGCAAAGTTGGCACATTATAAATTGCCCTTACATAATGTTTTTGGGCAAAAAGTCCATTTCTCAAATTTGTCAAGCGTCATAAGTGCAGTCATACCTAGAAGACCTTATTGCCTAGCCTTAATGATCATAATACCTTGTAGATTTTGACTGCACTTTTGACTCTTGACTGTACCTAGAAACGATAAATCCAACATCCAAGCTTACTACATTTTAAGATGCCCTTCACAGGCAGCCCTACAGGACATGCATTGACTTCACGTATTTACTAGACGCTACTGCCACCCGTAATCGCTAAACACAAATATTTTGCATCGGATACGATTCCAGTAGATCTCCAGATCAACAGATATAATATTTATGTCACTGCTGCAACTGTACTCGATAAGAGGTTTATAGAAATGGATAGTTCCTAAAGACAACCCATCAAAGTGAAATAGTACCTTCGTAGTTTAAAAAATATGCTTTAATGGTATTCTTCCAAATTGATTCGAATTATTTCTCTATTACAGTTCCGAATTATTTATCTATTAAAGTATCTGAGGATCTAAAAACATATACTTAAGTCAAATAATTACCATGTAATTTTCTCGTATACGTTTAACCGAGCAGACCGAGCTGTCTAATAAAAAATGCATTACAAATTTACAACCTTTCGTAAACACGCTACACGCTGGATTGGTCCGATTGGCAAGAAAAGTCATGCATATAGTAGTAGTAAACAACTCAACGTAAGCTTAGCTTTCCCTGGGGAAATAATGAAACAATAATATGAAGCAATTTCTCAGAAATGTAGCGTTAAATAAAATATCTTATATGATATAATAAATTTAATAGACGCAACAAATAGATACAGAGATTTTCTTTAGCGAGTTGAAGAAGTTGTAGAGTAAGATATAGAGTAGTTTATAAATCGGCAATATCTATGGTTCTTTCGTGAAAATTAAAAAAACCCAAAACCAAGTCACATGGGAGAAGTTGCGGGCAAAAGCTAGTTAGTTAGTAATCTGTTTTTACCATTAATTATTGTAATTTATGACTGTTACAACATACATTATAAATATAATTTAGATAATGCTTACGCATCGAAATACAACTACTACGTAAGTACATAATATCTCGATGTGCTTACGGTATTATTTCCCTCGAATTGCTGCGTTAAATTATGTAAAATAAATTCCATAAGTTCTATCTCTGTATTGCTGTTTATGTCCAGAACATATATCGATTTCAACATATCTAGGATTAGTATCCATATCACGTAACTTGTACCCTTTTTCCAATAAAGCTTTTGAGTCTGCAGTGTTACATAGCTTCACCGCGCTGAATTCTGAGTGCAGACAATCTTTGTGTAGCAGCATGAAGGAGGTGAGAGCGTTTCTCCATTGTACCACAAATAAAAGTGGACAACAGATACTTCATGCAATCCTTACGCACAATTTTTCATCCGAAATATTCAACATGCAATAGCAAATATGTAGAAGCTGAAATATCCACGGGTGATAATCGCATGATAACATCTTCTGAAGTTAACCAGAACGAATGAGTAGCCCATTTGGTCTCAAAATATCGTCAGTATTTTATAGAAAAGGGTGAATTCGTTATTCATTTCATGTAAGTAGATATATCGCATGTATATATACGTGTGCGTACATCCAGGCTACATTATTTGAAATCCGTAACCTTGTCTAATTTCGTTCTGCCTCACTTCGTTTTGCGTAATACTCCCGAGTAATTCTGCTGAATATAAATGAAGTTTCCCTTATTCTATGAATAACATTTGCTAAGAGCACAATTTGCATTTGTTTAACGTTATTTGCCTTGTATTGCAATATCAGCGTTTTTAGATCCGAAGAATAAACATTACCACATTAGCTAACGTCCATCCTACTCTCACATCTTCGCATTGTCTTTGCGGCAATTTCGGTAGAGCAAAAATTACATGTTTGTTTGAGTGATGCTCTCTCTTTATTAACTGCTGAAATATGAGCGAATCCTGAAGAGCCTGAAGGGGGCACATCTGTAATGAGACCGAGATTACCTGTGACATTTGCAGACAGAAACGAATACATTTATCTTCGTGACACTCATATAAAAGCTTTACAAGATTGCCTCTTCATTAGCAAACTGTAAATGAAATTGGATATTAAGTACTTCCAAATTAAATAGGTACCTACCTATTAAGTTTATTGACTCATTACTTATGACCCTAATAGTTCTTTTTAATCAGATAAATACCTTTGTGCGACTACAACATCTAGGCTAAAAAAAACAGAAATTATTTTATAGTCTTCTATTTTCTTCACACTTAGGTACTTAACAATTCAAATAGGTAAAAATAAATTATCAAGCAGATTTCCGTGATAAGTTTTAATGACGTCACAACTTCTTCGCCGGATCATCCCTTGCATGCAAATAACAAGTCTGAAAGTTACTTAAAATTTCACATTAAAGCATTTTTAACAAATTCTTTCACGGAAAGCACTCAAATTTCTTAAGGAAAGTGGAAGTTAAAATGTTTTTTGGGCTAAGGATAAATTAATTTTGTGTGTTTTAATGCTGCCTTCTCGGACTTTTACTTAAATTATTATTTTTATAAATATAAAATACTGAATTAACTTACAAAAGAATATGCGAAGTTTTGTTGCGGTTGTTCATTATTTTTATGTCTTCTTAGAATTATTCCAATAATTAAAATTAGGCGATGGTGGACATTGTGGGTGTTTACTAGCAAGTAGTAATAAGTAGAGCTTACTAGAGAATTTTGAGGCATGTTTTCAATCCATACTAATATTATAAATGTAAAAGTTTGGATGTGAGTTTGTGAGTTTGTGAATTTGTGAGTTTGTGAGGATGTTTGTTACTCAATCACGCAAAATCTACTGGACGGATTTCGATGAAATTTGGTACAAAGGTAGATAATGACCTGGAATAGCACATAGGCTACTTTTTATCCCGGGAAAAAGCACTGTTCCTGTGGGAAATTCACGCGGGCGAAGCCGCGGGCAAAAGCTAGTAATTTATATAATTGAGAAGCGGTATTTGAAAACACAATTTCATGAACTATCTGGTGATTTTTCTCTAAACCATATCTTATGAAAAGTAAATCCCAAAGTTTCGAACTAAAATTCTAAGGTATGGGATCGGAAATATGTAGGACTCTGGATTTAACGATAGACAATGAGGCGCCGACGACGACGCGACGTCTGATTAGATACAGCAAGTATATTAGTTCTATTCTGTGGTTCTTTATGTTTGAGAATATGTTTTTCATCAATGAGGTATGTATCTAAATATAAACTTTTTACTACCAAATTTAATTATGTATAAGAAAAAAGAAAGAACTGTCAAGGTGTCAAGTCATAAATTCTCACAAGAATAGAAATATTATAAAATAAAATATTTATTGCACCACGTACACAGAGAAATTAATACAATTTAGTGCATCCGCCCGCTACACCATGGAAAATTAAAACAAGATCAAGAAAATATCTATAATTTCATATCTTTTTCTTCCATGCTGCTGACAACCTGACGTCTATGATCAAAATTATTTATTTATTTTATTTTATTTGAAAAGTCAAGACCGAAAAAGAACACAAAAAGACTCCCTTTTTTTTGCATAATTAATGAAAAAACAAGACGAAACACAGAATCTTCAGAATACCCGATGAGGGTGAGGAAGTCATTGGGGTAAGTACAAAGTACTTCCAGACCAGGGACCCCAGATAAGACGAAACACGTAAATTCAAGAGCGTGTAGCGACACATATGTATTTCTTATATTATTCTTTTACATATTCGAAATGAAAAGAAAGTGAAGTTCTATGTAGAAAAATACATTTGTGTGAAGTGATTCCTTTTTTTTACGTACCTATTAATATACTTATGTAAATATATTTTTAAGTAATTTTAAGTTTTTACTAGATTATTTTATTTTTTTCATGTCGCTTCGCGAGAGAGTTTCACCTGGAAATAATAAGTCCAACCAAACTGTATCGTCCGATGACAGAGTCTGGTGTACTCAATGCTCCCAGCCTAGATCTTTTAAAGGTTTAAAAGGATTAAACATACACATAGGAAAAATTCATAACACACGTGACCCTTTACTGCATTCCCAACCAGTCTCTTCAAGTGCATCTCATCCTTTAACTTCATCTCATCCTGATTCTTCAAGTGCATCCCATCCCAGTAATCCTAACATCCATCCATTACATCAGCATCTTTCACAATTAAAAAGAACCTTACCAATAGTCAAGAGAATACCTAAAGGTGCTCGCTTATCAGTTTCCCAAGCTTTATCATCAGCCATAAAAAAAACAGTCAGTGAAAATTCAATTCTGGCTTGGGAGCACCTACTCACTTTCGCTTTTAGAACTCTACATGTATCACCTTCAGGTAATCAAAATTTAACAACCAAAATTAAGTTTAATTGCAATAATTTTAATAGTTCCAAATTACTCGACCATCATTCAATTTCGGCACAAAAAAATATCAATTACAATAAAACAACAAAATACGTAGAGTCTAAAATTTGTGAAGGTGACATTAAAGGTGCAGCTAGATTACTGTTTTCGGATGATGCAGTTGCACCTAATTCACCGGAGACCCTTTCAGCCCTTCGTGAGAAGCATCCACCTTCAGCCGCAGATCTAGCCCTTCCGGACCCACCCGATAGCATGGTTGGGGCTCTTCAGGCCACTGAGGAAGAAGTACACAGAGCCGTGATGTCTTTCAGAAGTGGTTCTGCCGGCGGCCTTGATGGTTTGACGCCTCAGCATTTAAAAGATTTATTATGTGGTAACAGCGGTCAAGCCGGGGAGTCGCTTTTGAGGGATCTCACGGCCCTGGTTAACCTGTTGCTGTCGGGTAGGGTAAACCAGGAGATAACTCCTGTAATTTACGGGGCTAATCTGTGCGCCCTCAAAAAGAAGGACGGCGGCATAAGACCCATTGCTGTAGGCATGACCATCCGCCGCCTAACAGCCAAAATCTGTTGCAGGGCTGTAGCAGCCGCCCTTGAGGATTACTTCCAACCCATTCAATTAGGATTTGGTTCCAAGGGTGGTTGTGAAGCCGCCGTCCATTCTTTGCGAACTCACCTTTCTACTCAGAAAGGTGAAGTTTTGTTGAAGGTGGACATTAAAAATGCTTTCAATTCGGTTGACAGAGGAGCTATGCTGACACAAGTTAAAGAGAAAATTCCTTTTATTTATAATTTTATATGGCAATGCTATAGTCAAAATTCCAAATTGGTTTATCAAGATCATACTCTTTCTTCGGAGGTAGGGTGTCAGCAGGGCGATCCTTTAGGTCCGGTTCTTTTCAGTCTTGCTATCCACCCAATCATTGAAAAATTAAATTCAAAATTTAATGTTTGGTACCTTGATGATGGGTCACTCGGAGGCGACGCATCCCTAGTTTTAGTAGATTTAGAAAGTATTATAAAGGAGTTTCAAACGATCGGTTTAAATTTGAATTTTTCCAAATGCGAGTTATATATTGACGAGCATATGCCCTTTTTGGATAAAGTGAAATTTTTATCAAAGTTTAATAATTTGGCACCTAATATTAAAATTGTTGACAAATCTTCACTACGCCTCCTTGGGTCTCCAATTTTCGATGAGTCTTTTCCTAATTTCGTTGATGAGAAAATTCAAAAATTTATTTTTGCCTCTGGCCGTCTTAATGACTTACACACTCATTTTGCTTATATTATAATTAAAAATTGCCTTTTCGTTCCTAATTTTACCTATAACCTTCGTTGTAGCTTCTTATGGAAATACCCGGATCTCCTTTCAAAATTAGACAATATTGTCAAAGACACAATCACTTCGGTTTTTAATATTGATTTCAATCAGGAACTTATTTGGGAACAAGCCTCCTTGCCTATCAGACTAGGAGGACTCGGAATTCGAAAAATTTCTAGCATTGCTCTACCTGCCTATTTGTCCTCCGTCCATAGTGTATATAATCTTATGATAAAAATTTTAAAAATATCGAGTCCCGTTATCCCACACTTGGCGGAGGCAAAGTCCGCATGGTTAGACATATGCCAAAATTCCAAATTACCAGATAATCCTGCTTCCCAGAGACAATGGGACGAGCCGCTTTGCAGAGTTGTACAGAGTAACTTGCTTCAATCTTCTGCCAGCAACTCTGTAAATCGTGCTCGCCTCCTTGCTTCGGCTGAATGGGAGTCTGGTTTATGGCTACGTGCTCTGCCTTCCTTTAGTTTAGGCACATTTCTAGATGATAACTCTTTTCGTGCGGTGACATGTCTCCGTTTAGGAGCTAAGACAAATGCCCCGCATCATTGCCTTTGCGGTGACTCCGTCGATCAGTTTGGGCACCACGGGCTTTCCTGTTCCAGAAGTGCCGGCCGCATAGCACGTCATGCCAGCCTTAATAATATACTGCACCGTGCTCTTGTCACTATTCAGATGCCAGCGGTGTTGGAACCAAACGGACTGGCTCGGGATGATGGCAAGAGACCGGATGGTATGACCCTTGTGCCCTGGAGACTGGGGAGACCCTTGGTGTGGGACGCTACATGTGTCGACACCTTGGCATCTTCCCACCTCCACGGCACCAGTGTCAAGGCTGGGGCGGCGGCGGCTGCGGCCGAGTCGCTCAAACGGCGCAAATATGCATGCCTAGGTGAGGCATACATATTTGAGCCTTTTGGTGTGGAAACATTAGGCCCGTGGGGTCCCTCTGCTCATAAACTTTTTAGTTTTTTGAGCAAAAAGCTGATCGAGGTGTCGTGTGACCAGAGGGCTGGTGAGTTCTTTTCTCAACGAATAAGCATTGCCATCCAGCGTGGCAATGCTGCCAGCCTCCTGGGCACGCTTCCGCGGGGCAATGATCTGCGGGATATTTTCTACCTATAGTTGTAATTTATTAGGATTTTTTTTTTTATTATTAAGTTTTAGTTTCTTTTTAAGTTATATATTAGTATTTAGTGTTAAATGTATATATATTTTTTAGTTAAGTTTTAGTTTATTTTTCAGTTAGTTTTAGTTTATATTTTAGTTTTTAGCATATTTACTTGTTTAAGGATTATTGTAAATTGTATTTAATTATGTATTACTTTGAAATTAAGTAGATTTATTATTGTTTCTAAAATGAAAGAATTCACCTAAAATAGCATTTTTATAACGAACAGATGAGTCAACTAAAAAAACGAAATTCCAAAAACGTAACTTTAGACAAATAAGTAGGTTCTAAAAGATTTGTTAAACTCAAAGATGAGTGAAACATTTACAAAGTTGTTTACGTTTTTTGCCAAATTTGAGTTTTATAATAGAAAGCAAAATCACGACTCGCAAACAAATGTTGTGAAACTGTAAGCTATGAATTATTCACGTGGGAAAGGTTGGCAGCAAGACCAACTGGAACAACCAACATTTCCTAACAAAAACTTTGCAGTTTTATGTTTCAAATGCTCCCAATCAACCGCAGAGGAAATTAAACTGTTGAATTATTAACCGACCCCAAGAAATAATATTCTCTTTACTGCTTCCAATACTGAACCAGATTTATGTCTTCATAGTTTCACGACTGGTCGTAACAAGTTCGTATTGTATCACTACACACTATTGTTCGTGCTTCAAAACCAGATGCACTTTTGTTTTAGTGAAGGCACTTTTGTATTAGAAAATTATCAATAAATATTTGTCTACGTTTAAGGTAAGTAAATAGCATCTCAAAATATAAAATATAATCTTACTCTAACTTAAATTAAGTTAGAGTAAGATTAAATTTTATATTCTTGGATTTCGCATATTGAAAAGATAAGTCATTTACAACATTTAATACGAATTAATTCTTGGCGGTTAGTTTGAGGAGGTTTTGCCACTTGAGAGTCACCGTGAACAAATATCTAATATTATAAATGCAAAAGTGAGTTTGTTTGTTTGTTGGTTTATTTGTTTGTTACCTCTTCACGCTTTATCTTCTGAACCAATCTTCCTGAAATTTTGCATACACATAGCTGGAAGTACGGAGAAGGACATAGGGCCATACATAGGCATATACCTTTCATCCCGGGAAAAAACACTGTTTCCGTGGGAAATTCACGCGGGTGAAGCCGCGGCCGAAAGCTAGTTAAACATACATGAATTTATTATTCAATTAAGTCACAATAAAAGTTATTTACATTAACTTTAACCCTTGGACTATTTATCACGGGCCGTTACAAAAGTTTAGAGGAAAGAGTTTCGGAGTGGACCCCCGTGTCCTGAAGATTGATGGCTTCTCTTAGCCAATTTGATGTTGTTCACGGGGCCATTCTGTAAGGACCAGCACCCATTCTTTGTTTTCATTAACAATGGTGAGTTTACCCGGAGTGGTCTTTTTAGAAATTCTTGTTTTATTCTAGATTCTATGTGAGTATTTTACCTATAAAACCATCGGAAGAAATTCTCTAAATCACAGTAAAACCGCAACGAAATCATAACGTAGTTTAAAAGATCTAGGTACTAAGAATATACGGACGCGGTAAGAGAATTCATTTTATTCTAAGTATTGACTGGTTTCGGTGTTGATATAAACAAGCATTGCTCAGAAAAAATGTGTTCGTGCCATATGTGGGAAGAGGCCCCGAGAGTCTTGCAAACCATTATTCAAAATCTTGTCCATCTTACCTCTTCCTTGCATGTATATATTGGAATTAGCTTGTTTTGTCAAAGAAAATATTGATTTGTTTAAAAAGGTATCACAATGCAGAAGTAGAAGAGACCCAAATATAATTACAAGTTTTGAAAATCCAAAATTAGCTTTTTATCGCAATCAGTGTAGCTACATGTGTGTAAAAATCTATAATGCTATACCAAAGGTCATAAAATTATTACCAACCATTCAATTTAAAAGAAAATTAACTGGAAAAAAACTTCTACTCTGTATCTGAATTATTTGCAAAATGTTGGCATTTTAATTAGAATACTAAATCTTGACATGTAAATATTATTACATTAGATAATTATTATATAAAAATTGTATGCTAATTATAGTTGAATAGGTATAAGAACACTCTATCTGTAACAGCTTTTGTAACCCTATTTATTGCAAATAAATGATTTGATTGATTGATTATTCTTCCACGTGGTTTGTGGATAGTTCTACTTCTAGGTAAAGTGCTATTCCAAGTGAATCTGACTAAGTACATTAACAGAAACTTTTGTTCCAGATGTGTAATACGTATTCAAGAAGTTATAAACGTTTTGATCTTTTCCACAAAAAGTACTTATCAGATTTCAATGACTCGTTTTGATTTGTCACGTTATTTTTATATACAACTAGCTTTTGCCCGCGGCTTCACCCGAGTGAATTTCCTACGGGAACAGTGCTTCTTCCTGGGATGAAAGGTACTCTGTCCTTCTTAGTACTTCTACCTATGTCTATGCGAAATTTCAGCAAGATTGGTTCAGTAGATAAAGCGTGAAGAGGTAACAAATAAAAAAACACACAAACAAATAAACAACTCACTTTCGCATTTATAATATTAGTTGGGATTAGGATTCTAAAATTCAGTTTTCATAAATAACGATTGAAAACTGAAAATATTTTCAGATTTGCCATAAGATTTCGCTTTCATCGAATTCAAAGTTCATGCTTCATTTCTACTACGTCATAAATAAAATAAATATCGCAGAAGTGTTGAACGTTGGTTGAACGTCTAGTCCCTATATCTATCAACTGCGATGTTCCGTTTCATAGATATTTACCGCCAATATGAATAATTCAAACGGGACGTGTGGTGAGAAAGTCTCAAAAGGAAGATGAGCTTCGAGCTTCTATAGAGTTTAAAATTGACAATTTAAAAACTAGTTACCTACTATTGTCGAATATAAGTTTGCTTTTGTATTATTATATTTATAATGAAGATAAGCCTATTCATCAACGCAAATAGGTAATCAACAAAACTTTTTCACGATATCGAAGCAGTAGTACTTTAAATGCAGTGGAAGCGATCTTGATATCTAATAAAACAAACAAATTTCTCAAACCTAGGCACTAATAGCGGTATAAAAGATAGAGCACAGGAAAATCTTTACACAATTTCAGTGAGTTGCATATAAAAATAGCTTTACAGTTTTAGGGACATCGGATTGTAACAGACTTAACTTTCATTGGTACAAAACTTAAAAATTTGTTAGGTAGTTACTTACCAAAATAGCACATAGAAATTTATTGTAAAATACTGGGTGAGACTAGGAAAATCTCACAGTTAAATTGGCTCTATCACGGCGCATCACGTCACCCCGCCATCTCATCACATGCATAATAGCATTTTCCGCAAAAATCTTTCATATATTTTATCAGATGTTTTATAGCAGGTATGATTTACAAAAAAAACACGTATAAAATTAATGCGTTATTTTAATACATGCCAAAAAGAAGAACATTCTACTTCTCTTTTCATATGTTTATTTAGGCATTGTTAGGGTTCCGTACCTCAAAAGGCAAAAACGGAACCCTTATAAGATCACTTGGTTGTCTGTCTGTATGTTAACCTTTTTTTTCTCAGGAACGCTTAAAGGTATCAAGTTGAAATTAATATCGAATACTCGGATCCACGGTCTCTATCTGCAAAAAACTGTGTGACTGAATTGAAATTAGTTCGCTTCATTGATTGAATCAAAAAGCTCATCGAAGGATCCTAGAAGGAAGTATATCTAATTTCAAGAAAAATACATTTATCATGTAGGTGGCGGCATAAGCACCCACATCAGGGAATGCTCTCTAACAAACTGTCGTCGTTTCAGTTTAAATCGGCACATCCGAGTGTGTATTGTGTATCGATGATACCGATTCGATGTCGATACCGATTCGCGTTGTCAAACGACTCGCTTCACCGCCCCGTGGTAATCCAATATACCTACTTGTCGGTTTTTCCTTTGCTCCACATTGAGTAGGTATCCAAATCAGGCGAGAGTAAGTACCTGGTAGGTGTTTGCATCATCGGAAAAAAGTGTCGCGTCTTCTGATGAACTGATGAGTTCACGGGGAGCCCCCTGCGATGCTGGATTGGGCTGGGGGATCTTGGTGGACCACGTGAATAAATCAGTGTTGACTCAAAAGTAGTTGTATTAAAACGAACCTTTGTCTTCAGGTTATCGTTGAATAAACACGCATTCTAACATAGGTATATCACAAAATTTATTTCAATAATATTAAAAGCACAAGATATTAATTTATTTTTAAATCTATGAAAATATATTATTATGTAGAAGGGTTAGATTGGTATGCAAACTCATATGGCATGAGTAGGATTCGTACCTGGGATCTTTCAACCTTTAGCAGTTATCTCAACTACAAATTCATCCTTCGCATTGATTAAAAAAAACGATATTTTTAGATCCAGTTTCTGTACACATCATTGACAGCTACAAAATATCGGATTATTTTTCAACACACGTGCCAATGTATTGTTAGAAATGGCCCAGTTTCCAAACTCTTGCGGGCCATGGCGGAATGCTTTCCATAACTTACTGAAAGCTTTTCACAGGAAACCCCTGAAACTTACAACTATGATTATATCAAGCGGCGAAAAAATAAATGTGCCCGTCTTTACCAATTCCACAATTTATTAGAATATAGAATTTTGTCTTCACACTTGAGCAGAGCAAGACTTGGGTATTTACGACCAAGTCGTTAGTTAATAAACTAAGAAATATGTGTATCCATTGAATAGCCTTTATTTAATAGTCTTGATATAATTTCGCGAAAATCAAAATATCAAATTATAGAAATACTACCTTCATACATATAGGTACGCTATAAAACATTCATTAAATTGCGTATTCTATTGTATTTCACTAAATGTAACACACAACCAGACGCACTGCGGGCTATCATCCCTTCTTAGTTAATATTCCCCCCGCACGCACCAAGCGCTTTTCGTCATCATTCTTGATGCGCACAGCAAAGCACTGGAACTCCCTACCTGCGTCTGTGTTTCCGAGCACATACAACCTGACTCTCTTCAAAACCAGAGTGAATAGGCTGCTTCTGGGTAAGCTCGCTTCATCGTAGACCTCATCTCTGTCCTCGGGCAAGATTGTGGTCAAGAGCAAACCCATATTTAATAAAAAAAAAAAAAAAAAAAACACAATTTACAAACGTAATTTAATTTGGAATAGTGCCTAAACAATCTGCGTCACAGCGAACCTGACGCCTTGATTAATTTAATTGCCACCATTTTCCACGCACGCGTATTCTACAATTTAATTCAGAATACCCACTTCAATACACACCACATTCCCACGAGACAACTGTATTAATTAAGGCACTTCGCACACGTAGCCGTTGAGTTGGCGTTGAGTTGGCGTCGAGTTGCACGCGCGTCGAACGACAGCTCAACGGCCACGTACATCTTCAAACAAGACCGCACACGACGAGTTGAGGCGGCGTTGCGTATGAGGATTTTAATAACGGCAGCCGTCATAACGGCAGGCGTTGCGACCTGGCGTGAGAATCCTCGCGTGAAAAATATTTTGATTATTTATTTTTTTAATACTAGCTAGTGTCCGTGGCTTTGCCCGCGTAAATTATACACCAAAACCTTTCTCATGACCTACCTAGTCCATTGGTAAAAATCGCACGAAAATTCGTTCACTAGTTTTTTGAATTTATTGGAAACGGACAGACAGACAGACGAGGCGGGAGACTTTATTTCATAATAAGTAACATGACACAAAAAATTCGTACCCTTTTTATAAAATCACAAAATCATATAGTATTTAAAAAAATATTTCAAAAAGCTAGGTCAGACAAAAATAGACTGGCTGGACTGGTAGGTATATTTAATTTTTACTAACTTTTGCCCGCGGCTTCGCCCGCATAATGTAAATACCAAATCTTCCTCATGACCTACCCAGTGTATTGGCGATAACCGCATGAAAATTCGTTCAGTAGTTTCTGAGTATTGCATACAGACAGACAAACGAAGAGAGGGACTTGATTTTATAATCCATACTAATATTATAAATGCGAAAGTTTGGATGTGAGTTTGTGAGTTTGTGAATTTGTGAGTTTGTGAGTTTGTGAGTTTGTGAGGATGTTTGTTACTCAATCACGCAAAATCTACTGGACGGATTTCGATGAAGTTTGGTACAGAGGTAAATAATGACCTGGAATAGCACATAGGCTACCTTTATCCCGGGAAAAAGCACTGTTCCCGTGGGAAATTCACGCGGGCGAAGCCGCGGGCAAAAGCTAGTATACATATAAGAATTGAAACGAAGTTATATAAAATCCTCTTCATCTGAAGAAAACGTAAAAACGTCTAGCACCATTGAAACCTTGTGAGATCGACGGCTACGCGACGGCTCGTGTGCAGAACACCACAAGTTTAACGGCACGCCAACGCCTAGCGTTAAAACGCGACGCTGACGCAACGCCAACTCCTACTGCTCGTGTGCGAACGGGGTAACTCTTTATATTACTTTAATATTCACCTCACATGAAGCCAATTTCGTGGAAATTTTCAATTTCTTTGTTTGTTTGTAAAACATATTAACATTTATCATACCATGCCAACCGGTATTATCTACATTCAAGCTTCAGCCGTATCATGTAAAATGAAAATTTTGTTTGGTTAGGACACTTATCTAAATGACACTTGTTTAAAAAATCTCGTAACAAAAATTTGTTAAAAGGTTCTGTCGGTTTGTTCTGTAGGTTTTGTTAAAATGCAATCAGTTTAAAAATGCATTTCAAATATATTTTTAAAGAAACACTTATGTAATTTACATTTTATATAGGAATGCAACAATTCTAATCTATACATATAATATTAGAGTAGAGTTTTTTTTTCATTTTTTGTCTGTCTGTATGTATGATCACGCTATTCTCCGAAAGTACTGAACCGATTTGTATGAAACTTTTTTTGTTATATAGCTATTAAGCCTGGGCAACATTTAGGCTATAATTGATTTTGAAAACTGGAACACCTGATGAACCGAAACAGAACAGTTAAACTAAGAAATATGGACATGGTGCCTTAACAAAAGTCGTTCAATCTGACAAGCATTTTCTGTTGACGTATAAAAATCGATGATTAGGATCATCTGATGAAGAATTCCATGAGACCAGCTACACTATTACAAATATGGAAATGGCGCCTTAGTAAAAGTCGATCAACCTGATGAGCATTTTCTGCTGACGTATAAAAATTGAAGATTATGGAACATCTGTTGAAGAACTCCAAGAGACCAGCTACTCTATAAAATAAATAGAAATAGGGCCTTAGCAAAAGTCGTTCAACCTGATGAGCATTTTCTACTGACGTATCAGTGTCCTGACAGGACACGGGATAGGACAAAGAGGGACTAGGGGTGGGAGTGGTAGTACACGGGAAATTGTAGATAACGAGCAGACAAAGATCGTTTATTGAATGAAATATCATTTTTGATTCATTTTAACACCGCGACTGTACTACGACTATACCTAATATATTCTCGCGGGACACGGGATAACCAAATGGCAAAAATTTTGAGTACTGGAGTTTACACAGAGAGAGAGTTTTCTGGAGTTACTACAGTTTGGAACACAAAAAGATTTTTTATCTAAGCGAAACTCACGCAGGCGAAGCCGCGGGCAACAGCTAGTGGAAATATATTACTACTGGTAGTAGCATTGATAGCTAGTGGAAATATATTAATACTAGTATTAACAGGGGCAATAAAGGCAAACTATTGGGTTAGTATCAGCAGGTCATAATATCAGAATGGTATTTATAATATATTGTATAGTACTTATTTTTACACTTTTTACTCTACTATATATTATACAAATCATTCATATCCCCTATCCACGATCCTCATGTGGAACAGAATACTGTCTGACTATTCCACTAGTCCCATTGAGTATGCTGTAGCGATTAGCGTCAAATTATTCCAAGTCTGTATCCAAACATTTTTATTTTGATCAAACTATTAGTGGAATACCAAAATGTTCATGTTCATCGGCGTGTATTTTTCTGTTTCGATGAACAATGAATGAACATAATAATACAAAATCCCATTTACAAAATAACCTGTAAGCATTCGGAAAAATGTGAAATGTGTTATTGCTCGTCTTATAACCCTAAAATGCAAATCAAATCTATTTTCGCAGCATGGGGAAATATTTGCGTGCGGGAAGTCTGAAATAAGCTTAGCGGAAAGTACGGAATTGGCTTGGATATGTCGATATTATTTAATGTAGCGTACCCTCTGGCTTGTTTGTCGACTGGAAAATATTTATTACAGTTTACCTCTACTCAAGATATTTACCAGATTACGTTGTTATGGTAATAAAAACCTATGCATAGTTATATAAAAAAAAACTACGTTTTTATATACTTGAGCCTATTACATCGTTACAAGAATAGATAGTACTTAGTAATATTAAAAAATAAAAACAAAAACTCCCTTGATAACGACCACGTTATTTGTTTAATGATGACTTGTCGTGCTCCAGATAATTTACATAAAGGCAGCAACGAATAATATCGCTGATATTGGAAAACTTGGGGAAATGTTTAAAGCTACGTTATACCGTAGTAGATAGAGCTAATAACTTTGCCAAGACGTTGATATTTGCTTATACAGTATAGGGCTGTCTTCGTCATAATTGTTAATTTTATATTAAGCTTAGATTAGCAACTTATTAATGTTTTATACATTAATTATATTTAGCAAAAACTAGACTAGCACTTAAATTATTTATTTAAATATTTATATTTAAATAATATATTTAATATTTTATATTATATTAATATTTCTATATTTTGGGAATATTCCTATATATATATCTAAGTTTACCAAAGTACGTACTTCAAGAATGAATAGAATATGATGATATCTATTTTAGCGTAACCTATAATTATGTAGATAAAATAGCGGTCTATTGTGGCGCAAAGTTGGCACATTATAAATTGCCCTTACATAATGTTTTTGGGCAAAAAGTCCATTTCTCAAATTTGTCAAGCGTCATAAGTGCAGTCATACCTAGAAGACCTTATTGCCTAGCCTTAATGATCATAATACCTTGTAGATTTTGACTGCACTTTTGACTCTTGACTGTACCTAGAAACGATAAATCCAACATCCAAGCTTACTACATTTTAAGATGCCCTTCACAGGCAGCCCTACAGGACATGCATTGACTTCACGTATTTACTAGACGCTACTGCCACCCGTAATCGCTAAACACAAATATTTTGCATCGGATACGATTCCAGTAGATCTCCAGATCAACAGATATAATATTTATGTCACTGCTGCAACTGTACTCGATAAGAGGTTTATAGAAATGGATAGTTCCTAAAGACAACCCATCAAAGTGAAATAGTACCTTCGTAGTTTAAAAAATATGCTTTAATGGTATTCTTCCAAATTGATTCGAATTATTTCTCTATTACAGTTCCGAATTATTTATCTATTAAAGTATCTGAGGATCTAAAAACATATACTTAAGTCAAATAATTACCATGTAATTTTCTCGTATACGTTTAACCGAGCAGACCGAGCTGTCTAATAAAAAATGCATTACAAATTTACAACCTTTCGTAAACACGCTACACGCTGGATTGGTCCGATTGGCAAGAAAAGTCATGCATATAGTAGTAGTAAACAACTCAACGTAAGCTTAGCTTTCCCTGGGGAAATAATGAAACAATAATATGAAGCAATTTCTCAGAAATGTAGCGTTAAATAAAATATCTTATATGATATAATAAATTTAATAGACGCAACAAATAGATACAGAGATTTTCTTTAGCGAGTTGAAGAAGTTGTAGAGTAAGATATAGAGTAGTTTATAAATCGGCAATATCTATGGTTCTTTCGTGAAAATTAAAAAAACCCAAAACCAAGTCACATGGGAGAAGTTGCGGGCAAAAGCTAGTTAGTTAGTAATCTGTTTTTACCATTAATTATTGTAATTTATGACTGTTACAACATACATTATAAATATAATTTAGATAATGCTTACGCATCGAAATACAACTACTACGTAAGTACATAATATCTCGATGTGCTTACGGTATTATTTCCCTCGAATTGCTGCGTTAAATTATGTAAAATAAATTCCATAAGTTCTATCTCTGTATTGCTGTTTATGTCCAGAACATATATCGATTTCAACATATCTAGGATTAGTATCCATATCACGTAACTTGTACCCTTTTTCCAATAAAGCTTTTGAGTCTGCAGTGTTACATAGCTTCACCGCGCTGAATTCTGAGTGCAGACAATCTTTGTGTAGCAGCATGAAGGAGGTGAGAGCGTTTCTCCATTGTACCACAAATAAAAGTGGACAACAGATACTTCATGCAATCCTTACGCACAATTTTTCATCCGAAATATTCAACATGCAATAGCAAATATGTAGAAGCTGAAATATCCACGGGTGATAATCGCATGATAACATCTTCTGAAGTTAACCAGAACGAATGAGTAGCCCATTTGGTCTCAAAATATCGTCAGTATTTTATAGAAAAGGGTGAATTCGTTATTCATTTCATGTAAGTAGATATATCGCATGTATATATACGTGTGCGTACATCCAGGCTACATTATTTGAAATCCGTAACCTTGTCTAATTTCGTTCTGCCTCACTTCGTTTTGCGTAATACTCCCGAGTAATTCTGCTGAATATAAATGAAGTTTCCCTTATTCTATGAATAACATTTGCTAAGAGCACAATTTGCATTTGTTTAACGTTATTTGCCTTGTATTGCAATATCAGCGTTTTTAGATCCGAAGAATAAACATTACCACATTAGCTAACGTCCATCCTACTCTCACATCTTCGCATTGTCTTTGCGGCAATTTCGGTAGAGCAAAAATTACATGTTTGTTTGAGTGATGCTCTCTCTTTATTAACTGCTGAAATATGAGCGAATCCTGAAGAGCCTGAAGGGGGCACATCTGTAATGAGACCGAGATTACCTGTGACATTTGCAGACAGAAACGAATACATTTATCTTCGTGACACTCATATAAAAGCTTTACAAGATTGCCTCTTCATTAGCAAACTGTAAATGAAATTGGATATTAAGTACTTCCAAATTAAATAGGTACCTACCTATTAAGTTTATTGACTCATTACTTATGACCCTAATAGTTCTTTTTAATCAGATAAATACCTTTGTGCGACTACAACATCTAGGCTAAAAAAAACAGAAATTATTTTATAGTCTTCTATTTTCTTCACACTTAGGTACTTAACAATTCAAATAGGTAAAAATAAATTATCAAGCAGATTTCCGTGATAAGTTTTAATGACGTCACAACTTCTTCGCCGGATCATCCCTTGCATGCAAATAACAAGTCTGAAAGTTACTTAAAATTTCACATTAAAGCATTTTTAACAAATTCTTTCACGGAAAGCACTCAAATTTCTTAAGGAAAGTGGAAGTTAAAATGTTTTTTGGGCTAAGGATAAATTAATTTTGTGTGTTTTAATGCTGCCTTCTCGGACTTTTACTTAAATTATTATTTTTATAAATATAAAATACTGAATTAACTTACAAAAGAATATGCGAAGTTTTGTTGCGGTTGTTCATTATTTTTATGTCTTCTTAGAATTATTCCAATAATTAAAATTAGGCGATGGTGGACATTGTGGGTGTTTACTAGCAAGTAGTAATAAGTAGAGCTTACTAGAGAATTTTGAGGCATGTTTTCAATCCATACTAATATTATAAATGTAAAAGTTTGGATGTGAGTTTGTGAGTTTGTGAATTTGTGAGTTTGTGAGGATGTTTGTTACTCAATCACGCAAAATCTACTGGACGGATTTCGATGAAATTTGGTACAAAGGTAGATAATGACCTGGAATAGCACATAGGCTACTTTTTATCCCGGGAAAAAGCACTGTTCCTGTGGGAAATTCACGCGGGCGAAGCCGCGGGCAAAAGCTAGTAATTTATATAATTGAGAAGCGGTATTTGAAAACACAATTTCATGAACTATCTGGTGATTTTTCTCTAAACCATATCTTATGAAAAGTAAATCCCAAAGTTTCGAACTAAAATTCTAAGGTATGGGATCGGAAATATGTAGGACTCTGGATTTAACGATAGACAATGAGGCGCCGACGACGACGCGACGTCTGATTAGATACAGCAAGTATATTAGTTCTATTCTGTGGTTCTTTATGTTTGAGAATATGTTTTTCATCAATGAGGTATGTATCTAAATATAAACTTTTTACTACCAAATTTAATTATGTATAAGAAAAAAGAAAGAACTGTCAAGGTGTCAAGTCATAAATTCTCACAAGAATAGAAATATTATAAAATAAAATATTTATTGCACCACGTACACAGAGAAATTAATACAATTTAGTGCATCCGCCCGCTACACCATGGAAAATTAAAACAAGATCAAGAAAATATCTATAATTTCATATCTTTTTCTTCCATGCTGCTGACAACCTGACGTCTATGATCAAAATTATTTATTTATTTTATTTTATTTGAAAAGTCAAGACCGAAAAAGAACACAAAAAGACTCCCTTTTTTTTGCATAATTAATGAAAAAACAAGACGAAACACAGAATCTTCAGAATACCCGATGAGGGTGAGGAAGTCATTGGGGTAAGTACAAAGTACTTCCAGACCAGGGACCCCAGATAAGACGAAACACGTAAATTCAAGAGCGTGTAGCGACACATATGTATTTCTTATATTATTCTTTTACATATTCGAAATGAAAAGAAAGTGAAGTTCTATGTAGAAAAATACATTTGTGTGAAGTGATTCCTTTTTTTTACGTACCTATTAATATACTTATGTAAATATATTTTTAAGTAATTTTAAGTTTTTACTAGATTATTTTATTTTTTTCATGTCGCTTCGCGAGAGAGTTTCACCTGGAAATAATAAGTCCAACCAAACTGTATCGTCCGATGACAGAGTCTGGTGTACTCAATGCTCCCAGCCTAGATCTTTTAAAGGTTTAAAAGGATTAAACATACACATAGGAAAAATTCATAACACACGTGACCCTTTACTGCATTCCCAACCAGTCTCTTCAAGTGCATCTCATCCTTTAACTTCATCTCATCCTGATTCTTCAAGTGCATCCCATCCCAGTAATCCTAACATCCATCCATTACATCAGCATCTTTCACAATTAAAAAGAACCTTACCAATAGTCAAGAGAATACCTAAAGGTGCTCGCTTATCAGTTTCCCAAGCTTTATCATCAGCCATAAAAAAAACAGTCAGTGAAAATTCAATTCTGGCTTGGGAGCACCTACTCACTTTCGCTTTTAGAACTCTACATGTATCACCTTCAGGTAATCAAAATTTAACAACCAAAATTAAGTTTAATTGCAATAATTTTAATAGTTCCAAATTACTCGACCATCATTCAATTTCGGCACAAAAAAATATCAATTACAATAAAACAACAAAATACGTAGAGTCTAAAATTTGTGAAGGTGACATTAAAGGTGCAGCTAGATTACTGTTTTCGGATGATGCAGTTGCACCTAATTCACCGGAGACCCTTTCAGCCCTTCGTGAGAAGCATCCACCTTCAGCCGCAGATCTAGCCCTTCCGGACCCACCCGATAGCATGGTTGGGGCTCTTCAGGCCACTGAGGAAGAAGTACACAGAGCCGTGATGTCTTTCAGAAGTGGTTCTGCCGGCGGCCTTGATGGTTTGACGCCTCAGCATTTAAAAGATTTATTATGTGGTAACAGCGGTCAAGCCGGGGAGTCGCTTTTGAGGGATCTCACGGCCCTGGTTAACCTGTTGCTGTCGGGTAGGGTAAACCAGGAGATAACTCCTGTAATTTACGGGGCTAATCTGTGCGCCCTCAAAAAGAAGGACGGCGGCATAAGACCCATTGCTGTAGGCATGACCATCCGCCGCCTAACAGCCAAAATCTGTTGCAGGGCTGTAGCAGCCGCCCTTGAGGATTACTTCCAACCCATTCAATTAGGATTTGGTTCCAAGGGTGGTTGTGAAGCCGCCGTCCATTCTTTGCGAACTCACCTTTCTACTCAGAAAGGTGAAGTTTTGTTGAAGGTGGACATTAAAAATGCTTTCAATTCGGTTGACAGAGGAGCTATGCTGACACAAGTTAAAGAGAAAATTCCTTTTATTTATAATTTTATATGGCAATGCTATAGTCAAAATTCCAAATTGGTTTATCAAGATCATACTCTTTCTTCGGAGGTAGGGTGTCAGCAGGGCGATCCTTTAGGTCCGGTTCTTTTCAGTCTTGCTATCCACCCAATCATTGAAAAATTAAATTCAAAATTTAATGTTTGGTACCTTGATGATGGGTCACTCGGAGGCGACGCATCCCTAGTTTTAGTAGATTTAGAAAGTATTATAAAGGAGTTTCAAACGATCGGTTTAAATTTGAATTTTTCCAAATGCGAGTTATATATTGACGAGCATATGCCCTTTTTGGATAAAGTGAAATTTTTATCAAAGTTTAATAATTTGGCACCTAATATTAAAATTGTTGACAAATCTTCACTACGCCTCCTTGGGTCTCCAATTTTCGATGAGTCTTTTCCTAATTTCGTTGATGAGAAAATTCAAAAATTTATTTTTGCCTCTGGCCGTCTTAATGACTTACACACTCATTTTGCTTATATTATAATTAAAAATTGCCTTTTCGTTCCTAATTTTACCTATAACCTTCGTTGTAGCTTCTTATGGAAATACCCGGATCTCCTTTCAAAATTAGACAATATTGTCAAAGACACAATCACTTCGGTTTTTAATATTGATTTCAATCAGGAACTTATTTGGGAACAAGCCTCCTTGCCTATCAGACTAGGAGGACTCGGAATTCGAAAAATTTCTAGCATTGCTCTACCTGCCTATTTGTCCTCCGTCCATAGTGTATATAATCTTATGATAAAAATTTTAAAAATATCGAGTCCCGTTATCCCACACTTGGCGGAGGCAAAGTCCGCATGGTTAGACATATGCCAAAATTCCAAATTACCAGATAATCCTGCTTCCCAGAGACAATGGGACGAGCCGCTTTGCAGAGTTGTACAGAGTAACTTGCTTCAATCTTCTGCCAGCAACTCTGTAAATCGTGCTCGCCTCCTTGCTTCGGCTGAATGGGAGTCTGGTTTATGGCTACGTGCTCTGCCTTCCTTTAGTTTAGGCACATTTCTAGATGATAACTCTTTTCGTGCGGTGACATGTCTCCGTTTAGGAGCTAAGACAAATGCCCCGCATCATTGCCTTTGCGGTGACTCCGTCGATCAGTTTGGGCACCACGGGCTTTCCTGTTCCAGAAGTGCCGGCCGCATAGCACGTCATGCCAGCCTTAATAATATACTGCACCGTGCTCTTGTCACTATTCAGATGCCAGCGGTGTTGGAACCAAACGGACTGGCTCGGGATGATGGCAAGAGACCGGATGGTATGACCCTTGTGCCCTGGAGACTGGGGAGACCCTTGGTGTGGGACGCTACATGTGTCGACACCTTGGCATCTTCCCACCTCCACGGCACCAGTGTCAAGGCTGGGGCGGCGGCGGCTGCGGCCGAGTCGCTCAAACGGCGCAAATATGCATGCCTAGGTGAGGCATACATATTTGAGCCTTTTGGTGTGGAAACATTAGGCCCGTGGGGTCCCTCTGCTCATAAACTTTTTAGTTTTTTGAGCAAAAAGCTGATCGAGGTGTCGTGTGACCAGAGGGCTGGTGAGTTCTTTTCTCAACGAATAAGCATTGCCATCCAGCGTGGCAATGCTGCCAGCCTCCTGGGCACGCTTCCGCGGGGCAATGATCTGCGGGATATTTTCTACCTATAGTTGTAATTTATTAGGATTTTTTTTTTTTTTTATTATTAAGTTTTAGTTTCTTTTTAAGTTATATATTAGTATTTAGTGTTAAATGTATATATATTTTTTAGTTAAGTTTTAGTTTATTTTTCAGTTAGTTTTAGTTTATATTTTAGTTTTTAGCATATTTACTTGTTTAAGGATTATTGTAAATTGTATTTAATTATGTATTACTTTGAAATTAAGTAGATTTATTATTGTTTCTAAAATGAAAGAATTCACCTAAAATAGCATTTTTATAACGAACAGATGAGTCAACTAAAAAAACGAAATTCCAAAAACGTAACTTTAGACAAATAAGTAGGTTCTAAAAGATTTGTTAAACTCAAAGATGAGTGAAACATTTACAAAGTTGTTTACGTTTTTTGCCAAATTTGAGTTTTATAATAGAAAGCAAAATCACGACTCGCAAACAAATGTTGTGAAACTGTAAGCTATGAATTATTCACGTGGGAAAGGTTGGCAGCAAGACCAACTGGAACAACCAACATTTCCTAACAAAAACTTTGCAGTTTTATGTTTCAAATGTTTCAAACAATAATTTGCTATTTACACAATATAAAATAAGGAAGGGTATGCTGACGCGGGCTTTTGCTCTATAATCCAATGTTTGAACTTTTATATTTTGTTAGGTAGGTATCTTTTAAATTACCGAACAGATTCTGACGTGGTTAAAATGGGACCAACTTGGGAATAAACTATTTCGAATAAAACAATAATTTCGGAAATCAGTCCACTATATGCGGAGAAATCGGCGAACATACATAAAAAAAACATACATACATCGAAACATATAACCTCCTCCTTTTTTGGGAAGTCGGTTGAAAAGAAACAGTTTATTAGATTACATACGCCCAAACATGTAATTCATTATGTTAATTTAATTAGGTTTATTCGATGCAAATTACTATTTATGCAACATGGTGGTATCTATCTATAGTGAAGGAATAGTCAAACGTGTACATAATATCTCGATATCAAACGTAAACATAGGTACGAAAGATTAAAACAATGTTTTAAGATAGCACATAAAAGGTCACCGGCTTAAGAAAACAAAGTTATTTCAAATCCCATGAGGTGAAATACGATTTGCTTCTCGTTCTTAGTAAAGAACTTTTATCATACGAGTATAAATACACTTGGTATACATTTTGTCTCTCGAAATGATCCGACGAATACAATTTTCCTCCCTTTCTTTGCCTTCTTTAGGATTATAGATAGGTTTGCATAATTTTATCGAAACCAAATATTATGAATGTAAGTAGGTAGTAGTAGTATAAACTAAAGAAAAAGAATATACTTACAATAAATTACTGCGATACTGCGATTTTAAGATCCAACGCACAAGACAAAATCCAACGCAACGTTTGAAGCAAAGATAAACTTGAAGCTTGCCTCACAAAGTCGACAATTTGACGATCCGAGCATCAACTGTCGTAGATAAACCTTTGTTCTCGGCTGACGAATTTTTAGAATTGTTATCGAGTCCATTGTCGCCGCTAATGAACGACGTTTCACGGGAATGACTGAACGGAGATAAATGGGGGCAGAGCGGGTGTGAAAATGACGATAATTATCATATTTTGCTGCACGCTGGGGACCGCTATCAACGTCGTTTGGTACGAATGTTTGCATGGATTGTACTCATGAATAGGAGAAAACTAGTAAAGTTGTTTTAATAAGTATATTGGAATCAGAAAATACTCTTAGAACTCAGATTCTTACCTATCTTATGACTGTGGGATAAAAAATACAATATACTACGCTTGAGTTTATTTTACTTGTAACGAAATGGCAGGCTTGAAACGGATTCACGATAAAGGACTTATCCACACTCAGGGCCTGCTATTGTAGGGTCCATATGATCCATATCTCACTCTGAGGGCTGATAACTGCCGGTGGTAAACATACAAGGGCTATATAGGGTAGCTACTAGTGTGCTCCCTCTGCCTCCGTCTTTAAAGAACACCACACCTGTTTGAAACAGAAATCAAAGGATATACTTGTCGCCTATTGCCTACTCACTCATTCTTAATAAGAAATGCTTGTTTTAAACATTATTTTTAATAAGCCTAATTATTTCTATTATCTGAACCACATTTTAAACGTTTCTAAATATATTTCACACAATGTTCCTAATATTGGTTATTTATGTAATATAGCTAACCCGTTTTTTTTAAATACGACATTGTTGTTTACAATGTTTTGAAATATTGTACTATGAGGTAGATATGTATTATTGCAATGGTTATTCTTTATATGCTCTTTTAGGATTACAAAGAATTCTTGCCAGACAGTAAATCATGGTAAGTAAAAAGTTGATTAAAGCCTTCACATAGCATCGTAATTTTGATCTGCTTCGTTTTCTTATGTCAGAAACATATAATTTTTATTTAAATATAAAATTAATCGGTTCAAGAGGAATCAAACTCCATCGCGGGTTCCTTCGCCGCATAGTGAGAGAGCTGCCCTTATTTTGTTTTATTGTGAACAGTTAGTGGGCATTATACTGATAAGGGTTTTCCTCTAAGGTGAACACTGTTTCCAACCAAAGTTGTAAGTTTATAGCTTCACTTTGTTAACTCCAGTAAAGCAACGATTAAACGTAGTAAGACTGGGAAGCATTAAATGAACTTTTTACCCTACTTACATGTTAGGTTGTTAGTAATGATAACTCCACCATCTCCACATAGCATGTGTTTATTTTATTTATTTAGGTACTTAAAATATGAATGTGTAAAATATTTTCGATGTTATTAAGTATCCAGAACATGTACCGTTTGGTGGACACGTTTTCCCTAGTTTGAATATATATTTTTGACAAAAGCAAATTACTTTTTACGCCAACCATACGCATATGAAATTTTACGGTTAGGTATAACGCAGTTTAAGCACTTGCGTGTTATTTATATGCGAGATAAATGTCACGAAATTACCTAAAATTAAGTTTACAATATTAACTACCTATTTAACTTACTTCCGATATTCGACTTTCGTATCGTATGTCGACAAAGTTTAAAATCGGAAGTACCTATGTTTTGTTGTGTTCACTCAAATACTTGGGACTATGGACTTACTGAACTGTAGGTCCCAGATGAAGACCAGAAACAGCACTATGGGAACAAGTAGTTCTAGCCACCAGGGACATACCTATCAGGTACGCAATAAAAGATTTAAATTCCAAGTAGATGTCGTGCCTTAGTTGTGTCTCAAAAGCCAAAAAAATAGTAATAAGACATAGAAGTCTTACAGAGATCTTGTAACTTTTTATTTCAATTTCTTTAACTCTTGAGTCACAATTGATACACGACATCTACGTTTGTAATTTGTAGAATCGGCCCCCAGATAAGCGTTTACGAGTATGAAATCCCTTGTATAGCTGTCGTATTAAAAATATCTCCTAGGAAAACAGAATATTAACACTAATCCGAGCTACAAAATTGATCTTGTTTTCGCAAAAACAAACCTGTACCTATAAGAAGTAAAGAATATTGAAAATTAAAATAAATAGTTTACCTACATGGATAAAACCTTCAATACAGTGGAGCAACTCGAATCTCCAAAAATAATCATTTTTTATAGCGGCATTTATAGATATAATTTCTAAAAGGAAAGAACCCGAACAAGAGTATTGGTCTAATCTAGGTATAATAATAAAATTTTCCCAAAAAAATGAACCGACTTCCATTGTAAAACTTAAAACCATGAAATAACTTAATAGGCAGATTAATCAAAAAGAGAAATGTATTGGCATGCTACCTACTGAATGAGGTGAAGTCGGTGCCAAGTGCAAGGAGTAAGGATATATTAGGCAATTTAATTACACATGATTCTAATGTTAATTTAGATGATTTAATTTTTAATTTGGCACCGACTTCACCTCATTCAGTAGGTAGCATGCCAATACATTTTTCTTTTTGATTAATCTGCCTATTAAGTTATTTCATGGTTTTAAGTTTTACAATGGAAGTCGGTTCATTTTTTTGGGAAAAAATTTTTATTTTATCATTTTTGGTGCACTTGACGCAATTTTGTTGTCATGAAAACTTAAACTTATTTTTTCACAGGCCAACATTTAAGAAATCGAAACGTTTTATGTCAGTTTGAATGAAATGTCAGAACTTGTCAGAATTCCACGGAATTTTTGGCACACAAATAGACCAAGAGCCTGCGATGACCGACCTGCCTTATTTCAAAAATGCTGAATGTTTCTCAGTGTCAAATCCACGTGTAAAAAAAATTTGTGACTACTCATGAAGTTTGAATCTTAGTTGCTTATGCAGGTAATATGGATAGCAAAAGTGAATTTTATAGGTCGAAAGCACCTTTGGGGACCTCTCAAAGTATTATTAAATTCAGCTATTATAATAAAACAAACATGACTATAATTTAGTAAAGTTACAATGTCTGGCAGGGGTTTGTATCTGCATCAATGGCTTGGCAATGGATGGCATGATTTCTCATATTATTCGGAATAAAATCTTTAAAAAACTCTTACTTTAAGGAAATTAAGCTACCACTATAAATATGATTGCTACAAATTATCTGCCTAAGCAATCATGATCTAATTTTTATAGTCGCTAATCACCATTTCTGAGTTGGGGACATGCATAGAGAATCTTGAGTTTTCATAAAATAAGGAATGGCATGCTGTCGCGGGCTTTTGCTCTATAATCCAATGTTTGAATTTTTATATTTTGTTAGGTATCTTTAAAATTACCAAACAGATTCTGACGTGGTTAAAATGGGACCAACTTGGGAATAAACTATTTCGAATAAAACAATAATTTCGGAAATCAGTCCACTATAGGCGGAGAAATCGGCGAACATACATAAAAAAAAACATACATACATCGAAACATATAACCTCCTCCTTTTTTGGGAAGTCGGTTGAAAAAGCTGTCGATAGCTATCTTGTGCCGCAGACGTGCTCGGCATCGGAAGCCGAGTGACCAGTTGACGACGAGACGCCCCGCTCTTAAAGGAGATTAGTTTCCGGCCCTCTTCGCCTTTTCGATGCTCCAGATAAGTATCTACGGCTCAGGGGTCTTTGCGGCTAGTCAGGAATTAGGAGAACTAGTAGAAATAAACGGACAAACTGGCGAAATAATAGGTCATTTTTGTTCTACGATACTAATATAATATTGTTATTATTACTTACACATCATCGTGTAACTGTGTATGCAGCGTCATCCAAACTGGTTATTATTATTTTACTTTATTTTTTATTTGACCGTTCTGGTATCCACGGAAGACCAGCGTCGTGGTACTTGCCACGACACATTGCTGAGTGGAGACCTTTTTGGTGCATGATATAAATAATATCTGTATTTTTTTTTTCTGTGTTTATATTGTATGTACATGTGCCAAATAATTATTTTTTCTTTCTTTCTTTTCATTCTTTCTTTATCGAGCGACAGCCTTTGACTGATGATTAAAATTCAAGACGAATGATATTCAAACAACATACAGATATGAAAGCAGGTAATGTATTCCATATGCGTACTCCTAGAACAGACAATGTCGGTGGCAGACTAATTAAATTTTCATAACACCTCAAGTATTCCGCTCAAGTAAACTAAATGAACGTAGGAGAACATGACAATTTTAGCTAGATTCTACCTACTTACGTACCTATATTGTAGCCATGGAGTAGGTACTTAATTTTGATAAATTAAAAAAGAAAAATTTTTTTTTTACTGGTATAAATACTATTTTAACCGCTAAACAAACAGTCTTAGATTAGCACAGGTATATCAAACAGAGCCTTTCTTCGAAGGATGTCGTAAAATGTGAGTCAAAAAGGAAATAAAGAAATCAATATCAAGTAATAAAAGAAGTTCCTTATGAGGTTAGACATTAAGGTAAGCATTAAAAAACTTTTCGCTCTTAAAATATTACAGTGGTGCACCTGCTGTGCCTATTATTCTGGGAATGTAGATAGCCATAATGACTGTGAACCTTTATGATCCTTCCTAAACACGTTATCTGTGTTCCTAAACCACATGTTTGTACTTAGGTATATTTAGGATATGATTGTAACTTGCCATGACGAATAACAGTTGTAACTCTACTGTGCCATCCAATTTTAGATCTAAACATATATCGAATATTCCATTTTCCAACACTATTGGCAGTATATACGTGTATCATCTGAACAGCTCCCAAGAGTCAGCATCCTGACAACCAGTGCAATGTTTCAGCACGTCTTAATATTGCAAATCGGCTGAGAAGTTATCCGTAATCTGTAGTTACAAGTTTGATCAATGGGATGGAGCTCGGAATATCAAGTAGTTTCTGATTTCCGAATCTATCGGGAATCCGAGACACAAATATTTATTAGTATCTTAATAATTGTAGACCTACTTTATATAATACATTGATTTCCTATTTTAGAGAAATTTAAAAATGATTAAATTGTTCGTCGATAGATCAGTCAGTCAAACTTAAAGTTATATTATATGTATTCATACTTCTATTTGAGATTGGTAAATGGTAAATCTTTTGTACGTGAAGGCATTGAATAACTCAAGAAACGTTTTTTGCAGCATCAACGCGAAAAAATAATAGAAAATAAAACTTCCCGTACGTAAACAAACATAACTTATTTAAATGGTATGAAAATTATTGCGAATAAAAATATCGTTTCGCCGGCATAAGCTCATTTTATAGTCATCCCCTCAGTTCCAATTTCCTTAACAAACACTTTTCCTCTATAACCGATTTTGAGAAAATACTACAGATATCTTTCCGACATGATATCATGAACAGTTTCATAATAAATAACAGAAACTTATTAAGTGATGAGTTTATTAGTACTTTTATTTAGGACTATGTTTATCAGCTTCATGTGAAAAGTAAAACTGAAATCATTAATCTGTTTTTCATTGGGCTGTTTTTTTTGGTTTTATGTGGGGTTCAAAGGATAAGTTAGATCTAAATATGATCTTTAACTGTTGTACTCAGTAACAAAGGATTTATAGACATACGTATTTATTAAATATGATGTAAATCTAATTACATTAGTACAGAGATAGTAATTGCTATTTAGAAATAAGGTTGAATAAATCTTAGTTATATACCAATTTATTTAAAAGCCTGTCTGCGTATCTCTGATGAAAAATCCTGTGCGAAACAGAATATGTCAGTAAATAAATTGGATAAAAAAGAAAATAACGTAAGAAACCCTGCGGTTCAATAACGTTTCAATTTTCAAATGGAAAGCACACAATTAAAGTCTGCGAGTATCGAAAAGATGGATTTCTTTTTTCGAAACTTGTACAATATAGCTTCGGATCAATGAGACTTGATATTCAATGATACGCTCATTACGAGATGCTGCACTCAAGATATTGAACCCACAAAAGAATGAAGGAGAAAAGGTAAGTTAACTGTAAAGTAATTGAATAAAATATTTACACATAAAATAAGTTATTTTTACCATCAACATTTTCATGCTTAGGTAATATTATATAGTATGATAATATAATCTAAGATGTGATGTAAATAAAAGAAATCAAAACTATATTTAGGATTTCATTTATAACCTCATATAAATTTTACTTTATAAATATAAAATAGAAGATACCTACAGTTGTTTAAAAAAATATATAACCCTTTTTTTTCGAAACCTTCGTTGTTATTATACGTACACTGGCAGAGTGTTAGAGCAATCTTTATAACGAATGATATGACTTATTCATGTTCTCGAATCTCGAAGGTAGACGCAATAAGTTGAGTTTTGTGATCTCTGTATAATAAATGAGTTGTGACAATAACGAAGCCGTTTTCAACCATTAATGACATTTTAAATTTTGCCAAATCAACTTCGCTTTGAATTACTTATGAAATACTTGTTAGTAGTATTTATTGATTTATAAAAAGACATAGCAAAATTGATAAATTTACATGAAATTTGAATTAACTTTCAGCTATTGGAGTGTAAACTTGCCAAATATTATTCGGTAATTCTCGCCCGTAAACGTCCAAACATGTTTTCATTAAGGGTGTGCAAAGCTGAAAATAAAAATAAGCTCATTTATTTCATATAAGTAGGTAGGTATATCAAAATATAACCCCAGCAATTTTAGATTTAATTTTGTAATTTAACTTAGAGGTTGATGATGGAGTTTCATAATATTTGTTAAATATCTAGGTAGGTAAATGCGAAACATATTTACTTTTCCGTAAAAGCCCATCGCCCAGCAACCCACATTTATTCCCAAATTAACATTTGTCGCACAATGGTTTATGACGACATCTGTGTTCACCTGGAAATAAAGCGACTGTTAATTAAATTCTATAAATAGAAATATAATTCGTGACCTTTTCAATTACGTTTTTTTATCAGTAGACCGCTTTACAGTCATTAATTAATTATAAGACAATTTGTGTTCATCTCAACATCAAAGACGTGAGCAATATTGTTTCAATTCAATTAAATAGCTCTCTACGATGTTTTATTTGCAAACGTAATATAACAATCTTTATTTATGTACATATTTATTTAGAATAACAGCCAGTCTTTTGTAATAAGACTGATCAATACTTATATAAAATTCTTCCTCTTAATTCCCAGAAGTATAATTATAATCCGGTAATTAACCTCGATGTCTTAACCAATAACACCACAGATGTTTTATATTTTTCCTCACCGATATAGGAAGATCTTCCTGCTCGAAGCGAGTTATGTTAGGGGACTGGCAGGGCAGCACTCGCCAGCGGGTGTTGGACACGTAATGCTTGCTCAGGTACAGAGGGTATATGCCGCACAGCCCCGGGATCGGGTTCGGGTCGTATCTCACATACAGCGGCTGAATCATAAAACAGAAAGTGTGTTATGTTAGGTGTCTGGCAGGGCAGCACCCGCCAGCGGTTGTTGGACGCGTAATTCTTGCTCAGATACCGAGGGCATATGCTATGCAGCACAACCCCGGTATCGGATTGGGATCGTATCTAACATACAAAGGCTGAGTCATAAAAAAGAAAGTGTGTTAGGTGTCTGGCAGGGCAGCACCCGCCAGTGGGTGTTGGACACGTAATGCTTGCTCAGGTGCATAGGGTAATATATGCCGTATAGCCTCGGAATCGGATTGGGGTCGTATTATTATTATTATTTTTTGTATCTCACATACAAAGACTGTATCATAAAAATATGTTAAGTATCTGGCAGGGCAGCATCCGCCAGTGGTTGTTTTTTTGTTTACGTTAAATAAACGCCTCGTTATCAAGTGTTTGCTAATAATTCAAGTAACACAAGTCTCGAACTTACTTTGGGGCTAACTCAATCTGTGTGATTTTTCCGTATATATTTATTTATTTAATTTGTATCTCATTACCTTTCTTTTCAGAGACGAAGACAAAGTAAGCAGAAATTCCTGGTTGTACTTCAAGGGTTCGCCATCTCGTTTGCAGTAGTCAGAACTGGTGATGACGAAAGTGCTCTTCTCAGCAGGTTTTAGGTCAGGCAGACCGACCACTGAACAACCATCCTCCAATTCTTGGGAGTAGCTGATATCGTTTGAGGAGATACGTCCACCAAGAAGTAGGCCATTATTACCCTCTACTGGAGGATCTGAAGCTAGAACGTAAAATATCTAATTTAAAAAAATCGTTCAAAATTCAGACAGAATATATAGTTTTTATTAGTTAAAGATATTTAAATTTCTTCTCTGTAAAATTATTCATTTTTGTTTTACGTTCTTACTAACTACTACACGTAATCAAATACATACACACATACAAACTATCACGCCATTTTCCCGTGGGGTAGGCAGAGACTTGCGATTTCCACTTGCTACGATCTTTACAGATCTCTCTCGTTTCCTCTACACTCATCACTCTCTTCATACATGATTTCCGATTATGGCTAAATGAAATGTTTCTAAATTTTATTTTTTATATACTTTACATTTATGGTTATGTAAAACGAAAATGTTATAAAGAATTACTTATGTAAAAAATAGGTAGGTACTTAAATGAAATATTTTAGTACCTGGAACGTGAGGAGCCAATAAAGAGATCCTATCTCCAAAAGCAATAATACCAGACGACTGAGTCAACACGGTCGGCGAGTTTAGGTTCTCAGACATTTTGCGAAACCGCGCCAGCATCAAATCCCCCTTTTTCATTTGTTCCAGAAACTTATTAAGCTTGTACTGAAATATTTACATAGCTAAAGGAAACTAGTTAGAAACAAGCAATAATTCTCTCGGGGTTAACCGTTACGCTCACCTCTTCTAATTTACTGGCTTCGTACCAATTTCCGAGGAGTACTCGGTTACAGTATACAATACCCTTATCTTCCTCCTTTTTTAACATTTTTCTCACTAGATTCACGGGGCAAAACAAATAAAAAACTTTATTTTATAAACACAGAGAGAGTCTGTTTAGCTGCTCAAAAGAAAATTGAAAATTGTCAACGATAGTATGTGTTATTTTGTCAAATTAATATCTAGAAATTAAAAAAAGCATTTGACGTGAGCCGTCAAACGCCTTTTTTATTAAGTACGAAACAAAATAGGACTTTTACCGAAAGAAAAAAAAATATTTTCGCGACTACACAGTATTTTCTTTGCCCTAGAGCAACACGAATACTTCCGTGCCGCGCGCGGAAGTCCTTGTTGCTCAAAGGCATTTAAAATTTGTATACTACAATTACCAACAGAATTTCACTTGTACTTATTACTTTCAAATAGAAATTGGCAAAAATTGGCTTTTCCAATACAACCAATAGAGTCATTACCTATTTAACAGTAAAATATGATGTTAAACTTAAAATTTATTTAATAACTAGCGACCCGCCCCGGCTTCGCACGGGATATAAACCTTCCTCTTGAATCACTCTATCTATTAAAAAAAACCGCATCAAAATCCGTTGCGTAGTTTCAAAGATTTAAGCATACAAAGGGACATAGGGACAGAGAAAGCGACTTTATTTTATACTATGTAGTGATTAAACAGATTAAACAAACAACTAAAATCCATTTATAATTTAAGTAGAAACATAAAATTGTAAACATCAAAACAAACTTGGAACTAATTTTTTATCTCGTTATGTTCTTTGGTGAAGAAGTTGATATATATCGACATGAGCAGTAATTCATTCCCTCTTCTTAGTTGCCACGTCACTGACCAAGGTAAAGATATTCTCAGCGGTGTATCTCTTGTGAATGTCGATGTAGTTACGACAAGTCACGCCGCACTCCTGAAAAATTGTTGCTTCTTAGGGTTCAGTACCTCAAAAGGCAAAAACGGAACCCTTATAAAATCACTACGTTGTCCGTCTGTCTGTCTGTCAAACTTTTTTTTCTCAGGAACGCTTAAAGGTATATATCAAGTTGAAATTAATATCGAATACTTGGATCTACGGTCTCTTTCAGCAAAAAAAATATAAAAATTATACGTCAACGCAATCAGGAGATATTACCATAAATGTTTCGATTTTTTGCATATTTTGCGATTTTAGACAGCAATCAAAACCTATGGGGTACTTCCCGTTGACTTAAAATTATGAAATTTGGCAAAAAGCAAGGTCTAACAGTACTCATACAGGAATGAATCTGAAAGTTGTAAATATGTTGCTGGAAGTCTAAAAAAAAGTGTTACAAACTTATTTTTGCGCTCAATGCATAAATAATAGTATGAATCCTAGGGATCGAGCTGCAAAGTTAAGTTTGTTTTTGAAACTAGTTGGTCTTTTAGTTAGAGCTATAATGTGAGATGCTTTTTGTATACGGAACCCTCGGTGCGCGAGCTTGACTCGCACTTGGCCGGTTTTTTTAATGTTAACTTTTCAAAAAAGTACCTTTTGAATTTCAGCTACGGCTATAATATTGAATATATCAATTTTTTGAACATTCATTCAAAAGGATACAACAATATTATACAGACATGACAGAGATTTGTGGCAGGAAAACAGGAAGACCTTTGCCCAGCAGTTGGAAATCACAACAGGCAAAGAAAAAATACTATTATATAAAAAAAGAAAAAGAGATAAAACCAGCTTACAGGTCCGAAAAAAGTTTGCATCCAATTCTGATTCATGACGAACAGGCTTTTGTCAGCGACACAATTTTTCACAATGAGTCGAGCACCGGTCTGAAAAAAGAAAATCATACTTAAATTTATAAATAAAAAAAAAAATTGTCTGTAGACTCGATTTAGTGTTTTACTAGTTTTGTACTTATAATATTTAGTAGGATTACAACCAAAGTAAATGATACTTGACAGCAAGTGTGACGTGACTATTAAATAAATAAATAAATAAATATATACGGACAAATCACACAGATTGAGTTAGCCCCAAAGTAAGTTCGGGACTTGTGTTATGGGATACTAACTCAACGATACTATATTTTATGACAAATACATATATAGATAAACATCCAAGACCCAGGTCAATCTGAAAAAGATCATTTTCCATCTTGACCTGACCGGGGATCGAACCCGGGACCTCCGGTGTGGCAGTCTGGCGTGATAACCGTTAGGCCACGGAGGTCGTCAAAATATCATATACCTACATAATTACGTACCAAAACTCAATTTTTTCCTACATGTCCTATTATGTAAACAATCTTACCATGTCTTTTTATTATTTTTTTACAATATAAATTAAAATAGACTTTTAAGGAAATTACTTTCGTGGTTAATAAATGTTTTACTATAGAATGTTTAGGTTTGAACTAATATTTGATTTATTTTCAACAAAATTCAACAAAAAGTACTGTGAAGATTGTTTACATATTAGGACAAGTAAGAAAGAAACGGAGTTTTCATACATTGTGCTATTTACATTTTCTTCACGCCCGTAGAAATTAGGAAATCGTACTCGTAGCACTAGCAAGACACGTTGTAGCTCTCGTAGAAGCTAAAAAGTGGCCGTAGCAGTCGTAGCGTAGTTCTACGGATATCGTAGGCATCGTAGCCTTATGAATGACTATTGTAATGGGGTTCCCAACGACAACCAGTTAATTTTTATCACATGAAAATTTATATTTTCTGGCGCTCAAAAACACCTTTTCCTCACCTACTTACATATATTATACAGAAAAATAGTTTAAAAAAGTAAATTTAAATAATTTGTTTGGACCTTGACAGGACTGCCTAAGCCCTCGAGACGGTCACGTGGTAGCAAAGGCATCGTGGTAAAGCGGCAGTTGCTGTCCTTAGTGGAACTAAGCCGGATCGGCATCCGGTCCGCCGGACCGGGGGTCGCGTCTGGTGTGTAGCGCACGTACAGTGGCGCCGCCTAGCGAAATCAAATGAAATTAAACAATTTTCTACCCCAACGTTGTACCTATGCGTTTAGGGTAAGAGGTTGTGTTTCTGTTTAAAAATTGATATTATAATGAGTGAGTGGCAAGTCTCTAGAGGGCGCTGAATTATTTTTAGGACACTGGACTGACCATTTTTTGCGTGAACGAAAGGGTGACAGTCATTCATACAAAGATCCATTCTCACAATCTTTCATGTTTATAATATTAGTAGGATAGTAGAATTAAGAATACTTTCATTTGGCTCGCCGTAGTTAACAGCTCGTAGCAAAAATTCATCACCGTAGTTCATTTTTTCGCCATGTATGGATTCGTCTTGAGTGCTGGAAGGCAACGAAAACTTCAGCTTTCTTTTTCTAATTTTTACATAACTAATGATAGTCGGGGCTGTGAATTTTCAGTTGTATGGAGGTGGTCACATTAAATCCTACGATGGTGATTTTTATAAACTACATAGATTATGATATTACAATTGCAAATTTAAGTGTAAAAAAAAATCACCACCGCCGTTTTTTTTTAAACGCTATTATAAGACTCATATTGTTATAACTCTCAAATAAAAAATACTACCAGGGTGATTTTTTGTTACATGTTTCCTTACGAATAATAAAAGCTTGATTTAAAAAATCACCAATAAATAACAATCCGAATGGTCGAGAAAATTGTATATTCGTACGTAATGTGAATTATTCAATCTTAATTTTAAAAAACGACTCATGTTTATGAACCCGATTTCCTGTAATTAAATAAAAACCATATTGACATTTATAACGTTAAAAATACATTTTATGACTAGAAAGCCTTATTATAAACCGGCCAACTTTTATTTACAGGTAAATGAAGTCTTATTATTTAATTGTGAACAGTAATCTCTATTGTAAACTTTTTTGTTTACGAGCAATTCAGTATAGTTTATTTACCCCTCCCATTTCATATCGGATCATCAAAATTCTTTTTTTTTATATAAGGATGTCTAAAAACATCAAAATAATGTTAAGTATAAAAATCATGGTTGTAGGAATTTGTCGGTAAAAAAAATTTAAATGCCCCGCCTATGAAGGAGTCTTATGTTTCCAGGATACAGTATCTATGAATGTGAGTTATTCCACCATAATTCCTATACGCCTTGGCACACTTGGCAGATATAGATGAGAGAGGCTCGTTCTTAAAAGCTCGCTAGATTCCTTTAGCGGGCATGTCGTCCGTATAGTGGTGTTCCCTGTATCCCTCAAATCTATATTAATAAAATTGGACGCTGGCTGACTTATTGATACCTATATTAATGCAGAGACAAAATCGCTGAATTTGGTTTGAAAATTTGCAGAGAATTTCTGTAAATAGCGTAAAGTCAAAGTCATTTTTTTATTAAAACTTGGCCTTCAAAGAAGGCTCTTTTTCACGTCGAAAACTAATTATTTATCATAATATATTATATCTCAACGCTACAAACTACTAGTACGTGAGCATTAAGACAGTAATTTTAAAAACTCCACCCCTAAAGGGGAGAAATCACTGAAGAATTAAAATAACGCGGGCGAAGTCGGGGGCAAAAGCCAGTCACATATAAACTGTGTAAATATAAACCTTAAAATGACAAAAGTATTTCGGCAACAAGGCGTGGTGATCGGAGAGAGGGTCATGAGACATCCATCGTTGATGTTCTGCATGTAGTCCACCTGCCTCTCGGAAACCAGGCTCGACAGAGCCAACCCGTACTGTGGAGTGCCACTCGCGGAGGCTGATTTTGCTGTAAAAGTTACGTAGATAAGTAACTTAATTAACTAATCATTCGGATCGAACTAGTTTAAGAGTATTTTTTTCCTAACCTATAGATGTGTCCCACTGCTGGGCAAAGACCTCCCCTTTCTCCAAAATCTCTCTCTCTCTCTCAGCCAAAGGACGTCCACTGCTGGACAAAGGCCTCCCCCAGGGATTTCCACCACAACCGGTCCTGCGCTGACCGCATCCATGCGCAACCCGCGACCTTCACCAGGTCGTCGGTCCACCGAGTGGGAGGCCTGCCAACACGATGTTTTCCGGTTCGTGGTCGCCACTCGAGAACTTTTTTGCCCCAACGGCTATCTGTTCTACGAGCTATGTGCCCCGTCCACTGCCACTTAAAAGTTTGGCGATTCTGCGAGCTATGTCGGTTACTTTAGTTCTCCTACGGATCTCCTCATTTCTGATTCGATCACGCAGGGGAACTCCGAGCATAGCGCGCTCCATCGCCCTTTGGGTGACCTTGGTTTGGTTTCTCCAAAAAAAAAGAGAGTAAATTACTCACTGATACCTAATATCTTCAGCTATTAAAATATCCCCACTTATGGGACACTGGCCTTCCTTACTGATGGTTAATACGTATTTTTATTATATTACTTAAATACTCTGAGAGGCTCAGCCCTCAGGTCGATCCGAACAAGAATGTTGTCCATCGAAACGATCGGATCGAAACCCGGGGTCTCTTAGATCAAAGGCAAGGATTTTATTACTGCGCCACAGAGGTCGTAAAAAAAGGTTTAATATTCGGTTCATCAGCTGGATCAAATCAGCACATTTGACTATTAAACTAAGATTTTTCTTCACCCGCGCAGCGGAGTTTCGCCGTCAATTTTCTTCTCGTATGACAAATATATACTGGATATTGTGTTGATATCTTTGTCCTTCCCTGTATCTTTAACTATATGCATACTTATTACACGCCAATAAAAAAATAAACAAACAACGTCGCTGTATGTTACATCATACTAAAATTATCTACTTAATCAAGCTTAAGAGTACCTGGCATATCTGAAGCGACTAACTGAACATTAAATCCATACAATACGAACATTCCGCTAATTTCAAGAGGTCTCTGTAAGTAAATAAAAATAATTATCATAGAAATCATCAATGTAAGTACAATAAACGGCAAACAACTTGAACCTAAAGTGATGGAGTAAGTAAGTTCGCGCATGGTACACTTAAGGGCAAAAAAAATTACTATGAACTCTATAAAAAAACGTATAGTATAAACTGTATCGATTGTATTATTTAAACTGCACTTTTATTAAGTGTATTCCGTGACAAATTCCGATATACGATAGTTCCGCTCGTATCACCTAATTCTTAAATTCACTTCCGAGCATTTAATAACTTTTGTTCAAAATTATTTCGGATACCTAGTTATAGGTAAACTTCCAAATTCACTGATACCATTATATTAATAAGTAAATCTTATTTATCTGCACCTCGGAGCTTCATTCACGTGCTCATTTCGTATTGAAAAGTACCTACCTCTATTCCTGATTTTTTTCGTATCCGTATCGCCTCAGTGGACTATCAGTAGGTACATTCTGCCTGAAGTTGAACAAACATCCACACCAACTTTTGCGGTAATAAAGTATCATTAGCAGTAGAATAATTAGCTAAGTACCTCTTTCAGAAGATTACTGAACAGTGTTCTTGATTTTTGTAACAATAATTCGTGTCTATCACGTTTACGCAGAAACAACTTGAATTCGTACTGAAAATAAAATATTACTGGTTCTTATGTATTGAGAATAAAGTGTATACCTACATACATACTTACACCTAGTTAATTCCAAAATATAGTTTAGCATTACCTAGACCAATATGCAATGTTGCTCTTGATGTAGATCTTGCAGATCATATTTTAACTCTTTAAAGATATGACCTAGCTTAGGTATACTTACATAAGTACTTATTTAAAGAGTTTTTGTTAAAAAAAAATTATGCAGACAAAAGACATCTATCAGAGCAGAGGTCAACTCTATATATAATTAGGCTTAGTGCTTAAAGTAGTTCCAAAAACTAAAAAGTTCAGCAAAAATTGCTAAGGTAGGCATCGGAATACCTACTACGTAGTTAGGTACATACCTAGATAATATTATTATTTCTATAATGTTATGTTAGGTTAACTATGTGCAAAACCATAAGACCTTCCTCTAAATAAATTTAAATTGTATTTACCCAGTTTAGGCCGGCAGAATTAAAATACCGAAATTTTACTGTTTTAATGGCATCATTTGTAGCCCAATACGACGATCCTAGTTTTTCCTCGTTTAAAAAGTTGTGTTTGGTGCACAGGGGGTGAAAATGTACAACCAACGAACTAACTTTTTTTTCTGTACCTTTGACCCTACTAACAATCGTGTCATACTTAAATTTTTTGTAGTTATCTTTAACCCCAATTTAAAAATGTTGAAAGTGGTACATAAGATTAATCATTTAATTGAACAAAACGAGTCGTTTCTATGCGTGCACTACATGATTAGATTATTCAGTGTTATGACTTATAACTTCGTATTTTGAGTTATTTATTATAATAACAGTATCCTTAGGTAAGTCTCAGACTAATTAATAAATGTACAAAATGATAGCAGTAACACATAATCACATAAATATCAATAAGTGAAAAAAAAAAAGTTTTTCAAAGTTGGTCAATTTGAATAGGGCAAAAGTTACATTATTACACAGCAAAATCTATATGGCTGTGTAGCCTAAAGTCTTAACTATTACGTGGTATAAACAGATTTGGCTCTGTTTGGCTCTAGCCATAGGATTTTTTTTAGAGTGGCCTGTGAAATTTACCAAATTTTTGATATCTGGTATTTAAAGACGGGAAATGAGAGTTTTGATATTATTTACATCTTTTGTTCAGCCGTTATGAACAGATAGATATTTCTGAAGCTTCTATAAAAGCGTTCTTAGTATTTCCCGTTGCGTTGTATTATTTACTTAGTATTATTTTGATCTGGGCAGATATGATGATGATGAAGTACTTTTAAAGCACCCTAACGTTTATGGAATAGAAAGACACTTGTCTTTATGTTCGCCTATTTTATTACTTAGTGAAATAAAGTTTAAATAAATAAATATTAAGCATTGTATCGTTTTATATGTTACATGAAATCAATGAAATCAATACATATGATAAAACTGTTACTGGTCTATGTCTATACATAGGAGATATTTAAGAAAAAATATGAGGGGTCTTTATATAGGGTCAATACAAGCCAAAACTATTTTTTTTAGAAATTTTGTCTGTCTTTCTGTCCGTCTTTTTAACTGCATGTTTGTACGCTCATCACGTTAATACTACTGGATCAAATTTGATGTAATTTTCATTGTTATATTGCAGAACATCTAACTTTTCAGTTCTGGCAAAAAAAAATAGTTCTGGCGTTATTTCATCTTGATACGCCGATTAGAACCTGAGATATTGACAATAGTAAATTACGCGTGGACGAAGTCGCAGGCACAAGCTGGTTATAATTTACTACGCTACTCCTTCTTCATTCATTATATCATTTTGAACCATAGCTTTGCTATACATACTCAAAAAATATGTTACATGTGGTTTAGAATTAAATCCCGCTTGATTGCGAAATGGATGCGGGCAGCGCAGGACCGGTCGTTATGGACATCCTTGGGGGAGGCCTTTGTCCAGCAGTGGACGTCTTTCAGCTGAGAGAGAGAGAGAGATATTGCGAAAATCCTACACTGTGCCAGGCTTCGCTCTCGTGAGAATTGTACAAAAACTGGACTATGTGCATTTTCAGGTTTAACTCTAGGAAAAACTAGGATAGTCGTATTGGGCAACGAATAATCCATTAAAAAAGCAGGTAGTTCTACCTGATGAATTTGTTTTTACACGACTGACCAAAAAAGGAGTGTTATGTTTTCAGGGTTCATGTATGTATGTAATTTCTTTATTCCACCATAAGTCCTGAACGGCTTAACAGATTTTGATGTGAGAGGTATTGCCCGAATGACATAGGCTATGTAAGATGTCAGTCGTGTTTTTTATTTTTAAATAATTAGCTTGTTTGTAGTTGTAGTTAATGGCTAAAATTTAATCTATTTAACCGCTAAATAGGACAAGGACTTCTCAGTTGTTCAGTAAGTACATAATATCTCGATGTTTTGGCGTCTTTTATCTAAAGTAATAAACTATTACCCATTACAAAAATCGTGCGTTAGTACATAATATCTCGATGCAAAAACCTACTTCATTTTTTAATCGCTCTTCGCTCCAGTTACCTATAAGGACTAAATTATTATAAGTCATTGTTAGGTTTCAAAATTAATTCAATGCGATTAAATTCTTCCGGTTTAGTGCACTCTGTGGATAAATAAATATTAAATCTGAGCTTCAAATATAGTTCACGCCAGGTATCTAAGTACACATGACAACATGACATGTGTGTCATGTCAATTCATGCTATAACGTATAAACTTTTTTTGTGAATAGATTTGCTGACGAAGTTCTTATTTTTTTCATGGTTTCTAAAATAGTAGTCGTGGAAACAATAAGAATTTCCTTATTAGTTCTATATGATAGCGCAGTAAATAGAGCGAACCTTCCCTAGGGGTTAATTACGTGCGGTCCAGTAACTCAATTTTTTTATATTATTGTTTAGGATGGTTGTAAGTATTTAAAATAAATATGGCACAATTGAATAGCTTTTGCACTCGCCGCCAAATTGGAAAAATAAAAAAAATATCACCACTTTGTTCGGTTTTTTGCTTATACTTTCTTTTAAGTGCATTTTCGCTAGAAAAGTGTTCTACACAATGTTGTAGAAAATTAAATTTGCCGTTATTTACATTTTACATTTTGTTTCTAGGACTGACAGTTTCCGAGAAAAAAAAAACCCTTGCCTTAAAAAAATCGCATTTTTCAAACATTCGTCAATTTTTTTAATTTAGAACGATATAATCCAGTCATGACCTATTCTAGGAGAAAAAGTAGCAGAACAAACATCGTAGGGAATTTAATTACCTGCAAAACGCAATTGCATATTTCTTAACCAACCCTGCAAGGTGGAGAGTAAAACTAAATGATAAAACAACGGAAATTGTTTTTTGCTATAATATTTTACTTTTTAGTAACTGAACCTCGCTCCCATGGAAATTTCGGGATATAAAGTACCTTATGTGCTAGTCCTGATATTTTTCTACTAGTATACCAAATTTAATCGAAATCCGAAGCAACAAATATCACATTCAAACTTTCCCATTTATAGTGTGATTCATTGCAGGTGAATAATCGGTACTTGATCGGGACACTGTAAAAGTGTCTGTGGACATTATCAAGTACAGATATTAGATAATATTTGCTTCATCAGCAATAACGATTGGGAAAGAAACCCGATTTTAAAATGAAAAAGTTTGGATGTGATATTTATTGCTCAATCATAAAAAATCTACTGGACGGATTTCGATAAAATTTGGTATGCTAGTAGAAAAATATCAGGGCTAGCACATAAGGTACTTTTTATCCCAATATTCCTATGGGAGTAAAGCCCCCGGGTGCAGCTAGTAGACAGTAAAATATGATAGCAATAACGTAATATTTTAACTTTTACTTTTACTCCCTACTCCGTAGGGTTGGTTAAAAAAAATTACATGTGTTTTGTAGGTAATTAAATTTCCTTCAAATTTTATTCCAATATATATTTTCCTAGAGTAGGCCATAAATGAATTACAGCGCTCTGAAGTAAAAAGTTCGACAAATTTCCAAATGCGATCAAAAATGCGATTTTTTTTAAAGTGCACATCTCCATAACTATTAGTCCTAGAAACAAAATATAAAATGTACATTATAGGAAATTTATTTTTACAACATTGTATAGAACTCTAATGTAGCTAAAATGCATCTAAACGAAGGTGAGAGCGCAAATCTGAATAAAGTGGCAATTTTTTTTTGTTTTTCCAACATATGGCGGGCGTAGAAGGGGGGACAAATTGTGCCTCTTGCATTTTAAACACTTACTAACCATCCTAAATAACATATCAAAAATTCAGAACTATTGAACCATTTGTAAGTACCTAAACCCTACCCATAGCTCTATTTTGGTCTTTATTCAATGAACTATGGACGGATTTGTATTAAATTTGGTATACTAGTAGAAAAATACCAGAAATAGTACATAGGTTACTTTATATCTTGAAATTTCCATGGGAGCGAGGTTCAGTTACTAAAAAGTAAAATATTATAGCAAAAAAAGCAATATTCCGTAGTTTTAATATTGAGTTTTACTCCCCATTCTGCAGGGTTGGTTAAGAAAAATGCAAATGCGTTTTGTAGGTAATTAAATTCCCTACAAATTTTGTTCCAATACTTATTCTCCTAAAATATGCCATAACTAGATTACAGCGTTCTGAAGTGAAAAGTTTGACAAATTTCAGTAAAAGAAGATTTTTTTTAATTTTTTTTAAGAGCACACATCTCGGTAAATATCAGTCCTAGATACAAAATGTAAAATGTAAATAATAGGAAATTTAATTATCTACAAGATTTTGTAGAACACTTTCCTAGCAAAAATGCATCTAAACGAAAATATGAGCCTAAATCTAAAGAAAGTTTTTTTAGTTTTTTTAAGATTACTACGGACGCGGAAACTTGGCAATTGTGCCCTTTTTATTTTAAATACTCACAATAATCCTACACAACATTTTAAAAAAATCACAATTACTCGACCGTTTGTAATTTGATTCTCGTCTATTTACTGCGCTATGAGTAGAGGATAGTCTTATTTGTCCTGGAGTAGTAGTATCTAGAACCCAAAGATTAAAATCTTTGCTAGAAATCGATTTTCGTTCAAGTCTTCTCGGATATGGGCATATAACTTATATTAATTCTGTGATATAAGCGTAAATTTTCGCGGCGAAAAGAAAACGTCCGGACGCTCCCCGGACGCCCTCCAAACTAGGACAAATCCGGACGGATGGCTTCCCTACCTACATAGAAATTTGCCTGCGTCTTATTCATTGTGCATGTGCAGTACCATCGACTGACAGGGGTCGAGGATTGCTCCAAGTTCCACTCTATTAGGTATCGTATTTTTCCCGGTGCCTACACACGTCCCCATCATTACTTTATTATATTTCGAAATTCCGTAGGACAAACAATTTACACTTAGTACCTACGGCCGAACTCCCATAAGACAAATGCAGGACCATGAAGTTCCGAATTTTTTATTGATTTTCAAATACACCTAACAAGCTACTTATTCAAAAATAGAAAAAAACGGCCTCGAACCCTTCTGACCCACAGGTTTTGACCCAGTCCCTAAAAAAGTACCCGTTCGACCCGCTTCATTTTTTCATGTCCTTTTTGACCCGTTTTTCTAACAGGTACAGTCACTGCTTAAACTAAATTAATAAGAAAATAATTAAAAAGGATTGAGTGAATATACTCCTACTATCTATGCTCTCAAATTTGGTTCTTCCCAATGAGTATTGTCAAAGTAGTCGAAAGGTAGCTTCGAGCAACAAGGACTTCCGCGCGCGGCCGGAGTCCGTGTTGCTCTATGAAAGGTAGGGTTTGTTGGTGAAGTAAAACTAGATAAGGATTTTAAAATATGGGTACCGAAAATATAACTATTTATTTATACTTTTTATTAAACACATACTTAAGTTATCATTTTTTTTAAACAATGACCAAGAGTTATGTCTTTATTATAAAATTATTTTTTTATCTAAAATACTACTCGACTGTTAGATAATGCTTTTGCATTAAGTCCACCTATTTTTCCATACGTTGTATTTGTGCAATAAAGAATAAATCAATTAAAAAAATATTTTTTAATAATGCTATAAAATACTACTGGTTCGCCGTGAACTTAGACCTCGCGATTATTACTTTAAAAAGATGCATAAATCACAAAAACGGCTGAACCGATTTTGATGCGCATTCTGCGCAATGAACTTAAAAATTCTATGGATAGTTGCTACACGTATTCTTAATATTATCAAAATTAATTCAACGGTTCGAGAGTTATCGCCGGAACAAACATACATACATCTAGGGCATGCTCCCGGGAAATCCCGGTCTCGAAAATACCGGGAAATCCCGGGAATTTATATACCGGGTCTTAGGCGAACGAATCCCGGTTCTTTCGATTCTTTCGGTACTTTACACGTGCATATCATTTTCTCATATATTTTTATGTAATCATCAATTCTTATAGAATATTTTTCATCAAAATCATAGACATAGGAAAAAAAATCATAGCTCTATGGCCTAGATTATGGAATCGCTCCATAGTACCTATAGAATCGAGCCATGGAAGTAATAAGTTACTTTGTACAACTGGACTGGAAGGTTCACTTCACTATTACTTGAAATCATATTCGTTCCTTTCCATTATTTGCCCAAGTAAGAACGAAGAGAATAGCTCTGCTTCAACAGGTATAATTACTGATGGTCCCATAGATACTTATACAAAAGCAAGTAAGATTAATTATAACCGCGACCAAAAGTACATCCAACATAGATCTTACGTCACGTAGTATGGGACAGAAAGCCGGAGAAAGTCCAAAAAGTACTATTTAGCGTAAATCTCATCTTGTATTCCCTGGTTACAGATATTATTCATTAGTGTGATCTAAACATCATTGGTGATAATGATAATTTAATTCGTGTTACCACCCAACTCATTAGTGTTACCTAAATATTAAACAAGATACAGGTAACACCTGTATCTTGATATACATAGATGAATTGATTGTTCGCTTAGGCGATGATAGCAGCAGTGTGACAGTAGCTGTAGTGATGACGGTGCCGCTAATGAAAGCGGCAACGAAATGTTTCTTGTTGTTGAATATTTGGACTCCGATGATGAGTGTAAGTGATCAATCTTAGTATTTTAACTATAAAAACATTCATCATCATCGTCAGCCTTCCATGACCCACTGCTAATAAGCCTCCTTTTGTCTACGCCAACATTTTCTATCCCGAGCCATTGCAACAAACATAGATTATTAAAAACATTATTCTGGTTAAATTAAAAATGTTTAGTAAAACTTTTCATAAGCAGAGGTACCTACTGTAAATAAAACGGAAACAATATGACTGTATAATGTGTTTTATTTATTAACTCACTTTACTTGAACGAACTGCTAGTATCAAAATAATTTTGGTCACACTGTAAAGGGTTGCTACATGCATACCAGTGGCGCCATCATTTAATTTCACGACTTTATAGAAACACTGTAGGTATTTCCATGAGTACAAATGTATTATTTAAAAATGAATGTCACTCACTCACTGACTGAATGATTGACATATTATTATAGTCGTTATAGACATGACTTCATGTGGCCGTTTCCAAATCCTATTGGTTACTGCGTGAGCAAAAAATATATAAACAAGATAGAAACAAATGACAAGATAGAAGTGATTGGCACATTTGGCACAGCCGACACTCGCACATCATTATAATCAATCACCAATAGATTCATTTAAATATGGAGTTCTTTTGTTACGTATGTAAATAGTTTAAAGTATGGCGTATCCCCATTATATCTAAATTAAGAAAAAAAAATCAGTATAAAAAAGTATCAACAGATGGCGTTTTATGATAGCCGAGACGTAATCGTATATAATCGTAATCGACGTAATAGCTGAACCTGTACGGTGCTCTTTTTCTTTGGAAAAAATCACCTAACATTTTTTTTTTTTTGGTTGATTCCCTCGTTTCAATGAGGAGGCAAAGAGTACTAGCCCATGCAGCCAAGTCTTTTGTAAAATATATTTTTATATATAAAAGTGGCTAATATCCACTGAAGAAGAAGGCATTAGCCAAGTCTTGTATAAGAAATAATTGAGGCCTAATAGGCCTAGTCTTTAGTAATAAAACATAGGTATTAATATTTTTTTTAAGTCCAAATCCAATTAAATTTCCATAAAAGTATTTGTCACATATTCATACAAAGATTTAAAGCATGCAGGATTGGATAAGAGTTCCTGAAGCGAGCGCGGGATTGCTTCAGAAGACCTATAAATTTGTGTTAGGCGGTCGACTAACACAATTCTTTGCAAACAGAAATTGATACAATCGAAAAACAAATGATGCAAAGTTTGATCTGCACTGTTGCAGTAATTACATATAGGAGAAGACAAAAGTTTAAGACGAAACAAGTGAGAATTAAAACGACCATGTCCAAGACGTAGACGACAAATTATAGTATAAAACTTTCTACCCGCAAAATCCCTTCCTTTTACAAACCAAGGTCGACCTAAGTTATTAGTGATTCCCGCATACCATAAACCCTTGCAATTCAATTCACAGGTTTCCTTCCATTGTTTGACAAAAAGCTTTGATGTTTTTGTTTTCAATAAAGTTAATACATCTCCCACTGGTAGGGAGCAAGGTTTTGGTGTAATACAGTTACCGTATCGCACTATAGTTTTAGCGAAATAATCGACGCATTCGTTACCCTTCACACCTACGTGTGATGGAGTCCATAGAAATACTATATCCTTGTGATGATTATGACAAAGTTCATAATACTTTTCTCTTATTTTGTGAGTTATAAATGAGGTGGTAGAATCAAATTTTGGATTATTAAGCGAACTTAATATTCCCATATTATCAGTAATAATAATCCAATTATTATAAGGATGTTGAGAAATGTATTCGAGAGCAGAAAATATTCCAATTGACTCTGCCGTATAAATGGAAGCATTATTTGGGAGTTTACACCCATGCCCAATTTTAGATTCCAAGTCATAAAAAGCCATAGAGACAGCTGACATTGACGGATTCTTCGACCCGTCTGTATAAATTTGCCTGTAACCTGTGTATGATTCTAATTTGTTGTAAACATCTTCCTTATATTTAAGAGATTCATCTATTTCAATTTTAATTGGGAAAAATTTGCTTTCGTAAGAGTCTGAGTAGCATGGCAGAATTACACTTTCATAAAGATTGTTTTGGAGTTTAAATTCAACAGCTTCTTCAAGACATTCTGATAAGTATGAAGAAGAATTTACTAACTTTGGCAATAAGGGGTGACCTGTAGAAGAACAAATTTTAAGCAGAAATTTGTAGTTGAGATAACGGAACCTAATGGCTAAAGGAGGTATGTTACATTCAACTTGCATTGAGATAATTGGCGTAGACATCATAGCGCCCAAAATAATACGAAGACCTTTATTCTGAATTTTTTCCAGCTTCTCTAAACTTTTCTGATTAGCATAACAGAAATATGCATATTCGAAATGACTTCTAACAAGGGATTTATACAACATTAATAAAATTTTGGGGTCTGAACCCCAGTAAGTAGCAGATATTGTTTTAAGAATATTAAGAGCCCTAAGACTCCTGTTGACTAAAATATCAACATATTTATTAAAATTATTATTATTTTGAAACATGACTCCCAGAAATTTTACGGACGAATCAGCTGGCAACACATTACCCTCATACATTACACGAATATCTCTAACTTTGACAGATTTTTTAGTAAATACAACCACTTTACTTTTTTGTTTGCTGATGCTCAGTTGAAGATATTTGAAATATGAGTTCAACCCATCCAGGGCTGAATTCATTTTCTTGTTTATGACTGACATATTATCTCCTTTGCAGTACACAGCCAGATCATCAGCAAACTGTAAATTATTGACATCCAAACCTAGATTAATATTTAAGCGATGAATATACAACACAAACAACAAAGGACTCAAAATTCCACCTTGACTTACACCTTTATATGAAAATCTTGGTCCTATGAGATTATTATTAAACTTCACATATAATTTCCGTTCATGAAGAAAGCTAAAAATCCAATTAACAATTTTTTCAGGGAGTCCCAAGCTGACTAAAGTGGCAGAAAGAACATGCAAGTTAACATTATTAAATGCACCAACTATATCAAAGAAGACACAAGCCAAAATTTTATTATTAGATAAGGCATCCTGAATGTCCAAATTCAAGTGACACAGACTTTCACGGGCTGATCGACCACGACGAAATCCAAATTGATTATTAGGCAATAAATGATTACTCTCTATATAAAATTCAAGACGTTGTTTTAATAACTGTTCAAAAATTTTGCCAGCACATGAGGTCAAAGTAATAGGACGATAAGAGTCTGGATCATTAGGTACTTTATCTGGTTTCAGAATTGGAATAATACAGTCCATTTTCCATTGTGAAGGAATCAAGGAGTTTTGCCATAGCAAATTCAAAATTGTTAAAAATGTTTGTTTATTAGAAGCATTCAACAGTTTGAACATTTTGTAGGATAAATAATCTAGACCTGTAGAAGTGTCTTTTCTAGAGTTAAGGGCTGATTGTAGTTCTTGCATAGAAAAGTCCTTTGACAAATAAGAATTATTGGTTGAATGAATAGACGGAGCACTAAAATTGTTTTCAACTGTATCTGGAGTGTATTTATGAAGAAAGTCAGATACCCAATTGTGTTCAGAAACAGGATTTGTGGAAGGAGAGTATGAATTGTTAAATTTTTTAACTTTTTTCCAAATTCCACTCATAGAAGATAATCGATTTATAGATGAACAATATTGATACCAGCTGAGTTGCCTTTCCCGTCTTAAGATTACTTTTTTAATTGCTTGAAGACGTTTGAAATTTATAAAATTTTCTGTAGAGGGACAAGATTTAAACAAAATATAAGCTTTATGAACATCATCAACTGCTTTAGAACAAATGTTATTCCACCATGGCAAAGACCTACGTTTTTCATTGTTGTTGGGCGAGACAGAATTTTTTGCTTTGGGGGCTGAAGCTTCAACAGTACTAGAAATTATAGAACAAAAACGATTATAAGAATCAATAGGGTCCATATGGTTAATATTGAAACTAGACAACAATAAATTGATCTGTGCTTCATAAGTCCTCCAATCAACCAATTTTAAGTTAACATGTCTCAGTAAATTTGAAGAGTTATGAAGCACATTATTAGAATTAAGTCCTAGGTTTAACTTTGTTAATGTAGGTAAGTGATAACTTCCAAGTGTGTTATCACAGACCTGCCAATCACACTGTAATGCTAAACACGATGAAACCATGGTGAGATCAAGACCATTAGGTCTAGCAATATTCGAACCAATTGTAGTAGGCACATTGCTGTTTAAGAGAACTAAATTATTTTTATCAACAATATCTAAAATGTCCCTACCACGGGCATCAGTAGAATGACAACCCCAATATGGGTGATGAGCATTAAAATCTCCTGAAAAAATAAAGGGTTTGGGTAGAGAAGAAATTATATCATTCAATTTATTTTTACAGAATCTAGGGGTGCTAATACTAGGACAATAAACACTTACTATGGTGACAGATTTACTATTTAATTGAAGAGAAATTGCCACAGTTTGTATTGAGTTATCAGATGCGATAGCAAAATTAGAGAAATGAAGAGAGTTATGAATTAAAATAGCTACCCCGTTGTGATCATTACCAGAATCGTTTCTCACTACAGAGTAACCTTTAATATTGTATTTATGATGCGGTCTTAACCAAGTTTCAGAGATAATAGCTACATGAATATTTTGATCATATAAAAATTTCTGGAAGTCATGTCTATTACTTATTAAGCTTTGTGCATTCCATTGACAAATGTTTATTATACCTGCGAATTTTCCGAACAAACTGAATTTTTCTGAAGTATATCTTTCAGAGTGTCTGAAATTATTTGTGTATTTACAGTAGTGTTATTGATTTTATTATGTGTAATTACTTTTATGATTGCTTCAGTGATGAAGCTGAGAATTTTAGAGTCAGAGAGAACAATTTTTTGCAATTCTTGTGAATTTTTCGGATTAGTAAGTGATGGGAAGGCGTTGTTCTTTAAGGTTTCGGAATATGATTGCGGAATAATTTTGTTTTTATTTTCAATAATTTTTTGTTTTTTTACCGGGCAAGCACCTGAAATTGCTATATGATTGCCTTTGCAATGAATGCAAACTGCATTTGCTAATGGTATATTACAGTTTTTAAAACTATGGCCTTCAGTGCAGATAGAACAACGTTCTGCATTTTTACAAAATTTGGCAAGGTGCCCATATCGTAGGCAGGCACCGGAAACATTGCTTAATCGGTGGGATATATGGCAGTACAGGTACACGCCACATTTTCAAATAAACATAATCTGGTAAAGATGCACAAGATGCAAAGGTAATTGCCACAGTTTGAGTGGGTTGTAGATTGAAAGATTCGCCTTCTTTTACCTTACGCATTATTCTACGAACACATATAATTTTTTTTGTTGTGGTAGAAAGAACTTTGAAAATTGTTTTATTTGACATGTTTGATGGAACATTAGTTATGACCCCAGTTATTTCTGTTACCGCTGCCGGAATAGTAGCCGTAATGCGATGTTCTCTATGAAAAGTAGCATTATCTAAAAACGAATTTGCCATGTTAGGATTATCAAAAACAACCCCCATTCTATATTTGTTCACTTTTTTTAAATATTTGATTCCCTTAACGAAGCGGGTGAAGCTATTACTCAGGTACATCATGTCTCTGGAACCTATTGGAACGTTTTCATCCGAGCTAGCTATGAACACTATGTGCTCATGCCCTGGACTATCTTCAGGATATCTACGACTATAGTCGGCGACCCTATATGGTTTGTATTTGTCGAATGATGACTCTGATGCGTCGGAGTATTCTGAGTCACTATCAGAACTCTGAAGTACTGGTGTCGTTTCGGAGTCCTGCTCCTTCTTTTTCCTTTTCTTGCCGCCCATCGCCGAAAAGGTAGGTAAGAACTTACCCCGACTGCAGCAACACAAATATACAAAACAAACTATACAAAATTATAAATTAAGATAATATATACAAAAGAAAGGGTATTTACAACCAGAATCACAAATATTTACAAGTTTTGCACAAAATTAAATTTTCTCAGAAAAAAAGACCGCCAGTCGCTACGAAATTCCCGCGCTTCTCCCAAATCACCTAACAGTTTGACAGTTGCACAAATCACAATATTGATACTTTTTAGATGTCTTTTTTACATGGAAGTAATAAGTACCTTTGTACAGCAGTACTTACTACTTCCATGCTTTTTTACTAAGTTTTATTTTTTTTAAATGCCAATCCCGTGAATTTTTGCTTTTTGTATGGAATCTTTTCTCTCGCTTTTTATAAAGCGCCATCTATGAAGTCATCTGGAACGTAGTACATTATATCTCGATGTCTGGAACTATTTTTTTTTTAATTTGAGTCTCGGAAAATCCCTTATTATACTTACGGTTTACGGTACATAAGTACTTATTACTTCCATGCTCAAACTTTATTCGAAGTTATTTTAACTAAAAATGGGCGCTGCGACGGCGCTGCGTGAAACGAGAAAAATTTAGTTCTTAGAAGTGAGCGAGAGAAGTAAAAGTTTATTATACAAGTCTTGTACGCAAACGCTGCAGCGCAGTCTTATTTCCATGGTTTGACCGCTTGACTATGCCCGTGCAAAAAAAAACTAAATGTCAATGTCACATTCCTCGGCAGATAAAACTAAGCGCCAAAACCAAAAGGAAAGAAAATTATTATTTGACTGTTCTGAGTTTTACTGTATTGAGTAAATTGTACTTAACTTAACTTTTTTCAGTTAGTAGGTATTAGTACAATACCCTACCAATCTGTAGTCCTATTTAATAAAACTTAGTTTAACATTAATATTTTAGTCGGAAGCAAACTATAAGTACTTACTAAAACAAAATTCTAATGGCATCGTTAAGTCCGACACTCATGTATAGTCACGGGCATATACTAGGATATGGAGGAATACTGCTGGGTGCCGGTAAAGTGATAAAACATATCTGTGTCAGAGTTCAAACTGGGTCATCGTTACGATAGTCAGTTTCAGTAGAGCTATTTTAGACATGGTAGCCTGAACCGTGAACTGCTCATTAGTTGTCTCAAATAAAGAAATGTCCATCTTAATAGCAGCGTTATTAATCTGTTCTTTTATAGATATAAGTGTATGTGAGAATTTGTCACTGGAAGAAGTCTACAAAAAAGGATTACAATCGTATTCACGGCAAGACTGGTCTGAATGTGTTATCCAATTTGAAGAAGCTATAACATTACACAAATTATACAAAAACATTATTCTTAACTGTAGACATAAATGTAAGTCTCGACCATTCCAAAACCTAATACAGGATGATTTTGATGATTTAAAATTTTATGAAAATATATTTTTTGTAAGTAGCTGTTTACTGCTATGCCAAGAATCAGAATTTAGCAGAGTTTCTCTGAAAAATAATGTTCCAGATTATTTGCTGATAAAGATGAAAGACTTGGAACCTTATGAATATCTTCAAGTTTGTTATTATCAAATAAATCATCTAAAGAAAGCAGCTTCTGCAGCTGCAACATATCTGATTGTACATCCAGATGACAGCATAATGACATCAAACTTGCAACAATACGTGAGACTTGCTAAATTAAGCTCTGATGAAATAGTTAATTTAGAAGCTGAGAAATATACATTTTTGTATCACCTAGCAATGGAATCATATTCCAAGAAAGATTGGTTAGTGACTGTTGATCACTTGGAAAACTCTATAAAAAAGTATTTATCTTCAGAAGACAGTTGCAGAGCTGAGTGTGAGTCACTACCTGATCAGGAATGGTCTACAGAATTTATGATAACACTCTCTAATGCCATAGCATCTTTGCTAGATTGTCGACAAAAGTGTCAGAGGAGACTAAAGTCAATTGGTTACATATCAGGTATAGATTTTCTATCAGAAGCCCTTAATTATTTGCAAATATCTTATTACAATGTGGATAAGATAAAAGATGCTGCAAAAGCTACTGCCAGTTTTCTTCTTTTGAAACCTGATGATGAAGTTATGCTGGAAAATAAGGAAATATATAAAACTCTTACTGAACCAGAGTCATTTATTGAGCGTAGTGAAATTCAGTATTATTTGAAGCGTGATAATTATGAGAAAGATCTCTTAGAGCTGTATGTTCACAAAACCCTCAATGTACATAACACTGAATCAAATTAAAACTACCTAGTTGCCATTTCAGAGTATCACTGATGGTAAAATATTGCCTATTTATCTGGCTTTGATGTTGTCAAACAAGTCTGTGAATACCTATAGCGGTCTCTTTGCAACTTTTTCTAAGATCTGAAGTCATAGCCTTGTAACATTTAAGTATTTGCATTTTCGTACTCAGAATAAACAATGTGTCTTTTTAAATGCTTTTTATTTATAACATTTTTTATTTTTTGAAAACTAACAGCTATTTTACATGAAAGAACTCACTGTAGAAGAAAATATGGCCAATTACAAGTTTTCACTGATATAGAGTTAAATTTTAAAAAACTTATGATACCATCGGTAGTATATATCGATGTAAGTACCTACATTAGTAATTTTTTATGTGTTTATCACAACACTTCTTCAAATGTCTTCGAATGAATTCATGTGAAATATTATTAAAACGACTAACATGCTCTCAGAATGGAATCAGCCCACAGTTGGGACATGCAAAAAATATGCCTCCACCTCTGTAACATTTGTTAAAAAATTTAGAAATAAAGAACAACATAGGCTAATACTTTTTTTTTTAATCATCCTCCGGGACTGCAATGGGGGTTGAAAGTTTGTATGAAAAGCACATACGTTGGAAGCTACAAGACGAACCTCTAGAAAACCTCTGTAGGCTTGGGAACCTGAAGCACCATCTTACAAAATATCTACATCAGTTATATTCTTCTATGTATAAGTGAAATTTCAGGAAGATTACGTCATATGATCAGGAAATGTAAGAGGTAAAATAAACGAACAATCACACTTTCGCATTTATTAGGATTGCAAACATCAATTTTATTCAATACGCGAATGACTCATAGTTGTATACCTATTATTAACAAGGAGGAGGGAAGAGCGATATACACTAATCTATATAGGGATATATATAAATTTACTCTTTGGCGATATGTTTGCGGATTTATTCAGAAGCCAGTTAATGGCAACATTTTATACTTTTTCTCTAATGGCGACACTAGCTTACCGCAAAATGGTGGACATGACAACCCAATTGTCAATGTCAAAGCGCACAGAATTCTATCAACGAGTCGATGTCGGAGAACGGTCTGTGAAAATTACACGAGTTATTGGAGTTATTGCCGTCTTTACTGGTAAGCAAACCTTTATTATGCTAATAATTTATCATTATAAAACACGGACTTATTGTTAATCGATGTAATAGTAACTATTCTTCAGATAGATACCTAATTGAAATAATTTGGGTTTGGTTCGGACATTATTAGTGTTGCCATCATTCCGTTGGATGCTCTGGTTACCTTTCTCTGAGTGGTTACCCATTCAAGATTATTTACATTCAAGAATACGAATATTCTACAGATTTAAGATTTTAGTTGTCCACAATTAGGTTCTTATTAAGTAGGTACTTCCTATTCCTTTTAAAATAAAATTCCAATCTCAACTAATTTTTTTTTTAATGCGAAAGTGAGTTTGTGTATTTGTTGGTTAACTCTTCACGCTTTATCCACTAAACCAGCCTTCCTGAAATTTTGATTTTTTCGTAATTGTACTATTATGTAAACAATCTTCACATTTCTTTTAATGGAATTTCGTTGAAAATAAATCAAATATTAGTTCAAACCTAAACATTCTAAGGTAAAGCCTGACCAGAAATATAAAAACCCTGAATTAGAGGCAGCACTTTTGCGTTTTATATTGCACATTATTGAAAGCAGTAGCGGATAAAAGGATGGGAGCACGGGGGCATGTGCCCCCAAACCCACCGACTGCTATTTTGTTCACATACTGTGGAGCATAGATTACAATTGTATATAGTGTACTGTGACGGCAGCTTCCATAATAGTACATATCAAATTAAGAGAGTTGTTAAAATAACAGCATTTATTAGTAATCGTTTCTAACATGTAAGTATTTCCAAAAAATTAATCCATCACCATTAGTGATGTGCCGTTCTTGAAATTTTCAAAGAACAAGCGGAAACTTTCTTAAAATTTTCACGAGGATGGAAAATGGTGCCCTTCCCAGAAAAAAATACCTACTGGATCCGCCTTTGATTGAAAGTCAAACTTTGACAGGAGAAATGACAGATGGGTTTTTAAATTAGTTGCCAGTATAAGAAATTAGTTCTATTGCTTTTCCGCAACATGGCGAGGGTTTTTATATTCCTGGTCAGGCTATAAAACATTTATTAACCACGAAAGTAATTTCCTAAAAAGTCTATTTTATTTATATTGTTCTACATTCATAGAAAGACATGGTAAGATTGTTTACATAATAGGACAATTATGAAAAAATGGACTTTACGTAGTTAAGTTAGGAGTACTAAAAAGGACATCGGGTACCCTTTCATTCTAATCAAACGCGAGCGAAGAAGCCGCGGCTAAAAGCTAATATTTCGTAAACGATTTTTGTGAAGGCATTCCACAAGTAACACAAATGTAGAAAAATGTCTAAAAAAATTTAGTTTTTTCTTAGAAAACTTCTAATGCTGTTTTATAAATATTAAATAAATATTTCTGTCCAAATATTATTCCAAATTAATATCTTGGCTGAATGTAGATAGCTCTAGTTAAAAGCTTAAAATGTTGATTGGCATTCACAACCTGGATCTCCTCAATAACACCTAGATTATTATTTTTTACCTCACCTCCTTACATTAATGGATAATTTGTACTTTGGCAACCCCATTCAGTGTGACTGTTGTGTAGTGGAGTCATTGGTTCTACAGTGCGGCAAGGATCCATCAGCAAGTGAACGAGGGCGCCACCTACGTTTGAAATAGGATATTTTAATAGCTTGGATATTAGTTCTTTTTCCTACCACGTGCCAAAAAATCCTTGGTACCTCGGGACTCCGCCCCCGTGGGAATTTTGTGATAAAAAGCACCCCATGTCCTTCTCAGTACTCCTAATTATGTATAAGCAAAATTTCAAGAAGATTGGTTGAGTAGACAAAGCGTCAACAAACCACAAACTCACTTTCGCATTTATAATATTAGTTGGGATTTTTTTATAAATACATATACATATTTAATTTTGAATTATTACTTATATCAAGATTGAATATATAGTTTAGTTACCTAGTCAAAGTTAATTTCAACAGTTTAAAATATCAACGTACTTAATGGTCTCATTTCAGGACATTGTTAACTTTATCTGGGCAAGCTGACTTAACGTACATAGGGACTTTATTGAAATGAGAGGCTTCTATAATTTGTTCACCGCCGCCAGTGTAAAATAAGCGTAATATTTTGGCTCCGTGAGCCCATCCTTGAATTACCTACGCCATAAATTCTTTTTATTTATTTGCACATCACGATTAAATGCATGGCACAAGGTCAGAAAAGATGTGCTGACCAGAATGATGATGTGTGAATCAGAAGAAATTCGTGCAGCATCATTTTAGCCCTTTTTCGTAGAGAGTATAGTCTGCCATTTCCATTCCAAAATGGCTGGAAGTTAGGTAGGTACTTGGCAGATGGTGACAAAAATAGCTACCGGATGGGTACGATTTCCTACGTCTTGAATTAATACCATACCAATACTTACCATGCTATAACATAAGGATATTATAAATGTTTTTTTTAATTAGTATTTAATTAATCCTAACTAATATTATAAATGCGAAAGTGAGTTTGTTTGTTGGTTTGTTTGTTTATTACATCTACACGCTTTATCTACTGAACCAATCTTCCTGAAATTTCGCATACACATAGCTGGAAGTACGGAGAAGGACATAGGGTACCTTTCATCCCGGGAAAAAGCACTGTTCCCGTGGGAAATTCACGCGGGCGAAAGCTAGTAATTAATAAATCTGCTGAGCCTATTCTGGCGGCCGGAAGTCCGCCAAAAACCGGAACTGAAGGATTTTTTCAAACTTCCGGCCAATTTTCGATGCGATGTTTTTTATTTGATCTAGGTATAAGCATGGAAGTAATAAGTACATAGTAAGTACTTATTGCTTCCATGGGTATAAGTAATTCATAAATATTTGTTTATTAAATAATCTGCAAAGGTATAAATTCTAAATACCTAGACGGTTATGAAGAATAAAGTAAAAAAATAGATAAATGCATAAAAACGCAGGCTACTTAAACCTATTTTAGTCAAAATATGTTTTATCTCTTTCTTTTCATTAATCTCAAATATTGAAAAGAGAGATACTTAAGTAAAGATTGCTAAATAACGTTTTAAACCTAGGCAAGCAGGTCAAAGTGATAAACTTATGTTGCACAATAAACAAATCAAATCTAAGTTACTTTATCTACCTATGTGGTATGTAGTACTTACCTATCTGTATTATTTTTTATTTCAGATTTATGAGAATGGCGGAGTTGGAGTCTATGAATGACAAATTCAGTATAAAAAATATATTATTCTACCGGGCTATACCCAATTACCAAATACCAATACCAACAGATGGATATAAAGTGTATGCATGCACTGATTGTTGTGATAGGTAAAAACTGATTTTTATTACACAAAGAAACTATATATAGTACAATAAGTAATGGAGCGAAGAGATGGCGGACGATATAGTTATATATGGAGCTTCGTAACCGCGTAAACGAGGCTATAGGATATCTGATGATAATTATTATTATGAGCCTAATTTATTTTAATTGTATAGATATTTTTTTGACATCATTTAAATATACCTACTTATTTTTATTTCAGATTCTTGTTGGAATCGAGCTACGAACGCCATATTAATCGAAAATCACTTAAAATTACATACATGTGCAGGCACTGTAACAACACTAAAGTTTTTCTGAACAGATGCAACTTACTATCCCACATTAGGTCACATGCCTTTAAGACTGCTACTATAAATGTGAGTGATTTGAAGGTGGAACCACTTCCATTGTCCTATTTCAAAACAAAGACCAGTAATAATGCTGCAGTCGAAGTTACACCGCCAAATTCATCACAAGAAACTTTGGCGAAAGCGGTGTGTTTCGATTGCAAATCAGAGTTTTTTAGTTCCGGGCCAATATTTAAGGAACGTGCTAAACATTACATGCGGCTAAGTGAGGGAGTATTTACATGCCCGGTATGTTTGTTTGCTATGCCGAATGAATGCGCACTCAAAGCTCACCTTCGACTTCATACAAACCATCCTCCCTTTTATTGCCCTGAATGCGGGCAGCATTTGTCAACGAAAACTATTAAATACCCATATACACATCACTGCGAAGGTTTCAAGATGATGCGAGCTACAGCTCGAATGCAGTGTCCTGTATCAAATTGTAACTTACTTCATCCTAATGATGTTAATGGGCACTTAAGTAAAGAACATGTAGTGAAAGTGTTTAAGTGTAATGCTTGCGTTGTTGCTAGCTATAGTAACCAAACTATGATAAAGCACCTTAAGACACATAATGCCGAATGTAAAGCCCTTATCTTCTATCAATGTGTTTTGTGTCCAGGGAGACTGGTGCTACCAGGCCAAATCGAATATCACCTGAAGAGTCATACTGAATGTAACAATTTTACTTATGTTTATCCTTGTTGGACCTGTGGCCTAACATGCAATGATATTTACTCCTTCTTGAATCATCACATTGAAAAGCATTGTAATACTGAAGCTATAAGAAAAAATTTAGAGTCTGTAGTATCGCTTTTCTCAAATTCAGCATCTAAAAGAGTATATCGTGTCGTAAAAAGATGTGATAAATGTCTGAGAAGTTTTACGTACAAATGTAAATATGACGAAATCCAAGTACTTCCAGATGAATGTCCATTCAAATGTACTATGGAACAGCAGACAAGTGATTCCTCTACAAAAATACCGAGTCCTATCCCGATTGAGAATAATATCAAATGCCCCTGTTGTATTATGACCATAAATGAAAAATGGGAAGATATAAAAAAACACTTCAGTGAATATCACAAGAATCAACGGTGTGTAGATGTAAAAGTTTCTTTGCAACGAATAAAGCTCAGACAGAATGAAACAAAGTTGAAAAAGAAGCGTAGCAGACAGACGAAAAAGAGTATTAGTTCAAAACAAACCAAAGAAAATAATACTAGAGATATTCCAGATAAGTCGCCTGCATCAAAAAAAAAAATATATGACTGCAATATGTGCGATTATGTTGGCAAAGACAAAGAGTCGTTTGAATCGCATATCATTAATCACAGAGATCCATGCATGGCGTACCAATGCATGGAATGTGCAAAATGTTTCGTTGTCAAACCCTCATTTTCAACACATATGCTCTTGGAACACAACATATCCGATATCGATGAATATATTGCTCAGAAACAATGTTACAATGAGACCGCCTTAGACAAATATCAAGATAATTCTGAAGAAAATTTGGAACCACTACGTGAAAACCAGTGTCGGATTTGTAGAGATCAGTTTGATAATCCGGAAGATTTAGAAAAACATTTCAGGGTGCATGGTATGGCTTTTTTAATGAAAAAGACAACTAACAAAAGCCCATAAAGATACCTATATTATTTAGTTATTAAGTTGGTGTTAGTCTGTGTTCTGCTTTGATTAAGGCCCCTTAGTAAGTGAAAACGGCAATATTGGCTGTTTTCTATAAGCTGCTGTTTAAAGAATTGAAGAGTTTTCGCCCTGAAATTTCTGATATGTATTGTAGAACATATGTTTAAAGGGAGGACTGTTTCCAAAACACGATGGGAAAAATTTTGCTCGATAGAAAAAAATCCTGAAGTTACCTCTAAAATTTCATATGAATACAGATAACATCCGTGTTTTATAATAAAAAATGTTTTAAAATCACCAACACAAAGGTATTTTACCTTTTCGATTTCGTGACTGGTTTAAATTTTTGAAAAACTAAACATTTCTATTAACTTTTTGATAAAAATGTGAGTGGCGCGCAACCGGGACGTCCCCCCCCCCCCCCGCCTCAGCCGCTTCATATGAATTTTCGCTGACCGCCTAACCCCCCTTAATAGTCTACTCTTAAAATTTATTTGACATTTAGTTCCTTAATCAAATGTAAATCCTTAATCTAGCTGGCGTAGGCCTAAGTAGGTTTTTTTTTAAATAATTTTACTAGATAAACCATTTCAGGAGAAAGTTTGCCCTTGGTTCTTAAAATTTAAACATATGTAGTAGGTAGTAGTTTGTGTGTTATATTTAGTTCAATGGACTTTGACTGACTTTGAATGTTTAACTGTTTACAAAAAAATACTAGTACCAGTAGTAACTACCTAAATATGTTACCAGCTAAACTCAAATCGGAACTACCTAGTCCTGAATTGAGTTTAGCTGCTAACATATTTAGGTAGGTAACACGTAGGTTAGTGACTGTTTTGTGAAAGCGTAGTTTTCATATAATACAGTTTTCATGTGGAATTTTCTTGTAAATTTAAGGTTAATATTTCAGGGTATTTTTAAAAGCACAATATTATTACCTAAGTATTTCAGATCTGGAAAGGTCATAAATATTTTAATGATTAGGTAATTAGGTAAGTACCTACTTATCTTTAAAATGTCAATAACTAATAGCGGCACATGATCATTCGTAAATATTCTTTTGTTACCTACTTAGATTTTTTGATAAAAATATAGTTTAAAACATAGACGTAATAAGTGTTGCAGAAGTTTTCTTCCTACATTTTGATATCACATTGTAGCAGAATATTGTTCAAAACCCTGCGATATATGTATAAATTGTTGTTATACGGATATAAGACTTTGCTTTATACTAAGTATATTTTTTTAGTAGTACCTATAAGAATTTATTAATATATATTGTGGAAGGAGAAAGGGGAGGCCTTTGCCCAGCAGTAGGACACATCAATAGGTTTTGATTATATAGCCTCTTTTTTTCTGAGTCAATAGGCTAGAAAAGTAAAAAAAAGAATGTATTTGTATCTACTAACCCTGCCGGGCTATTATTATAGCGGAAACTATGGCTCTTTAAAAAAGATATCGAAAAATCGTTATACCGATATTTTTGGTAGGTACCACAAAATAACGGTACCGTTATGTTTTTACGGTACCGAAATTATAAGAAACTAGCGCCCCCCCCCGGCTTTTCTCGGGAAGTAATACATCAATTGTAGCTTATGTCTCTCAGGTATAATGTTGCTTTCTATAGGTGAAAGAATTTATGAAATCGGTTCAGTAGGTAGTTATGAAGATTACCCCCTACAAACAAACTCACAAACATACAAACTTGTAACACTTCCTCGTTATAATATTAGTGTGAAAGGTGTAAAAGGATTTTTACGGTAGGTATACCGCAATAATTAGTAAAATAAAGGAATAATATGAATAAAGGATAAATAAATAAAGGATTAATATGATTATATAATATAAAGGAATAATGATTTTATGATTATTATAATGATAACATATGATTATTCCTTTTTTTTTTAAAACGGTACCGTAACTTGATTCCAGTAGCATAACATTGTACCGGTATTTGTATGGTACCTATTGGAAAATGCGATTTGTAGGTATCACAAAACTAAAATCAGACTGCAAGCTTCTTTTATTCTGTTACATAACTGCCCTAGATATCCGTAACCTTATATTGATTTCAATAGGACTGTATTTATTTTGATATCCTAATAAAATTATTACCTACAAAAAAAATGTTCTATTATTTTAGTAAATATCCCTTATATAATTAATTATTTATTCAAATAGTTTATGGCAATCCCCATAAACTATTTGAATTAATAATTTATTTATTGATTAAAGTTATATAATGTTTGTATTACTTATTTACTAGCTGTCCGTTCCGGCTTCTTACATTTATAATGTTACTTCCGAGATGAATGTAATGTAAATACCATTCTAATGGTGAAACGTTTTTTGGAATCGGTTCAGTAGTTTTTGAGTTTATTGTTACAAATCTTACCTCTTTATATAGTCCTGTGCGTGATTTATAAGTGTTGCAGAAGTTTTCTTTCTTCATTTTGACATTATTGGTAAAAACTTGTGTGTTACAGCCATGTTACAGCAAGTACCTACTCTATTCTTAACTTAAAACTAGGTCACACGCAGAGTCAGCGATAAATGTAGATGAGTGGGAGAGCAGGTGGGGGCTTCTTCTTCTTCTTCTAAAGGTGCCTCTCCAACTAGTGAAGGTTAGCGATTAACATGCTCAAGTCTTTCTTGTCCTAAGCTGCCCTTCCCCAAACCCAGCGCCCAATTCCCACATAATTATCCCATTCATAATATAATATCTCGATGTTCCACCGGTCCACGGACCCATTCCTATTTTCTAGATACGTACGTCGCGTCACACGCACACGTACCTACCAATAGGTACCTATTACAGGATTTCGAGCTAATCCTAAATACGATATTCATTTAATTCATGTAAATGTAATCCCATAGTGATTTTTTTCTCTCTGTGTAATCCTATGGATACTTTTTCTATCCATTGGGGTTTGGTAAATACCACAGAAATAAACTGTGAATAATACGAAGTCTTTTCTTTGGGTATCTAAATAAAATCATGGAAAAAATAATGGTTACCCTCACTGAAATATTTTTTTTTATGTTACCCCATTATTTTTTATTAAAAAGCAATTTTTTGCATACAGCAACACCAAAAATCGCCTTGTGTCATTTTGGTTGGCTTGACATGACATTAGACGTCAGTCATTCACTCGCACTCTTCGCACTTCAAAAAAGATTTGTCAAAATTGTCAAAATAAATCAAAAAAGAAGAAAGGTTTCTTTCTTTCTGGTTGTTGTTTTTTCTTGCAAATTGAGTTTTTTTTCAAATGTTCTGTGTTTTACTTAATTCTTACGATACACAGTATGGAATATTAAATTAAATAGTAATCCTGAGTTCGTACCTTATCGCATAAAAAGATATCTACAGTCAATTATCGAGACTACAAGATCTTGTCTTCGCAACGCTACTTACAACAACATAATTTGATTTGGCAATTTACTTCACGATGCATCTTGGAGTAAATATATCAAATGCTTTGCAGCAACTAGAGACTGTTAAAGCTGCAGTTGACCAAAGTGAAGACCCTAAGTTGAAGGTAAGTACAAAATATTGTGCATTAGTGTATTACTCTCATAGTACTTGTTACTTCCATATGATGACTACTCTATAAGTTCTAGAGCAGCAAAAGTTAATGTTGGTAAGAGAAGGTTGTGAAAAACTTATTTCATATAGTTAGTTCTTTATCAGCGAAATACCACAGTGATAGAAGTAAAACATCTAAGTGTTTAGAATTACTCATAGTCGAAGAATATACTACTCTTACCTCCTGACTGTATTGCAAACATATATTTTGTAAATGTGAAGTCAACTACTATGAAGTAAATTAATTGTGATACCATGTTATGTATTTGGCTGGTCTTTCTTTTATGTTGTTTAGGTTGTATAACTACCTAACCAAAATTTAAAACTTGTTTCATTAGGCAGCTACTAATGATGACTTGAATATGCTGATTAGCTTATTGGAGAGCCCTATATTGAAAAGCATAGCAACTCTTCATGACTCAGTGGGCATGCTTGCTACTCAAGTTGCGCATCATCCTTCTATACTTCCTGGAGACTTTGATATCACACCAGCTGGTAAGTTTCTTTCTGCCATTGCCCCATATATTTCAGAGTATTTTCAAATTTTTTCAATTTCAAAAGCGGCCTGCTTGACAGTTCAACTATTTAACAGTTGTGTGTGTAAAAGTCTTTGAGCAACAAGGCCTTCCATATAAGTCCCCTTAAAATAGCTTCTCCTCTTGCAAAACTTTGTGCTTGTGAGTTTGAACTGTCACTAATTCATTCACAAAAAAATTATGATGGTGACAGATTTGTCAATGAATAATTTCATTATGTTTGTGTAGTATCATAATTACAGCTCGTGTGCACTTCCCCCTCGCAAAAAAGACCAGAAAGATTTCAATGTTAAATAAGTGCTTGTTACTAATGTTAAAAGTTGAACTATAGTGATAAATCTAAGAAATATTTCAGTCTCAGAATTTTGTCTACTTAAAAATGCTTAATTATTGTTCCTTTTTAATAGGTGATTTAGCTTTACAAACAAGAAACCTTTATGGCAGCGGGCATGAAGGTGAAGAAGAACAAAGAGTCCCACAGGTGTCCCCTCCACAAAGCCTGGAGTTTGGTTCTGATAATGAGCGTATCCTAGGACTGGACAATGCTTCTGTAGATTCCAACATGTCACCTAAACAGGTTGGTTGATTCGCAAAAAAAATTTGAGAAGTAAAGTCAAACAAGCATTTCAAGTGGTTCGTTTATTATAAGGGTTCTGTACCCGAAAAGGTAAAAAAGGAACCCTTATAGTATCACTTTGTTTTGTTCTCCATCTGTCCATCAAGACCCTTTTTTTCAGCTTGCATAGTTTCTAGTAGAAATTTATACTAGTGCTATGGGCCTCACTCCTGTGGGAATTTTAGAATAAAAAGCTTATGTGCTTTTCCAGTTATATTCTACCCATGTGCTAAATTTCATCGGAATCTGTTCAGTGGATTTTGCATGAGTATGAAACAAACACACACTTCCAAAATTTTGCATTTATATATTATACTAGCCGCACCCCAGGGCTTCGCTCCCGCGGAAAATTCGGAATAAAAAGTATCCTATGTGTTATTCCCGGTATTTTACTACCCGTGTACTAAATTTCATCAAAATCCGTCCAGTAGATTTTGTGTGATTGAGTAACAAACATGCTCACAAACTCACAATCTCACATCCAGACTTTCGCATTTATAATATTAGTAGGATTAGTGGCATACTGGGTCTATGGTCTCTTTAGACTCATAATAAGTATCACAACATTGCTCCACATTAGTTATTCCATTATCCTGGTAGAATCACACCTGTCGCATCTACATAATGTCCCCTTCTGTGTTAGTTGCATTTCACTAGACAATATGCTGTTTCCTCTGATCCACCTCATTATGCTTTTGTACATAATAAATTGAATAAGCATCAACATGTTGATCGGCTCGTATTCAGTTGGCGACAGCCTGGGGCAGAATGAAAGACGAGATTACTCAGAGAACAAACAACCTATTGTTGTTATAATAAAACAATGTTTGTTTCTTTATCACTCTGACTTGCTTGGTCACAATGGCGTTTGACGTGTTGTTTTACTATCTCCTGTGTATCAGTTTCAATTCAACAAATGCGACTGCCATGACCTGTGCACATATTTTCGTATTTGTGATTTTATTTATTGCAAAATGTTTACAGGGACGTGGTTTGTTGGAAATGACGCGAAATGATGACCCCCTGTATTCATCCCATAATATTGTGGCTGGGGACTGGGCCCAGGTTGAGATTATTAACTTAGTAAATGATGGCACTGGTCTCGGATTTGGTATGTATATGTATACTATGATATATATTTTGTTTGCTTATTTTTGAGGTATACTTACTTTGAGTAGCTTGTTAAAGTGATTCCAGCCTTTGTTGTGTAGGTAATTGTCATTTTTGCGATGCTTAGAATCGAGAGTATGAGCGTGCGTCCTGCGTGCGGTCTACCTGACCCTATCCTGTCATAATATGTCGTAAAAATTTAATTTACATGTTTTTATATATTATATAAATATATAAATATACTTAATTGCAGGAATAATTGGCGCAAGATCAAAAGGTGTACTAGTGAAAACAATTCTAGCTGGAGGTGTAGCTGATCGTGATGGTCGGCTTAAGTCTGGCGATCATATTCTACAGATTGGAGATGTAAGTGAAACGACACTGAACACTGACAAAACACTGCAGAACCAAAACTAATGAAAAGAAACTTAGATTTTCATAGAACGGTTCTTTATTTTATATTATTACTATTGTTCAATTGTTAATTATAAACTTGGTCATACTTTCATTCGGCATTACATCTAAACTTTACTTTACTTACATCTAAAGTTTCCATCAAAATTTCTAGGTGAGCCTAATGGAGATGGGTTCAGAGCAAGTGGCGGGGGTGCTACGTGCGTCGGGGTCGCGCGTGCGGCTCGTGGTGGCGCGGCCCGTGGACCCCGCGCACACCAAGATCGGCGGCGGCTCGCCCGCGCCCGTCGTGCCCGCCAGGTAACTAGCTGCGCGTGCGGCTCGTGGTGGCGCGGCCCGTGGACCCCGCGCACACCAAGATCGGCGGCGGCTCGCCCGCGCCCGTTGTGCCCGCCAGGTAACTAGCTGCGCGTGCGGCTCGTGGTGGCGCGGCCCGTGGACCCCGCGCACACCAAGATCGGCGGCGGCTCGCCCGCGCCCGTCGTGCCCGCCAGGTAACTAGCTGCGCGTGCGGCTCGTGGTGGCGCGGCCCGTGGACCCCGCGCACACCAAGATCGGCGGCGGCTCGCCCGCGCCCGTCGTGCCCGCCAGGTAACCAGCTGCGCGTGCGGCTCGTGGTGGCGCGGCCCGTGGACCCCGCGCACACCAAGATCGGCGGCGGCTCGCCCGCGCCCGTTGTGCCCGCCAGGTAACTAGCTGCGCGTGCGGCTCGTGGTGGCGCGGCCCGTGGACCCCGCGCACACCAAGATCGGCGGCGGCTCGCCCGCGCCCGTCGTGCCCGCCAGGTAACTAGCTGCGCGTGCGGCTCGTGGTGGCGCGGCCCGTGGACCCCGCGCACACCAAGATCGGCGGCGGCTCGCCCGCGCCCGTCGTGCCCGCCAGGTAACTAGCTGCGCGTGCGGCTCGTGGTGGCGCGGCCCGTGGACCCCGCGCACACCAAGATCGGCGGCGGCTCGCCCGCGCCCGTCGTGCCCGCCAGGTAACTAGCTGCGCGTGCGGCTCGTGGTGGCGCGGCCCGTGGACCCCGCGCACACCAAGATCGGCGGCGGCTCGCCCGCGCCCGTCGTGCCCGCCAGGTAACTAGCTGCACGTGCGGCTCGTGGTGGCGCCGCCCGTGGACCCCGCGCACACCAAGCTCTGCAAAAAATTTCAATCGCCAATGGCTGATATAGTTAATCAAAATATTAATCGAGATTACGATTGAGTACAAATAATACAACAATAAGATTTGATTAGGTACCGTATTTGATTTATTAGAATGAAGGGTCAATGAAAAAGTCCGCATAACTCTTTTATAATATGAATAAAAATTATGTTATTTAATTCGAAACACAACTTTGTTCTATTGTCTATGGCGTTAGCTATCAAAATACATCACACATCAAAAATAACATAACGTTGTGTGTTGTGAAAAAAAGTTGTTAAAATAAACTGGTTTTACAATTTGCGACAAATATTAGACACTTCAATTTGTTTATGAAAGTTAAAGTTTTAGTTAATCCCTATAGTTTTGATATATTAATATAAGGTTTAGCTTTGCTTTTGCATCGCTTTTGAACACTTATAGTAAACCGGTACGCGGTAAATGAATGTTTACAATTACCCATCAGTAAATTGTATCATGGGTTAATTGTAAACAACTTTTGGGGTAATTGGAAACGCTATGGGGGAATTGGAAACAATATATGAAATGCATAGTAGGCGGTAGTGGGTAAAAGTAAACACTTTGTTTTTCAGATAATGTACAGAATGCCAATATATGTTCGAAAAAGAGAAACCAAGTACTTGTGGCGTCCGCCATCTACCGAGCGAATGCAGCAACTCAGCGACTCCACAGAATCTCGGCGACAACGGCAAGCAAGCACTAATTCCCAATATCGACGCAAGATGGCGGCACAGTCTACGCGACATTAAATATCGACAGATAATTACAATTAACAATGATTGTATGAATGATCTCCAACCAACAATGACTTCGCAACATCGCCAAAAGACTACAGATCAGACTCCATTCAATCTCCATATGACACCACGCAAGATCATCAACAAAAACGGAAAAATCCTAAATCGCGCTATCGGAGTTTCCAAAGACAACTCGCTATATATTAGAACTGCAACGCAACATCGTCGGAGCCTCGGCTCCCCAGGCCTAACACCTAGCCTGGCGGGAAGATCTTCCCTTTGTGGCGGTTGAGCAAAGCAGCCTTCTCCAACTCTTCGCTAAAGTGGTGACCACCGACATTGGACGCAGCAGCCTTCTCCAACTCGCAGCACTCGCAGCAGCTTTCTCCAACTCGCAGCAGCCTTCACAAGCCTCAGCACCCTGGTCTTCAGCAGCAGTCTCACAGCAAGCCAGCACGACGACGGGTAACATCAGGTCCAACGCAGCCAACGCAATGAGCTTCCTGGTCCTGCACCCACAACGACGACTACAACGACTTCCGCACCGACGCAACCTGCAGCCCACGCCTGGACGACTTCGACGGCGGCGCACTCTCACTCACCAGCGTGGCGGCTCTGCAGGGACCGGCGCACACAAGTCTACTACGCTCACCGACAGTCTCGACTAGACTACGAGCACGCGACTTCCCAACTCACTGGGACACAAGACTGGCCCTTGCAAGCTACGAAGCACAGACTGCACAGCAAAATTCAGCAGATCAGACCTTCGGTCTTGGGGGGGAATACTGTGGCGTCCGCCATCTACCGAGCGAATGCAGCAACTCAGCGACTCCACAGAATCTCGGCGACAACGGCAAGCAAGCACTAATTCCCAATATCGACGCAAGATGGCGGCACAGTCTACGCGACATTAAATATCGACAGATAATTACAATTAACAATGATTGTATGAATGATCTCCAACCAACAATGACTTCGCAACATCGCAAAAAGACTACAGATCAGACTCCATTCAATCTCCATATGACACCACGCAAGATCATCAACAAAAACGGAAAAATCCTAAATCGCGCTATCGGAGTTTCCAAAGACAACTCGCTATATATTAGAACTGCAACGCAACATCGTCGGAGCCTCGGCTCCCCAGGCCTAACACCTAGCCTGGCGGGAAGATCTTCCCTTTGTGGCGGTTGAGCATAACACCTTCTCCCGCTACAGTGGTCCATTCCATATTCCATTCCATTCTACACCTTCTGATCTGAGGTTTCATTCCACACACCTCAAAGTAGCGATCATCGCTTCGCTAAATACTCATTAGAGGATATTTCTAATGCAGTCAAAGATGTTATAGAAATAAGAAAAACATATAGACAAGCAGCGTCTACATACAACATGCCTGTAAATGTTGTTTTTACCCGACTAAGGAAGCGATATATTTTTCGCGTGTATGTTCGTATGTATGTAATATTCTTTATTACCTAGTTTTGCCTTTTAGTTAGAGGTATAATGTGAGATGCTTTTTGTGTACGGAACCTTGTCCTATTATGTAAACAATCTTCACAGTAAATTTTGTTGAAAATAAATCAAATATTAGTTCAAACCTAAACATTCTAAAGTAAAACATTTATTAACCACAAAAGTATTTTCCTATTAAGTCTATTTTAATTTATGTTGTTGTACAATCATTAAAAGACATGGTGAGATTATTTACATAATGGGACAAGTAGGAAAAAACGGAGTTTAGTTTGGTGTTTCCAATTACCCCAAAAAGCAAAAAAGTAAAAAAAAAGTAATGGGTAATTGTAAACAAATATTTATAGACCTTTATAAGCGATCAATACTTTAAGTAATTGCATTAGAATATAGCTAAGTTATCATATAAAATCGACATATATATTTTTTGTTAATCCATACTAATATTATAAATGCGAAAGTTTGGATGTGAGTTTGTGAGTTTGTGAATTTGTAAGTTTGTGAGTTTGTGAGGATGTTTGTTACTCAATCACGCAAAATCTACTGGACGGATTTCGATGAAATTTGGTACAGAGGTAGATAATGACCTGGAATAGCACATAGGCTACTTTTTATCCCGGGAAAAAGCACTGTTCCCGTGGGAAATTCACGCGGGCGATGCCGCGGGCAAAAGCTAGTAGGTATATAAAATAAATGAAAAAAATATGATTTTTTGGTTACTTTCATCAATATTATGATTGATGAAGGTAACCAAAAAATCAAAAGCCAAAGTCAAAGTCAAAATTTTTTATTGAAACTTGGCCTTCAAAGAAGGCTCTTTTTCACGTCGATAACTAATTATTTAATCATAATATTTTATGTCTCAAAGCTACAAACTACTAGCATTTCGGAACGACCACTGCTGAGAAGAAATGCCGAAAGAAACTCATGAAACAGTCTTGGTCGCCTAGCATGCCAGAGGGGCTATTCATTAAGCGTTTACAATTACCCTGGTTGACTATATATCGTTTATAAATAAATTGCATAAGTACATAAATGTAAATAAAAGACAGCAAACCTACCCAATGCATACGAAAATCGGCAAAAAATTGACACGTATAGGACTTGTTTACGTAAGATTCCAAATAGCTTAATTTTTTAAGAGATGGTGGATGAGCAAGGCAACCTATACAATAATTGTTATATGAGTGACAAAACACTGCGATTGTTAGTCTCATTGAGATGTTTTGACTAGTTTTATACTGGGTATTGTTTATTGTTCTTTATTTTGTTTTTGTATGGAAGCCTAATGGGGATCCGTTTCCCACTGCCACACTTGCACTGTTTTCTTGCCAGATTTGTTATTTATAGATAAAATATTTGGCAATGGGGGCTATCGTATTTAAATATTCCACCAGATGTCAGCATATACGAGAGAGGACAGACATCTGTCAGATGGACAACACTGTCAATGTCACTGTCAAATTCAAATTACAGTATTGTACCACTGACATGACGAAACTCTCCAGCAACGCCAACTATTGAGCCTAAAAATGATACCCTTCATTCCAGACTCCTCTCAGACCCCGAGGCACTGGACCGCTATCTTCTGGATGCTGGTTTCGAGCAAGTGTTCCACACGCAGCCGCCGCCGCTGGGCCCCAACGCCACAACATCGAGATTCGTCTTTAATCAGTCCGTCACTCCTCCGCCGGAAACCGGTATGATCACTAATGTTTTTAAAATATGAAGCTTGGCTATCAAATACCAAAGGAATATTTTAAATCGAATGAGCGATTTTTCTGACAGCTAATTAAGAAAAAAAAAATAGTATTAAAAAGTCTCAACAGATAGCGTTTTAAGAAAGCAGAGTCGTAAAAATGTCTGAACCTATATGGTGCGCTTTTTCCTGTCAACCAGAGGCATAAAAAAAATCACCTAACAGTTTGACAGTTGCACAAATCATAATATTGATACTTTTTAGATGTTTTTTTTTACTAAGTATTTTTTTTTAAAGCCAATCCCGTGAATTTTTGCTTTTAGTATGGAACTTTTTCTCTCGCCTTTACTTAAGCGCCATCTATGAAGTCATATGGAACTATTATTTTTTTTATTTGGGTCTCGGAAAATCCCTCATTAGAATACAGAGATTTTAAATTATATTTGAATATACATACGAAAATTAATAAGTGACTACATCAGTTTGTGGCGTCGACAGAAAGTGGGCACTTCTAAATTGAAAAACACTATAATTAAGTATTTATTTTATTTTTAGATGCTGAATCTCCTGAAGTTGACCGTTTCACTGTGCAGTTGAAGAAAGATGAAAACGGCCTAGGCATTACTATAGCAGGTATTTTATCTAAGCAACATTATTCAGTGTAAAAACGCAACTTAACAAGCTAATTTAAAAAAATAAAAAAACATGACTGACAACTCACATAGCCTATGTCACTTGGAATGCAAGGAATCTAACAATACCTCTCACATCAAAATCTGTTCAGCCGTTCAGGACTTATAGTGGAATAAAGAAACTTACATACATGCATGAACCCTGAAAACATAACACTCCTTTTTTGGTCAGTCGTGTAAAAAGCCACATGAAATGTGTTACCAAATGTTTCGAACCTTATGCAGTATTGTTAATATTGAAATTTTATATTCTACGATTTGGTCGATAGGACAAACAAGCACTGAGGCGTCGATTTGAAAAACTATACTTAATTAAAACGTCACAGGTTACGTGTGTGAAAAGGAGGAGCTATCGGGCATCTTCGTGAAATCTGTGACACCGGGCAGCGCGGCCGCACTGAGCGGCAGAGTCAAGGTCAACGACCGCATCGTGGCCGTGGACGGCGTATCGCTGGCCGGCAAGTCCAACCAGAGGGCCGTCGATGCGCTCAAACAAAGCGGGAATGTTGTCACTCTGGAGCTCGAGAGGTGAGAGACTGTGGAGCTTGCGACGTCAGCTTAGGGTCCGCATTGTGGCCGTGCACGGCGTATCGCTGGCCGGCAAGTCCAACCAGAGGGCCGTCGATGCGCTCAAACAAAGCGGGAATGTTGTCACTCTGGAGCTCGAGAGGTGAGAGACTGTGGAGCTTGCGACGTCAGCTTAGGGTCCGCATTGTGGCCGTGCACGGCGTATCGCTGGCCGGCAAGTCCAACCAGAGGGCCGTCGATGCGCTCAAACAAAGCGGGAATGTTGTCACTCTGGAGCTCGAGAGGTGAGAGACTGTGGAGCTTGCGACGTCAGCTTAGGGTCAGGTAAAGGTCAAAGACCGCATTGTGGCCGTGCACGGCGTATCGCTGGCCGGCAAGTCCAACCAGAGGGCCGTCGATACGCTGAAACAGAGCGGGAATGTTGTCACTCTGGAGCTCGAGAGGTAACTCACTGGAGCCTGTGACGTCAGCTCAGTGCCAGGTCAAGGTCAACGACCGCATTGTGGCCGTGCACGGCGTATCGCTGGCCGGCAAGTCCAACCAGAGGGCCGTCGATGCGCTCAAACAAAGCGGGAATGTTGTCACTCTGGAGCTCGAGAGGTGAGAGACTGTGGAGCTTGCGACGTCAGCTTAGGGTCCGCATTGTGGCCGTGCACGGCGTATCGCTGGCCGGCAAGTCCAACCAGAGGGCCGTCGATGCGCTCAAACAAAGCGGGAATGTTGTCACTCTGGAGCTCGAGAGGTGAGAGACTGTGGAGCTTGCGACGTCAGCTTAGGGTCAGGTAAAGGTCAAAGACCGCATTGTGGCCGTGCACGGCGTATCGCTGGCCGGCAAGTCCAACCAGAGGGCCGTCGATACGCTGAAACAGAGCGGGAATGTTGTCACTCTGGAGCTCGAGAGGTAACTCACTGGAGCCTGTGACGTCAGCTCAGTGCCAGGTCAAGGTCAACGACCGCATTGTGGCCGTGCACGGCGTATCGCTGGCCGGCAAGTCCAACCAGAGGGCCGTCGATGCGCTCAAACAAAGCGGGAATGTTGTCACTCTGGAGCTCGAGAGGTGAGAGACTGTGGAGCTTGCGACGTCAGCTTAGGGTCAGGTAAAGGTCAAAGACCGCATTGTGGCCGTGCACGGCGTATCGCTGGCCGGCAAGTCCAACCAGAGGGCCGTCGATACGCTGAAACAGAGCGGGAATGTTGTCACTCTGGAGCTCGAGAGGTAACTCACTGGAGCCTGTGACGTCAGCTCAGTGCCAGGTCAAGGTCAACGACCGCATCGTGGCCGTGGACGGCGCACATAGGGGTATTTGACCTAAAAAGTCGGTCAAAATTATTTTAATGTGTTATCGTATGTATAAGTCCTAAATACATATAGTTATATTAAAATATTTTTTTTCTGACAGCATTGCCGCGAAAAAAAAAAATGAAAAATATGCTAAATTTTAATTTAAAAAAATCTAAAGTAAAAAAAAAAAATACTATAATCCATTATACATTTTTTTAGGAAATATAGAGAACTACCTACTGAACTTTGATACAAATCAATCACAACTTTCATCAGTATTATCCATAGAGCAACACGGACTCCTTACGGAGGGAGAAGCCATAGCGACATGTTTTCATTCAAATCTTTCTGGCGTTTTTTGCGGGGGGAGGGAAATTCACGCAAGCGCTGTTCGGTACACACATACATAATGAAAATCTGTAATTACGACAAATTACGACACCACATATAAAAAATAAAACAATACATTGATAAATCTGTCACCTCCCGTCAGATTTTTGTGTACGAATATAAGACAGAACACACATTAACATATTTTTGACTTTGTTTTCAATAGTGAATGGCAAAAATGTAATTCTGCATTATCGATGAATTATAAATTATCGAATTTCTCGGGCTTTCAACTATATAATCAATAGAAATAGAAATATTTATTTGTTAAAATCCATAGCTTTAATAAAGTCTGTGGAGTGGTTTAGCCGTGAGTATAACAGCATTACTTCGCATTTATAATATTTATTGCTAAGGAGGTATGGAAATATGGATACGTTCTTATGAATGTCATACCCGGGGCTCTAGCAGTGATTTGCATTTTTTATATACTAGTGGTTCTATCTGTGGGTCTGACGAAGAATGTGCACTTCGCAAAACGTACACTCGAACAAAAGGTGGATTTCGCAATTGGTGCACTTCGCAGAGTGTGCACTTCGCGGAATTAGCATAATCCTAACTATATATTATAAATACGAAAGTGAGTTTGTTTGTTTGTTCCTTTTGACACTTTATCTACTGAAACAATCTTCTTGAATTTTCGCATACACATAGCTGGAAATACGGAGAAGGACATAAGGTACCTTTCATCCCGGGAAAGAGCACTGTTCCCATGTGAAATCCACGCGGGCGAAGCCGCGGGCGAAAGCTAGTAATAAATAAATTCACAGTTGCAAAGTTATCACGTTTATTAGTTAAGTACCATGAAGACAAGAAAGGAATACTTATAAAATTTAAATTATCTAAATATAACTTTACTATTTCTAGTAATTTTCTCTGACACATCACTGTCTTGTTCATCCGACCTGACATACACCGTTCGTGGAAATCAGATGCCTTATAATGAGCTAAACAAACGGGACTTGTCTTTTTGGCATTCCAGGTTCTAGTTGTTGAACAAGTTTTTCCATACACACATCTCTAAGTAGGTATTTTTAGGAAAGCTGTAAAAAAATAAGAAAATACACGTTACAACATACAACAATTTAAAACTATACCTATCGCAGTTTATCGATACAGGACTACAACACACAATGTAAGCAAAGTAACATCACTAAATCTAGATGTTGGATGGATTTATCACTCGACAAATCCGTGTTTCTATGGGCGACAGGACTGATGTTGTTAAACAAATCCAACAATGACATTATAATAAAATGTATAAATTTTTGTTTAATTTATAATCATATGATAAGAATTTACTTACTAGAGAAATGTAACACCATCTTTCTGTAAAATAGATGTCCCAGACGTCTTTTTGCAGCACAAAATTGAACAATTCGAAATTTTTTGTATTGCGGCCTATGTGTCATTCACACTGACTGATGGATTCTGTCTAGCGAAAAGTCCGAATGCAAACAGTTTTTATAAACGCTCAAGTCCACCTGGACCTAAGCTTTGCCAGAGGGGAAAGACATCTATGGCGCCTCCCTTCCGGGCCGCGCGCGGAAGTCCTTGTTGCTCGAAGGTATTATCACCCAAATCTTCAGAAGTTTCATCTTCCGTTAGGATCTCAACTTCACTTGCCATTAACATTTCCCTAGCCGCTACACTAAATGGTTTTAATTTTTTTGGTGGTTTCGGTCGTATGCTACTTAAAAACAGGTCAGATGTGAGAAGCAACCGATTCAAAACATCTTGGTTACATTGCTCTCAAGAAAACTTTCGTGAAAAATTGAGACGAAATTGACGAAAGTTTCCTCGCCAAGCCATTCATTCTCGCCTCAGCTGCTTCTTTCGAAAGAGTTCCGATAGGTAATAAAGCATGTTCAATCACAAGAGGTCCGTGTAAAAGTATTTTGTGTACTGTAGGTGTCATCGGATACCAAGGGTATACCCTTGGTATCCGAGCTCAACGTATAACTTTGCTGTCTGGTTACAAAAACTTTTAAATTTTTCAATATTTATTTTTAAACCACTCGATATGACTTCTAATATTATAGAGAACCTTTCAAACAATCTTAAATCAATACCTGTGATTTCTGAAGACACTTGTGATTTTTCAAAACTTGTGGTTTTTTTTTGTTGGTATTTCCACGGTCCCTTGAAGCCAATTGTGATTTTTTTAAAGAAAATACTCTCAGTTCTATTAGCAGCATTCCATCTGATCTTTATTTCTGATTTTAAACGTGAAAACATTCTCAAAAACTGATTTTTCCTTTCTGCGGGAAATGTTGGTTTATCAACCATCTCTTTCTCCACAGAGTCCAATTTTTTTCCAAAATCTGGTTCTGGCTGCTTTTGCACCGTTCTAAATAAATATTCCCTCGTGATAACGCAGTTTCCAGAAGTGCCAGTCAAAGAAAAACACTTGCAATCCATATCAAATGAATAATGTAACTTTATTTTGTAAAACAGTACCAACAAAAAAAAATAAAAAAAAATACAATAGGCAAATTTTGGCAGCTAAATTATTGTGAAACAAATAAAACAATAGTGACTTTAATTTATGAAAAAAAGAATAAACCGGGGAACACCCCGCAACATAACAAAAACACCAATGAATATAATTTTGTTGAAAAAACTCGTTACATTTTTATGCGGTTTACAAAATATAGTATAAGTATTAAACGACTTACGATATTTCAAACCATATAAATTATTCAAATAACACATACCTTGTTCAATGTTATCCATCATAAAAATCACTTAAAATATATTTACTTAAAGAACGATAATTAAATGTATGCGACTTATACAATTTATCACTTACAACGCTTGTTCCGTACTTGTTGCAAATTGCTAAGTTGACGGTAAAACAATGACACTTACCAATGAGATAAAAATTAAATGATGGTAGTTTTGAATGCTCAATTTATCTAGGTACCCTCAAGCATACTCAGTATTTGGAGATTCTTAATTTTGTCAATGTGGACTTTTGACCGACTTTTTGGGTCGAATACCCCTTAGTGCGGCGTATCGCTGGCCGGCAAGTCCAACCAGAGGGCCGTCGATGCGCTCAAACAGAGCGGGAATGTTGTCACTCTGGAGCTCGAGAGGTAACTGACTGGAGCCTGTGACGTCAGCTCAGGGCCAGGTCAAGGTCAACGACCGCATCGTGGTCGTGGAAGGCGTGTCGCTGGCCGGCAAGTCCAACCAGAAGGCCGTCGATGCGCTCAAACAGAGCGGGAATGTTGTCACTCTGGAGCTCGAGAGGTAACTGACTGGAGCCTGTGACGTCAGCTCAGTGCCAGGTCAAGGTCAACGACCGTATCGTGGCCGTACACGGCACGCGGCAAGGCCGTGACGCAGGATTTCTCGCGTCCACGATCTGCGAATCGCTCACTGTGAGGCGTGTCGCTGGCCGGCAAGTCCAATCAGAAGGCCGTCGATGCGCTCAAACAGAGCGGGAATGTTGTCACTCTGGAGCTGGAGAGTTAACTGAGTGTGGAGTCTGTGACGTCAGCTCAGTTTATTTTTTATGTTGCCAGAAATAAATCCTACTAATATTATAAATGCGAAAGTTTAAATGTGAGTTTGTGATGATGTATGTTACTCAATCGCGCAAAATCTACTGGACGGATTACGATGAAATTTGGTACACGGGTAGACAAATACCGGGAATAGCACATAGGGTACTTTTTATCCCGAAATTCCCACGGAAGCGTAGCCCCGGGGCGCAGCTAGTTAATAAACAAAAACAATTGCAGATACCTCCGCGGGCCGAAGTTCGAGCAGCTGCAGCAGGCCATCGCGGCTGGTGAGTCCGCGGCCGCGGTCGCCGCGCCTCACAACCCGTTCCTGCACATGCACCGGCCCGAGCCCACCTCCGACCACGATATACAGATGACTGTCCTGCCCACTATGTCAGTATAACTTATCTCTACTTTTGCTAGAGTGTCGCAGGCCAAGTTGTGCTTTTAATTAAGGAAAACATCTCGAGGAATTTAAAAAAAAATGTAAATTTGTAACAAGAAACAAGCTAAATAACATAAACATTGGCTAACAATGAGCTACTGCATTAGTTAAAAAACGGAAGTGTGAAATAAGGCAAACTAAACTTTATAACATGGCTAAGAACTTGTTGCGTGTACGTTTCATTCCACATAATGACCACTGCTGAGGAGCCATGAAAAAGTATGATTATAGTACATTACTGCCGCGGCCTATAATGACTACTTTGCTGGTCGCGCTGATGATGGCCGATAGCGCAGCGTAGCTACGCTCCAGGCCGACACAGCGCGGTCAGCGTGCAGCACTTGATGGACGAGCTGAGATAAAGGCCGAGACCGTAGGTCGAGGCTTTTACAGTGAGGACAGCAAGGGCTGCAATGATGACCAAGCTGGAAGGCCTAGAGCGTAGCTAGGCTAGCTCGAGGCAATCATAGCGTGACCAGCGAAGCAGTCATTGTGGGCCAAGGCTTGTATAGTGCTTTACTCAAAAATGCAAGTACCAAATCTAAATAAAACCAGCAAGTAATTTAAATAAAAATATATTAATTAACTAGAAATTTAATTAAAATGACAATTACGAAAAGTACAGTTACTAAAATTCAACACCGACTTTCCCGGATTGATGCGCAAATTTTTCATATGCCAGCTTATATTTTTCCTTTGAGTTTCGCGGTATCCAATTTTCATCCACTAATTTAGCTTCATCTTTATTGTCTGGCGGTGTTGAACACATTGAATCGGAATAATTTTCGCTTTGAGAGCTCATTTTTAGCCAAAAAGTCACTAAATAAAAACAAAATTTTCGCTGAACCGCGCTTTTGTTACTTCGTTTTTTTTAAGCTATGGTAGTTGGAACTAAACAGCCAAATATGGAATAAAATCTTTTTGTACCTATATCTACGCTATCTCTATTAAATACAAACAGCTGTGTTTTAAATGAAATCTTTTTGCATTCGATTTTTAAAATGTTGAAATGTCAAAATAGCGGCCGGCAATGTTTTGCCGGCCTGTTAGAGCGGCCTGCAAAACTTTGTCGGCCGCTATTTGAAAACAGAACGGCAAAGTCGACTTTGCTCAAACAAGGTTATCAAAATAATGACCACATTACATGCATTTTTGAGTAAAAGAGATGGATGAATAAATATTATTACGTATTTGTTATTATAGAGAGACGGTATCCCCACCGAGCACTCCCCCGGGCAATCGATCGCAACCAGCGTTCGAAATGCCGCGCACGCAGGAACAGAAGGACGCCATCAAGCGCAAGTGGCAGGCCATTCTAGGTGAGATACTGTTTTATGGATATTCATATATTGTTTTCAATGTATCGCATACACATAGTTAGAAATACTGAGAAAGACATGGGATACCTTTCATCCCGGGAGAAAGTACTGTTCCCGCGGGAAATTCATGCGGGCACAGCCGCAGGCATAAGCTAGTACCAATATAAAAATTGACAACTAAATAACTCATCATTATCATCATTATTTAGTTGTTTAACAAGACATCAATCATCATAACATATCATCATAACATATTATAAAACAAAGTCCCCCGCGATAAACTTAAAAACTACTGAACGGATTTTCATGCGGTTTTCACTAATAGATAGGGTGATTCATGAGGAAGGTTTTAGTGTATAATTTGTTTAGGTTTTGTGTATATTAGTTGAAATATGACGATAAAGGCTGACACACACTAAACGGTGTCGCAGACGTGCTGCACTGCGTCTTGATTTGTATTATTTGAATTTGTACGCGATGGTTCCCACCAACGGTGTCGCAGATGCATTGCGTTGCGTCTGCATGCATCAGTCGGCCGGCAGTCCGCGCGATACAAACTGAACATGGCCTCGGTGCGATCGCGCATAAGCGGAACGGCAACGTCGCTCACTCGCTCGGGCGTGTTGACGTTGTATTTCGTAGGATTTTTTAGTCGAAAACACACCGCGGTGATCTATGCGTCTGCGTGCATCTGCGACACCGGCCGCAGCACTCCAGTTGTGAATATTTACAGATTTTAGTTTGGATTTTAGTGACTAGCGATCATGGATTTTGAAATACGCGAAAAGATAATTAATATAGTACGCAGTTACAAATGTTTAAATGATCCACAGGACAAAAAATATAAGAACAGTTCATATAAAACTATGTTGTGGGAAAAAATTGGAAGGGAATTAGGAATTGATGGTAAGTACTAAATAAAGATTATTATGTTGCAAGTTAAGTAATTCATTTGAAATGCTATCTTCCTCGTCGTTCGACATCTTGAAACAAAATGACAGCCGCGATCCGAAACGAAAACACGGCGTCGCAGACGCACGCAGACGCAGCGCGCTGCGTCTGCGACACCGTGCGTCTGCGACGCCGTGGAGCCGGTGTGAATTGCTTTTGCCGCAGCCGTGCTGCAGATGAAACGCACGGTGTCGCAGACGCATCCGGTGTGTGGCAGCCTTTAAGGCTGACACACACCAAACGGTGTCGCAGACGTGCTGCACTGCGTCTTGATTTGTATTATTTGAATTTGTACGCGACGGTTCCCACCAACGGTGTCGCAGATGCATTGCGTTGCGTCTGCGTGCATCAGTCGGCCGGCAGTCCGCGCGATACAAACTGAACATGGCCTCGGTGCGGTCGCGCACAAGCGGAACGGCAACGTCGCTCACTCGCTCGGGCGTGTTGACGTTGTATTTCGTAGGATTTTTTAGTCGAAAACACCGCGGTGATCTATGCGTCTGCGTGCATCTGCGACACCGGCCGCAGCACTCCAGTTGTGAATATTTACAGATTTTAGTTTGGATTTTAGTGACTAGTGATCATGGATTTTGAAATACGCGAAAAGATAATTAATATAGAACGCAGTTACAAATGTTTAAATGATCCACAGGACAAAAATTATAAGAACAGTTCATATAAAACTATGTTGTGGGAAAAAATTGGAAGGGAATTAGACGCAGCGCGCTGCGTCTGCGTGCGTCTGCGACGCCGTGTTTTCGTTTCGGATCGCGGCTGTCATTTTGTGTCAAGATGTCGAACGACGAGGAAGATAGCATTTCAAGTGAATTACTTAACTTGGAACATAATAATCTTTATTTAGTACTTACCTTCAATTCCTAATTCCCTAACAATTTTTCCCACAACATAGTTTTATATGAACTGTCCTTAAAATTTTTGTCCTGTGGATCATATAAACATTTGTAACTGCGTACTATATTAATTATCTTTTCGCGTATTTCAAAATCCATGATCACTAGTCACTAAAATCCAAACTAAAATCTGTAAATATTCACAACTGGAGTGCTGCGGCCGGTGTCGCAGATGCACGCAGACGCATAGATCACCGCGGTGTGTTTTCGACTAAAAAATCCTACGAAATACAACGTCAACACGCCCGAGCGAGTGAGCGACGTTGCCGTTCCGCTTATGCGCGACCGCACCGAGGCCATGTTCAGTTTGTATCGCGCGGACTGCCGGCCGACTGATGCACGCAGACGCAACGCAATGCATCTGCGACACCGTTGGTGGGAACCACCGCGTACAAATTCAAATAATACAAATCAAGACGCAGTGCAGCACGTCTGCGACACCGTTTGGTGTGTGTCAGCCTTAATTGTTAAGGAAGTCGGAAAAAATTTAGCCGCCCGGCAGCTTTCATCGAAAACGCTGTCCAATCCCTAAGAGATGTATCAAAACCATGTATGGAGGAATTGTGTATCTATAATAGGTCTACAAAAAAGTCCGCGATAGCATATATTATCTAGCTTTTATATTTCAGCCACAATAACCACTCTTATGTTTTAAAAATAATTAAAATCCTTAGGTGTTTTTTAACTGGTGATAATAACCACAGTTTATTAATCCTTATCAAATTAAACAAGTCTAACATCACAAGTACTTAATATATTTAATATTTGCTTTTTACTGCATGTAATTTGGATCAATAGTTTACGAAATACTACGAGTTATCCAATGCGCCGCGTAACCACCTTGCGCTCGCAAAGACGCTAGGCGCAGTAGGTATATAAGTACTGCGGTCGCATTTTCGTATCTATTTATTTTAGGAGGTAATAATGTAAATATCATATTCATTCACTTATTATCTCACGTTATAGCTCTAACTAAAAGACCAACTAATTTCAAAAACAAACTTAACTTTGTAGTTCGATCCTAAGGATTCATACTGCATCGAGCGCAAAAATAAGTTTGTAACACTTTTTTTAGACTTACAACAAAATATTTATGTTACGGGCAACTTGATTAACAGGGCCGTATTAATAAGGACCGGGCATTATGAGTAGTTCCCAAGAGCATCGGGCTATTTGATAAATTTTAATATTTTAATTACTTAGACGGGTCCGTATTATAATGCCCGGCAGCCCGTGGTTCATTTAATAAATCAGCAGCAGTTTGAAGCTCCGCTAAGAGTGGTCACAAGCCTAATATATCCTGATCGCGTTGACGTATAATTTTCATTATTTTTTTGCTGAAAGAGGCCATGGATCCGAGTAGGTATTCGATATCAATTTAATACCTTTAAGCAAAGATTTAAATCGGCCTTTATGCGTTTCTGAGAAAAAAAAGTTTGACAGACAGACGGACAACAAAGTGATCTTATAAGGGTTCCGTTTTTGCCTTTTGAGGTACGGAACCCTAAAAACAAATATATTGTCCACCCGAGCGAAGCCGGGGCGGGCCGCTAGTTACTTATAATAGGATTTAGAATGTTCACGAGATCGATTTGACATTGCAGGTCCGGACGTGGAGATCGTGGTGGGGGTGGTGGTGCGCGGCGGCGGGGGGCTGGGCATCTCGCTGGAGGGCACGGTGGACGTGGAGGGGGGGCGGGAGGTGCGCCCGCACCACTACGTGCGCTCCGTGCTGCCCGAGGGACCCGTGGGCCGCGCCGGCGTGCACCGCCCGGGGGACGAGCTGCTTGGTAATGTATACATCTCTATAGGTGTCAGAGGGGTGGGGTGGTGGGGCGCGGCGGCGGGGGTCTGGGCATCTCATTGGAGGGCACGGTGGACGTGGAGGGGGGGCGGGAGGTGCGCCCGCACCACTACGTGCGCTCCGTGCTGCCCGAGGGACCCGTGGGCCGCGCCGGCGTGCACCGCCCGGGGGACGAGCTGCTTGGTAATGTATACATCTCTATAGGTGTCAGAGGGGTGGGGTGGTGGGGCGCGGCGGCGGGGGGCTGGGCATCTCGCTGGAGGGCACGGTGGACGTGGAGGGGGGGCGGGAGGTGCGCCCGCACCACTACGTGCGCTCCGTGCTGCCCGAGGGACCCGTGGGCCGCGCCGGCGTGCACCGCCCGGGGGACGAGCTGCTTGGTAATACATCTCTATAGGTGTCTGAGGGGTGGGGTGGTGGGGCGCGGCGGCGGGGGGCTGGGCATCTCATTGGAGGGCACGGTGGACGTGGAGGGGGGGCGGGAGGTGCGCCCGCACCACTACGTGCGCTCCGTGCTGCCCGAGGGACCCGTGGGCCGCGCCGGCGTGCACCGCCCGGGGGACGAGCTGCTTGGTAATGTATACATCTCTATAGGTGTCAGAGGGGTGGGGTGGTGGGGCGCGGTGGCGGGGGGCTGGGCATCTCGCTGGAGGGCACGGTGGACGTGGAGGGGGGGCGGGAGGTGCGCCCGCACCACTACGTGCGCTCCGTGCTGCCCGAGGGACCCGTGGGCCGCGCCGGCGTGCACCGCCCGGGGGACGAGCTGCTTGGTAATGTATACATCTCTATAGGTGTCAGAGGGGTGGGGTGGTGGGGCGCGGCGGCGGGGGGCTGGGCATCTTGCTGGAGGGCACGGTGGACGTGGAGGGGGGGCGGTAGGTGCGTCCGCACTATTACGTGCGCACATAAAAACAAACAAAATAAATTTATTTATTTTCGGAAACTGAAATTGTGCGCAGAGAATCCGGGACAAACGAAGTGGCGGGAAGAATTCTGTACCGGAACTTGACCGGGAAAAAACCACCGGTAAAAATAAGTACCGGGAAAAAATCTCCACGCGGCACCACGCTTGTCCGACTAGAACCTAACTTAAGCTATACGCAGACTGCTACCACCGTAACTTATATAGGGAGCTACGGGCCCTATGTACTAATAACTAACTAACTAAATTTATTATGAAACTCACCAAGTTGACTTCTTAATCCAAGTTGGGGTGTCTTCGGAGGAGGTGGTGGTCCCTAAATCACCCAACCTACCCCATGAGATCTCAATCCCCAGAAAAAATACCTGATCCGTCTAGCAGTTCCACTCGGCAACAGGTTTCGGCGTCCCCAGGCAGCCACAGGTCACGTCGTTCACAACAAACAGTCAAAGTAAAAGGTTTCACAAACACAAATGTTCAATAGTTATTTAACATAAAGGAAACTCACAATTATAACTCAAACTAACCAACAATCAACGTGGTTTTAGACAAAAAGGACGCGGGCCCTCTCCGCGTCTTAAACAAACCGATATCACAGTACAATGGCGGCGACCGCGATGCCATCCACGAGCAGTGTGAGAACCCCGAACGCCTGGTGGCGACAATAGGAAACGCGTGCGTTTCGTTTCACGCAATTATATTACAAACATCCCCCCGTCCCGGTCTGAGAAGCAGACCGCTAGCTTACTCTACGGGAAGGCGGGCGAGAGAGGTCACACCTCTCCTTAAAATCGAACCGTCGACCAACACCTCAGCCACACGCGGAGTGCCATCTCCGCCAAGAATCAAACGTAATATGCGAGCTCGTCGCCAAAGCAATGAGGGCAAATTTGCCTCTTTTAACAATACTAAATCACCCTCCCTGGGAGGCTCAGTCCTGTCTGTCCACTTCACTCTTTGCTGCAGCAAATGCAAATATTCAAGCGACCAGCGACGCCAAAAGTCCTGGCTCATTTGCTGCAACATTTGAAAACGCGACAACCGATATACGCGTTCATCCTTCCAAGGGTATTCGGGCAGGGCATTCAAAGGCCCTCCCACCAAAAAATGACCAGGGGTGAGAGCTTCCAAGTCATTTGGATCTGGAGATAGCGGACAGAGAGGACGAGAGTTGAGGACCGCCTCAACTTTACAAAACACTGTGGCCAGCTCTTCAAAAGTTAGAGCCGTTTCTCCGATAATGCGGCGGAGGTGGGTCTTTGCGGATTTCACAGCCGCTTCAAAAATCCCTCCCCAATGGGGGCAACTTGGGGGACTAAACTTCCAGGTTATTCCCCTTTGGGCAGCAATTTGACTTAAACTAGTACAATTTTTATCAATAAACACAGAAACATCCTTAAGATAATTTACAGTTCCTTTATAGTTTGTGCCATTATCCGACCTAATAAGGGAAGGTAGACCTCGACGCGAAACAAAGCGATCCAACGCGGCGACGAAGGCCTCCGTAGTCAGAGCTGATACCACCTCCAAATGGACAGCCTTGGTGGCCAAACAAACAAATACACACAAATAGCCCTTCACAATACGGGCATTACGAAAGGGAGAAGCCTTGATCGAAAAGGGACCGGCAAAATCGGTTCCAACGCCGTCAAACGGCCTCGAAGGTCGGATTCGATCAGCGGGCAAATCACCCATCTGTGGCTGCATCGTGGATGCCTTCAACCTATAACATGCAATACATCGAAACAGGACACTACGGATTGCTCTTCGGGCAGACAAAATCCAAAATTCGCGTTGCAAAATAGCCAACAAAGCATTGCACCCAGCATGGGCGTTACGAATGTGTCGATCAGACACCAAAAGCTGCACCAAGGGTCCGCCCTTGGGCAACAACAGAGGATGGCGAGTCTCATATGGAAGATATACGCCTTCCGGAGCCTGCCTCCAACCTGAAGAAGCCCATCCGAGTCGATGTACGGGTTCAAACGAGCGACCGCGCCCTTCAACTTAGCGCGTCCGTCGCGCAAAATACGAAGCTCTGACTCAAACCGTCCGGTCTGCACGACACGGACCCAATGCAACAATGCGCTCCGGCGCTCTTCTGCACCTGCAATCGGCTCCAACCGCTTTGCCTGTGGGTTTCTACAATTATGTATGAAACGCTTAATCCAACTGGTAACACCCAGAAGCTTATCCAAACTGCTATACCGAGCAAGTAGCCAATCCGGCTCCGACGTCGTCTCAGCGACTACAGCATGTACACGAAGCCCAGTCAAACTCAAAGAAGTAACATCTGTCTGACAGACAGGCCAAGATGTTTCTGATCCCATCAGCCACTCTGGACCCCACCAGAGCGGGTGTGACACCAATTCTGGTGCCGTACAACCTCGGGAAGCACAGTCCGCTGGGTTAAGCTCTCCCGGCACATGTCTCCATGTTATATCAATTCCAATATTTTGAATTTGGGAAACCCTGTTTCCAACAAAAACCTCCAAGGTATGTGGGGCCGCGCGCAACCATGCAAGCGCGACCTGGCTATCCGACCAGGCGAAGATGTCCCGTATCTCGACCGTGGCCGCCAGCTCACATGCAACGTGATGCAACAATTTAGAGAGAAGGTGAGCTCCACTCAACTCAAGCTTGGGAATAGTCAGCCTAGTCCTGATGGGGGCGACCTTGCTCTTCCCTAACAAAAGCGAGACATTGACCCGGCCATCGGCGTCAACTGTCCGCATATAGACTGACGCGGCGTAGCCTCGCTCCGACGCGTCACAAAAGCCATGCAGGCTGGCTCGATATTTCCCGCGGGGCAATATTCGACGAGGCAAGGCAATCCGATTGACTTCCTTAATCGATGAAAACAACTCGAGCCAATCATCCAATGGAGAGCCAAACAGCGGCTCGTCCCACGAGACGCCCAAAGTCCAAAGTCTCTGAAGAAGACACTTTGCAGAGAATATCACTGGACTGATCCAACCGCTTGGATCAAACATACGGGCTATTACGGACAACACCGTTCTCTTAGTCCAGACCTTTGGTATTTCCAAGTCCACTTGGAATGTAAAAATATCGGTTAGCGGCTTGTACTGCATGCCCAGCACCGCTATCCTGTTGGGATCATCCACATCCTCAAACAGGTGAGGGTTCTGTTGGTGATCCTCCGGGATCCCTTCTAGAACTTTAGGCTCATTAGACAACCACTTACGTAGCTCGTAGCCACCTGTCTTCAATATTTCAATCAATTCATCCCGCAGTAGGAGGGCCTCCTCAATACTTTGGGCTCCGGTGCACACGTCATCAACATACAAGTCACGTGACAGCACGGAAGCCCCACGGGGAAAGCGGATCCGTTCCCGCTCTGCCAATTCAAGCAATGATCTGATAGCGATATAGGGACTAGATTTCAAACCATACGTGTTTGTGTTGAGTTCATACACCGTCACAGGATCCTCAGGGCGCTCACGCCAGAGTATCAACTGGAATCGCCTGTCCTCAGGATGTATGACTGTCTGGCGGAACATCATCCGGATGTCCGCACCAAAAACCACTTGATGTCTTCTAAAGTTCAAGATGATGTCAATTATGTCCCTATGCAATTTGGGACCCGAATGCAAACACAGATTCAACGAAACCCCGTTCGAAGTGGGTGCGGACCCATCGAAGACGGTCCTCAATTTGCCTGTTGAGGCCTTCACCACTGCGTGGTGGGGCAAAAAATAATGCTCAGTTGAGCTCCAATCAACTCGAGCCGGAGACATGTGACCCAAATCCTCGTACTCGCGCATAAATTCAATATATTTATCGCGAAGTACGTGGTCACGCTGCATGCGTCGCTCCATGGACAGCAGTCGTTTCTCCGCAAGCGCCCTACTTTGCCCTAGGCTAGGACGAGAGGCAACAAAGGGTAACCTAGTTACAAACCGACCGGAGGGCAACCTCTCCGTGGTCGATCGAAAAAGGGCTTCGCACTCAGCGTGTTCCGGATCCATCCTGGAACTCATAGGTGGCTCCTCCACCTCCCAAAACCTTTGCATGGTCTTGGCCAAGGACGCAGATGCGACGACCGGTGGCTCCTCCACGGTGCTATTATCAAACACAGGGCCCATCAGGGCGAAACCAAAGATAGTAGACACTGCCATCAGTGAAGACGAACCCAGAGCTTTCTGGGTACCCAACAAAATCCAACCCAATACGTCCGAGCCCAGGAGCAAGTCCACTGGGCCGGGATGAAAGACAAAGGGGTCGGCCAAATCCAGACCCGAAACCAAAGACAACACACCCGGCGGTATGTCTGTCGAGGGGTGCCAACCCGCAATGGTATCCATTACCATAGCCGAAGTCGTGATCCTCATTGTGGAGGACTTCAGCGAAGAAAAGGTGACAAGTGTCTGGCCCGTCAGACACTTCACTTGTATGCCACCAACTCCAAGAAGTGGCACAGGCGAGTCTTCCACGACTAAACCTAACTGGCGTGCCACTCGAGTGGTAACCAAACTGCTTTGAGCCCCTGAGTCCAACAGAGCTCTCAAATTAATGGCTTCCCCCACGACCCCATACGCGGACCACCGCGGTAGGGAGCAGAACCGTCCGCGGCTCTGTCCCAGCAAGGGAGCAAGCTAGTTACGGGCTCCCCACTCTCTCCAAACCAGGGGCGCGCCACTGACCCGGATAATATGGCGGGCGAGTGCACATCCCCATCTGAGGGGGGGCAGAACCCGCGGCCCGGCCATACATATGGTACGGCGGGTGGTACTCCAGCCGTGGGTACTCGTGCAGCGGCGGAGAAAACCGCTGCGGCTGCATGTGTTGGGCATTGGTAACCCGCGTGGAGGGGGGTGTCCCCACTCTCACGTCCGATCTAGGGCCCCCGCCCATGGGGGCCCTATCCGGGTCCTGGCCAGCCACATACTGGCCACGACCTTGGGGCGCGTGGTCCCGGTCCGCCAAGACCCGCGCCGGTACGCGACCCCCCTCCCGAGGGGGGGTGCGACGAGCGAAGCCGCGTCCTCCGTCCGATGGTGGAGGGCTTCGCGCAGGAGCGCCCCCGCCCATAGGGGACCCCTGCCTCAACAACCGGGGGCCATCCCCGTTCCGGTTCATGCAGAGCATCACGTGGTGCAGCCCACGGCATGCACTGCATGGTATGGCTCTGGGACAGTCACGTGCATAGTGACTGCCCAAACAGTAAAAGCAAAGTTCATGCCGCCTTGCCATGCGGCGCCGATCTTGTACTGGCAGTCTCTGCCAGTCCCTGCATTGCAGCAGGCTGTGGCCCATCCGGCCACATTGCAGGCAGTCCGCGTCCCCCGCGACTGCTGCCGTGTGTGCAACCCGCACACCAGCTCCACGCGGTGGCGGTTGCCGTCCCTGTTGGGGCCTACGTTCAGGCGCTCTGGATGGCGCTGAGTCCGTCATGGTATTCTCAGCCGCCCGTGCCTCAAACTCCAAAAACTTCACCAAGTCAGTGAATGTTGGTAGGGTGGTGCTGTCCCGCTCCGCATTCTCGCGCTCAAACCGCGAGCGGATGTCATTGGGTAATTTGCCCAATACAATGTGCACCAGCAAAAAGGACCATTGGTCCACCGGCAGCCCCAGTGTGCGGAGCGCGTTACAGGCCACTGTAACGGGCGTGAGCAACTGCAGGCGCAACTGTGCCCTGTTGGCCACCTTGGGCAGGGCCATCAACTGTGCGGCGTGCGCATCCGCTAACAAACGTAAGTTTTGGTAGCGGGAGTTCAATAACTCCCAAGCCGTGTCGTACTGGTCGTCCTCCACCCGGAGGTGCTGGATGAGCGACCGCGCTTCACCCTCAAGAGTGGAGAGGAGGTAGGCCATCTTCTGGGCCTTCGACAAATCCTGTCGTGCTACGACCAGGGACTCAAACATATTTTTATATGCCACCCACTCCTCCATCCTACCCCCAAAGTGGGACAGCTGAAGGGTGGGGAGCCGACCAGTAACCGCTGGTCCTTCCTGTCTAACAGGTGTGCGAGGGGCTGGTCCGCCAGCCTGTCTCGCCCTTATTGCGGCCGCCGCCTCCACGATGTCATCGTGCAGACTCAGGATTTGGTCCAGGTCCGCCACGTGACCTGCGTAGACCTCCGGGGTAAGGTCGGCTTCGGTAAGCGCCGCCATGGCCGCTTCCGCGTTGTTCAATCGTGAGCGGAGCTGATCCGCTCTTTCCAGTATAGCGGCCTCCCTGTCCTTCCGGGACAGGAGTCCACCGGCCGTCACAAACCATCTCAATTCGTTGGCGAGTGTCGCCTTAGCATTGGGGACCTTCGCCATCGCGTCAAGTCACAAACAAAAAATAACAAAAGGTAAATAAAAAACAACAAAATCAAACAACTACACGAAGAACCGCGGTAGGTATGAGAATGGCACAAACCCGGAACGCACGGTACAAACCGCAAACAAATACAAAAAAGGTTACAAATATTCTTATACAAACAAACTAAGAAAAATCTAATAATTTTTACAAACAATTAATTATTTTTTACAAACGAATAAATAGAGGGTAGATAAACTACGCTCTGCTACCAGAAAATGTGCGCAGAGAATCCGGGACAAACGAAGTGGCGGGAAGAATTCTGTACCGGAACTTGACCGGGAAAAAACCACCGGTAAAAATAAGTACCGGGAAAAAATCTCCACGCGGCACCACGCTTGTCCGACTAGAACCTAACTTAAGCTATACGCAGACTGCTACCACCGTAACTTATATAGGGAGCTACGGGCCCTATGTACTAATAACTAACTAACTAAATTTATTATGAAACTCACCAAGTTGACTTCTTAATCCAAGTTGGGGTGTCTTCGGAGGAGGTGGTGGTCCCTAAATCACCCAACCTACCCCATGAGATCTCAATCCCCAGAAAAAATACCTGATCCGTCTAGCAGTTCCACTCGGCAACAGGTTTCGGCGTCCCCAGGCAGCCACAGGTCACGTCGTTCACAACAAACAGTCAAAGTAAAAGGTTTCACAAACACAAATGTTCAATAGTTATTTAACATAAAGGAAACTCACAATTATAACTCAAACTAACCAACAATCAACGTGGTTTTAGACAAAAAGGACGCGGGCCCTCTCCGCGTCTTAAACAAACCGATATCACAGTACAATGGCGGCGACCGCGATGCCATCCACGAGCAGTGTGAGAACCCCGAACGCCTGGTGGCGACAATAGGAAACGCGTGCGTTTCGTTTCACGCAATTATATTACAAACAGAAATTCTAATCGAATTGAAAATTATTTTCATAGTTTTTAAATTCTGTTGCAGAGGTGAACGGACACCGTCTCCTGGGTATGAACCACCTGGAGGTCGTGTCGATCCTGAAGGAGTTGTCCCGCGAAGTGTGCATGGTGTGCGCTCGCGCAAGACACCACGCCCCTCCGGCACCTACTGCGCATACTCTCGTAAAGGTAATGAAATATCTAGTGAAATGTTGCATGTACTTTTGTTAATGAGGCAAAATCCATCTGTATTCTTAGTTTTAAAATGTATTTAAAAATTCTGTAATTAGTTCAGTGTTTTGCCCCTTTTGGGCCCTCGACTTTTATAGTCCATGAGAGGTTGACACCTAGATTTCATTCGGAGGCCATTAAAAATATGGGACAACCCCATAACAATGCTACACTCATTTTTTGCGGTATAAGTTAAGAGCCCGCACTAGGCCAATGACAACTAAGATTTTCCCCCGCTACCCGCTACCCAGTTCGCCCGCACGCATCCAATCCGCGTTCTAAATAAAATGCTGGCGGGGCGCGGGCGGCGCGGCGGCTCAGAGGCGGATGGTTAAAGCATGCGGGCAATTATACGTATTATTTTTTTAAAAGCTTTATAAAAAGATATTTAAAAAAGTAAGTAACATAAGCCCTGCCTTATCTATAGAGTACTTTATACAAAAATTTTCAATCTTTATTTTAATGTATTGCTTGAATAATAGCAGTTTAAAGTGTTAATTATAGGTGATTTGGAGGCAACTTCGCGATTTTTTTCTATCGAGAAAATTTTATGCAATCGTGTTTTTGAGTAACATAATCCCTCGTGCTAGTCCTGAAGTTTGCTATATCTTAATTTTACATTCAGTTTTACATTATTGTAGATATTACAGACGATCATGTGAAGCAATCTAGCCTAGTACGGGCCCTTAAGCTTCTTCAATAACTGAAAGGGCAAAGTTGACAAGAACAAAACTGCACATTTAAAATCACATATCAAATCAAATTATATTTGCTGTTGTAAGGTTTAAGGTATAATATACAGGTGTTCATAAAACATTAGAGCAAACCTTTACAACCAAAAAACAGTATACAAATATTTAACTTAAAACTAAAGTTACCTACACCTATACCCAAGTTACAATTGACTTCCAGGCCAAATCGGACGGCAGCCTGGCGGGCGCGGGCGCAGAGGACGGCAACACGCTGTCCGCCGGCAGCAAGGCGCGCTCGCGCAGCCTGGAGCCGCTCACGGGGCTCGCCATGTGGTCCTCCGAGCCGCAGATTATAGGTATGTTCTGACACGTCTAACTACTGGGTTCGCTAGTCTATATTACCAACGCCGGCAGCAAGGCGCGCTCGCGCAGCCTGGAGCCGCTCACGGGGCTCGCCATGTGGTCCTCCGAGCCGCAGATTATAGGTATGTTCTGACACGTCTAACTACTGGGTTCGCTAGTCTATATTACCAACGCCGGCAGCAAGGCGCGCTCGCGCAGCCTGGAGCCGCTCACGGGGCTCGCCATGTGGTCCTCCGAGCCGCAGATTATAGGTATGTTCTGACACGTCTAACTACTGGGTTCGCTAGTCTATATTACCAACGCCGGCAGCAAGGCGCGCTCGCGCAGCCTGGAGCCGCTCACGGGGCTCGCCATGTGGTCCTCCGAGCCGCAGATTATAGGTATGTTCTGACACGTCTAACTACTGGGTTCGTTAGTCTATATTACCAACGCCGGCAGCAAGGCGCGCTCGCGCAGCCTGGAGCCGCTCACGGGGCTCGCCATGTGGTCCTCCGAGCCGCAGATTATAGGTATGTTCTGACACGTCTAACTACTGGGTTCGTTAGTCTATATTACCAACGCCGGCAGCAAGGCGCGCTCGCGCAGCCTGGAGCCGCTCACGGGGCTCGCCATGTGGTCCTCCGAGCCGCAGATTATAGGTATGTTCTGACACGTCTAACTACTGGGTTCGTTAGTCTATATTACCAACGCCGGCAGCAAGGCGCGCTCGCGCAGCCTGGAGCCGCTCACGGGGCTCGCCATGTGGTCCTCCGAGCCGCAGATTATAGGTATGTTCTGACACGTCTAACTACTGGGTTCGTTAGTCTATATTACCAACGCCGGCAGCAAGGCGCGCTCGCGCAGCCTGGAGCCGCTCACGGGGCTCGCCATGTGGTCCTCCGAGCCGCAGATTATAGGTATGTTCTGACACGTCTAACTACTGGGTTCGCTAGTCTATATTACCAACGCCGGCAGCAAGGCGCGCTCGCGCAGCCTGGAGCCGCTCACGGGGCTCGCCATGTGGTCCTCCGAGCCGCAGATTATAGGTATGTTCTGACACGTCTAACTACTGGGTTCGTTAGTCTATATTACCAACGCCGGCAGCAAGGCGCGCTCGCGCAGCCTGGAGCCGCTCACGGGGCTCGCCATGTGGTCCTCCGAGCCGCAGATTATAGGTATGTTCTGACATGTCTAACTACTGGGTTCGCTAGTCTATATTACCAACGCCGGCAGCAAGGCGCGCTCGCGCAGCCTGGAGCCGCTCACGGGGCTCGCCATGTGGTCCTCCGAGCCGCAGATTATAGGTATGTTCTGACACGTAACTACTGGGTTTGCTAGTCTATATTACCAACGCCGGCAGCAAGGCGCGCTCGCGCAGCCTGGAGCCGCTCACGGGGCTCGCCATGTGGTCCTCCGAGCCGCAGATTATAGGTATGTTCTGACACGTCTAACTACTGGGTTCGTTAGTCTATATTACCAACGCCGGCAGCAAGGCGCGCTCGCGCAGCCTGGAGCCGCTCACGGGGCTCGCCATGTGGTCCTCCGAGCCGCAGATTATAGGTATGTTCTGACACGTCTAACTACTGGGTTCGTTAGTCTATATTACCAACGCCGGCAGCAAGGCGCGCTCGCGCAGCCTGGAGCCGCTCACGGGGACGCTTATAGGTATGTTCTGACACGTCTAATTATAGATAGGTAATCAAATCACCCGAGTTAAAACCCAGTTATACCCATTTCAGTCCATAAATTGAAATGGGTTATAGATAATTGGGTTTTAACCAGGGTGGTTATCCATCACTACGTCTGCTGGTCTCATTAGTATATGCTTACTTCGTTTCAATTAGTTTTTCATTGAATAGTAAAATAATCTTTTTACGGCCAGTAGTAGTACACATGATTTTAAAATTAGAACTCATAAAAGTCAGTTTATGTTAATGTTAATTACAGAATAGCTATAAAAATATTTTTTGGCTCTCGGGGCTGAGAAGAGAGTGATACAGCTGCATTCTAAACTCGTATTTCGTTGTGTGATGTTCCAGAACTAGTAAAAGGCGAACGCGGGCTAGGGTTCTCTATCCTGGACTATCAGGACCCGCTACGGCCGGCACACACGCTGGTGGTGATCCGCTCGCTGGTGCCGGGCGGCGTCGCGCAGCAGGACGGCCGGCTCATACCCGGCGACCGGCTGCTGTTTGTGAACGACCAGGTAACTGGGGTTCTCTATCCTGGACACCAGGACCCGCTGCGGCTGGAGTACACGATGGTGGTGATCCGCTCGCTGGTGCCGGGCGAAGGACGGCCGGCTCATACCCGGCGACCGGCTGCTGTTTGTGAACGAACAGGTAACTGGGGTTCTCTATCCTGGACACCAGGACCCGCTGCGGCTGGAGTACACGATGGTGGTGATCCGCTCGCTGGTGCCGGGCGAAGGACGGCCGGCTCATACCCGGCGACCGGCTGCTGTTTGTGAACGACCAGGTAACTGGGGTTCTCTATCCTGGACACCAGGACCCGCTGCGGCTGGAGTACACGATGGTGGTGATCCGCTCGCTGGTGCCGGGCGAAGGACGGCCGGCTCATACCCGGCACCGGCTGCTGTTTGTGAACGACCAGGTAACTGGGGTTCTCTATCCTGGACTACACAGACCCGCTGCGGCCGGCGCACATGCTGCTTCTCTGTCGATGTCTTTTAACTGAGCCGGCTCAAACCAGTTTGTACTCTGGCGCGTACTTTGTGTGAGTAGCTTCCTCACTTGGGAGGGGTTATCTTGTCGTCCATCAGATATCCCCTAGATATCTACTCGTTAGATACCAGAGTCACTTATCAGTTGCTGGCTATAAGGACCAAAACGCACGCTACAGATTTCGATGCAGTTTTTTTAGTAAAATAATGTTACACAACTTAACTTAATTTAACTTGTTAAACATTAACGTTTTGAAATTGTAGTTGGTCTTTCTATAAAAATAAAATATTTTCTTCATCAAAAACGTCAGAAGTTTTTGAGGATATTTATTACTTCTCGCAAAATCGTATTTTTGTGAAATTTGTAAAGCTATTCCAAATTAGCAGGCACTATTTTGGTGTGCTACTTGACTCATATTTTTTTTATTTATTTTTAATGGCCTTTCTGCTACATGAATATCATTTCTGTGCAGAACCTAGAGGACGCCAGCCTCGAGCAAGCGGTGGCCGCGCTGAAAGGCGCCCCCCGCGGGGTGGTGCGCATCGGCGTGGCCAAGCCGCTGCCGCTACAGGACGCCCCCCCGCCGCTGCCCGCCTCCGCGCCCCCCTCCACACCCTCCACCGCGCCCCCCTCCACACCCCCCGCCACGCTCCTACTCGAGCCGCCACACGCGCGCTAAGGACGCTACCGAAGGTGAAAAATCTAAGGCTTAGGCCACACTACGAGGAAATTCGCTTAGTGCTAAGAGCCAAGGGAATCGCTTAGTCACTAAGTATGCCATACGTCTGTTTGCTAGGATCATTCACTAAGGAAAGCAAGCAAGGTTAAGCAAACAGACGTATGGCATACTATCGAAGCGGCCACATTGCAAGCGACGCGACTAGCTGGATGTCTGGATAGTCACTAAGCGAGTAGTGTAGCGAATAGCCTTCACTACAAGGAGCTTCGCTTAGTGCTAATTGCCAAGGGACTCAGTGACTGATCCTAGCGAACAGACGTATGGCATACTATCGAAGCGTCCACACTGCAAGCGACGCGACTAGATGGGTGTCTGGATAGTAAGCGAGTAGCGTAGCGAATAGCCTTCACTACTAAGAGCTTCGCTTAGTGCTAATAGCCAAGGGACTCAGTGACTGATCCTAGCGAACAGACGTATGGCATACTATCGAAGCGTTCACATTGTGAGCGACGCGACTAGCTGGATGTCTAGTATATAGTCACTAAGCAAGTAGCGTAGCGATCATCCGTGTTTGTTAATTTTGCATAGTCGCCTAGTGACTTTGCTATTTTGTTCTATTCTCATCAACCACACGGCGCGAAAGTAAATAGTGTCACCAAGCTAGTATGCCGTGTATGTGCTCCTAGCGTATCTCTAAGCTTGGCATCTATAGTGTGGCCTCAGCCTAACATTATTCTTTCACACGCCCATTACCGTACATTAGTAACAATTCCTATTCTATAGATTGTAAGAAAGTCTTCCCTGGGACAAGACTCCCCCTAATTCAAAACTTCACACTCCTAATGTTAATTTTGTTACAAGTGACGTCGACTGTTCCTATAACTTTTGCTTATTTGTAAATTTTAAACTATCGTATCTTATCGTATTTTTTGAAGTTATTTCTTAATTAATTATGTCTATACTGAATATATTAAAAACCTGGATAAATAGTATTGTACCTATATGTTCTAAGAAATGTTTATTGTTTTTAATCGATTGCATCAATTTGATGACAGTTTGTGCTACCCATTCGTACCCCTTCTTATTGCAATTTTAATTAAATTCTGATACTTTGTAGCGAGGGAAACATAATAAATAAATGGTTCCTATCAAAATGACAAATTTATATGCCGATGAATAAACATAATTACGTTTAATATAACGAAATACAATAAATTAATTCCGATTACGCTAAAAATAGACTTTGACTTACACTATTATTGTTGATGTTATTGAGTTTCTATTGACGCGTCGAACTTTACCGCATCACCTGATTCTGAGTGACGCACGCCTGACGTTTAGCATAATCGTGTATTATACATATTTTAGGTTTGTAACTGCGGCTGACCTCGCCTCATCTAATGAGGGTTATCATTTTTCAGCGCTAGCGCGAGTTGGTCTGTCAGATAGTACAATACGTTGTCAATCAGTTGTCAAATTCTAATGACAGCCAGTATTGTATTAACCATTTGACAGACCTTACTGGCCAGTAAAAAAAAAACTTTCAAAAATATTAGCATTTTCCGTTACCCCGGACTACGTGCAAAATTTGATGACGTTGTGGTGGTGGTCGTTATGACGTGAAAGTTTAATATTAATGACAACAGCAGACTAACAGACAATTCTTTTAATTATATTGATGTGAGACGAATGAGAGTATTTTCTAGCTTTCTTGAAAATAATTGTCATAAAATTTATTATTCACATTTTAACTTTACATTGATTTCATATAGGCATATTATTCCAATTATGCATTCCGTGTGGTTTTTGGTTGACTATGTTTTAGCGACTTATCCGTCCCCTTGTATGACACATTATTAACCTAGGATACTCGAGTCGGATTTGAGATTTTATTAATATGTTATTTTAAGAGCAATCAATTTCATTTCTTACTTTAAATGTATATAGTTATTGTGTTAATGAATTTAAGTTGTTGCTTTGATATATTTGAGATATATGGATTGAAACGCAGGAGTGGCTGTTTCAATCCACACTTATTCTCATTTAGATTAAACGACAATGCACTTGTGACCTTTGCTCATGCATTGCGATAAACGTATAGTCCATATAACTATTTATTTGTACTAACTGGTACTATAGATGATAAAGAAAACTTGCAGAAACTTGGACTATCGTTTTTTGGAATTGGATTATTAGTTTTGAATTTTTTATAATATTGTCGCATAGATAATAATGTTAAATAGAATTTATTAATTATTAAGTAAGAATAAAGTTTTAATAGTTAATGGTCGTTTATTTTCCTATTCACAGTCATTTTTTTAAGTATTTCTTGAGTTTTACTTCAATGTTTTTTCTTAAATATGACATTTAGTTGTTTAATTAAAACACAGAGGCTTAAAAAAACTGTATATTTTCGTAACAAAATATAGCCTATTTACACCTCTACAGAATCAATCACAATAACTCCCTAGTTGAGCAATATAATTTATCATAATTTAATTTACACCCCAAGCCCTACTGCTAGCTAAGCTTACACTAAAATCACTCTTTGTAGAAGCCTTCTATGATGTCTTTGTACTTCTCGTAAACAACATTCCTCTTGATTTTGAGCGTTGGTCCTGAAAACAACACGAAATTGATTGATTGAATAGCTATTCATTGATCATTTGAACTTTGTCTTTATAGTACCTAGTAAAGAAATTGTCAAGACTTCTTATCTATTTACGAGCTGCGCTCCAGTGCTTCGTTCCCGTGGTCATTTCATCGAAATCCGTCCAGTAGATTTTGCGTGATTGAGTAAAAAACATCCAAACTTTCGTATTTATAATAAGTAAAATAGAAAGTAATATAAAATTTTTCCGATCATACCTATCGATAGTCCCAGAGATTCTATTAAATCTGTATATAATATACTGGTACAAACCTAATTCTCCTGATAACATTGAAAAGTCTGCAGGCAATATGGCGAATTTCTGAATTTTTTGTGCATTTGAAATTGCTTGCTTGTTTGCACGCTTGATGCCTTCTTCAATTGCTTTGTGTATCTGAAAATCAAATTTAATTCGTATCACATTGTTACTCGGTTTAAATTAAACGAGCATCGTCTTATATTCATCACGGGTGTAATATCGCACGATACACTTACAAGTGTATATTAATTCCATTATTTTTTTACTACATTCTAATAACACTGTTCGTCCCATGGAGGTAAGAAAGAAGTGCATTTCTTTTTTTTACTACATTTTAGCCCAGGATTTAAACAGTTTCTAGGTTCCAGTTCAGTTTCTAGTCAGTGGAAATTCCAAAAATTAAGTTAATCGAAGTTTCACATCATCCTCCCATGTATCGGGGTTATATTTTGATAAGGAAAGTGTTATACATATGTAGTAAGAATAGATTGTAGACTTACAGCCGGGTCCTTGGAGTTATAGATCTCGCTGATGGTGGTAGCCTTGGAGCCGAGGCTGGCGACCCATTTCTTGGCCTCGCTTTCCAGTTCGTCCAGTGCGGCGCCGGTGTCCGGGTTCACTTTAGCCTGTGAAGAAATGAAGAAATGTTTTTGTTATACATATAAGTATGTAGGTACCTACTGTAAGTACTTAATCGTTACGTTATATATTTATTTTTACTTGATCAAAAGTACCAGGTACTCAGTGTACCAGCAGTTATGTTGACGACCTCCGTGGCCTAACGGTTATCACGCCAGACTGCCACACCGGAGGTCCCGGGTTCGATCCCCGGTCAGGTCAAGATGGAAAATGATCTTTTTCAGATTGGCCTGGGTCTTGGATGTTTATCTATATATGTATTTGTCATAAAATATAGTATCGTTGAGTTAGTATCCCATAACACAAGTCCCGAACTTACTTTGGGGCTAACTCAATCTATGTGATTTGTCCGTAAATAAAAAAAAAAAAAAAAAAGTTATAAGCATTTTAGCAATGTCTTTTAATAACAGTTCAATACAGGCAGGAGCAAATTGGAGAACAAGAATAATGATGGCCGATGGATGATTATTTTCCATTGCTTGCAGAAAGAAACGCATGGAATGCTTAAGCACAGTTAACTAATTTCCTAATTTCAAAGTAGTTAAAATATTTATAATTATATATTTTATACGTGGGGCGAAAGCGGAAATTTTTGGAATATAAGGCAAAACCGTGGAGCAAATGTGAAACAAACCGAGAATATTGATCGAATGTTACCTTGATTGTGACGAGCAGCGCCAGGAATTTGCGCTGATCGCCGATGAGCACGGCGTACCCGAGGTGCCGCAGTTCCGCTTGCACACACTGTTCTATCGGAACGGGCGCCACGTTCTCTCCACCAGCAGTGATTAGAAGTTCCTGCAAATATATCACGCAATCATCAAAGGTTTGCTTTTGAAACCAGGGTCTCTTTTCAGGGTCACGTCAAGTTTGATTGCTAATCGCAATCAAACTTGACGTGGATCAAAATTTGCAGTGAAAACCTTTCTCAAATTAAGTACTAGTGTAGTGTATATACGACGACTGCCGTTAGATGGTGGTTGTTGTCAAGCCAAGTCAGATGCCTTAGATAATAGGTTACAAGTCAGAGGCTTTAGATAAGAAAAAAAAGATCAAAGGTCTTATTCAAAGATTACCTACCTTTATCCTGCCAGTGATGTACAGTGAAAACCCTATTGAAGAATTATAGGCCTATCTCACTTCTGAGCCATGTCTATAAACTGTTTTCGAGAGTCATTACGAATCGTCTCGCTCGCAGGTTTGACGACTTCCAGCCTCCCGAACAAGCCGGTTTCCGAAAAGGCTTTAGTACCGTAGACCACATACATACGCTGCGGCAGATTATACAGAAGACTGAGGAGTATAATCAGCCATTATGCTTGGCGTTTGTGGACTACGAGAAAGCCTTCGATTCGATCGAGACCTGGGCTGTGCTACAGTCTCTCCAACGGTGCCAAATTGACTATCGATATATCGAAGCGCTGAAGTGTTTGTACGAAAACGCCACCATGTCGGTCCGTCTCCAGGATCAAGGCTCCAAACCCCAAGACTGATGTAAACCTATCCAGTTGCAGCGAGGGGTGAGACAGGGAGACGTGATATCTCCGAAACTGTTCACCGCCGCCCTGGAAGATGTTTTCAAGCTTCTGGACTGGAGCGGACTTGGCATCAATATCAACGGCGAGTACCTCACTCACCTTCGATTCGCTGACGATATCGTAGTCATGGCTGAGACCTTGGAAGACCTAGGCACAATGCTCGATGGCCTCTGTAGAGCCTCTCAACAAGTGGGTCTAAAAATGAACATGGACAAGACGAAAATTATGTTTAATATCCGTGTTGCACCCACTCCTCTGATGGTTGGAGACTCTACACTCGAAGTTGTTGACAATTATCTATACTTGGGACAAACAGTTCAGTTAGGTAAGTCCAACTTCGAGAAAGAGGTCAACCGTCGAATCCAACTCGGCTGGGCAGCGTTCGGGAAGCTTCGCGATATCTTCTCGTCCAAAATACCGCAGTGTCTCAAGACTAAGGTCTTTGACCAGTGTGTGTTGCCAGTAATGACATACGGAACAGAGACGTGGTCGCTTACTATGGGCCTCATAAGAAGGCTCAAGGTCACCCAAAGGGCGATGGAGCGCGCTATGCTCGGAGTTTCTCTGCGTGATCGAATCAGAAATGAGGAGATCCGTAGGAGAACTAAAGTAACCGACATAGCCCGCAGAATCGCGAAACTTAAGTGGCAGTGGGCGGGGCACATAGCTCGTAGAACAGATAGCCGTTGGGGCAGAAAAGTTCTCGAGTGGCGACCACGAACCGGAAAACGTAGTGTTGGCAGGCCTCCCACTCGGTGGACCGACGACCTGGTGAAGGTCGCGGGATGCGCATGGATGCGGGCAGCGCAGGACCGGTCGTTATGGAAATCCTTGGGGGAGGCCTTTGTCCAGCAGTGGACGTCTTTCGGCTGAGAGAGAGAGAGATGTACAGCAGATTATGCGCGTCAATGGCGGCGCTGGTCTTCTCGTCGTGTAGGTAGCCCATGAGCACGTGGCTCCTACAACCGCTTGGATAAAAAGGTGCTATGTTTAATGATAACCTTTATCCTGCCAGTGATGTAGAGCAGGTTATGCGCATCGACCCTGCCGATGTCGCCGGAGTGCAGCCAGCCGTCCGCGTCGATGGCGGCGCTGGTCTTGTCCTCATCATTGAGGTGCCCTATGAATACCTACCTTACAACCCCTTGGATGAAAAGGTGTCATGTTCAAAGATTACCTTTATCTTGCCAGTGATGTAGAGCAGGTTATGCGCGTCGACTCTGCCGATGTCGCCGGAGTGCAGCCAGCCGTCCGCGTCGATGGCGGCGCTGGTCTTGTCCTCATCATTGAGGTGCGCTATGAATACCTTACAACCCCTTGGATGAAAAGGTGTCATGTTCAAAGATTACCTTTATCCTGCCAGTGATGTAGAGCAGGTTATGCGCGTCGACTCTGCCGATGTCGCCGGAGTGAAGCCAGCCGTCCGCGTCGATGGCGGCGCTGGTCTTGTCCTCGTCATTGAGGTACTCTATAATACCTTACAACCCCTTGGATGAAAAGGTGTCATGTTCAAAGATTACCTTTATCCTGCCAGTGATGTAGAGCAGGTTATGCGCGTCGACTCTGCCGATGTCGCCGGAGTGCAGCCAGCCGTCCGCGTCGATGGCGGCGCTGGTCTTGTCCTCGTCATTGAGGTACTCTATAATACCTTACAACCCCTTGGATGAAAAGGTGTCATGTTCAAAGATTACCTTTATCCTGCCAGTGATATAGAGCAGGTTATGCGCATCGACTCTGCCGATGTCGCCGGAGTGCAGCCAGCCGTCCGCGTCGATGGCGGCGCTGGTCTTGTCTTTATCATCGAGCTGCTCTATGAATACCTTACAACCCCTTAGATGAAAAGGTGTCATGTTCAAAGATTACCTTTATCCTGCCAGTGATATAGAGCAGGTTATGCGCATCGACTCTGCCGATGTCGCCAGAGTGCAGCCAGCCGTCTGCGTCGATGGCGGCGCTGGTCTTTTCCTCATCATTGAGGTAGCCCATGAGTACGTGCCGCCCGCTCATGCACACCTCGCCCGGCCCGTTCTGACTCACTGCGCCATCGAAACGCGTGTGCGTGCCCTCTAGCACTTCGCCCGCCGAGTCTAATTTAAACCTGAAAACCGATACAAATATAGCATCACGACTAAAACCCTTACAGGGTAGACAGAGTCAAGAGTCGCGAGATCCAAAGGCCATGTTTAGCTGGATAGTGGGCCTGATGGTGAAATGGAGATTCCAGATATATAGAGGTTGCTAGCCAAGGAGGATATTTATCCTCCTTATTGCTAGCCTATCACCTATGAGAAGAATCCCAAGTTTGAAGCCCTTTCCCTTGATTGACTTACAATCAGCCCGGGAAGAGCTAAGCAGCTGGTACATTCTAATGCTTTAATATTCGCTTACAAACCAGCATGGAAGTAATTGAAATGTATAAGTAGGTAGATGCGGCATCACGCCTATCTATGCGCTGCCCCACTTTGGTTTTAGCCGCTTTGGAAAAAATCCTACTCTTTTGAGCTAAAACATTTTTCAAAAGTACAAAAAAAAGTAAAGTTATTTCATTGTCATTGGGCCTAAAACAATAAGTCTTTGTTAAGTAAGTCTTCTTTATTGTTATTACCTACGTCAATGAGGTAAGTGACGTGATCTATACAACCACCATACATTCGAAACTTGCAGCGCTATTTAGTGTTAATGTTATTGATAATAACATATGCTTACTTGGGGTAGATACTCAGTGCGTGGGCGCCAGACATCTCACTCATGCCGAAGGCGTCCATGATGGGCAGGTCCAGGGATAGGAAAAACTTCTTGATATCTGGTGACAGTGGGGCGGCTGAAGATACGAACGTAGTGCACTTGTCCAGGCCCAGGGTCGTGTGTACTTTGTTGAACACCAGGGCCTTCGCTAACGAGTACCCGAAGGAGGATCCTTGTTGCCTTAAAAAAGGTATTCATTAGTCAACATTGTTAAAGCAATGTACTTATGACAAAGATGTCGGAAAGTACTTATTATCATAATATTATACGACAGTATTGTATGTACCGGAGACCCGCCTTTGCTTCGTACAGGTAAGTATGTATTAAACCTATAAACCACCCGGAATATTTTTTTAAACGATAGTGAAAACTGCATCAAAATCAGTTGCGTAGTTTAAATGATCTAAGCGTACAGACGCGGGAAACGATTTAAATGTTGTACTCGGTATACTGAATAATTTATTAATTCAAATGCATGTTCGTTTTCAGAGCTGTTATTTTATAGGAAGCATTAGTACTCGTAGTAGTGAGGAAATTGTTTGCAGGTTCTCCTATCATGAACCAGCAAAATAAAACATTAAATCTGATTTAAGTAGTCGTGGGTCATCACCCAAGCAACACAAGTAGCATTATAAGAGATCACTTTTGGTGTACACGGAAACTTAGAGCTGTACAAGACAGAGTTATAATAGAGTTTACAGCGCTGTAAACTCTGATATAACGCTTATTTGGGCACAAATTATTCAGCTTTTGGTTCTAATTTAGTTCACATTTCTACTTAAGAGCATTATAGTAGCATTATATTGGAGTAATTATGGGTCACAAAGCTGTTTATCAGCTGCTTAAATAGAATACGAGTGTCCTGTTATACAGACTAAGCGCTAGCATTGGATAACTGTAAGTCTTATATAACGCTTTAGGTTCTGAATTACGCTAATCATCAGATGTTGTGCACACTTCTGCAGGTGTAAAGCATAGTGTGTTACAATTATATCAGGTTATGCTTTTATTAGTATAGCTGTGACGACAAACAATTCCCTGAGACTGCAATATGGATGCTGCTTAATATTATAATTGAGATTGTGTTAAGTTTGGTAAGTACACTTTTAATGTTATATCCTGTGAAAACATTTGGGAATGCAAGTTTACTGTGAATGTTTATATGGTTTTTTAGCCAAATATTTACGCGCCTCGGAAATATCTCGTTTTTTATTAGAAATGTTGTAAAAAAAGTAACACGTCGAAAATGTATGTATATATTTTTGACTCATTTACATAAAATTATACAAAGTTTTATATTATACTATTATAAGTGTATGTTTACCGTGTAATTAAAAGCAGTAAAATATAAACAACAACACAATAATTATCAAAATATACGGTTTAGGTTATATCAAAATGGCGCATTCTTAAGAAACCTATGTGAACTCTTTTAACCCTGATTTAATTGCCATGGCTGTTCAAGAGTACACCCCAGTTACCCCTAGTACGCTTATTGCAGTAAATAAAAGTTCAAGTGAACCAAAATGCAGCCTGTTGGCTAATATTAGTTTTATTATGGTTCACATAAACGCTAAAGCCATTTATGTGAACTACTTAAACACTACTTCTTATTATTTATTTTGTAGTTTTAGGGATGCTTGGCAAAACATCAAACCACTTAAAAAAAAACCATATACCTTTTTTTAATTATCTATCTAGGTATAAGTACTTACCCCGGTTAATGTTTTAAATTTATTACGTTTTCAGATAAAATGACTTTCAAAATAGCGCAGACAAAGCATTTGACATTCTAAGACGAAAGAAAATTGTGAAGGCAAGTTAAAAACAGATCACGACTAATAAAGGATGACAGTTCGAAACCCAGTCCAGACCAGAGTGGGATATGATAAACTGCATGTGTGTGATTTTCAAGTGAAATTTTGTAGAATTGATAAATAAAAAAATGTAAAGAATATAAAGCTTTTTTATCTTAGACTACAGCGGAACAAAAAATAGGCCTATGATAATCTATGTAAGGTACAAAATATTTATAATCTGCACGTTCACATCTGTTCTTGGTTTAATGTTCCAAGTTTTTTATCATTTTAGTATTATTTGATGCGGAACCATGACCGTTGAAGAATTAACAAATGATTAACGTGAACCTGATTGCAGCTTCGTGCGTTATATTTAAATAATTCTATTATGCCACTAAAACAGTTATAGTGGTATATTTGACAGCGAAATGCTGCATTTCTGAGTTAAACGAGGATTTCGAAATACTTTTGGTGTTTACGTGTGTTAATAAAACACCTTTAAGCAGCTTTGAAAAAGAGGCTAATAACAGAGTTGAGGTGAACCGATGTGGAACTTTTTGAGTTAAATCGCCCTAAGCCTACACTACTGTAAAACTGTTGGCTGCACGGTTGTTCACAGTGACTCTTTTAAGATGATAGCATTTCAGTGGTACACTTCTACGCCTTTAAACAGCAATTATCATATTTTACTACCACTAAAATGCTCTTAAGCAGCCAATGCGATAAAGACTGTAAGAAGGCATTTTTGACAGCTGTTTTAACTCTGATCCCGTTACAATAGTATCCGTTTCTACTTTTATGATGCTATTATACAGACCAAAGCGTAATACGCAGCTCTAAGTTTCCGGTTGAACCATATTAACTGTTTATTAATTCATAAAGTTTCAAGTTATACCAAAAATGATCTCTTATAATGCTACTTGTGTTGCTTGGGCAGGGTCGTATTTATTCTCAAAAAGTATTGTTACCTATTACATAAAAACTATGCACATGTAGAATCTGGTAAATTGTCATTCAATTTACATACGAGTATTTGTATGTTTTCGTGACGTAAGATGGGTAATAGGTATATTTGTTCTGCTTGTCCAAAAGTTGTATGAATATTGAAAAGCAAAAAAAAAATACCGACATCGAATAAAAAAGTAGTCTTCAAACGCCCCTGACAATATTTTCTCTAATCATATCAAAAAGGAAAATCTATTTTTAAGTACCATTTATATTCAAAATCAGTTCATCCATTTACCCTAATAGCATTTTTGATCGGCCACAATTGGCCAACGGTAGGCACATTGATGGGATATCGTTAGTTAAATTGCCCACAGTGAATTTGTATTGCCCCTACGAAGACTAACAACGTTGTTATGCCGAGCTTATTGCCAACAGTGGCCCAACATACTTTCTTGCTACCATTGGCTGAACAACGTTGATTTAACGGCAGTGAATAAAAGTTGGGCCAACAAAAATAAATGACAAATGGCCAACTGTAGGAACGTTGTTGGAATATGGTTAGTTAAATCACTAACATGGAATTTGTACTGGCCCAACGAAGATCAAACATCGGTTATTGTGCCAACTGATTACCAACATGCATTGGGCAGGGGTGCGGGGTGGAGGGGTTCTGGGGGGGGGGGGGGTAACGGTAGTGGGGAGGGGATTCGATGCGCCGCCGCCGCGGCAAGCAGACTCAAGCAGTCCAAGTCGGCCATTTTGTTGCATCATTTCGTTTGTTCAGTGTCGTGTTGAAACTTATGAAAGAACAGTGTAATATTGTGATTTTTAAGTTCAATACGTTATTGTGTACATAATTGAGTTCGAAGATTGTGTTGTGTTCGATCGAAGGCATAATGAGTGAAGCTGGCTAACGCCACGAAAAAAAAGCGTGTTCCTACGTGTTGTGATACCCACCGATCTAGTGTGCATTCCATCTGTGGATAGAAAGTTGTGCCACCGAATAATGTTAATTGTTAAGATATAAGATGTTAATTCAATATTAATAAATGTTGATTGTGAGACTTAAACAATGATTTTAATTCCTAATTATAATTCTGTTACTGTATGTATATATTTTTTTTTATGTCTTAATGCAATATTAAAAATCTATGAAGCACATATGTGATTGTGATTAAATATAGTACTTTCCGATAGGATTATATGTTTATATAGCACTCTCACTAGAGTGTTATATAAGCATATAATCCTATCGGAAAGTACCAAACCACCACCCGAGTAACGTTGCTTGATTGTATGGTTTCTATACAAAGGCCCAACGGAGAAAAATAATATGTGGCCCTCCGTAGGAGGTTTTACATAGGCCCTAAGTTGTTGGCCTTTCAGCAAAACATGCGGCCAAATCTAACCGTTGTCCAACCAAAGACATATTTGTGGCCCTACCAAATGCCTACCAAAAATGCTATTAGGGTAGGTTCTGACCGTTAAACATCTAAATTTTAGGAACGAAGCCCTATATCCACGTTCGGAAACAATATTTCAAAACATTTTCTTCGCTGGTTCATATCATAACCAGTTAACAAAGACGACTTTTCACGAAGGCATATACGGTATATAATCGCTAGTCTCGGCCTACCCCCACGGGAAAAAGGCGTGATAATATGTATGTACTCGTATGTATGTATATACGGCATATATGACGACTTGATACATTTTTGTTACTTTTTTAACAGGTTGTAGGTACGAGTTAAGTCACTAGGCATTAGGTAGGTACCTATGTTTGTACTTATCTCTATCAACTTGGAACAACAATGTCTTCACGTCTTCACCTTGCGATGACACTTCGTTCAAAACATTTTTAAGCACAATTTCTGTAGTTCCCCTTATCAACCTTTACTTAGATAAATTCTTTGTATTTGCACCAAGAAAATTTGTTTGAATTAACACATTAATGTCACAATGCCTACATAGAAAATGTCGTAATTTTCATACAGATAACTTACCAATATTTTTACCTAAAGGTTAATAAAAAATATCTACAAGAATAAAAATGCTAAATTACTAATTTATTAACTACATAGGTATGTAAGTATAATAATAAATTGATTGAACTAGAATTAAGGAGATATCACACTGTTACCAATATTTTTACCTGAAGGTTAATCTACAAATTAAACATGCTTAACCAACCATTAAATATTTATTAACTAACTACATAAGTATGAAAGTATAATAATAAATTGATTGAACTAGAATTAAGTAGATATTAAACAATTACTAGGTATTTAAGACTATTAAATGAGATATAAAGGAAAATAAAATGTTAATTATTAATGAAATTCATACCGTACTACTGAACAGTATAAAATGGGGCAGGATGTGGTATGGGTTCACCATCATTCATGCTCATACAGGTAATACAGGAGAGGAAATGATGAACTAACAAACAAATTCAACATTCTATGCATTCCAAGTACATTAGGGTATCGATATAACATACCAGTATTTGATCATATCGGTTGTAGAGAAGTCTATAGGTAGACCCGTCATCTTCGATGACAAAGAACTATAGATAAAACGTTATTTAAGTAGATGATCTTTTAATTTGAGTTAAATAAATGATTAGAAAGTTACCGAGATCGCTAACCAAAGTGATGTTGCTAACATTAGTTTTGGACTTTTAATAAAAGAAAATATGTTAGATGCCAAACGAGCTCACACTAGATGGGGACGTCGTCGCTCGTTTTATTACAAAGTTACGTTGTGTACCTTTTTTTTATTACCTCTCAGTTTCTTCGTCAGACTCGCATTGACATTAATTTTAAATGCATTCATAATTAAACTTTGTAGCTAATGGCTAGTGATTTGCTCAATGTCATTTGTGCTTGTCTAAAAGGTTTTTTTTTTTTATTAGAGATTTGAGTGCGTTTGACCCCAATCTTGCCTGATGGGAAGCATAGATGAGGTCTAGGGTGGTACACGCAAACTCAAAATATGCCTATTCACTCTTGCCTTGAAAACCCCTAAATTATATTATTATTAGGTGCCTTTGTTTGCAGCATTGACAATTTTTTTTCTATCTCAATGATTTGCAGTGTCAATGCACCGCTTACATTAAGTAGGTATATACTTTCTATGTAATAATTGTAGAGCAGGTATAGATAGATACACATTTCAGACGATTATGTATTATTTCGAATCTTGAAGCGATGTCCTGTATACAGGATTATAGATATCCCAAAAAGTTTCTATAATCTATAAGGTATAAAACTGCATAGGTAGGTATACCTAAACGACATAATAATACCTAAACTCATTGATTAACACAAATTTTGATCAGCGTAAATCATGTTAGGTACTACTAAAAAATCACTGAATGGAGGGATCAAACCTTAGTGTTTCCCCTCAATCCCACTTCAGAAATCATCTAAGTATGTATGAAACATGGTCTGGTCAGCTTACCCGTCGATCCTAGCGAGATGGTACTTGAGCCCTTTGTCCTTGGCCCAGTTGGCGATGAACCGCGTGATGGCGCCACTAGATGCACCCACAGCCATTATCTTCTCATGCATCTTCTCCCATACTCGGGGAACAGCAAGAAATCTGACCCAGAATAATATCCAAATATTAACGAATCCTACTAATACGAATATTATAATATTATAAACTATATATTTTTGTTACCCTTCACGCAAAAACTACTAAACAGATTTCGATGAAAATGTGTTTAACGGGTAGAATGTAATGTGAAATAAAATAACACATAGGGTACTTTTTATCCCGGAATTCCCGCAGGAGCGGAGCCCCGCGGCGCGTCGGTAAGCAATAAATGCAAATATAATTAAGAAAAACAAACCACGTAATTTTATTTTTAAGCCCAAACGAACATTATTTTTAGTACTTATCATTTTTAAAGAAATTCAACTATACATTTATGCAAATAAATAATTGAATTGGCTGTGGGTTGTCTATCCATTGAATAACTTGTTTCTGAAATTGACCTGTGAACCTAAGTTAGGAAAATATGACACATTACCAACGCACATGAAAACCTTAGATCAATATGTCATATTTTCCATTCATCTCATGTTTAAAACAGCCAAGGCCAATTCATTAGCATCGAGTAATTTGTACATTAACGACTACGTTAAAAAAAAAACCAGTAGCCTTGCTTCGTCGGTGTAGAATCCATTAACCCTCATTTTACAGTACGATATTAATGAACAGGTAAGTATAATGAAAGTTTACATTCACGTATATGTAGGATGATAGTAGGTAACCAAATACCTAACTTTTGTTATTGTACCTACGTAAATAAATCAATAAATATGCACATAGCTTTTATCAATAAATCAATAGCACACGACAATGACCTATATTTGTTACTTATAGTATTTCTTTTTGGTGTTTGTTTTGTCCTACACAATAATATATTAAGACCGGGGATTGTACCCGGGACCTCCTCCGATGTGAAAGCTTGCCATGATGACCAATAGACCATGGAGGTCGTCAGTTATCTATTCTAGTCACTTCAGTAAAAATAGATTTAATAAAAATGTTAATTCACCTGGTGGGCCTGACTTCCTTCAGGGTCTCGACTAGACTCCCCTTGAGCGCGTCGGGTTGCGCGAAAAATACCGTGACTCCATGTGTCAGCGTCGTGTAAATATCCACTGCCTGTGATTAACAAAAATAAAAGGATAAAAATTCATACCTAAATATTTGGACAAAAATAAGTAAATTTAACATTACTTGCCAGTAATGGATAATTTATTCCTCCCCAAATTTAATTAAAAACTTATTCTAATGTCAGTTACAGTGTGATATAAGAACAATGGAATATAAAGAATATTTGGTCTCATGACTAAATATAATAAATAATAAATGGTTATTTGTTTGTTTTTAAATACGTATGTCATTTAAATGAAGCAATACAAAATTACAGGCATATCTGATTTTCTGATAAAAGCCTAAAAAAATAGGATTTAAAGAAATTCTACAGGTAAGTAATATTACGATGTGCAGGCACCTAGTTTGGATAACGATCTGAGAAAGATTGGAAAATTTTAGGTACATTAAAAAACGATTTCTGACTGCCGTGCGACAAATCTTATGTGTCACAAAGCAGCGACATGACGTGAAACAACGGCAAGAGAGTCCCACGTGAGGTTGCTGTGCGACATATCCCGCTCGTTACCATTGCGTCAATTTATTGGTCATCGTGTGCGGCGACGTGCGACAGCGGCAAGAAGACGTAGTCCACTTAGAGCACTAATCCGAATAGCACAAACGCGAACAGCACAAGGCCTAGTCCACGATCAGCACATTTCAATATTTTTGCCATGTGCTGGGAGCCAATTCTCACGCAATCGTAAAAAGTTCACGTTCGTAAAAAAATTCGAAATTCGAATTTTTTTCGAAGACAACACATTTTGCGTATTCTCAGAACTTCACAATCGAAATATTTCAATCGAACATCACTCGAACGCAACGAGTGGTACTGACCAATCGAAATAACTCGTATTCGGACTTCAGCTGATAAAATGAGTTTGTTTAAGGTTATGTGGGATAAGTTTAGTTTGATTTTGGCGATTTTTTTGTTGAAGATTTGAAATCATTTGACGAAAACAAATTAAGAAGAGTTCAAAGTCGCCTTTTTCGGGAATTCGGTTGATGAAGATGTAAACTTCCCACGTTTTAACTTGGGGTTTCCACCAAATGGATTAAGTGGAGATTTTCTCGACACTGGCATATTTTTCTTATCCATTCCCTTCAACGTAACAAAACTATAAAATAATAGGGTAAATAGTAAATACAATCAAACTTCGATCACTGACATTGACACAAGACAACTTTTTAATACGTTCCATATTTTTCAAAACAACTTAGGAAATGTTCCAAATTTCACTTTTTTAAACGTTTAGAAACCGTGATTAATTAAATAATATTTTTTTAAGTTTAAAAAATAATCTTACGAGCTTCATAAATTTCGGGATTTTGTGAAAATCATCAATTATCAGGTAAAAATTAAAATCTTTTTCCAAGCGTTTTTAAAAACGACGTAATGAAACGTAATAAATTGTCTATGGTACGTTCCATTTGACAGTTCGAGTGGTAATTGTTCTATCGTGCCCCAGAATACGAAATATAGGAAACGTTCGAACTTTATAGTAGAAACGACATCTTCGAATAGAAATTACCACACTGAAAAAGTTCTATTACTTGAGAATCGGCCCCCTGTTCGTGGATTAAAATTTCTATATTTTTTCGTTCACGAAAAGCACATACAACTATTATAATTAATTAACGATCAAGTGATGTTATCGATATATTTCATTTAATATCGTCTTGTATAAGGAACACATTAGCAGACAGCACTAGGTTCCAACAGTATTTACAAACCGATATATATAATATAAGTATAATAGTTGTATGTGCTGTTCGTGGACGAAAATAAAATAAAAATTTGAATCCACGAACAGCACATGCCAAAAATATTGAAATGTGCTGTTCGTGGACTAGGCCTTATGCTGTTCGCGTTTGTGCTATTCGGATTAGTGCTCTAAGTGGACTACGTCGGCAAGAAGGGCACGAGCCGCTCCGCCAGTGGCTGCAGGTCACCCACGCATTTTCCGATGGCGTGCATGTCCTACGTCAGGTTGTCGTGAGACAAATCCTGGACAAGTCCTGCTCGTTACCTGTGCGGCGACGTGCGACAGCGGCAAGAAGGACACGAGCTGCTCCGCCAGTGGCTGCGAGTCGCCTCCGATGGCGTGCACGTTCCACATCAAGTTGTCGTGCGACAAATCCCGCTCGTCACCTGTGCGGCAACGTGTGACAGTGGCAAAAAGGACAACAGCCGCCGGCCAGCGGCTGCAGGTCGCCCACGCGGTCTTCGATGTCACGCACTCCCTAAGTCAGGTTGTCGTGCGATAAATCCCGCTCGTTACCTGTGCGGCGACGTGCGACAGCGGCAAGAAGGACACGAGGCGCTCCGCCAGTGGCTGCAAGTCGCCCACGCGTTCTCCGATGGCGTGCACATCCCACGTGAGGTTGTCGTGCGACAACATTACCGCCTTCGGCGCGCCCACCGTGCCGGACTGCAACAGACATCGCCCAGGTCAATCGATATACTACGTGTCAAGGTTAGGCACAACTTATTTAGCTCAAAGGGTTATGTCAACACATAATATTCACATTGTAGCCTATACTGACTAAATGGCACTTTACTTTCACAATAAAAAATGAGGCTGATAGAAAATAGACATTACTTAGCATTAGCACTTACAGTGTAGACCAATGTACAACATTCGTTAATGGCAATATTTTTGAGAACTTTGTCCAAATGTGTATCCGGTTCTTTGGCGCCGATCTCTAGTATCTGCTCCCACTGCAATCAAACAAATCATTTTTTGTAAGGTGCGAGTTTTAATAATGTAGTTCTAAATAATAAAATATACCTATGAAGCACTAATTCTTAGACATATTTTCAATCCTTCCAAGTTCCTAGACGTTTATCTGCAAAAGATTCTGATGAATAAAGCCTTAGGTATATCCGTGAAGTTAATGATCAAGATGCAAACATTACCTAAAAATAAGTACATTTACATATCTACTTATTAAGCCTTTTCAAGATAACCATGTACAATTTGCAGGTATTTTCACAAATGAGGATTTGAAAGAAAGATCAAAGTGCATAGACAGCACAAAATGTGTAAATGTTAACCTGGCCTTGGAGATTATGACGGAAGTAGGCTACAACTGAAACACGTGATAATAGATAGAATATCAACCTGTTATTATTACACATGGAAAAACCTATTAAGACATACTTGTCGCCAAATCTTTTTTTTTTATCATGGGTTGCAAGTCCAATTTACAGTGGCTACCAGGATAAATGGGCTCTTTACTTCAGAACGATGGAGAAGTAGACAAGGAGGTCAAGCGTCGAATCAACTCAGGATGGCAGAAATGGAAGGAAATAACTAGCACAATATGTGACCCAAAACTGCCGATGAAACTGAAAGGGAAGATTTATAAGGCGGTCGTAAGGCCGGTGATATTGTACGATTCGGAGTATTGGGCGACTAAAGTGAAAGAGGAGAAGAGGCTTTATTCTGCTGAAATGAGAATGCTGCGTTGGATGAGCCGTAACATGGATGGATAGGATAAGAAATGTCTATGTTAGAGGAAGTTTGAAGGTTGCGCCTATTAATGAAAGGGTAAGGAGTAACAGATTGACCTGGTTTAGTCATGTTATGAGGAGAGAAGACAAACATCTAGTTAAGAAGACATTAACTAGAAGGTGGAAGGCTACAGGGCAATAGGGAGACCACAGAAGAGATGGTTGGACTGTGTGAGGGACGATATGAAGGGGTTGGAAGTAGATGTTGGTATGACGGGAAACAGAGACATGTGGAAGGATAAGACATATTGCACCGACCCCAGATGATGGGATAAAGTGAGGAATATGATGACCGGGATTAATCACGCGGCATACAAAATCATCTTCATCCCTTACAAAGCAATCAAAGCAAATATCCCTTTTCAAAGCAAATAAGTATAATTCATTCATTCATCTTTCATATCGTACTGAAAAATACGGGTACATAAAAAAGTTTCAAAAAGTACGTTAACCGTGGGTAATCGAACCCCGTGTGGCTAAAATTATTTAGGCAGTCTACAATCTGCAAACAGGATATTCTAGTTTACAGTGAAATTGAAAAATTGGATGGAAATATCGATATACCTACACACCACTCAGTACACATCTTCTCTTCTCTCAGCCGAAAGACGTCCACTGTTGGACAAAGGCCTCCCCCAAGGATTTCATCTATGGAGGGTTTTGCCGTAATCGCCACGCTTGGCAGGCGGGTTGGCGATCGCAGTGTAATGGCATATTACGCGGAAAGATGCTGCTGCCCATCCTCCGGAGTTTTTAAATCCCTTAGTCGCCTCTTACGACACCCACGGGAAGAGATGGGTTGGTGCTATTCTAGGGCCACTCCACAGGCCACTCAGTACACATATGACTCAAATATTATCATTATGTTTTGAAAGACTTTGCATTCAGAAAATAGATAGTTTTGAAAGGGAAAGAATAGGTGGACATTTTCGTTACAGTCTACTTTTCTGCCCACTATGGTTCAGCTCAGTATGATTTTAAAGACGATTTTCATCGAAACTTAATCGTATCTATGTTTTGGTAGGTACCGTGGGAATCAAATTGTTTTGATCCATTGAATGCCAGGCGTAGTTTGATGCTGTGAGATGCGATTTGTTTTGAATATGGATGGTCAACACGAACATTTCAATTCGAAAAGCGATAAGTGGTGGATTAGTGCATTATTTTTTAAAGATATTTCGGCAATTTAATTCTATAGTTTTTATTACAAGCTTTTAGTTACCTAATTTTACTTTTAGTGTGTCCAAGTTAAATTTTGGAAGGTGAAATAGAACTAGGTACTACATATAGTTGAAGTTTTACACGCGCGTGGCTTCAGTTGCGATGACATAATGCATTTATTGATAAGCGTGACGTGGTGGTAGTGGTAATGCATCTTACATCGGCCCCGAACAAGGGAACTCCTTCCTCAATAAGTTTTTGTAAAAACTTGTATTTTGTCTTTTGTTGTTATATTTTATGATTTTATATACTTAATTTATTTTTGCATAATAATGTACAGTCAAGCGTAATAAGTGCAGTCATACCTCGAAGACCTTATCGCCTAGCCTTAATGATCATAATGCCTTGTAGATTATGACTGCACTTTTAACTCTTGACTGTACTTGTTAACTTGTGTATATGATAAATAGATAATATAACTATCAACATCCAGATGTTTTGAATTTAAATACACACACCAATCTAGCTTCTGCGAGAATTTCGAGATAAAAATAATGTACCTACCCATTTTAATATAAATCATATTTTACCCATGTGTGTTTTGCAACCATACCTAACAAACATTTACATTTTTTGGTTTTTATTTTACATTTTAATTTTTAGGGGCCTTTGGCGTGATGACATGACGCAGTCCCACCCATTGAAACAAAACACATTAAACACAAAAAAAAAAACCAAAAAAAATCACGTTAACTTATACATTATTTTTAATGTTTATTTGTGTGTATGCAAATTTTCTTGATGGATATGACCGGATCTTATTCTTAATATTAATTTTACCGTTTACCTAAGAAAGCTACTGTGTATGAACCACGGAATACGAGGAGGTTCACTCTGGATCGTTTTATGCCTTTTATCTGCGACTGTTTATTGAAGTACCTAGTAATATTTCAAATGACGGCAATACAGGTTATTGCACCCGATGCTAATTTTGACTTATAGCTGTTTAAGGTCGAAGGTAGGTAGTAAAAAAATGCAAGTACTTACTAATACGAAAGTGAGTTTGTTGACCTGACTTTCATGATGTAAAGTGTTCAAAATTGCACATGCTTTAAAGAGCCGTTTCTGCCCATTTATCTCGAAATACTTCGGGATACATTTACAAACATCAGCGTAGCAGAGCGATTCAACATATAGAAAGTTGCGTTGAACCTATAGGTACTATTTCCTTGACTTGATTTAAAAGTGCAATTTGGAAGCCTACTTAAATAAAGCGATTTCCATTTATTCATTCATACTAGCATAGTATTATATAATCTGTGGTTAAAACAACAAAGTTACAGAATCACTGGAAGTGTTTAAGCTACATATAATATCTACTTACTTCGTTACAAACTCGTAGTACCTATACCTAGTCCATTATCTAATCTCTTCCATTTGACCTCGCGTCACGTTTCGATCGGGAGGGAAATACTCATTAACTTTATAATAACTATCAAACCCCGCGATAAATTTGTACTGTAAGTACTTCTCATTTAGACATTAGTAAAATTATACACTATAAGCAAAACAGGTAATATAGTGAGCCATACCAAGAAAACGATCATGATTGAAAACAAAAACTTGATGAAAACGTATCAAGTAGATCTATGCTATCTAATAAATGTAAAATTCTAATGAAAAGAACTCTATATGACTCAACTCATATCTGAGGATCGACTTCGTCAAATCAAGATTATTTCCAAAATAAGCAGATAATGTTATTAATATCTACCTAAGTATATTGATAAACTAACTCTTGAAATTGAGTGTTGAGTAGATAAAGAAAGGTAAAGAACGACTAACTGTGTATAGTCCAGGTATAGACGTGTCGACTGGCGCCTCCCATTGCACCAAGACCTTCAAATCTGGCAATCTGCTGCGCACTGCGAGGATTTTGTCCAGCTGCTTCTTGTCTTGCACCACGCAGATGTTGGCTCGCGACGACTGCAGGCAGTGGAAGCACGCCTCTGCCGAGTTTGTCGTGTAGATACCCGCCGCGAAACCACTGCATGAAAGATCAGCTATGAATTTGGTTTCTCTAACATACATACATATTATCACGCCTTTTTCCCGTGGAGAGTGCAGATCGAGACTAGCGATTTACACTTGCTACGGGTCTCTCTTGCCTCCTCTACATTCAATACTCTCTAACTGGCATTTCGATCAATATTGTTTCGAGTTTCTCGCACCTTGGAACTGCCCTCTGGTTAAGGCTCAATGCACCGGAAACTAAGTTAACGTATAGTAGGTAATAAAAATATATATATTTTGGACCCATAAAAATTGATTTCAAATTTAGTTCAAATAAATTCATATAGAGGCATATTTAGATGAGTTTGTGTTCATTCCCAGCGAAACAATTTGTCAACCTTGAAGCCACAATTATTTTTTACAAGCGAACATGCATGGATTTCTTTTATTTATCTATTGCTAGACTGGCTGCGACCACGATGGATGCAACTCTATATTGTAACGTCAGCCGCGACAAATTTCCATCAATTGTTTAAAGGACTTAAAGAAACTCGAAATCTTGGAAGAAACCTTTAGGTAGGTGTAACTCGTACCTACTTAGATGTCCAGCATTTTTTATTTTTTTATACAAAATACTTCCACTACCTAAGTCTAATTTCCTTGTATCTTATATATTATCATTGAATTAGTATGCACTTAGTCATACTTTTCCTTATAGTGATTCATTTACGCAATTTAAATTGATTTGATGATTTAATTCATTTATTTTGGCGCTTCATGATAACAATCTGTGATTTTTAGCTGGTATAAACTCTAGAATTTTATCTTTTTTTCGGTATGATGTGATAGCCAATTCGTGAAATGGAGTGATTACTTAGTACTTACTATCTTTTATCTGTGAACTTAAGACTTTGGCTTTTAAAAACATCTATAAATACCTAGCCATAAATTAATTTTGTTTTGTTATATAACATGAGAGATAGGTACTTATTCGTAACTATAGCTTAAGCCTGAAACACTATTCACGTGGACGATGTAACGTTTCATTAGAAGAAAAAATAAATTTATTGAAACCGATCTTACTTCCTTCTTGCGATGAAAATTTCAGTTATATATGTAGTCAGTCAAGACAATTTGACTGGTCTGACAATACTTATAAATATCTAGATTCATCTTTGTTTACCAATTTTTTTTCTAGAAGACCTATTAATTTAAAAAAAGTAAATCTCACCCTGCGTGTATAGCGGCCAGGTCAGCGACGAACCACTGTTCTGTGTTGAACCCGATGATGGCCACCGAGTGGTACCTCTCCAAGCCGAGCTTCAGGAACGCCTTCGCTACTATGCGCACGCGCTCCTGATATTGTCTGAAAACATTCGTCTTGTCAAGTCCAACTAAGTTAACATCACATACGCGAACGTTTGAGACTTTTGATAGGATGTTTTAAAGTTTATTACACCTTCCGCAAAATCATAATTTTGAAGTACAGGCTTTTGGGTTCTGAAAACACTGAAACAAATTTCCCACAAATACATTTTCAAAATAGTTTGTACTATTAATTTAATTATATGAATAGTTACCTATTCATAGAATTTCTTTACTTGTAAAAACATTTTGGCAATTTATGAGATACATGAATGTTCAAACAGACAGATACAGAGAAAAGAATTCCAAACACAGCAGTGTTCTAGTCGTAGTATTTTTTGCCGATAACACGCTATAAATTACGTAAACAAATGTTAACAGAAACATTCGCGTCAAAACTATCTGTAACCTGCGTCAGTTAAATATCTAACTTATGCTGTGATCAAAGTCTAAATCCAACGATGTTATGTTTATTTTTCAAACGCACTAAGAACATTTTATAATATCGAAAGTAACTCCGCATCAACAAAACCATTAGGTATAAAAAGAGGCTAATTTAGGCTGGTTTATATATTTTCGGTCTACGTTTTATACTCACTTATATGTTAGTTTGTGCCATTTCCCGTCTTCTTTCTTTGAAGCCAACGCAATGCCATCAGGATACCTAGCTACTGTTCTACTAAGAAGGCCTGGCACTGATATAGGTGGTTCTCCGGCGATTCCTCTCGGCTCTGTCCTTAACTTAACACAGCCTTCTGGGGAACATGTTGTGTACTCATTACAGGGTATCACCTGGTCGGGACCTGAAAAAAAAAGATCGCGTGTTAACTTCAGTTTAATGATCGAGGAATGCGGCCGGCACATTTGGGTCAGCCATTTTATGACTATGCTCTTGTAATTTTATTTTCCTTTAGAGTTCAAGTTTATGTTTTAAATAGGGTTGTTTGAAAAAATATTTCTGTAGTTTATAAGAAATCATGTTTTAGTAAAACGAATTAATATGAGATTTAAAATTGTAAATTGTTTACATCAACGATATAATTAATTAATAAAAGAAAAAAATAAATGAAGGCTATAACTAAATCCGAAATATAATTTAGATACGAGCCTCCTTTTTGCATAGCACCGTCTCCTGTATAGTTATTAGTATCTAAGTTTACTAATTAGCATGGGCTCTGGAATTTGTTCACGAGAGAATTTTGGGAAATCCTCTCTTAGTGCTCCGCTACACTCCCAAAGGAACCTATATGCCAAATTTCAGATTTCTACGCCCAATAGTTTTGTTTGGCTGGTCAGTCATTCAGTTAGTAACGCAATAGTTTTATTTAAATTGATGATTCATTAATTGTATACAGGTCATGTTTTCAGTGAGCTCTCCATTTATTTATTTTTTAAATCTAAATGGGAATTTCGGACTTACAAGGTAGGTACTTTCTTTAAAATTCATATCTTTAAAATCTTGAAGACTTGATAAAAGATTTTTATTGTTGTTAGTATTGCTACGTTTCTATACAAGAGAAGGCAAGACAAATGATATAATTTTTGTTTACACAAAGATACTTATTCAATTCGATTCACGAATGTTTTAAAATGACATCGATTCATTAAATTTCATCAAACATTTTGCATGATGATGTGATTTCATTATGATTTCGAGACAACACTGACTTTCTTTTAGATTATTATACTAATGTACCTCATAAAACGACTCTATTACAAGCTGTGGCCTGTATTTTATATTCCACAAAACGCCGTAATAAGACCTATTTTCCAGCCAACTTGTAAAAGTTGTCGTAGTCTAATTTGCAGTTGGTTATAGATACCTACTCTATGGTTATAAATTCTATTTAGTTTACAAAATATGTAAATGGTGAACTTAAAGCCGGAGGCTTTTCTATCTCGGTACATGTTTGAAATATAATTAGGTACCCTACAAATGATACATTAGCATACGCATCAACAACCTATTTCTAGAAAAAGAATATAAGGTAATGAAATATACCAAACCCCGGTAAAGAGATTTATACCTAATATTTATACTGACCCTTACCCTCCGGGTCATGAACTTATAAAAGAATAATATTTAGGTCCTATCCAAACTCTACTATTTCAAATATAAATATTTTTAAATTATTCAGGAATTAAAATATATTTAGGTACAATTGACACTTTTATTTTTAGTCCACATTTGGGCTAAAGAACGAAATAAAAATAATAAAATAAGTACTTACGAAAAATCTTTCAGATTAAACAATAATCTGATTGCCCATTCAAAATTTTATTGTATTTTTATATGCCTATGTTCTTTATACCAGGCTCACATATATACCGTTTACTCGTACGAGGCTACGAGTAGATTAAATGGTTAGTAATAATTTTCTATTAACTATACTAATGTACGTACACAAAGTTGGAGGCTGGAGTAGAGTACTAAAATATGGTAGAGTAGATTAGCCTACCATTGCGGGCACCACTTACCTTCCCCCATTTTTTACTCTATTAATAGTAAACGCGTAGTAGAGCAAAACATTTTGGATAAGAGTTCATGTGTTCCAGAGTTACGTACCGGTAAAGCTGTAAATCACTGACTCTACTAATAGAATAAGCAGTCCACGTTAATACGTGTAAAAACAGTTACTGTACTAAAACGGGTTATTATAAATTCGTCCCTAGAGTTAATTCGATACCTAAAAATTTCTGTAAATTCGTCCCTCGTTGTTATTTTTATAGGAAATTCGGTACGTAAGGTTTTTCGTACAGACAGCAACAAAATGAAACACCCAATATAATAAAATAAATTAAGGTTCAAAAAATTAATTTGCAACAATAGCTTCATAATTTATCTTACGTCTAGTTATTTATAAAACAGTCAGGTTAATTTTAATGCATACTATGTATCAAAAGTATGACAATTATTTTTATATAATACAAATCCTTCGAACTTTGATATAATCACAGCCAACCAATTTGCTTGCGATTAAGTCAATTTATCAAGATAATAAATCAGCGTAAGTTTTCAATGATCACGGTATACAATTGTTATAATTTTACATACCTACGTAGGTATCTGACATAAAAAATCAGCTAGTTGATACTACATTATGAGTTATCATTGTACTGCTAACTGTACATTTTACAACAAAAAAAACTTGGGTGGCAAATTTACCACAAAGATTTATATAATAATTTTTATAGAAGTACCGAATTTACTTTGAATGTATAGAATATTAATTATGTACCGAATTAACTCTAGGGACGAATTTACAATAACCCACTAAAACTGGCAGAGTACTTGGAATAGGTAGAGTACCTTGTCGGTACTATGCTGGTTGACTCTACCGTTTATTCTACTCATGTACACCAAGCTTAAAAAAATAAAAAGTTACCATTATTATAAGAATCTCTGCTAATGACGCCGTTTGGCAACTGCATTTTGTGCACTTTAACTATTTCTTCGCCGTTCTCCACGATGACTGTTGTGTTCTCCTAGAAAAAAAAAATGTTTTGTATAAAAAGCAGGTATGATTTGAGAGCTGTAATTAAAATAGGCTTTGTGGACCCAGGGCTTCCCAATTCCTAAAAAAGACATTAGGTATATGTATTAAAATAACCAACCTCTATGATTGGTTTCAAACACTGACCAATTAAACCGGGGAATTCCCCAAATATAAATAGAGTCTCACATACACCTCAATCGAGGCCTGATGAGGCATATACAAACAATACAGCGTGTTAATTTGGTCTTTTTACCTAATAGAAATATTAATCACAATGGAATTCATTTGCACGAAATACTTCTATATGATTTAACCAAAATAGTTAAAATTAGCGACAATATTTATCTCCTGAGTTCAAGGATTGCATATGGCGCGATGTCTTAGCAATCCAAGATCAAGCTGTAATTATTTTAATTGCCACAGAGCACAACAATTGTGTACGCAAGCTAGCGTGACATTGTTTCTTAACAACCTGCACTTGGAGCCTGTTGCAACTGCAATCAAGCGACCGATGGACGGCATGATGTGTTAACTAGAATGTGCCGATCAATTATAATTGTAATTACCTATATTTCTTTTAATTAATGGGGTTTAGTTATAGTATATTGTCCTATTTTTATAAATAAAACATAGGTACGTACTTAGTTCCCGCATCAACAGTAATTGTTGAACATGTTTTCTTGCGGTTTTCCAAAATTATGATTCAAGTTAAGTCGAATGTTATAGTTTTAAATCTCGCGGTAAAAACTAATTATTTATTTTTGTAAGCTTCTAGGTTTCCATCTTTTTTTCCTAGGTAAAGTAAAGGAATCTATCTAAATATTAGTCAGATGTGAACCCCAAAAGCGGTTTACAGATTACATGCAAACTAGTGGTAACTGGTATAATGGTAGGAGTATAAGAAATTACATTTTACGTAGGTAACAATTAAGTCTATAAATACTTTGCTTGGGTTTTATTTATTACAATGTTTATTTAGTGCTACAATAAAAAGATTAAGATAATAAGAATTTTGAAGGATTACGTTGAGCTAAGTAAATAATAGCTATCATTTGATTTTACGTAACAAATGGCAGTAAATTGATACCTACGGATTAGGTAAATATGGATGCATGATACAAACAAAGTATATACCCAATATCCACTAGATTTTTATGAAAATATCCACTTTCTCCTCCTTTAGTCATGACTATGACTGAGGGTCATGGTCGTACTGATCATTATTTCAAATGAAACACACAACGACTATCTTAGCAATGTTAATGGAGTGGTTTGCCATTGCCTTCTCCATTTCACACACTAGCTGATAATCATCAACTAGAGTGCAGGTCGGCGGAAGCAAGTGATGGTCAATGAATACATGAGTCAGATTGGTTTACAACCTCATGTAGGACGGGCAGGATTAGAACCTGGGACCTTTGCAGTTACAGAAAAGCCCTAACTACTCGGTCACCACCGCTTCAAATATCTAATTAGCTATTTACAAAAATGTACTCATATGCTAATAAAAAGTTATGAGACTTTTGAAATGAGTACCTATTCTATCTAACAACACGAAAACAGCCATATTTACCTGAAAACTATTGTCTCTTAGGAAACCTCAACTGTTATCCTTGATTTATCATTTATCAGAGACAGCACGAGAATTGCGGAAATAAATTATGTACTTATCACAATAAGTACATAATACTTCAGTTGTACATACTAATACCCCCATAGGCCAAAGCCAATGGGGGTATTAGTATGTAGAATTGTAGGTACATATTTAACCTGGTTGACCCAGAAAAACCTGATTTTAAACTTCAAAATAAGATTGAGGGTCTCAATTCGTTTGCGTAAAGTATGTTTTCCTTGTTCTCATAAAAAAAAAAAATATATATAATTATGTGTACAAACAAACATTATTTCAACTTTTACACACACACTCATGTACACACATATAAAATTCTTTAAATTTTAAAGCCCCTAAAATACATCTACTCGATGCAGCATTTTTTCATTTGGATAAAAATATTTTTTAAGTAAATATTTCTATGTTATGATTGTGATTTTAACAAGTGTCCTTAGTATTTCGTGTAGGTAAGTAATTAAAAAAAATTACTTATCGGTTCACTAAATTTTTTTTATCGAGTTTAAGTATACATATTTTATCGGTGTAACGATTTTAGTTTCACGTAAACTTGAAAATACAACACGTTAAATGTGTAAACGTTTTTTTTTTTCTTGTCTATCTATGACGACTACGCGCGGTCGGTGGCGTATATACTTTTGACACGTTTCCTTATTACATTGTTCATTTTCAATTCAAATTTCAGAAGGGATCGAGTAGTTGGAGGTTATGGCCAGTCTGATTGTTTCGTCTCACAGAGTGAGGACGGTTACATCTCACAATTCTTGTAACATTTTAACAAACATGTTTACTTAAACACATTCACCACGCCGTCTCGACGTGCTCGTGGTGAAAGTTGTGGGTCTTATGACGTAATCAATAACCCTACATAAATTTATGCATCGAAAAATATACTTCCGTCCGCATCGTACTGCTGGTACCTACTTACCTTTGACTAAATCTTGCTGATTGCGAAAGGCTATCGAATTATGTTATCCCTATTAATTGACTCTAAGTAGTACTTATTTATCATTTGATTTAGACTTTAAATTTAAACATAAGCAAAATAGGATGGAGCGTGCGTGGTACAGTCACAAGAAGTAACATGTACTAAAAATAACATGTTATTTATTATTGCTTGTTACTGTACGTGCTATGTACACGTGTGTGTAATGTATGTTGCATTCATGTTTTATGGCAAGACTTGATATTGTCAACGTTTCATTCTTATCTTTTTATTATAAAATAAGATTCACAAATTCCTTTAGCGCTCTTATCTACTTATATAATATCCCCGTATTTTCAATTATATCTACTTAGATACTTATATGCGACTGGCAGTCAAATCCTCAGAATACAGAAAGCCAGTGTTCTCAGAATACAGAAAACCAGGGTTTTCTGTATTCTGAGGCCAAATCTAACCTACCTAGGTTATAATATTATTTTCTCTCTACAACATTTCTTCAGATGGAACGTGTATTAATTTTTGATGTAGGTATCTACTATTTTACCGTTCTGAGAGTTTGATCCAATGCGTGACGGCAACGCTCTCTGATCTTGGCCTGTGAGTAGGGAATGATAAGATAATACGCCGATAACAGTATCCGCTATGCTGCAGAATTATCCGGCTAAGTCACTGTCATAAACTTAATGATAATGTTAAGCAATAATAAAAAGTAATATTCAAAACAGACCCCCTATAAAATTTCCTTCATTGATTGTAGAATTCAGAATTTAGTCCAAAGTTCTTCTGCAAAAACATACAATGTCACTTGTTACTAAAACTCGTTAAGTAAAAAAGTGTAAATACTATTAATAATCCGGATGTGTAGGTAAGTATGTAAAGTATTTACCTACGTATGATTTTGAGGTCAAAAATCAATCGCTGCAAACACACGCTAAGTCGTATTCGTTACTATTTATTTAAAAACGTACAATTTTATTGATATTGAAAATTTTAAATACAAAACATCACCATTATACAATACAATCCTCTGTAGCTACTTACATGACACGCATTGCGCATAATGGGATTTACCTAAGCAACATTATGCATAGGGCAGCATAAAAAGTATCCCTACCCTACTTATTTTTACACGACTGACCAAAAAAGGAATGTTATGTTTTCAGGGTGTATGTATGTATGGTTTCTTTATTACACCATAAGTCCTGAACGGCTCAACAGATTTTGATGTGAGAGGTGTTGTTAGATTCCTTGCATTCCTCCGAGTGACATAGGCTATGTTAATGAGGCATTTACCGAGACCCAAATAAAAAAAAAATAGTTCCAGGTGACTTCATAGATGGCGCTTAAGCAAAGGCGAGAGAAAATGTTCCATACAAAAAGCAAAATTTCATTTGAAAAAAAAAATAAAACTTAGTAAAAAAAACATCTAAAAAAAGTATCAATATTGTGATTTGTGCAACTGTCAAACTGTTAGGTGATTTTTTTTCTGCCTCTGGCTGCCAATAAAAAGCGCACAATATAGGTACAGCCATTATTCCAACTCGGCTTTCAATAAAACTCCATCTGTAGAGATTTTTTCATACTGTTTTTTTTTTCTTAATTAGCTGTCAGAAAAATCGCTCATTGTCAGTCGTGTTTTTATTTCTAAATACTTAGCTTGTTAAACATAAGGTTCTGTATAATTTCCAACTGAAAACCTTCGTCCAATCGTCTGTTAAAGCCAAATTTACTTGTCCAAATTTATTGGTCCATCAAGTTAAAATTGGTAGGTACGTAGACGTACACCTAAAAGTTACTTACCTTAATTAACTTTAAATACCTACCTATTTACTTTTGTTTGATATCTAAATTATGAAATTACATTTTAATGTTTGTTAAAGTAACTGTATCATGATCATGTTACCTCAATTTATTAATGTAGAGTCACTTTCCTTTTTTTTAACCTCTACATCCACTAAAATATAATTCCTCAAAACAAAAATTAAAGCTCAAACATCAATATTATTATGGGTTCAGCAACTAGTGTACCAACATGAAGACAATAGTGAAAGAAATAAATTAAATGACGAGTCAGTGTATTAATATATTCGCAACCTATCCTTATTATAAAAAAATAAAACTATTATCAACCTATTTCAAATTAAAATTCAATAACATCTCGCCAATATGCATCCATGCATTACACACCTAAGTATGTTAATTTCGGCTGTGGTCAAGTAACGGGTGATAACGGGCCATTGGCCCACTGGCTATGCTAATGTTCCAATTCACGCACTATTCATACTGACTGTGCCCAAAATAGTAGAGTAGATTCTTATGCACATGCGGAGGAGAGCGTTTATGAGTACTTTGTTTACTATTAATTCTCTTGGCGCATTGAAAATACGCCAAATTAATAGTTGGCACCTATAATGACTAAGTATAATTTACTCCGAATTATTTTGTAATACATACCTTTGATTATTTTTGGTAAATATTTGCAGCTACGTGTTTGCAGTTTGCACTAAAAAGTGGCAAAATTTAAGCAAATTTCATTATATTTATTAATTAAACAAAATTAATTAGTAATCTATTTAAGCAAGTCTAAAGTCACGGCACGCACTATCACTAAATTTTATCATTTTAACTAAATTAACCGCGCTATCTGACCCTGTATAGGTCGTATGGTCACGATACGGTAAACATACAGTTTTCTGCGACCGAAGCAAAGCAACTGCGACGGCCAACTGGCGATTTGCCTACACGCGCTCACGTATGTCTACCGCAAAACGAATTTTCCTCCACCTTAAGCTACAGTTTCATACGACTCAATTTCCATCGGGAAATTACTATTTGGTTAAGGTGGACTGTGTAAATCGTACGATACATAAGAGACTAAAGTTCGCTTCACAATCCATGAGGTGGTGATATTTAGCACTAGTATACCTACTCCTAGCAGTTGCTAACTAATAGTTGTCGAGTTTACACCATCATTTAATGTACAGTCTATGTCTAACATGATATTTCACTTAGAAATTTACCGTGTTTTGCTGGTATTCTTGTTCCATGCCTGGGGTGTTGGTCTCGAAAACACTCATATTCGTATGCACGTGCTGTTTGGACTTGTGAGATTACCGCCGCACCACCAACAACGCGACGTCTGCACACGCGCGCTTCTTTTCTCAGCCTGAACTGATAAAACGCTAGCTGTGAATATCAATATGATATAACTTCATTTCATTTATATGAGTCTTAAAATATCTACAGTTTTGTATTATCTTATCAACACCAAGTCGTATTAAATTTGAGTTCATGGATTAGCCATAGCGATGCATAATGGCACCACGTATTTCAGAGAACCGGATGTAAACATACTGAACATCGAGGGAGCGTCGCGCGTGTCGTCAAGGAAAATTTAGGATAATATCAGTCTTATAGGATTACTCCTGGTTTCATTCTACACGTATGACAAATTTGAAAGAGTAGGTAACAAAACAAACATCCACTCACTTACTCGACAATGTCGAAGCCAAAAGGAGGGTTATGAATTTCACTGGTAAGTACCTATCTATGGATCGATTCCGTTTCTCATAACTTCATGAGTACTTGGTATGCTTTTTTAAGGTGGAAGGAAACTAATAGATACCTACCTACCTATGCTCTCGGTTTTACATATATCCTTCAAGTACTTAATAATTTTAAATCCCGCCTCAGGTGAGGAAAATTAAGTGGTTTCGGAATACCTATCAAGAAATTATAATCCCAAAATAATTTATGGAAATAAGTTCAAAAACCAAAACCCGACTACTGAAAAACAATTAGGTATATAATAACATACTTACGATTATAATCATATAATTTTAGAGTGCGAATTACATAAATCGCTAGTAAGGCACCAAGTTAAAAAGCAAATACATATATATAGCTCCAAGTTAAGTTACCTACATATTCCAATGAATAGGTACCCAGATATAAATAATTGGTCAAGTGCGTGTCGGGCCACGCGCAATGTAGGGTTCCGAAAGTACCTATCCTGTAGAAATGCGGACACATGAACTTATATTTACTTTCAGTTTTATATAACTAATGAAAATAACCTAAGTACATATATACCATCATAAGAATGAAAATTATTCCTACGAATATTTTTCTTACTAAAATCAATTTAAGTTTATCGTCTATTACTCGTTAACGTGTTTAAAGTCTACATAGATACAAACCGTGATAATTTTCCTTTTAAATTCATTATATTTGCTAGTTATTAAATTTTTTTTGATGTATCCACCCTCTACCATTTGCCTGTTCGAGGCGGGGAGAACACTTGTCTCTAACAAAGCACTTTAAAGTTAAATATTTCGCAAACAGATTCCTAAAAAAATAATCGAAAGAAAAAAAAACATTCCCACTTTTGGTGTAGGGAGGGAGACCCCCTAATAAAATTTTTATTTCGTAATTTTATTCTACAGTTAACTCCGCGTAATAAATATGTTGAAAGAGGTCAGTCTGAGGAGCACAGGACCGGTCGTTTTGGAAATCCTTGGGGGAGGCCTTTGTCCAGCAGTGGACGTCTTTCGGCTGAGAGAGAGAGAATAAATATGTATATCTATACTAAATTACAGTTCTCTAGTACTAGTAGTCTCTGAGCTAAGCCGCGGACAGGCGGACAGACGAAACTAAGTATAAGGATTCCTAGTTTACTTCGGAACCCTAAAAAGTAAGTAGTCCTTACCGATACGATGTAATAAAATAAAAAATGTAATATTTAACTTCGACTTCGATTTCCAATAACTTTCGCAATATCAATCTAAACAAAGTGATGTTGAAATGTAAACTTTAGTTACTTATAGTAAAAATACAGAAATAATGTACCATGTACTTAAGTATTTTGTTAATCAACTATTTAATAAGTAAATAAAATATTTGAAGCTAACTTTTTTTATTTTTATTTATGTTAACTTTATTTTTCTCTAAAATGTTTTTCGATGTTGGTGTCGCGTGTTAAGTTTTTTCAAAGTCAATCACACTCACTTTATCACGCTTCGCTTCCTAAATCGGAAGCAGTGTTGCTAGCTGCAATTTTATAAATCCGTAAGGCTTTGCTTGAAACTCCGTAAAGGTCCGTAGATTGCCTCTACATATGCTCTACATTTATCCGTAAATCTACGTATTTGGGAATTACGTAGTTGTTTTTGGGAGAGGTAAACGGATTTCTTAGCAAAGCCTTACGGATTTTTTTTAAATTGGATCTGGCAACACTGCTCCCGATTTGTTTTCTATTTGGGATCAGGCCGTGAGTAGAGGACTTTACGTAGAGGATTAGTATGATTTCTAACAAAGAAAATAGTACTCTACGAGATTTCTAATTTCGACACTTTGATTACTTACTCTCTTCAAAGTTTCGACACAATAGGTAACACATAAACGCACGAGTAGAACTAACCGGTGACTATTTTATATATTTAATTTTGTTTATTCCAGTTTTTGTGACTTGAAGACGAAAATACCGAAAAAAATCGTAGAAAGAAAAAGAAAAATATACTTTGGAGTTTTGTTTGTGTTGCAGGATTATGGAGCACCTCTAGCTGCATATTATCCCATTTTCATTTTATCGAAATCTTGTTATAGATTCTATAAAAAAAATATTTATTTTAGCGCCGATGACGAGATTCTCGTCAGCCGGACCTCTGGCTCTGCGTATGTCAGGATGTCGCATCCTTGTGCATTCTTTACCGCATCTATCATGTCCCCATGATAGGTGTTCTGAGGAATTGTTCGACGTAGTAACACTGTCGCTGAATTTCAACACCGTACATACATTAAAATTTCATCCAATATATAAATTAAATACCATCTGGATAATTGTCTGTCCAATGTACTTACCCAAAGGTTGTACATGTACAGGAAGGTTGTAGATGTACATGTACAGGATGTAGGATGTAAAACCTTTGGGTATATATAATAAGGTACAACCTTGGTACAACCATTTGTTTTCATTCTGAATTTTGCAATTAGGTAGTTTATGAACTATTTGTATATTGATCATCACTTACATAATATCTCGATGATATTGATATACCTAGAAGGTACCTACCTATTCTGAAGTCTATATGGAAGATTTTTGCAAATGATACTTAGGAAGTAAATATCCATTGTTGAATTGGTTGCTTATAGTACCTAGGTAGGTATCACATTTTTCTTTGTTTTTCTATTATTCTATACCTAGTCAACTCAGGTTTATTTTGATTATACTTATTGTCAAACTTGACGACTGAAGTTCTTATTTTTTCCATGTCTACTCGTATGTGTACATATTGTACAAATATAATCACGTCTGTTTGCCTTACAGGGTAGACAGAGCACAAGATCATAGGACCCAAAGGTCACATTCAACCCACAAAAAAATAGGGTAATTCGCTACCGACCATGGAAAAATAAGAACCTCGCAGTCCTATTAGTTCCATTGTCCGCTACTGAGTCACTTCCTTCTAGGACCCGGGTATGGTGTATGCAACCTCCTTTCTTGCACCTATAACGTCCTCTTTCTACACCCTACAGTCAGGTCGGTTCCTACCACAGAAATATTTTTTTTTAAATATAAGTCTTACTATTATATTATATGTCTGTGGTTCCTACCGACCATGGAATAACCATAAAGGACCATAAAGTTGGTAATGATAAGTTCCTTTTCTAAAAATGGGTTGGCTTATAGAGTAGAATCATGTATTTATTACTTCCATGAGTAGAATAGAATAAAATGGAATGGAAGGGAATGGAATTGAATGGAATGGAATAGAGTCCCATATGGTCTGAAATCAATACATATAAATACAATGTGTTTTCAGTCAGACAAGTTTGCCTTCTGTCTCCTCTGCTTTTCCTCGTTTCCTTGGATGACATTCTGCATAAAGTGAACGACAGCAAACGACGAGGGATAGAGCGGGGGTTATCCAACCAACTGGATGACCTGGAGTACGCTGATGACCTGTGCTTGCTCAGCCATAAACGCGTCGATATGCAGGCCAAATTGGATGACCTGAAGGAGGCAGCAAAATTGGGTCTCAAGATCAATGGCAAGAAGACTAAGAAGATGCGCACCGGGAAAAACCGACAGCCACTTATGCTGGGACTAGAACCGATAAAACTTGGCATTTTCTGGCGAGGTCATCTCCGACCGTGAGCTCGGGGAAATGTGCAAGGAAACGCCGGCCATCAGATAAAGCGCCGCAAATAAACAAACACAATTCGATGAAACCCCACGCATATTAATAGGCAAGCTCTAAAGAACTCTAGAGAGACAGGGCAAGAGGACTGAAGGCCGTCGGTCTCGCCTAGTCGGAGAAGTGAATCACATTGCCCAGGACAGATCCCGATGGAAATGCACTATGGTATAGGCGCCCCCTGCCCTTCTTTCAAGCTGGACCAATGTTTCTAAAACGATATGTAAGAAATTCCAAATATGATCCCTTGATTGATGGGTGGAATTACTACAGCAACAGCCACTGTTTGCATTTTTATTTTGTGTTATGAACTTTATACATTACTTTAAACTATTTACATGTAACAAATATGAACTCCATATTCAAATGAATCTATTGATTATGATGTGATTATGATATACAATAGGATTTGGCCTTTAATGTGAATAGAGCATAAATTAAAAAGTAATGAAATAGTGGCGCCCTCGTACTTTCTTTTCTCTTTTTTGCCAAGCCGTACATATTCAAATAATTTTTAATTAACAAAACATATTTATATCATTGCTTTGCATGATATTATCTCTTATTTTTAAATATGATAAAAAAATAAAAATTATCAAATTAATTATTGAGGAATGGATAAAAAAAAGATTTCGTAAACGAAACGTATCATTCGGCCATGTTTTCATCACACAGCCGAACAGTAAACGTCAACGAACGATTCTCAACACAATTTAACAAAAATAATCACATCGATATACCATTTGTTTATTCTCGCACCATAATTAAATGCACCGAAAATGAACCGAACTGAGGGTTTAGTCCAAAGAAGGAACGTCATAAAGGAGAGCAATTCTGATGGAACACTAAAGGAAAACCACGACGATGATAAGAAAAGTGATAAAAGTTATGATGACGGTGATTCAAAGGAAACAAGATTGACTTTAATGGAAGAAGTACTGCTTTTAGGTTTAAAGGATAAAGAGGTATAGTGTTTATATAAACTCCATAAAGTTGTCTCAATTTGGGACTCTCTGTTGTTGACTAATATAACGATGGCCTTTTCAGGGTTATACATCTTTTTGGAATGATTGTATATCAAGTGGCTTGAGAGGCTGTATCTTAATTGAATTGGGTTTACGAGGTCGTGTAGAATTAGAGAGAGCTGGTATGAGGAGAAAAGGATTGCTTTCTAGAAAAGTTATTGTTAAATCAGGTAAGGTTGTCAATCGTTGTTGCTTCAATGTATGTTTATCACTATCACTACATAGTATAAAACAAAGTCGCTTTCTCTGTCCCTATGTCCCTTTGTATGCTTAAATCTTTGAAACTACGCAACGGATTTTGATGCGGTTTTTTTCAATAGATAGAGTGATTCAAGAGGAAGGTTTATATCCCGTGCGAAGCCGGGGCGGGTCGCTAGTTATATCATAAAAACTTGTGTAATTTCTCACATATCTATGACCTTTCTATTTCAAGTCAAAAGTTTGTATTGTGATTATTGTTACATAAAATCCCCCTCCAAATATTTAGGAGAAAGTTACTCTCATTTGTTTTCATCTTGGAGTAAGAAATAAGTAGGTATGTTCAAGAAAAAATATGTTTCATATTGATTGATGTGGTTTTAAAATTGATGAATATACAATGAATTTGGGCAGGTTGATGCACTAATACAGTTAATTTTAAAGTAGTAGTACCTATGAACTTTATGAGAATACCAGTGACAAAGTTTGGGTTTCAAACAGTGTTCAGAAAATTATCCACTCAACATTACTGTTATGCCTGATACATTCATAGTACTCTTGTCGTCATAATAAATTAATTATTATTTTTATTAAAAAAACGAAAATCATTTATTTCACCAGTATACCTACTTATACTACTAAATAAACAATGCTACTTCAAATTAAACCTTGACGGCAATTAGGGCAGGTCCTCCTGACAGATCGTCACCGAACTAGGTATACCTGAATCTTGGGACTCACTGTCAGAGAGGAACCACACCATTTTGCGTCTATGTCATGTACAGTAAATAAGTAGGTAACTTCTAGCTATGACTAAACAAAGGAGCGCTTATTTCCCAAACTAGTAAAACTACTTATTGGTAAGTAGTAGTTTGTGACTATAAACTCACAACTTATACCTAAACCTAATTCTTCTACTACCCAGGCAGAATAAGGCAAGAATTCTATTGATGCTTCAAATTTCAATTTTTATTTTCATTTAGTGACAATTGAGATCATAAACTTTATGTAGATTCTGGTTTATAAAACATAGACAGTGTACTTAACTGAGAGTCCAATAATCTGTCGTACGAGTTTTTGTAGTACAAATGCCTGTCTAATGTAGACACAAATATCGGTAACTGTATAGTTTGTCTAGTGTGAATGAAACACATCTGCTACCGCTGCAGCACCAGCGACCATCTTTCAATAAAATTTTCATTCCATTAAAATACTATTTCCGGATTTTCCCAGATACACCAACTGGAGATGTCCTATTAGATGAAGCCTTGAAACATATGAAAGAAACTGAACCTCCCGAGACCGTGCAAAGCTGGATCGAGTATCTTAGCGGTAGGTGTTATAAATAATTTATTTTTAATAGGGTATTTAGATATAGATACAGTATCACGTCTTTTTCCCTGACGAGGTAGACAGATCCAAGAGTTGAGACTCAATAATATATTGGATACTAGCTTTTGCCCGCGGCTTCGCCCGCGTGAATTTCCCACGGGAACAGTGCTTTTTCCCGGGATAAAAAGTAGCCTATGTGCTATTCCAGGTCATTATCTACCTCTGTACCAAATTTCATCGAAATCCGTCCAGTAGATTTTGCGTGATTGAGTAACAAACATCCTCACAAACTCACAAATTCACAAACTCACATCCAAACTTTCGCATTTATAATATTAGTATGGATTTTGAAAATTTCCGTGGGAGCAGAACCTTGGCAGCTGTATGAAAACTTTGTATATCCTGTGGAGTCATCTAAATCCAATCTAATAATTTTGTAATATTAATTCTTACATACTTTCTGTGAATAAAGGTCTGGTCTAGCACTGATCCTTGATCCAAGATTTCCCATGTTTTTGCTACAATCTTTGCTGTTTAAAATAAATGAATTTAATTAATTTAACTGCTTCCTCTCAGGTAAGCAGTATGATTTTTTCCTGACCTTGTTGTATATAATAATTATATTACCAACAGGTGAAACTTGGAATCCTATGAAGCTAAAATATCAATTGAAAAATGTACGAGAAAGATTGGCTAAAAATCTTGTTGAAAAAGGGGTCCTTACAACTGAGAAACAAAACTTTCTGCTGTTTGATATGACCACCCACCCGCTTACAGATAATGTGGTTAAATGTCGTTTAGTGAAAAAGGTAAGACCAAATCATCAAGTTCAGAAATATATTTCTTAGTATAATTTTTAGTAAACGTTGTATGAATTTAGTTTATAGAATGTTAATTTTAAAATATGAATCACATAATTGTCATGTGTCGCATGGGCGTGCATATGGGAAGTATTGAGTACTTGATAGTTCTGGGCATTATTAATCTAATCTAACTGTTGTGCAGCTGATTAATTGTGTGTTGATAATCAATTTTTTTATATTTATATTATGGAAAAACACTGAACAATATAAGTTCAACTTGCTCCTGGAAATTATAACTTCCTAATTAAATAAATAAATGCGAAAGTGAGTTTGTTTGTTTATTTATTTTTACCTCTTCACACTTGATCTACTGAACCAATCTTCCTAAAATTTCGCATACACATAGTTAGAAGTACTGAAAAGGACATAGGGTACCTTTCATCCCGGGAAAAAGCACTGTTCCCGTGGGAAATTCACGCTGGCGAAGCCGCGGGCAAAAGCTAGTAAATTATAAATAAAAAAACAAAGAATTTTGCCTATTTTTGGAAATGGTCAGTTGTTATACATTTTCCTTAATATTAGCTGGTGGTCATGTCAGATGAAGAATTCAATAATGTATATGCCTGCCGGTACATATGTTTGTGTCAGTGAACTGAATTTTCATAACAAGATGTTTTGATTATTGGAATTCATTGAATGTGAACAAAGTGGTTTTATTTTAAATGTATCTGCAGTTTGCTTAACTTTTCTACAAAGAATCTTGCATTTCAAGTCTTTTGGGAAAGGAATTTCCATTATATCATAAATTAAAGTTGTTTTATTTTAAATGTATCTGCAGTTTGCTTAACTTTTCTACAAAGAATCTTGCATTTCAAGTCTTTTGGGAAAGGAATTTCCATTATATCATAAATTAAATTGACATCTAATATTATTAATTATGACGTCCAATAATGAGAATAAAAAATTTCATTTCATTAAGGCCCATTTAGACAGTACAAGTTTCTTGCCTGTTGCATACAATTAAATTAAAGCAATAATTTACTTGCATGTCATTTTGTCTAAATAAACAGATGCTTGCAATTATTGAAAGTCAATTGTTGCACTGCAATTATTGCTCTTGTATGTACAAGAAACTTGCAAGAAACGTGCCTGTTAAGAAAAAACATAAGATGTTTTTTTTGTTATATTTTTTAAGAGTGGCAACTTTTTTCCCTTATCCTTCTCTCCTGTCATGGTGTCATAGCTGTAAACGGCTTCAATAAAAAAATTACTAAATTCAACGTTTTTTATGTTCTATTCCGAACTTTAGCATCTAGATTGCACATTGCACCTTACTAGGTGCAAGGTGCAATCTAAATGGGTAATAAAATAGGTGCAATCTATATAAATAGGTGCAATCTAGTTGCACCTAGTAAGTTGCAAGGTGCAATCTAGATTTTAAACTATTATTTTTCTCTATTACTGTAGATAATTAATTAATAATTATTATTACGATTAACACTATGTTTGGTAGAGAAAAATAATAGTTTTAAAATTGGCAGGTTCAAGAGGCAGCCCTGCGCCGATCAATAACAGACGTGGCTCACGCTGACAAGCGCTCGCTGGCGCTGCTGATGCTGGCGCACTCGGCCGACGTACTGGAGAACGCGTTCGCGCCGCTCTCCGACGAGGACTACGAGCTGGCCACGCGCCGCGTACGCGCATTGCTCGATCTCGACTTCGAGGCGGAGGCCATGAGGCCGGACACCTGCGAAATAATGTGGGCCGTCTTCGCCGCATTCACCAAATAGCGGTAACACGTCCCCCTTAGCCGCTAGAAAATCATAAAGTTTTATTTAAAAGGTCTAACTTCCTAATCAATAGGAAATGCCCAACAGAAAATGGATAGTCGAAAATACTGATGGTTACAATGAAATGATAAATATATTTACCTATAGGTAAGGAAATTCTAATACTTACAGATGTAATTTCCAGTAATATTGTTGATCAGTCAATGTGAAATTCACTCATTCACTATTAAATCAGTATTAGGTTTGGTTTATTTGTGTTGTTGCATGGCAGGAAAATGGTATTGTATTGAGTATTGTTATACCATTATGTTGGGTTAAAATACAAAAAAATATATACTTTCAAATATCTTTTAAGTTTGTAACTTTGGGAACGTTAAGTTTTATTTCTTATCACTAAATTAATTGTGCTATTTTTCACATATTAACAAGTGTTTAACTTCTATTTAAGAGCTACTCTCTTATTGATGTGTTTATGTGAAATTAAATGCATATTGATTTAAATGGCACAAAATTATGACTAAGGTTTTTTTTACATTTTACGTGTTCCTTATGATTATTCGTTGTTCGTTCATCCTTCCTGCTAAAAATAAAATAAATGCGAAAATTTTGATGTTTGTCAGTTTGGATGTTTGTTACTCAATCACGCAAAATCTTCTGGACGGATTGTGACAAAATTTGGTACACGGTTACTTTTTATCCCGATATACCCACGGCAGCGAAGCCGCAGGTCGCAGCTCGTTACAAATAAAACAAGCAAGTGGATTCGTAGTATTTTGCATTGCTGAAAGTAAATCATAACTTTTCATCTACACCACACTATTACAAATGAGATTCAGAGGTATCATCTAAAACTTGCGATTTTGTATGACGCATAAGATAATATTCTAAGTTATGTTTATGAGCTTTTTGAATATGTATGGCGATTGATTTTGTCATAGGATATAATTTTTTTGTTTAGATACTATTTATTTAATGAATTGACCCATTATTTGATACAAAATTTTGTCTTCTATACGAGTATCTAATGCATTAAATTTTAATATAGTAGTTCAGTTGGTGTCCTTATTGACCACATACTTATTACTATTTTATAGTTTTTAATAGAAACCTTATATATAGACTACTACTACCAAACTGAAGACGTGTGTGACAGGGATAGGTAGCTTAACGAGTACTGATTAACACTATGTTTGGTAGATAGTTTGGTATAGCATAAAGTTGTTATTATATAATAAGATTCCTTTGGAGAAGCTTGGTCTTAATATATTCCCAGTTATAGAAACAAACTGATTAGTGCAGTACATTACTACTACATTCTAATGGGTGTTTTCGATTATTTGATCGATATTAAAATTGAAAACAATAATTTAAAAAAACAATTTAAAAATTAATGAAATCAATTACCACCATTAAATTTTAATTTTTCTTTCTCAATGGCATGTGTTTGTATAATGGCATTATTAATGAAGTTGAAAGATCACATTTCAAATTTCCGTGGTTAATAATCGTAAGATTCTTTTAGAATGACAACATCATAGAGTAGCGACTGTCTTATTATTGTTTCTAAAACTGAGATTGTCACTATTTTGTTATTTTTACGATAGCCATAGTTATGTTTTATTAATGTTATTATTCTAGTGCAATTTATTTCATAACGCAAACACAAGTTTAAGATTGTATCACACTGCCCAGGGACAGTAATTTTACCTAACCATAAAAATAAAACTAGTATGTTTAGTAAATTAATCATTTTTAAATTTGCCATTATCAAATTAGACTTACTGGAGATTTACTGTAGTTTCACTGCCTGTCCTGCTTAAATACTTACTTCATTATAATTTCCATTATAAATTTGTGTTTGTAATCTCTTATATGTGTTGGGATATTTTTTACAGAATTATGTTAGTGTTAAATAAAATTAGAATTGTAAATAAATTTAACAACTTCGAAACCGTCAAAGGAGATGAAATCATAAATTAAGAAGTGATGAAAAAATGTAAATTTTAAGAAATAATATTGTATCATAAACTATAGTATTGAAAACCTACTCAAATATATTCCTTAAAATTACAGGTTTTTTACTTCTAATAAAACATAAGTAAGAATTTAAATGAAACGATTTCATATTTAAAACAGATTTTATTAAAAACTTTCATACTTCAAGTGGATAAGTCTTTTGCCTCTTTAACGACACTAAATTCAGTAATAATAATTCAGTTCTCATAATATGTAGCGCCATCTTGAGTAATGTTATTACCATATTGTCCAATATCAAAATACGAAATGACTTTCACATAACACGACCATTGTCTTAGCTTTGTGCTTAGCTATGGCGAACATTGCCGTTTTAACAGTTTTATTCCTGTGGTAATTTAAGACTTGGTAGTCTATGCGGGGTTATTAAAAATGGCAATGCGGAATAATTATGCCACCACCAGAGTGCGCTAGTAAATTGCAAATATGTTAAAAAGAACTGGCAATTTTAAAAGAGCCAAGTCTGCTCAATTATGATTTTAGAGAATTTTATTAGTTTTATTTTGTGATGTAAACGATTTTGCACTCCAAAATAGATTTAATTTTTACCTGCCGTCTCATTTCGCGTATGGGGCGCGTTTTGTAAAACTGACAAAAAGTTAGTATTGGTGCTTCGTTTAAGGTCACTCCAACTTAATGTGTACATTATCTTATTTGATGAAAATAAACTGTGCCACCAATGCTCTTCATAACAGTCTACATTACGACACGACGTCTTCTCTATAGCAAGAGAGGGCAACCATCGCTATAACTGACAGCGACAAGATGCTGGATAAGTTTATCTTATAATAGGTATTATAATTCAATAGTATTGGTGCTATCTATATAAAGCTAGGTTAGACAAATTCACTATTAATAAATTTACTATTATGGCACTTGCTCCACTCTTATATGCATGTTTTAATCATCTCATGTTCGTTTAGAACTTAATAGTTTGCAAGGTTCTGTGTTAATTAAAATTGTAGACATAGATACCTACTACATTTATTTACAGTTATTCAACAGCCTCACATACTCTGGGCAAGTAACATATGGGGATTCGTTTATTCTACGCGTATAAAATTTTTATGTTAGTGAAAATCCTTCTGAGAACAAACTTTCCACAATATCCATCACATCCATACACTCGGCTTGGTACCTTTTCTCACAGCCCATAACTTCTTGCATAAAATCTTAACTCTAACAATACTAATGGTTAAGCGTAAATAGTTGTAATTTTTTACACTCATCTGTACACACTAAAGTAAACTAATACTAAAACGATATTTTAACAATAAATAAGTTAGGATAATAATACATTACATATAGAAATCTCGATTTTTTTTCATACTCGGTTGGCCCTTGAAAAACATCGTTAACACTCAGCATATCTATAGGCCGTTACCTATAGACCTAGATTAACCTTAACAAATGATATTTTGTAATATAATCTGTATAAATGAATGTCCTTCCACCGCATTTAATAAATATAACTGCCACGACATTAAACACTTTTAATTTGATTTAGAAAACCGCAAGTAGGTGAAACGGTTAAGGTAATATACGAGAACATTCGTTACCTACCTATGCATAAACAAACGAAAACCTCTGTCATTCCTCCGTGTCCTCGTTGGTAAAAATGTAGTGGAGGGGCGTTCAATTTAAAAGATTAGTTACAAGGTCTTATTATTTTAACATAATTTATCAGAATTCATTTCTATACTAACACGAGAATAAATACTTAAAAATAGTTCATATCCACACTAGATTCACGATCTAAATTCAAATCAATTAGATATACCTTACAATGATAAATTCGAATGTAAAGAGAGAGGAGACGATTGAACAGAGTTCTTCCCTAACGCGACAAAACTTATCTATTTACAGCGAAGAGTCACTTGTAAGTCTGCAAAGTAAGTTCGGTAGGAACAAACCAGTCTAGTCGTAGTTTTAAAACAAAGGAAATGAGAAATATTTAAAATTTACATATTTGTTTTCAAAGGCATACACCTGGAAAAAATACTTGTTTAGGTTCTGGGTGGTGACTCTACGCGATTATGCTACGCTACGAGTACAAGGCTTATCTGTCTTCGTCTTCTAAAAAAAGTCGGTAGGGACCTCTCTATGAGAAGAAAGTACTTAATGACTCATAAGGATCTATTTTTCTTTACACGGAATGCAAATTTGACGTCACATAAATGTTTTTCTTAAAGGATACGACTAGAGAACTGCTCTAAAACTAGGCTCAAACTGCAAGATAAATGCGGTGAATTATATCTATGGTTTGTATGTTCAAGTTTCATGTCATATCGCAAAATCTCCGAGATATGTAGGTATTTGATTTAAATCCCCAGAAAATTGTTTTATATTTCCGCTCGTTCGCATTTTAATTATGGGGTGCGTGACCTGCATCTAGATTATCAAAGTTTTCAAGTATCTCTTCGACAGTGATCGAGCCAACAGATAGCACGAACGGCTGTTGTCACCAGGCTTCGGTGTAGCGGATGTCGTATTCTTGGAGCAGGGGTAGCCTTTGCCGAAGCACTTCGAAAGCTTCCGCCGAAAGCTTGGTGCTGTTCAGATTTAACCGACGCAAATTTGATAACCCTGCAAAAGACGTAATTTAGTTGTAGACGGACGGTTTATCACATACAGAATCGCTGGTCTACGTATCACTTTCTTTGAAGTATTTACCAGACAGAGCTTCTATCCCTTCATCGGAGACCGGCGTCTCGCAGAGGTTGAGGACCTGCAGGCGAGGCAGATGCTCGGCGATCAGCTGCAATCCGCTGTCGCCGAACTTGGTGGCCCACAGATTCAGGTAGCGAAGGGACGGCAACTAGAACAATACAGATAAAAATATACATATTAGTTTAATGTTCAAACGATTATTTTGAAGATGGTTCATAGATGGTTTGATGGTGCTGCACAGGGAATCGATAGTAGGTAACCCAGAGCGTTAATAATAATATCACGTTCCGGCTTTGTTGTAGATACTAATTGCCATTCAAAACCATGCGGATGGACTGACAATACCGCATAGATTTTTTTCTGATGATTTTATAAAATAGGTACAACTATTTAAACAACGAAGTAACCATACCTTATTCATGGAAAAAATAAGATTAAATTATCCGTTAATCGGAAACTCATTTTCGTAAGTAGTGGTAATTAAAATTATCGCAATGCAAAGTAAAATGCAGTGTAAAGTGCTGTTAAAAACAAAGATTTGAATCTTTGGTTAAAAACACCACATTATTTCACCAATTTAATTACATAATAAACCGACTCTGGACGTATGCATGCCATACGCAAATAAATGTGTCAATTCACAGGAAAAGGTACCTACGTAGGTAGGTAGGAAAAGGTCGTAGGCACTTACGACATAGTGCTTATATGAGCTAAGTAAATTCGTATGATACGGAACAACTAATAAAGGTAGGGTCTGGCGAATACGTCGACTTTAACAGCACACGACAGCACACCGATTATCACGAGACCGCCTTTAAGCCGCAAGAGTTTGCAGCACGCGACTACACTGAGTTGTAGTGATAATGTGTGTGATATATCTGTCTCTCTTTAGCACAGCATTTAGTGCATATGAAGAAAGAGTACATCCAATATGTCAACAGTTCAACTTATAGCGGCGTTAATCAAAGTGCTGCAGGGTGCTGTCGAGTGTAGCTGGTCGCTGCGACCGGCGGCACCTTGCAGCACCTTGATAGACGCCGGCTTAGGGATGTATGCAAACACGAAAACAAAACATCGATATATCGATATTTTGTCTTTCTTGGCAGGTACTTACAAACTAGGGACAACCCGTCTGTCTGCTCGCGATAAACTCAAAAACTACTGAACAGATGTTTATGCGGTTTATACTAATGGACTGGGTGGGTCATGTCATAATAAAGGAAAGCTTTGGTGTACAATTTTGTCGGGCAAAGCCGTGGGTATAAGCTAGTCGATATATAAATATAATTCTATTGCGTTGCATTAAAATGATTTTCTGAAAACCGCATCAAAATCGGTACAGCCAAACGCCAGATAATCGCGGACAAACATACATACAAAAATCCAGGTCAAACTGAGAACCTCCTTTTTTTGAAGTCGGTTAAAAGTAGCATTTTTAATAATGTTTTTGGTTTTTTATAAGATGTTGTGTATACGTTTATCTTTGTATAGTAAAGTATTTAAAGTATATTTTATAGATTTTCTATGGTTTCTAGATTGATGGAAATACACCCCTTGAAACTACCACAAAAACAAATTTTACCTACCAAAAAATAAAATAAAAGCTTCGATATAATTAATAATAAACATTACTACACCCCTAAGTCTCGGTATAGTTAACGGAGGCCGCAGGTCGCAGCGGCTAACGCCGTCTGCTGCTAGCTTAAGGGGATGTAATCCATGGTTACCTAATATTTTATTTCATCGTATTGTTTGGTTTATTATTTTATTTAGGTGAAGTTTATATCACTGATTACAAAATAACACATTAATTTGTTTTTAAAACTGGTATTGCCTTTTGCAACACACTAATCGTCATTATTATGGATTCTTAGCCATTACCATCTCTCTCTTTAGCCGTATTTCCTCATGACTGAGGGTTGTGGTCATTATATGGAATGAAACACACACAACGACTCTTTTTGCAATTTTAATGGAGTGGTTTGCCATTGCCTTCTCCATTTCACACACTAGCTGATTATCATCAACCAGAGTGCAGGTTTCCTCACGATGTTTTCCTTCACCGGAAGCAAGTGGTGGTCGATGAAAACTAACATGAGTCAGATTGGTATACAAAGCCATGTAGCCCGGGCAGGATTCGAACCTGGGATTTTGCATCCACAGGCGGGCGCCCCACCAGTCGGCCACCACCGTTTCAGCCATTACCATAAGTATTAAAAAATAGAATACTATTAGCCTGATGCGATTACCACCAGTAATTATTGTTTAAATCAAATATCACCTAATTTCTTTCGATATTTTTAACTTTGCACGCATTCCAGATGATTTAAAAAAAGGCTTCAAAATAAATCAGAAATAATCCAAAACGCGGCGCCTTAAGTTTGCGACAGTCTGCGTTCCTTTGTAGAAAGCCGCTTCTCGTAATAACTTTTTTGCGTTTTTGTGGAGTTGTTGTGACAATATGTCTATCTCTTTTTAGCTCTTTTAAGACGAAAGAGTGCAACCAATTTGTTAACAGTTTGACTTAAAATCTGTCGAGAATCCCAGACGACGCAAAGCCACTCCCCACTCGCCGCTCTTTCCCCTCAACCTTACGCAGATATCGACGTTACAAGAGACCATTCTCAACGGTTTTCATATAATTTTGTATCCGATATAACGTGTAGCTCGTCGCAGAGTAATCGAAAGACCAAAGTTTAAAGCGCCTGTCACCTTATGGTAGGTACCTTTCCCTGTGGATTGACACAAATAAATTACATTAGCCGTGCCCCGAGGCTTCGCTCCCGTGGGAATTTCAGGATAAAAAGTACCCTATGTGCTATTCCCGGTATTTTTCTACCCGTATACATTCATCGAAATCCATCCAATAGATTTGGCGTGATTGAGTAACAAACATTCTCACAGACTCGCATCCAAACTTTTGCATTTATAATACTAGCTGCGCCCCGGGGCTTCGCTCCCGTGGGAATTTCGGGATAAAAAGTATCCTATGTGCTATTCCCGGTATTTTTCTACAAGTATACAAAATTTCATCGAAATCCGTCCAGTAAATTTTGCGTGATTGGGTTACAAACATCCTCACAGACTTACAAACTCACATCCAAACTTTCGCATTTATATTATTAGTCTCTCTCTCTCTTTTCTTTTTTCTTTTTTTTTCCTCTCTCTTTTTTTTCCTCTCTCTTTTTTTCTGTATTCCTCATGACTGAGGGTCGTGGTCATTATATGGAATTAAACACACAACGACTATCTTGGCAATGTTAATGGATATTTGCCATTGCCTTCACCATTTCACACTCTAGCTGATAATAATCAACCAGATTGCAAATAATATTACTTAGTAGGATAATAGTGGTAACAAGTAGCAATACCTTGATGAGGTGTTGCGCGCACTCGCTGGTGACGCCGGTGAAGGCGAGCGAGAGGCACTCGAGGTTGCCGAGCGCGCCGGCCTGCAGCAGCGCGCCCACGTCCGCGTCCGTCGCGCGCACCGGCAGCGCCAGCCGCCGCGGCCCGCCCTCCGCTTGCTACAGATTATACATCTTTTTATGAAATATTTCTTTTTAGGGTTTTTATCTAGTGTTACTCACCCTTCGCTCACACTTCATCGTTCTTGATTTACATGTTTTATCAACCGACTTCCCAAAAAAGGAGGAGGTTATATGTTTCGATGTATGTATGTTTTTTTTTTTATGTATGTTCGCCGATTTCTCCGCCAATTGTGGACCGATTTCCAAAATTGTTTTTTTATTCGAAAGGGTTTATTCCCAAGTTGGTCCCATTTTAACCACGTCCGAATCTGTTCGGTAATTTTAAAGATACCTAACAAATAATAAAAATATCAACATTGCATTATAGAGCAAAAGCCCGCGACAGCATGCCCTTTCTTATTTTATTAAAACTCAAGATTTTCTGTGTATGTCCCCAACATAGATATAGCGATTAGTGACTATAAAAGTTGGATCATGATTACTTATAGGCAGATAATTTGTAGCAATAGCATATAAAGTGGTAGCTCAATTTCCTCAAAGTAAAGTTTTTTAAAGATTTTATTCAGAATAATATTAGAAATCACGCCATCCATTACCAGGCAATTGGTGCAGATATAAACCCCTGCCAGACATAGTTACTTTACTAAATTATAGTTATATTTGTTTTATTACAAAATCTGAATTTAATGTTACTTTGGGAGGCCCCAAGGGTGCTTTTTATATCTATAAACATCATCCTTGCTAGCCATATTACCTGCATAAGCAACTAAGATCCAAACTTTATACCTAGTCGCTAATATTTTTACCCGTATATACCACGCAGAGAAACATTCAGCATTTTTAAAATAAGGAAGGTTTGGTCGTCGCGGGCTCTCGGTCTATTTATGTGCCAAAAATAACAGACAATTTGACATGTTTGACATTTCAAATCAGACTGACATAAAAAGTTTCGAATTCTTAATTCTTTATTTTCGGCCAGAAGAAAAGTTTAAGTTTTTATTAAAGAAAATTAGTGTAGTAGCACTAAAAATAATAAAATAAAACTTTTTTCCAAAAAAGTGAACCGACTTCCATCATAAAACTTAAAATCAAGAAATAACAATAAAGAAAAATGTATTGGCATGCTACCTACTGAATGAGGTGAAGTCGGTGCCGAAAAAAATAAATAATCTAAATTTATATTAGAATCGTGTATACATATACGAGTATATAAAATGCCTAGCTAAACACCCTTACTCCTGCACTTGGCACCGACTTCACCTCAATCAATAGGTAGCATGCCAATACATTTTTCTTTATTGTTATTTCTTGATTTTAAGTTTTATGATGGAAGTCGGTTCACTTTTTTGGAAAAAAGTTTTATGCTACTTTCTGGTCGAGATTACCCGCCATCAAGCGACAGTAGCCGCGTGAAGTGCAGCATATATGTAATCCCTTCCAGTATTTCGAACTTCGGAAAATCTGAGCTGCGGGAGGGTTTACTAGCAAGAATTCACAAAAAGTTGCCGTAAAACATTCGCTATTCAGAGCTACGAACGATCTGGATTCGGGTATGGTTTTCGGTAGGAATATTTGAAAATTCGTAATAAAAAATGCTTCCTCTACTCCGAACCCAAAAAGGTAGGTGCGATCTGAAGGGCTAAGCAAATATTATACCGAAAACCATACCTGAATCCAGATTTTTCGTAGCTCTGAATAGTGAAATAAGAAAAATTATTGGAATGGTTTACGTCAACTTTTTGTGAATTCTTGCTTGTAAACCCTCCCGCAGCTCAGATTTTCCGAAGTTTTGAATACTGCAAGGGTTTACATAAACGCTGAAGTGCAGGAAGTGAATAGATTAGCACAGCCTCCAACTGCTCACACTTTGTAAGTAATTTGTTAAACTGTGCTATTGGTATTCGGATTTCCTTCGATGTTTGCTCTTCACCAGATGTAGGTCGATGAAATGACCATACATAAGTCATGAATTGGGGATCATGATTGTGTAACCAGCACACAGGTACAACTGTTTAAAATAAAACTGTCCAGCTAGAATACACTTTATACAATAATTATTTAAAAATAAAAAACACGACTGACACCTTACATAGCCTATGTCATTCGGGCTAATTCAAGGAATCTAACAATACCTCTCACATCAAAATCTGTTAAGCCGTTCAGGACTTATGGTGGAATAAAGAAATTACATACATACATACATGAACCCTGAAAACATAACACTCCTTTTTTGGTCAGTCGTGTAAAAACACTAGTTACTCACCAGCCTCTCGAGGTTTTTCTGTCTTTCACACAAGTCTTTGTAATATTTTTGCCCAAGTTCTGTTCCTTGTAAAGCTGCTATTATTTCTAGTTGGGTCTGCTCTCCGGTGATCACTTCCCATTCAAGCATTAAACATAATGCTTCTAATGCCGATGGCTGCAAGAAATACATTAACTTCAGTAAAATCCTGGTTGGAATGGGCTAGTTGATATAGGTAAGGTCCATTAGTTGATCATTACTAGATCTAGAAAATGATTAACATTTCTTTAAAAAGTAGCTTTTCTTATCTGTGTGAAAATGAAAATGTTTTCGTTTTAATTGCCTTCGTTCGAGAAAAATAAAGTTTTAGACGTGTATAATACCTAATTGGTAACTGTTACGTTTTATACAAATTACTTACGTGTTCATTTAATGCGACTAGAACGAAATCTGGTAACTGTTTACTCAAACTTTGAAGAAAACTTTTCTTTTTACTGCAACATCGTAATAAACTTCCAACCTGTAAGTAAAGATTTATTATAGATATTATAGACAAAAATAAAGGTTGGCTTTTGCCTGACTTCATCCGCCCGTAATTTACTATTGTAAACATCTCAGGTCCTTAGCAGCGAATCAAGTCAAAACCTAGGCCAGATTTTAAGTTAGAACTTCTACAATACAACTGTGAAAACCGCATTAAATACCATCCAGTAGGTTTTGCGTGATGCACGTACAAACATACAGATAAGAAATAGTTTAAAAAAAATCGTTTTGGCTTCTAAGGTGTCTTCATCTCAGACCATAATAACAGTTTTAATATAGGTAAGTATGCAAGAGTATTTATAGATTATCAAATTGGGATCTCTGATACTCTATTTTATTCATCTCTATTTTATTATACGTATATATTCTCTAGGGACAGTTGCGATATGAAATAAAACTTAACGTCATTAAAATTCTCACCATATCTCCCCAAAGCTGACACAGTTGTTGTTGCGGCAGCTCCAGCTGTGGGTTGTTAGGGGATGCTACTTTGAGCCAGGAGGGGGGGCAGGAGCGCGCGGCGCGCGCGGGCGCGAGAGTGCCGTGCGCGGCGCAGCGCGCGTCGTGCGCGAGCGCGCGCAGCACGCTCTGCAGCCGCGAGCCCACGCGCGGGCAGCCCAGCGCGCCCGCGCAGAACGGCACCGGTTGTAGCACCGCACCCACTACGATCAACCAATCTTCGTATTCACACCTGGAAGAATAATTACTGATAAGTATTGTTTTAGTTTGTTATACAATCAAATCAATCTATCCCTATCAAAGTTGTATGGAAAGACAATGAAAACTAGATTAGTCCGCCATTTGAACCGTAATAGGATTCTAAGTCGAAGACAATATGGATACCAGAGAAGAGTAGGAACTTTAGATGCAATTGATGCTCTTGTAGGCGACATTACTAGTGCCATAAATAAAAAGAAAAAAGTTGCCGGGGTATTTTTAGATCTTAGTTCCGCCTTCGATACGGTAAATCATGAACTGTTATTAGAGAAATTGTATCATTATGGCATTAGAGGAAATGTCCTACAGCTTTTTAGATCATATATGCAGAATAGGCGAATGTGGCGGACTAATCTAGTTTTCATTGTCTTTCCATACAGGAAAGACAATGAAAACTAGATTAGTCCGCCATTTGAACCGTAATAGGATTCTAAGCCGAAGACAATATGGATACCAGAGAGGAGTAGGTACTTTAGATGCAATTGATGCTCTTGTAGGCGACATTACTAGTGCCATAAATAAAAAGAAAAAAGTTGCCGGGGTATTTTTAGATCTTAGTTCCGCCTTCGATACGGTAAATCTTGAACTGTTATTAGAGAAATTGTATCATTATGGCATTAGAGGAAATGTCCTACAGCTTTTTAGATCATATATGCAGAATAGGCGAATGTTTGTGCAAGTAACAGATACAGATCAAAATAAGTGTCAAAAAGTATATAAATCAAGTTTAGTGGATATCAAAACAGGAGTTCCACAGGGTAGTATTTTAGGACCAGTTTTTTTTTACTATATTTGTAAATGATATTGTGGAATGCGCCTGCGCAAATGACCCGGAATCAATTAAATTAGTTTTGTACGCGGACGACACGAATATAATAGTATCAGCTGATAGCATATCAGCTCTTGAGGTATCTGTAGACAGTATATTAAAAACGTTAAGCGAATGGTTTAGTGCTAATGGCCTTATAGTAAACACCTCAAAAACCAATTTAATTTTAATGAAGACTACTACACGATGTAAGGATAAAATTGACATATCTCTTAATAATAAACATTTACCTTTAGTTGAGAGCGTAAAATTTTTGGGTATTCACGTTGATCATTTATTAAATTGGAAGCATGAACTAGATGACATCGAAGCAAAACTGAGTTCAGCTTGCTATGTATTAAGAAGTCTTAGGGATGAAGTAGATATCGATTATCTTAAATTGGTTTACTACGCATTAATAGAGTCGAAATTAAGGTATAGCATAATGTTTTGGGGTGCTAGCTATGACTATAATGTGCAAAGGGCATTTATTCTGCAAAAGAGGGCCATTAGAATTATAACACGAATACATCAACAGGAGTCATGCAAAGATCATTTTATTCGTTTGGGCATTTTAACTGTGCCTAGTCTATATATTTTGGAATTATAGTCAAATTTTTTTTATTTATTATTTATTTATTTATTTATTTATTACTCGTATTCTTAATAATTGACTGCTTTTATTTTAATTTTATTTGACATTTTGATTTTATTTATTTGATTTTAATACTATTTGACATTTTGTATTTATCTAATATTGTAATTTGATTTTGTTGTATGATGTAATTTTATTATGTTTTAAGATGTAATTTTATTTTCAACACAATTGTATTGTTCAGAAATAAATGAATATGAATATGAATGAAATGAAAATGATTTTATTTAAATGGGCTTAAAAATAGCACTATTAAATCGTCAAATACTTATTTTTTAGTTAGTTAACGTCAGAAAACTATTTGAAGTTAAGGTTAAATTACTTAAAGCTATGGTTTAGCAATAGAACATACATCTTGGTCCTTCGAGCCGGATGACCGAGATCTATGCTAAACCATACACCTTTATAAGATTTGAGTGATACGACCGAGTATGAATTTACGACGTTAATTGATAACAAAACAACGATATGAGTGCACACATGATACTAATATGATTTTAAAACCATAGTTGTGACCTACTGACCGCAGCATTATTGTACGGTGACACCGTACAAATAAAGTTATTTTTCTAATTCGGAATTATGCACTTCGTAAAATAACCACACCAATCAACTTACATATGCTCTAAAATGTCAGCGAAGCACAAGACTTCGTCCTCCCGGTCGTCGCAGCGGTGCGGCAAGCTGCAGTCGCGGTAGTGTTCGTCGATGGCAGCCAGCGCCACGGCCGCGAGGTTGGGGGCGGCGCGCGGGTGCGGGCACGTGGCGCGGCTCCCGTGCGTCACCTCCACGAAGCGACGCACCAGGGCCTCGCCGGAATTGTGAGCACTGAGCGCACTGTAGGACAAGTTATAAAGTTATTTTTATTCTTTGACCACAAAAAATATACAGGTACAGTACAGTGGGCCACATAAAAAAGTATATCATCTGAAATACGATCCACACGATACGATACTATCGTGAGGAAACCTGCACATTGGCTGACTGTTTAGTTTACTAGTGTGTATACGGCTGATGCCTCTAGATGCGGTAGTCGAAAGTCATGTCAGATGCCTTTAGGCGACTTGAATAAAATCTGACACCAGAGTTAGTAATAACACACTCGATAAGAAGAAGAAGAATACGATCCACTATAAAAAGTGTTATACTTTTCCATGTGGCCCACTGTAACTAGTGACATCAAAATAATCTGTTGCAATTTTGAGGGCATACAAAAGACATCAACGCATAAAAATTACCAAACACCAGTTGCATAAATATTTGTATCTTGATATCTTCTACCTACTTACAAGAAAATAATCACATTACGTTCACTAAACAAAAGAGGCTTCTAACAAAGGACAAGTATATACAATTAAATGGAGTTAGAGGCACACAATTAATCACCACAGGAAATAATATTACGTATGCATGTCTGTTATCTTGAGGATGATGTTTACTCTGTTGTTTCATGATTTACTTTCGTATGTTTACAAAAAGATAAATGCATGCAATGTGGCGGAAATTGACTCAATTAAATTTCCATGAAATTCACTAATACTACTGAATAAAGTTAATATAGCTTTATCGTGTGAGCGCACGGAGGGGTTCCATGTTGCTCTATGAGTGAGACTGTAATCTACTAAAATTTTCAAAAGATTGCCGTCGCGTATCAACATAAATATAAATACAACTATAAATTCATGACTGGTTTTTTGTTTAACTTTTATGAACCCTCAGGGCAGGAGTCAAGACTCACTTGACCGAATATTTAAATAACAAAACTATTTTTATTAATTTTATTGATAAAGTTTTGATCTCACCAGCCCTGATAATACAGATTACGTGACGTCTATGATTCAAGGGCAAAACGAAACAGGAAATTATCAAGTAAAAGTTGGTAAAAAAAAATGCAGTGAGTAGCCATTACCAACCATTGACGTCAATGCAGCTAATCCATTCGGCTATTAGTGATATATAATGACCAAACTAATTAACCCATTACTGACTTTAATGAATAAACATCGCTGCTAATTACGATTTTTGATTTATTTAAAAACAATTTAACAAGTTATGATTTTATCTTTGACCTGAATTTAAATTACCAAACTTTAATAACAGACTGATGTCCTTCGCCGATATAATTAAAAGCCTAAAAAATAGTTAAGAATCTAAGTAAAATTATTCATAGATAGGATGAATCACTGTTGAGATGTGGGCGAAAATGACTCAAGATCCTTTACCAGTTACCTGATATAATCTTTGACTAGACGCCTCGCTTCGGGGGCTCTCGCAAAATCTACGTTTCGGGTGAGGACCCTTCGCACAGGCGGCGCCAGCGCTGGCAGCGGCGCGGCGCGCGGGCGCCGGCGACACAGCCTCGCCAGCAGCGCGCACAACTCGCCGCTTGCGCACCTCTCCGCTAGCAGCGGCGCCGCCACACTCGTAGTACTCTCCGCCCACTCTTCCCATTCTGGACTGTCTTTATTCTGAAACGATATTTATGTCTTTGAAATAAGTCTCTGCCAGACACTAATAAAATTAGCACATTCTAATTTTAGGTTGTTCAGTTTAGTTATGAGTAACATGACTACGCATATTGTAAGTGCGTAAAATTGCACTTCGTACCTATTGAGGAATAAGATATCATTGTGAAATTTGTGAATGAGGTGGCAAGTCATTATTCAAGATAACAAAGTTCATCAATGGGTGGTTCATATATACGTCCGCAACGGGCGTGTACCAGTGTACCTACTTCGAAATAACAAGTTAGTAGATCTGAATAATTCAGTTGACTCTCTCTCAGCCGAAAGACGTCCACTGCTGGACAAAGGCTAGTTCATTTAGACTATCAAATTAAAATTAAAAGATAGATGAAGTTAGATATATAAATTATTTTAATTAACATTATTATATTTTGAGATTGTATTATTTGTATTGATGATTGTATTATAGCTTGTTTCCGAGGCGCCGTAAAATAAAATTTTGTTTATCCGTAGGAATTACTTTCTTGTAACTTATCTTACTTATCTCTAGTATGCATCTTTTTTAAGTTTATCCATTTACAAGTTAAAAAAACCGGCCTAGGGCGAGTCAAACTCGCGCACCGAGGGTTCCGTACTCGCCAAGCATCTCACATTATAGCCCTAACTAAAAGTCCAACTAGTTTCAAAAACAAACTTAACTTTGCAGTTCGATCCCTAAGACTCGTACTGAATCCAACGCAAAAATAAGTTTGTAACACTTTTTTTTTAGACTTCCAATAACATATTTACAATTTTCAGATTTATTCCTGTATGAGTACTATTAGTCAACGGGAAGTACCCCATAGGTTTTGATTGCTGCCTAAAATCGGAAAATATGCGAAAATTTGCAACATTTACGGCAATATCTCTTGATAGCGTTGACATATCATTTTCATTATTTTTTTGCTGAAAGAGACCGTAGATCCGAGTATTCGATATTAATTTCAACTTGATAACTTTAAACGTTCCTGAGAAAAAAAAGTTTGACAGACTAACGGACAGCAAAGTGATCTTATAAGGGTTCCGTTTTTGCCTTTTGAGGCACGGAACCCTAAAAATACATGTATCTGTTTATAAACTGATATAATGCAAGTAATGTTTACTTACGTCATTAGTTTTGCGTATCTAAAGTAAAAAACTGATCAATTCCTCATGTCATGCATTAGTTAGTCGATCAGCTTTCCACGTTAATTACGGTACCATACCAAGTAAGTCTTTACGCTACGTAGTTGCACTTTTTTGCACGCCGATCTTACATAGGACAAGATTATCGATAGCTAGATTTACAAGAAATATGTGAAATTACAGAATTATTACGTATTTTTTTCTACAAGTCTTTGTCTGTCTTGTGTAAATGAAATCATTATACAAAAGTATAAACTCGTTCCCGTATTTCATCAATGTGGAAATATTTTAGCAGGAAATAGACATGATAATAAGATATTTCATAAGTTTCAAAAACTTACTTGAGAAAGTAATTCTGTAAGAATTTTAAGGGGGTCCCGTGTCACGCTATCGTCTTGCAGGGGCGTCGTCATTACGAAATCCACCATGTTCTGAAACAATTTCTATAATTAAAATAACGCCGGAAGAAGCGTTGGTAGGTAGGTACAATTTAAATTAGTAAAGAACTTTTAAAAATTACGTTTTGAAAAATGTAAACTACTATTGATTTTGGAACGTCGATACTAAGAATAGAACATACGTGCACTAAGAATGGAATTTTGGTAATTGCACCACTAAGGGGGTGAAAAAAAAGCTAGTTCGTATGTATTATTTCATGGAAGTTATGTAAATTAATAATAAATACTTATTTACATTAGGTACCCTAGATCCATGATATTTTACATGTAAATTCGGTAGAATACAACTTAATTTACTCCCAGAATCTTACTTGTTCTTAAATTAAGTAGGTAATTAAGTTCTTGATAGGTATTATTAGGAATCATACCTATTTACGTAAATTAAAGTGTAGTTATAATATATATCTTACCTTTAATTCTTTCATAACAACCTCCTTTCTCATCGACTTCGTGAGGAAATGTTTATATCTTATTATGTTTCTCTGAAAGTTGAAGAAAAAGTTGAATAATAGGTTTATGAAGAGTTTATAAGTACTTGACAAAGTCGACTTGCAAGATTCTTACCCTCCAGACAATAGAATGATACCACTGGTCCCTCGTGTAGGCGTCATTTGCCTGGAAGTAAAATACAATTTATTTATTTAACTTGACCAATGAAATGACATAAGTACATAAATGTTCATCATAGTCCGATTGCCCCTCTAATAAAGTAATATAATAAATGAGTGAAATTATAGTGTAGTATTTGGTTGTATGTTACATTTTCGGGCAAAACTACGGTACTATATCTGACAGATTTTAATGATATCCCAGTTTCAGACTTCTGTCGTCGCCTACAATTGTAAGGACTATTAAAGTAACTTGCAATAAGGTATCTACTTGAAATACCTAAAAGTCAATAAACAGTGTCGTGGTCGACCGCAGAAAATAAATCCGCAATACAATCCTCTTGCGGTTTTCTGCTGCTGATAAAAATACTTTGAACCCACAATACGTTATTGACGTCTAGTTATATTATTTTTCTGTGCCGCGGGCCTTTACCCCCGTGGGAATGAATATCCCAATTATATCTTTATACCAAATTTCGTGGAAAACTGTCCAGTAGATTTTGTGATTGAGTACCCAAACTTTCGCAATTACAATATTAGTAAGAAGTGATGCTAAACACTTATAAAAGTTATCATTTGTATAATATTATTATGTAGGTATTTATTTATTGTCGTCATCTTGCCTATGTCAATCACCATAATAGGTACCCAAGAAAGAACCATCATTATTGTAGCTAAAACGCGCTGGTGACAATTTTAATATTTTCGGTATCACAAACCTGCAGCAGTAGGGAACCGTTCGGCATAACAATCCTTAGGCAGTATTTTCTGGCGGAGTCCCACCTTGATATGCAGTAAACTTCTTGCATGCAGCTGTACGACAGTGGATGCTCCAACAATCCCGAGGGCTGAAAGAAACAATACGGTTTGAAAAATATACCAATTTGGGTTGCTTTTCTGCTGTCGAGTTGCAGTCAGGAAGTAAAAATATGAATAAATGAATCTACGAAAATATTGTACGAGTTAGAACTTCGGTATATAATTTCTTTGAACCCCTTTCTAGATAGCAGTACTAACCAGGGAAATAACAAATTCATTAAAATCCGTTGCGTAACATGGCGACATAACAGCTTTTATTGATTTAATTATAACGTCATTAAAATATTGAAAATAACGATTGATTACGCAGAAAAATATTGTCGGAATTTCCTTGCGTATTATTTTTATCGTGCCTTACATGAGGTTACACACGTACAGTACAAAGGTTGCTAACCTCATTATAAATTTCAGGAATTCAGTAAAATTTTTGCAGGCAATAATAAAATAAGAGCATGACATAAAAATTGTGTAAAGAAGTAGGTAGTATAGAATGGAAACAACTTGCAAAATTTTGATCGATAAATGTAAGTATGTATGTAATAATGTGCGAAAAGTGGTGGCCGAGTGGCCCGCCTGTGGCAGCAAAGGTCCCAGGTTCGAATCCTGCCCGTGCTATATAAGTTTGTATACCAATCTGACTCATGTACCTATGTTAGTTTCCATCGACCACCACTTGCTTTCGGTGAAGGAAAACATCATGAGGAAACCTGCACTCTGGTTGATGATTCCTCTAATGTGTGAAATGGAGAAGGCAATGGCAAACCACTCCATTAAAATTGCCAAGATAGTCGTTGTACGAGTGATTGTTTCATTTCCATGTAATGACCATGAGGAAAAACGAGGTTAAATTTGAGGTAAGTAACGAGATGCAGTCTCGTGTCCGATACCAGACCCCGCCACGTGTATAACTTGATAACGAGTAGGTAAATTAGGTCAGCGGGAAACGGGCGTGTGCTATCCAGTGACGCGCTTATTTAGCAATCATCCTCCACGGACGTAAGAACTGTGGTTTCCTCACGAAAAAAAATTGAATTCAATGTACTAACACGTGTGTTAATCTCTTGATTCTAAAATATTTTCTTAATTTCGAAAATCACATTTTCCTGTTTCAGCAACCAAAGCAGAATGTTTTTTTGTAAGTAGCTGTATAAAAGGTAATAAATAGTAGGTATAAAGATTGTCATAAGTAAATCAAAATAATTTATAATTCTTTTACGCAAAAACTACGACGGAATGAAACTTACACATAGGGTACTTTTTATCTCGAAATTTCCACGGGAGGGAAGCCTCCGAGCGCAGATAACAAATAAAATACACAAGTAAATAAGCAAGTACATCTGCATAAAGCACATTGTGTAAGCTATCTTTTGTAAAGCGCAGTTTGTAAACGTGACGTGTTGGAGGAAGGTTCTCAGCCTCCAGTGACGTCAGAGCGGGCCGGGCGACCCGCCCCCTATTCTATCCCGCTTGGAGCGTAAACCTGACTGACGTCATACTTGAAATTCGAGATTCAGATAAAATATTTTCCACTGCATTGAAGTTAAAGTATTTTCTACTGAATTGGATAGCTTAGAACTTTATTTTTAGATTTATTAAATTTAAAATCTGAACTTCCTTCAAAATCCTACTAAGAATATTATTTTATATATAAATGCGAAAGTTTGGATGTTTGTGAGTTTGTATGTGAATTTGGATGTTGATAATTTTGATGAAAGGTACACTGGTAGAAAAATACTAGGAATAGCTCATAGGGTACTTTTGAACCGAAAATCCCAAGGGAGCGATGCCCCAGGGCGCAACTAGTATGCAATTTTCATAAAGATATTGTGTCTATTACATAGACATAGAAAAAAAAAATCATTCTTTAAAAAAAAAAATTTTTGCTAGCTCTATGGTCTATTACCACAATAAGAACAAATTATCTATCGAACAAATAAATAAAGATCTCGTTGCCTATAAAATACATAAACAAGTATATGTAATTTTTTGTAAGTATGAGAAGTTTGGAATCGCAATAAAAGTGATACATATTAAAGTTCTTGTATGTATTAAAGTTGCTATTGATTAATTCTTTCATCGATGTTTATAATTAATTACTCTTATATGAGGTATTATCACAAACAAGATTCACAAGGTTCAAGCTGCTGCGTTAGATTTATTTTCGCCATAAAGGTAGAAGAATTTTTTTAATCAAACTTGTGTTTCCATTTTATGACTCTACTATAAAAATAAGTGATTACAGAACCAATTGGGGTAAAAATCTTGCCTTTTACTGTAAATTACCTAATGTCAAACCAATAAATAAGCGGAAAAACGACAGGTACACAATTTAAAATAGAAATCTGGGAAAACCATTTGCGTTTCCACAACTAAATTGATTTTGGTAAGTCATTTGACATTTACTTATAAGAGGAGAAAAAAAAACAATCGGTTACTCATTGTACAATGTACATTCTTATGGGTTGATGCATACCAAAACGTCAAAAAACGCCTACGCAGGCTCACCTCTATAAATCACATTACATCGTATAGGGTAAAGAGAGGTAAGTAAGTACCAATGTCTCCACAAAAAAATAATTGTACTCTTTGAAAATCGATTTACTTAAATAAATACTATCACTGGTAAATGAGTTTGTACCTGATATATGACAGGTCGATATATGTATTAGCCGAAAAAAAACGACAATTCATTAATGTTACTTATTTTCAAGTTTATATAAGCGAGCTTATAGTTTTGTAACTACTTACATACCATAGTTATCGAGAGCGTTTAGCCAAAGTTTTCTGACTTAAAAATACATTTTTGAATCTCGAGACGGTGACAATGATGAAGTCTTTCTACAGTACAAAACTAAGCTTTCATCCCACGCAAGTTTGTAGTTCCTACACTAATTTTGCTATCCCTATGTTGCGTCGTAAATATCACTCTATTGATACAATTAAATTGTTTAGGTAGGTAATCATACAAATTTTGGCAGATATTAGAATTTATACACGACTGCGTTAAACCAGATGCGAATATTCGAAACAAGAATATTATAATCCAATTAAAATATGAGTTGTTTTACCTATTTGACTGTGTAAATGAGCTCGCATTGACGTCAATCGTTTAGGGTTCCATACACAAATCATGAAGCTATATTGAATTTAAATTTAATAAGGGGATAAATATGTAGAAACAAACTTCAAAAATATTTTTCGCATTACCATTTCCGAACATAATTGAATGTAGAAAAATTTTATTACCCTTCGTTGAAAATGAATTTATTTTATTTTAGACAGTCTTCTTGCTTTTAACTTACTCTTTCTCATCAAACTAGGTACTTGCTGAAAATTAATATTTTCAGTAAGCAACACTAGGTGTAAAAAATGTCCTATAAATGTTCTTATTGATAGTGACGAAAGGCTCCAATATCTTTGTCTTTATTTTCCAAATAATATTTTAATACCCACCAATATACACGTAAAAATATCTTAATGTCAGCATATCACACGCTTATATAGGTATACAAAATATTTCAACAAGCAAGAGCAAGTCACTTTTGAACAATGGTTAGCGACAACGAATATTTTTTATTTGGTAGTGGGCGTGTCGAAGAAAAACGTGTTACGTTACATATTTTCTGACACGTCACCAGGTGACGTAGCTGTTACATAGCTTGATTCAAAAACAAATGCGTTTTTCATATTTTTTTAGCAAGGTTGTATGAGGTCCTGCATGAAAGTAATATACACCTACTATTATCAGCAGCATCTAATCTATATGATAAAATATAGATTGAAGAGCCTCTTTATACGAAAGCGTAATATCTGAAATTCCCAGTTGCTGTAACTATAATCAAATCCATAAGGAAAGCCTGTCCTATATATACGTTATTTTGTAACTACTGGCCAAATTTTTATAATATGCTCAGTACTTGGAATACACGTCCGAAAGAAATTTATAGTAAAAGAATAACATAAAATTTCAACTTTCCATACTAAGTCCCATCAGCTGATCGACCAATTTGTATGGGAAGCAAAAAAAAATATTTCATTTTTTGACATAGATTTTTTTTGGAAACATGCTCAATTTCATCAACCAAATCTGCTGTAAAAATTTGGTTAATGGTTTCAAAATAACCCTGTATGATATAAGTACCAAAATTCCTACAGAACAGAGTTTGGGTGCAGAGATAGTAAATAATAAAATGACACATTCAAGGGTAAAATATTTTACATTTGTCATATTCTTTGCTTTATTTTGCTTCATTCCGTATGGTTTATAATGAGAAAACTTTCCTCAATATAAACATGCAGTATTCACCTTGCCAACGGAGGCATATCGATGTCTTTTATAGTCAGTGTCTTACTTCTTCCATAAAAGTAGGAAGCGCGCGCCCCCTCCTACTTCTATGATTTCTTCTCTCTCTTTTAATCTGAACTTCACGATCCTGTGTCATTCAGCACGGAGCAGAAATATAAATTTGTAACTCAACGGCTTCGATGCACGATCACGATCTATTGATATTTGTAGACACGTCCCTAGCGCCATGTTAATATGGTGAACAAATATTATTAACGGACAGACGGACACTCGCCTCATGGTAACTAGTCAATTATATCAACTACACCAACATTTGTATGTAATACATAAAAATATACCTTAGTGATAGCCCCTTCCAAATTTTATTTATACTTATACATAAAGCACGATATTTATCAATTTCTACAAATACAAAGATCTCTACACAGCCATATCTACGTAGTTACCACGTGATAATTCTAAAAATATCTGCGTTGGCTATGGATTACAGCTCTCTAAGATAGGTACTCAACGCATATAAATGATAAGATATATTTTACATACCTATGTGTTATAAACAATTTATTTTGTTAATTGCATAATTAATGATTATAGAGGTATATTTAGGGATAAATCAATTAAGTATAGTTAATTACGATGGCTATCTCGATATGTGGCTCTCTACTCTAGTCGATTGATGCCGCTCGGTCTTATCGTATTATCCCTCTTGGCTGTAATTTTTTTACCAGTACCGGAGACACTTGACATTTATCTATGACTCGTGAATCTCGCGAGCGAAGTCACGCTGAAGTATATCTATATCTTGTGCCTATAATATAGTCCTTGGCTGCATGCAGTCTCCACTGTTTAAATAACAATATGTTGTGGCTACGATTCAACAGCCCGTCAAAATAAACTAATATAACACTATCTGCTCGCAGTGTGGGTTCGTTCTAATCTAAAACTGATAACATTGTAGCTACCTAGTTACTTTAACCCACTTCATGTGTACGGTTTAGTACTTTGGTCCGCCGACTGCCTCGAGCACGATTTGTATGAATTGAACGTTTGTATGACGTCAAAGAATTGTTTTCAACGCAGGCATCCGTTTATATACCTGCGTGCTTACGCGGATCTCAGACTGTGTTTATATTTTCTCCTGAATCAAGTTCACTGATAGTTTACTGTCGAATTTCTAAAATTATGACTTTGTTTGCTCCGGACTTGATTAACTATTTATTCATAGTTATCAGAAAAAAATAAAACGAACATAAAATAATTGCAATAAAATTAATAGATAGTCAATCTATATATAATTTTATGTCTGAATTGACGTAAAACAAAAGTAGTAACATTTTATAAATAAATGGAAACTGAATAATTTAAGTATAATAAGTACCTAATGGTAGAACTACAATGTAAATTAGAGCCAAGTAAAAAATCGTAATTTAAACACGAGGGTCCGTATACAAAATATTCTTTATAAATACTTATTTATGTGTTTTAATTAAAGAAAGACTCAACACAATGTACTAGTCTGCTAGCAAAACTAGGCACTTGCGAGTTCTATCTATCTATATTTTCACTTCTGTCTGCGATACGTGATCCACGTGTTTCTATTTGAATTAATTAATTAATTTTATTCTTTTAATGTACCTATTTAATGAGCACTGGTGAAATTATAATGAACAAGATTAAATAAAATTACGAAGAAAATTTTTTATCGATTGAATTATTCTGCACAACTAGATATTTCGGATATTTCTGTCGAGTCCATACAAACAAATATAGTTCCTCACAAACGAAAACTATAAGATACATTGTTTCTCTGTATGCGGAATCCTAATAAAAATATGCTAATACAAAGCAGCACAGCAAGTGACGCACGAATACTCTTATCTTCGATTGACCTCGTTGTGGAGTTCATGATAAAGTTAAATTGCAATCTAATTTAAATATACAGGGTGATGCGATTGCCAGTTGGGAGCCAAGTTAATATCAACCACTTGACAAATTTGTTGAACCTATTATAATAATTTATTTTACTGATTCATATAAGTATAAGTGCTTTTGGTTGGCGAAAAATCCTAAAATTTTCGTTCTAGGTGTTTTTTTTAGATTGATTTGGCTGATTATCTTTTCCTGAAAAATAGAGTGAGTGAGATAGAGTGGTAATTACTTTATAAAAAAACTAGCTGCGCCTAGGGGCTTCACTCCCGTGGACATTTCGGGATGAAAAGTACCCTATGTGCTATTCCCAGTATTTTTCTACCAGTATAACAAATTTTACCGAAATCCGTCTAGTAGATTTTGCGTGATTGAGTAACAAACATCCTCATAAACTCACAGATTCACAAACTCAATCAAAACTTACGCATTTATAATATTAGTAGGATATACTTAGGTAAATTTTTGGTTTTGTTCCATTTACGTGACAATTTACAACGATAGAATACCTATTTATATTTACAGTGGATAGGATAAACAGTATTTGCGTTATCTTCGTAAGACGCGAGTTTTACGTCTTATTATCTACAGAACTACAGACATCACATTGCAAAACTGCAGCTCCTTTATATGTCAACACTGACAAATGATGATTCATATTTTTTCATGTTTTTGCACATCTTCCTTTAGTGAAGAGTCCTCCACTTCGCGTACGTTTTATTTTCCGTTGATATTCCTTTTGCGCTTAACTTGTACTGTAGGTCGTAGGTAGGTAGGTACTCTATAAAAATAACTTAACAGTCAACAGCCTCCCACGTAAGCTTTATATCGCGCGTCCGATGGTACGAACACAAATCAACAAATAGGCTCAAGTGAAGACAAAATGTCTGTGAAAATAATTAACTTAACTCAAAACTTTCCGTGTAAAGGGCTGGAAATCGATTTCAAGTATAGCCAGCGCATCGTCCAATCCAATACGGAGGTTATTAATATGTTACTATTATAATAGCTGCTTATTACGAAATTCAACAAGGATCATTAACTTTTAATTTTTATCACCCCTTAATTTTGCTAAAATTTGAGTACTTATATTTTTTTCAGCAAGACTTCATGGTTAATGGTAGTAAAACCGAATTAAAGCTGCTCTTACGCACGTCATATGATGAGTCATCGAATTGACATGTATATATTGTTATTTGTACAGATTTCGAAGAGATTACAGGCTATTTAAATATATATTCATTTGTAAGTGAAAACATTTGGTTCGCGGAATAAATACCTCGCAGTTGTCATATCACTCCAGATCTAAAAGCGATTTTATTACTTAACTAGCCGTGTACCGGGGCGTCGCTCCCGCGGGATTTTCGGGATAAAAAGTACCCTACGTGCTATTCCCAATACTTTTCTAAACGTGTACCAAATTTCATCGAAATTCATCCAGTAGATTTTGCTTGATTGAGTAACAAACATCCTGACAAACTCACAAACTCATCCTTCGCATTTATAAAACAGTAATATTATTATGAAGTAGAATTATGAAACGTAATCTATACATATAATAAAAACAGTAAAAATATTTTGTCTGTACATTTAGTATTTTTGACTGAAATGGATAGAGGGACACTTAAAAAGAATAATAGAAAGCAAAAAATTTTTTATATTTTATTTTTTGTCTGTCTGTATGTATGATCACGCTAATCTCCGAAAGTACTGAACTGATTTGAATGAAACTTTTTTTTAAGCCTAGGCAATTGATTTTGAAAACTGGAACACCTGATGAAGAACCAAAACAGAACAGTTAAACTATAAGAAATATGGAAATGGTGTCTTAACAAAAGTCGTTCAACCTGATGAGCATTTTCTGCTGACGTATAAAAATTTAAGATATGGAACATCTCATGAAAAGCTCCAAGAGATCAGCTACACTATAACATTATATGGAAATGGCGCCTTAGCAAAAATTGTTCAACGTGATGAGCATTTTCTGCTGACGTACCTATAAAAATCGAAAATCCGAAACATCTGAAACAGTTTGGAACACAAAAAGATTTTTCACCTAAGCGAAACTCACGCGGGCGAAGCCGCGGGCGACAGCTAGTTTAAAATATAATTTTTTTCGTGGAGTAGTTTGGGAAGATTTTTTGGAGTAGGTAATTTGGGAATAACCCTTAAAAAAAAGTAGAAAACCAAGTATATAAGTTAAAGAAAAAATTGATGATTTTTCAACCTTTGTTGGGTTTTTTTATTTATTTTTTGAAGTCACGCATGAAGATTTAGCAGTGGGAACACGAGTACCTACTTGAGAATCTTATTGAACTCAGGGTGAGTTCAATAAGATTCTCTATTTGGGAGTGGGACCACTACATTGAAATACTATTAGACCCACCACTGGAACCATTAGACAAGCAGTTTAGTGGCCCTATTAACCTGAGCCAAGTATAAGAAATACAAAGAGATAAACAGAAGAAACTTACCGTTTTAGAGACAATATGGTCATTTTGCAAACAAAGTACATGTGTCTCCCATCTTCGTAGGAATTTGGCAGCTAAGATCTTGACAACGACGGTTCTGGTGTGCTGGAAGCAGCAGACTCTTAGGGTGCCCTCCGTGGCCAGCATGTACCGCGGCCCGGGCGGCGGCGCCGGCCCCCCGGGGGCACTCTCCAGACCGATACTGTCCGCACAACATTCTGGACTTGAACCCTAGAAGGAAAAAATAAAAGAATGAATTCACGATACTGTCCGCACAACATTCTAGACTTGAACCCTAGAAGGAAAACAAATAGAATGAATTCGCGATACTGTCCGCACAACATTCTGGACTTGAACCCTAGAAGGAAAAAAGAAGAATGAATTCGCGATACTGTCCGCACAACATTCTGGACTTGAACCCTAGAAGGAGAAAAAAATTGAATCAATTCACGTTAGTTTATTATAGTTAGGTATATTTTCTCTGTGGCCCATTGAATGAATTTGTTATTAAAGAATCCAAATTGATTACTATTCAAATCTATACAGTGTGCGACAATATACTCGTAGTTACTACGATTCCTGTTTTTTTTTTCCTAAAACTATCCCAATTGTAGGTAACTCAGCGAGACGTATAAAATAAGGAAAACACGGATTCATACTTTATGGATGAAATACTGCTTTATAGAAAATATTATATTTAAGGAAAATATATTGTAAGCAATATAGGGTATGGCCGGTTGATGTTGTTAATGGGAATTAGTTATTCGAAAAATCAATAGTAGGTACCTTATAATTAATTGTACAATGGTAATTCCAAAAGCGGATATTGCAATGTATTTGCGGATATTATATACTTATACATATATATCTAATCTATAAATCAACTTATAAGTTATAAGTATATTTTAATGCCGCTAATGAAGAAAATCTATAAAAGCGTCTTCAAATAGGTATACACTATACATGCTCCTGCCCAGATCTATATGAAAGTAACGGTTGTAAAATATATATGATCAATATGAATACATCAATCAATATACAATAGCTGATCTGTGTCTGTAACTCTGTACATAGGAAATATTTAAGAAAAAACAACTATCTAGGGCCAATAGAAGCCAAAACCATTTTTTTTATTATTTATGTTTGTATGTCTTCCTGTATATACAGACAGGTACGATTGTACGCGCATCACGCTAAAACTACTACACCAAATTTGATGCGGTTTTTACTGTTGTATTGTTAAAGGTCTAACTTAAAATCTGGTGTAGGTTTTATCTTGATACGCTGCTTATAACAAGAGATATAAATCATAGTTAATTACGCGCAAACGAAGTTCGCGGGCACAAGCTAGTATGCAGTAAATGAATACTAAGTAGGTTCTCTAAGATGGATCGCACCTATGCAAAATACCATCACAGTTATAGAGCGGGAAGCATTTAACAATCTCAATACGAGTGCAAATCAAAAAGATATTCAGAAATTAAATGTAAGTTAAAAGTATTTTTTTACTTAATTTTCTTTTCGGTTATTTTCATTCACTTTTTGGTGCAACGATGTTGAAAAAGTTAAGATACATTATATGTAATGACGACATTCTTGTGTACCTAACTACTTTAACATATTGCAGCAATTTCAGCGCAGTTATATCCCGTAGGATTTAAATTTCATTAGTAAGCAACCCTCAAATTATACGTTACTATATGGTTAATGCACTTACGAAATAATACCTTTGTAACTATTGACGTCAGTTCCGACCTTGTACTTTAACGTTTTGCAGATAAAATTATTTTAAATAGACAACGAACAAAGGTCTCGCTTGAGTATGACATCTTTTGATATCACTTTCGATTGGTACGAGTATCATGACCTCAGTTTCTGAATTTGACTCTAAAATAATTTTTCACACGTGAATGCCGTGTGAATGGAACACATTTGAAAACATTCGAGATGTTGGTATTGGCAAAGATTGGAAGGACTTAGCTTTGGATGAAATTAAAAAACGAGGTCCCAAATAAAATAGGATATAAAAGAACTATTTTTAAAAATGTAGAAAGTACAAAAGAGAAAATGTTTAGTCACTGGTTAATACGACACGATGTCTTTATAGAAGGGAGGCCAAGACAGAGTTACATAAAGCAAATACAGGAAAAACGCTTGCTTGCTCTTAAATTTCAATGAAAAATGAAAATTTTAATGTTGACGTTTCATGCTTTTTGGTCAGAAACATAAAATTCACAATATTAATTAAAACTACCAAAATAAGGCAATTTTTAATAATAATTATAGGCGATAATCGCTACTGTTAATAAGCAAAACTAAGATAAAAAAAGCTTTACACAACGTAAGGTACAAGACATGACGATTCAGTTCGATGACGTTCATTCATTCATACAGTCTGTCGAAAAAAAATGTATATTGTTAATTTGAACCCCACTTTCCATGTAAAATAATATTAAATTGTTATTACATAGTAGATAAAGATGGAGCCACACACAGCATTAATTTTTTTTTATAGTGTCTTATCTACGAACACATGATAGCAACTGAAAACTTCATCTAAGCAAGATCATTTTATTTTGTCATTGCGTTATATAGTAGTGTTTTACCTTAAAAAATAAAAGAACTGCCCGGCGCGCTCGAAATAGTTGTCACTTCAATAAAATGAAGCAAATTAAATAATAACTATAATGATGAAAACAAGTATGGACGATAACATCCGAATTACAGCAGACGGAACCGGACATCTTGTAAATTATGTTCGTTACCGAAATGTTACGATTTCAAATAATTCAATTAATTAATTAATTTTTTTCAAATAATTTACAAGATTTCAATCTCTCAACTTCTACCGGAAGTCGCGTTATGGGACTGCTTTACAAAATGTACCCTTATGTTTGGTTTTTGAACATGTTTCCGACCTGAGTTTATATGGAGAATTTAGACAGCCTTTGTTGTTTTAATAAATACCTCAAAATGTTTTGCATTTTGTCCTTCCGCAATATCCATAATGTACAGTCAACTGCAGAGAAACCTGACTCCGAATCTCTCACCGAATCTTACCTCAGGCACAGATAATATAATACCCTACGTCAAGGGACTGCAGCTGACTGTATTTATATTAAGTCCACGCCTACAGGACGATAGCCTATCAATGAAATCTTCCGCCACAAGATTCTGAAAGAGATATTATTATATGATAGGCAAAGTTTCCGTTCCTAATCAGGCTGATGCACTCTGCATGCCTTGCTTTGGTGCTGGGTCATGCTGCGACCCACATTGTGGCCATTCGATGACGTCATTGCGAAAATTTGGGTCATGAGGGCGCGCTTTCTGAGGCACAGAGACGCCGCGCGGACGTCGTTGCTAGAGCAAATCGACCCAAATGCGTCTTTATGGCGTAGGTAACTGTAACTCTTGTAAATACTCCAACAGGAAGATCAGAGTTTGATAAACACGACCAAAATTATTACTCTTTTACAAATGGCTTTCGTGAATTGAATCGGGAAATACGTGCAAAACAATTTGTTGTGTTTCAAAAATAACAAAAACACATATGTTTCTGGCACCGCTAAATTAAACTAACATCAAGACTAAAATAGAAAATCTAGCGCTCACGCAAAAAAGTTTAGGTCGTATGTAGTAAAACACTATTAATTAATTATTAATTTATAAAAATCTCTGCTCGTTGCTATGAATTGGTTGATTCACTAGAAAATTGACGTAGTTATCTAGGTTAATTTAAGTGGAGTTGTAAGTTAATATGATTGTCAGTTAAGAACAATCATAACTTGATTATATTTTGCTCAGCTGCCTCAAAGTTATGTCTATTGGTCCTGGTGGATAAATTTTCCAAAATCACCAAGTAGGTAAGTAGGTACCTACACAGAACAAATTAAATGTTCATGCTGCACCTTTTCAGGAATGAGAATGTATGTTATTGCATTTTATCCTGTCGACATCCTCATGATACATGTTCAGTTCATGTATATGGAAGATTCCATTTTTGTCGGCGCTCTTGTCAGTCCTTATTTGCACCATTATCTATTTATATAGGTAAATAAGTTATTCGCATTGCATTAATAAAAGAACGAACAACATAAGTATACTAAATTTATTCAACTACTAGCTTTTGCCCGCGGCTTCGCCCGCGTGAGTTTCCCACGGGAACAGTGCTTTTTCCCGGGATGAAAGGTACCCTATGTCCTTCTCCATACTTCTAACTATGTGTATGCAAAATTTCAGGAAGATTGGTTCAGTAGATGAAGCGTGAAGAGGTAACAAACAAACAAATAAATAAACAAACAAACAAACTCACTTTCGCATTTATAATATTAGTTAGGAAGTTAGGATTAGGATTAGCATTAGGATAAGTAGACCAAAACTTCATTGTCTATCAAATATCAGTTAAGTTTGTAATCATTTCGTGGCTTCATTTATTTCAGCCGATTAAACGGTACCAACTTGCTTTTACAGGTAGGATAGATTTCTATTCGTGTCTATATAAACAGGTTCCTGGGGTTTTTCCAAAACTGAACAAAGTTTACACTACCTCTTTATTCATCTATTAAAATATTTGAGTTAGCCTCACGGCTATTGACCAGACAAATAGATCAAGAGCCTGACCAAAATGTGGCGCCTAGCGTGTAAATTGTTTTAACAACTTAGTGTTTCTCCCATACAATGGAATGAATCAAAATGGCGTACGTGAACGTTCCATTGTAGTTGTTTTTATGAGTAGCGAGACGAATGGTCAGATTAAATTGAATCGCTAGTAGTCGGAGTTGAACCAATCGATATGAGCGTCGCGGCGGCTGGCTCATGCTTCTGCCGCGTGCTCCTACGCTGGACGATACTGGGAGCAGCGAAAGGTCATTCACACATTTACTAAATCCATACTACAATAAATGTAAAAGAACCCCTATTTGTAACAATGGTTTTATGGCTGAACCGCAGCAGGTACAATTTTGTTTTTTTATTTAAGTAGGCAAATTCAGAACGACAGCAAAATTAGATCGACGTTATTGGTTGGACGTTGGAGACTATTGGAACATTTTATTTCAGTTTTTTTAGAGAGACATGAAATTCAACTCTTTTTTTAATACAAAAAACCACATTATTACTAAAATTTGTTACATAGAAATGGTACTCATTTTAGTAACTAGCAAAGCTTCGAGCGAGATATAAACTGGAATTTTATAATTTTTTAAAAATTAAACAAATGTTGACCACTCACTTACTGATCGGACACTTATTGAGTTGGCTGATCTGTAAGTACAAAGTGCAAACCACTCTAGATGTTGGATAGTAATAGGATCATAGCCCTTTACTATCCAACATGATATGATGAGTCAAAAATTAAATATTGGGTTACTTATACTATATAATAAAGTTGCCAATATCAACGTTGAAAAAGAAATTAACAAGAAGTCTTCGCTCATAATGGAGAATCATCAAATCAGCGATTGAGCAGCCCAATCTAGAGAAAATGAGAGGATTGTTGCGTCAGTTGACTTATCGAGTAGTTATTAAGATAAGGTAGGTATTGCAAAACCGTTGATAGTTCCGAATATCATTGGTGTGCTACAGCACTGAAGGCTGATCTGTCTGAGCTCATACTCGTACTTATCAATTGGCGAGCCGTCAGGCAGCATGGATCACGTTGGTGTTATCAATTCATTTCGCTGAGCCAACGGAGTAAGTTATGAAAAGAACGGAGCGATATGATATGATTTATTACGGCACCGATGACGTCTACAACCTGATATATTCACTAAATATTATGACTCGCCCGCCAGTGATGTACCAGCCGATGGCGCGAGCTGTGATGGTGAAATTGTTATGAAAATCTAACAAGTATACCTACTTACAATGATCAGTAGGCCTTGGTGTTTAGTAGCTTATGTCTTCGAGAGGGCTCCAATTTCCCTAGCAATTGTATCTGAATTGTTAAATAAGGTATTTTAGAAAATACTTGCTCTATACAATCTTTATTTATTCTTGTTGGGACGCCTACGCCTACGTTTGCAGTGCATGCAAGCACCAGACGGGTGATTGATCTTCCCATTCTGGGCCCATTTCACTCAAAGCAGTAGAGACCTACTAGCTAAACTACTAAAACAAATCCTAAACATAAATGACTACCTAAAGAACAAATCGATGACTTTTCTTATTCACCGTACTTAAACTATCTTACTTTTGGGATAAATATGTGGTGTAATACCATACCTTCGAGTCTCGCGACTCTTGGGTCTGTCTACCCCGTAGGGGATGGAGACGTGATTCTATGTACATACATGATTTTATGTATATTACATACATATGTAATACCATAAATTCGTAATTTTATAGTAAACAAGATAAAAAAAGCTATAGTTAGCCATGTTTATACATACTAACTACTGTACAAAGTTTTAACGTTAAAAACTAACGTTATACTACGTACAAATATCTATATCTGTGATTCTGTGGTACATACGTAGACTATTTTGTTCAAAAACATTCTAAGTCATTCAGTACCTAGTTATTTATATGAATTTTAATTATCTACAGAACAGAATAGTGCGAGTTACTATATTAGGTCAAATTAATATCTAATAATTAAGTTAAACTTTAAGTGCTAATAAAATTATTTTACCTATAATAAATATTCAAAGTGTAAAGTCTTTATAAAGTGTAGAAAGTTTTACTTCATTCCAATTAAATTATTAAACAAACAAAACATAAAAACAACACAATAATAACATAATAACATAAATTAATAATCCATATAATAAAATCCTTAGTATAAGTACCTATTTTTCTTGTTTGATAAAAACTTTATATAGGTACCTAAGTAATCTTACTGAAATACATGTGCTTGGCAATTTGAATCCCATAAAACCTTATAAAAATATCCTTATAAGTACCTACATACCGTATCAAGTAACATCGCTGCATAACAGGAATATTAAGCACTTGTAATTTTTAAAATTGATTGTAACACTTTTTGTAGGTACAGGCACTTATTTAAAAATATGTTAATCAAATTAATTGAAAAATATGTTACTAATATAAGTAAGCTTGGTACAGACGTCTAATTGCCGCTTCACCTAATTGACTAATGACTAGTAACGCAGATATGTTTCCATTTATTACACGACTGACCAAAAAAGGAGTGTTATGTTTTCAGGGTTCATGTATGTATGTAAGTATGTATGTATGTAAGTTTCTTTATTCCACCATAAGTCCTGAACGGCTTAACAGATTTTGATGTGAGAGGTATTTTTAGATTCCTTGCATTCCTCCGAGTGACATAGGCTATATGACGTCATCATAAAAACAAAATGGCGTATTATATATGCGTTAAATAGCAGACCAAAAAAATAAAATTTGATCAATCTTATCGAGTGGGGTATCAAATTGAAGGGCTTTAAAAGGCGATTTGAAAAATGTATATAACTTATATGTTTGTATGTACTTTTTGAGTAAAAACTTGTCAGTCGTGTTTTTTATTTTTAATAATTAGCTTGTATTTATTTAGCATTTGTCTGGGACTGTGTTTCCGTGGGAATTTCGGGAAATCCTCTCTAATTGCTCCCCTACACTCCCTTAGGAACCTACATGCCAAATTTCAGCTTTTTACGCCCAGTAGTTTTACTGTATGTTGTCTGTCAGTCACTTCTCTCTCTCTCTCTCTCAGCCCAGTCTCTCTCAGTCAGTCACTTAGTCAGAAAAAATAACGGAATAATAAAAAAAAAATTGAATTATTACCTCTAGGCACAGATTATATATTATTATTGGATATTTTTTTGTTTATTTTTCTGATAGTGTCAAGGAAATTAAATTAAAATCAAAATTATTTTTTTCATTACTCATACTCTGAAAGTAGGGCTGAAGTTACCTGAGAAGCGTGGAGAAAGTAATACTTTTCAGCCCTAGGGAGTATCGTTTTCAACCGACAGCTGTCAAATTATTAAAAAAAAACTAGTATATTTTGACGTTATTCTTTTGAACATATTCCAACTTTCCTATACAGCTTATTATGTAAAATTGAAATAACATGAAGTTAAAGAATATATTTTTTTTATAATATAGATTTTTTTATTATTTTTTCAATGATGGAACCAAATGAAAAGAATCTAATAGCTAAATAGTTGGTCGGCCACAGAAAAAAAAAATATGCTCGAAGCTAAAGCCGTAATCCGATCATTTTTATTTTTCAAGTTTAGAGTTTTGTTTATGCTTCCGCATAATTCACTCATCATTTCTTTAGCTAATTCATGTTTTTATTTTTACTTTCCTTGTATTCGTATTGAAAAGCACAGTGTTTACCTCGGGTACGTCAGTAAGACTTTTTTAAGTCCCTCGAACTATTGGCGCCCTCGCTAACTTCTCGGGACTTAAAAAAGTTACTTTCACCCACTCGTTAACAATGTACTATTATATCCAGTAGGTAAGTAAATAAAGGATTCCCGCACCGATTATATTTTTTTGTGGGAAATGATAATACTAAAAATAAATTCACGATTTGCGATATCCGATATTGCAAAATTTTATGATTGATGATGAAATTAATGAAGTGAGCGCTAAGGATTTCAAATTCAATCCATAAAAGGGATGAAAGGGAAATCTATAATTCATCCAGAGTTCTACGCAAACTGTGCAGGCAAAAGCTTGTCTATTTATAGCTTTCTTTTATAGATAGACTAGCTGTTGTTTGATCACCATCAGATCTATCATGGAACTGTTCAATAGAACAAGTGAGCGTCATACAATTTTCAGAAAAGAGTGAATTTCACCCCTAAGGTCGTAAAGTTCAACAATACTTCCACTCCCAAGTTTTTATGAAACTTCATCATTTTATAAGTAAAATACATACAATTTTAAATTTTGTAAAATAAATAATGGATTTATTGATAATTAAATTAAATATAGGCTTGTCATTTCCAAGAGGTTTGTAACTTTGGATTAATATAAATGAATTTACGTTATTAAAGTACTTTAACGTAATTTATGTGCTCTGAAGTTAACAGCACGCGAATAAAGTTGTGGGCAAAACTAGTAAATCTCAAGCAATATTCATGCAGACGAAGCCAAAAGCTAGCATAGGTATCTAATACATAATAATTTAAGGAAAACTCCTAAAGTTGGAATTGATTACGTTGTAAAGATTCAATACTTCGTGGAAAACGTCGCCTTGTTTATTACATACTTACTTAAAATACATTTTTAAGAGATGAGTAATACACGAAAATATTTTATTGTTTCACTAGAAGTTCGCTCAATTTAAAGAATGTGGTAATTATTGTTATTGTAATCTAGGTAGGTATATATATGGGGTACATTATTTATTTACGTAGGTACCCAACTTATTGTTATGTGCACATTTATGACATGGACCATTTTTAACGTTTTGATATGGAGTATTTTATTAATACTGAACATATTATAAATATCCTCTATTATAGGAATGTTCTTGTTGTTATGGTATTGAAAATGAATAATCCATTATTGCTGCAGCATTTATTTTATTCTACCTACAGAAGAAGAAATTTTAATTCAACACATTATATGTGCGCTTTTTAAAATTTATGATAGTTTATGATATGTAGCCGATTTATATGCATATGTTGTTATAATTTGGATATAGGAGTATTCAAATATTGGTAATAAAATAATTATCTACTTTATAAATACTTGATTTGTAAGGACGTGGCCACGAGTAATATCTACCTGATGGGTGATCGAGTAAGACGAAAATCAATGGTGATTATTTTGATTAAATGTCTGGTAGATAATGCTTTTAGCATTAGATCCGCCCTATGTACCATTTTGGTAAATAAAGATGATATAAATAAAATAATGATAAAAGCAGAAATCGAGTCGTACTAGGATAAAACGTCTAACTTGACCTGAGTTGGAGAGTCATTTGCTGCCCTGCCCAAATTTGTATTTTGACAAATGCAAATAACTGTTCAGGCGTCATGACTTGAGGATTTCCCTGCGACTCGGAATTCCATGAATGAATGTTTTTGTTCATTGTTCGACAACCACGTGTCAATCACTTTGTGTGATGGGTCTTCCTTAATGAAACTTTTGGTGAAATTTGACTCACTTACGGAATGCCCATTGTAGTATCGTGGTCCCACTGCTGGGCAAAGGTCTCCCCTACTTCCTTCCAACTATCCATGTCCATCCATAGCAACGCTCGACCGTCGTCGCGCCATCTTTTCCTTGACCTTCCTCTCCGACGTCGACCACCTTTTAGAACCCAGGGTGTGATGTGTAGTGCCCATTTATCGAGATGCAATTTCCATGCTGGTCTGGGAGCGAAGAAAAAACATAGAATGTGCCAGCTGCTTTTCTTCCCATGCCAATTGTAAAAGTCAACCGAGGGATAGGGCTTTAAACTGGGGATTCCTCCACTCATAGGCGATGGGCTAGCAGCCAGTCACTGTATCTAAATCTCCATTCCATCACAAAGCCCACTATTCAGCTAAGCGTGGCCTTCGAATCTCAGAACTCTTGGCTCTGTCTACCCCGTAAAGGATAAAGACATGATTCTATATATGTATGTATTCTGTTAAGGTGGCTCGCCCACTGCCTCTTCAGTTTCGCTGCTATATGCCCCACATCCGCGATTCCTGTCTTGGAATGAAGCGTTGTGTTCGGGTCTCGGGACTCTGTCCACTCTTTTAATTTCAAGAACACTGCGTTTAATGGCTCTTTGGTAAACTTTGAGTATGGACTTCTGCTCTTCAGTTAGTGATCATGCCTGGGATCCGTAGGTCAGATAAGAAAAGGTCCACATGTTACTGGGTTGGCGTTTTATAAGTAGTTGTAGGAAGGTCTTCTTTCATACAGGTTTTCATTGACCACCTGATTCTTATATTTTATTCCATAGTTATCATTTTATATCTGGCTATCTTTTCCATAAGGTATCTTTTCCAAATTATTTGTTTATTATTTTAATTTTTGTCTACATTCAATGCTTTTTATACAGAGTACTTTTCCCTTAATCCTGTTTCTAATACAAGATATCATAAATACGTATCATCAGAAGATTTGCGACAATTACGGGTTGAATAACCGAAATGGTCCGAAGAGTAAACAAACATCTACATAAGACATAACATCTAAGACGGAACATAATACTTCCTATGAATTATAATTTATATCTCCCTTCTTTTTTCTTGTGTTTATTTGTTTGACCTAGAGCATACAAGCTCTTCTCGTATTATCTAGGTAACACGACACAATCGGCCTTATTCCAGGCTTCATTTCTCTTGCTTGAAATTTAGATCCTTGCTAATATGGAAAAACTTGGAAACTGACATTTGTCATGTTTCTAGTATTCTAACACCAGCATTATCTGCAGCTGATGAGTTACTTCGAGATGCGACGAGATTTGTAAATATTATGATGTAAGTACATACCTGTCATACATCAAAGAAAACATTATTACTGTTCATAAAGTCAAAAAAACTGACTGATTTTGTTCAAATAATTTTAAATTATAACGGAAATAATTTCGCACGTTAGTGAAGTTCCAAGTAAAACTCCAATTCTAATTATTGAAATTAATGACTAACAATATATAGAAAAAAATAACAAAGAAATAAAACAAAACGCAAATCACGCAATACGAGTACCTGCGTCAGGCGCGTTGATATGTTCTTTCGTTCTTTGCAATTTTGCATTGACATTGAACACATCTATCTATATATTTCATCATTGCACGTGTCTATTTTTATAGATTTATGTTTTTATTAACTAGATAATTAACAACATAACATTTATAAATTCCTACATCAATATTTTTATTTTTTAATCTATTACCTTCTGTAGAGAGTTTGTTCAGTTTACTGCCATTTTTAGTAAATCTTCAATTTAAGTAAATGTCCATAAAATAGTGTGCGTGTTATCTTATCAGATATGATAAAGAGATAAGGTTATTGTAGAAAACAGTCATGAAGTCCTTGTGATGACTGTCTTTTACATCTAAGAGAATGTTCGCAAATATGCAAATTTCAAGGCTGTAAAGATTATTGAGAACAATGCACTTACGAAGTACTCTGCTGAACTCTGGTCAGCCAGCGACGGAGACAGTAGGTAGCCGGGCGAGGAAGGCGCGGTGGCTGCGGGCGGCGGGGGCGCCAGCGACAACAGCTCACCCGCCGAGACAGACATGCTGCCGGCTGCCGCCAGGTTCCGCAAGCGATCCGCCAGGTCCGTATGGCCGGCTTTGCTGGCGCCACCTTCCTTATCATCGGCAGCACACAGATTGTCTATAATACGAGGTCGGCGCAACTTCCTCGAGGCCGCTCGCCACCGCCGTAGCCGACAAGCTGCGTTATTCAACACCTCGTCCGTATCTCGTGACTGAGGCGCCTCTTCCTCAGACTGCGCGGCGTCGTCGTCTACGTGTTCATCTATATAAGGAAGCGGATGACCAACAGTAGATGGCGATGGATCTTGATCATTAACCACCGTGGGTGAAGATCCCATAAAATCTCTTAATGCATACGCAAGCAGCTGATCCGTGCTCAGTCCTTCTGGGGTACTGCTTGGAATGATACCAGTCATGACGAATTTAGTCTCCTTCTTTTTATTATTAATCTTATCGTTGGTGTCCAAGCCACCGTTCTCATTTGAATTTAGATCTACCTCTAGTTTCTGATTGTACGATGGCATTTTGAATAAACTGCCGGAAATCAAATTTATCAATTTAAATCGAATGTTTTTTACTCATGTTATTTTTATCTCTGTTTTATCTGCGGTTTCTTTGAAACTGTTTTATTTGAATAGGGTACTTTTTTACATAAAACAATTTATTACAAACGATCCGCATATTTATATCACGTACAATAATTGTATCGAATTATCACTATTAAAGCCCAAAGGGACGTATTGGTTCAATTTTATAATCTAATCGATGATTTTGATAAGCGACACAAATAAACTGGAAGTGACGATATTGCACTGAAGTGAACTTCCACTTGAGAAGGTCAAGAAACAACACAAATTGGTAAATTAAATGCACAAGACCGTTCTAATTTACAAATTTTTTGGATACACGCTCGATTTGGCTCGAATTAAACGATCGGTGTGCGCAAACCGAACCGAGCACTACTACAGTACAGTGCGCTGTGATCGTAGACTATACATATACGCATTGGTTTCGTTTCGATTGTTGTTTGTATATTGACGTACGTTCAGCATGCGCGATAGCGACCGGCTGATGCCGCCCCCTCTTGAATAGAATGGAACTCGTGTATTATAAACTCCACTAGTGCCATCTGCAGCAGAACGTTTGCTTTATTACTAAACGCTGTTTGCTTCACCAATTTACGTTCTAGTGAAGCTATAGTTCGTTAGATGGCTGGTATTTTTTTTTATCCAGTTGCTTTCTACAGAAATATGTAGAATTATTGTAAACATGTCCAACGTCTATGATTATTTAATTCTCTTTTTTAAATTTTGCTTTAGCATGAACTTCTTTAATGGATCATTTTGTAGTGTAATATCGTATCAAAATGAATATAGGTACTTATAATATTTAAAAAAAAAACAATACTGGCACTGTTTTGAATTTCTTTCAGCATTTCTTTTCAGCAGTGGTTATTCCGCCAGTAGTTTGTAGCATTGAGAATTATAATGAGGTCTCCATTTCAGCTTGGCCAAAAATGCTTTGGAATATCTGTGTGTTTTCTAGAGGTCGCATATCTCAACCAATAGGTACCCGTGAAATTTTGGGAGCAGGTTCGATAAACATATGAAAATAGTTCAGAATACAGAACAAACAAATGGATATTCGAGCCATTTATTGGAATTTTCTCAAAATGGCGGAATTATGAAGATTTCAATATTTTTTCATGAAACATATACGGTGTGAAAAGTTCCATCGATCTGAAATCTCTGTAAGCTTGCGAGTTCTACAGCTCATAGAGTCACTAACTAGAATTATCTATGAAAGAGTTCCTGCCAAGGTCTAATTTGAATTTGTAATAAAATTTACAATACAACTTTGCGTCAGTGACATCAGTCACTTGGGCTCGTGCCCAAGGCTCTCATAGGATTGGAGTCATCCAACCCTATGAGAGCCTTTGGACACAAGCCTGATCCCGATATACTCATCTCAACGGAACTACAAGAAACAGCAACACAACATAAGTATTAAGTAATATAGATATTTCATCACATCACCATACCGACATAATGAATAGGTTTGACAGATTAGTAATCCACATTTTGATGATTGCAACAATTTGTCGCTACGTGATCATGCGCATTATACCATGAAGGTTGCAATTGTTAGGGGAATACCATCAATTGTGAATACTAAGGACATATTTAATACTGGGCCATCATCACCTCCGATTTTAATAATAATAGCAGCCACAGTCCGCGACTTCAGTTTTTGATCTGGTCCACATCGGTCGTATAATCTGTACTATGTGTTTGTGGCTCATAACAGCATGTTTGGGGATGCTGCCCACAAGTCCCACGCAACAAAATATCGTTGTAGTGGGCGCTCCGTCTCCTATTTTGCAGCCAACTACTACCACGACGACAACGACCACAACGACCACTACGACCACAACGACTACAGCCAGACCTGCTAACGTCACTTTTCCGGGACAAGGTAACATGACGATGCCTCCAACAATGCCACCAACTGTGGCTCCAACATTGCCTCCTACTGTGGCTCCTACTGTGGCTCCTACTGTGGCTCCTACTGTGGCTCCTACTGTGACTCCTACTGTGGCTCCTACTGTGGCTCCTACTGTGGCTCCTACTGTAGCTCCTACTGTGGCTCCTACTGTGGCTCCTACTGTGGCTCCTACTGTGGCACCAACTGTGGCTCCAACAGTCAGCCCAACGTCAGGTGGAGTTCTTTTACCAGTAACCCTTTGTGATAATCCCGATGTAGTGTGTATCTCTAATCCTGATGAAAACGCCACAGGACCGCTCCCGATTGACCCGAGGCTCGGCACCACCCCGTCTCCCTCTGCAGCGTTACAGCTCCCACCAATAACTGGATACAGCGCTCAAATACCTTCATACGATACAGCTGTAAAATTTCCAAGGCAACGCAGAAGTTTGAATGAAGATAAGATGTATATAAGAGGCTTTCTGAATGCGTTGTCGTATGAAAATAAAGATAAACATGAAATGGTTAAGAGACAGAGTTGCAGTTGTGTTCCTGCCGGAACGTGCACCACCGGGGGCAGTGGAGCTAACGCCGCTGCTGGTATGATTGATATCAGAATTGTGACACCAGTGAGTACACAGCGGAATAGAGCAAGAAGACAATGACCTTTCTTTATTTCAAATTGATTAATATCAATAATTTTGACCACCTTGTTAGTCGGAACCCTAGTAAATTTATTTACAAAAAAAAATCTTTAAAAAAAAGACAATTTTCAAGTTCAAGTTTTCCAAGTTTGATGATTGGTAGACTACTGATTTCTTTGATCATCATTAGTACTACTCCTAATGGTAAAATTTTAAGTTAATATGCGAAAGTTGTAGTTAACGTTATTAAGTTAGTATTACGAGTAGAAACCTTGAATTAGTTCCAGTTAAAATTTAAGGTTACAAATAATGTTTACAGGGTGGAGGAACTTCGGGAGGACAGTGCCCCACGGGACAAGTGTATTGTTGTGGCTCTTCGTCTCAAATAGCTTGTGGGACTTTACAGGCTGTGCCAGCCACCGCCATTGTACCAGCTGCCGGTCAAGCTAGTTTTGGAGAATTTCCTTGGCAGGTATTTAATTGACTCATTAAAATAGTACGCGTCCTGGGCCTTTTACTTAGTGTTTGATAGGTACAAACTATATAAAAGATTAATAATAACACTCATGAACCTTACAACCTTGAGTTAGGTTAATGAGATGTGCAAATACCTACATAATATAATTCCGCATGCTATCTTTGCTGTCATAAATTGACATTCAAAGAGTTTTATTTTTGTTACAGGCTATAATTCTAACTAAACAAAATGATTACATAGCTGGTGGTGTTTTGATAAATTCATTGAATGTTCTAACGGTCACACATAGAATGTTGCCTTACATGTAAGTACCTAGTTACTAATTTATTAGACCAAGTTACAATTATGAAAAGACCAACAGCTGTTTACAGTCTACTGCTGGATAGTATATTCATTCTAGATTTAAATGTATGGTTTGGTAAAATTATTTATTATGTTTTATGGTATCTGTGTTATGTCTATACTTATATGAGTACATTAAAATACACTAGATAGATTAGATAGATAGATCAACACTTTATTGCACCATTTGCATGAACTGATGATGTTATTTTTCGCTGGGTATAAATTTTCAATCATTTTTGACGCACCACCAGCAAAATTAATGTAAGAACTTATTTGTGGGTAATTTATTGATAAATAATATAGCCTTTGATCATTTTATCCTAACTTGTATAGTTTTCCTAAGAATTTAGAAAATTTGTAAAAAGGGATACGTTTCAAGGCGGGAAGGGGGGACGCCGAAGAGGGGGTAGGGGGAGGGTAGTGTATTTTAATGTACTCATATATAGGCATAACACAGATACAATAAAGCATGATAAATAATTTTGCCGCGAAATAATCTAAAATGTATAGACTGCCATTTTCAAGACAATGAAAATTATTGATGACTACTTACTTTCGCCCAAACTAGAAAGTTCATCATCATCTTCATCAGGGGGTGCCATCTTCAAAATGAAGTTTTGAGGCCAGCATGCAAACTGATAAAAGTTCATCAGTTGCTTTTTATTAACAGTAATACAGTCTAATTATATTTGCATATACAATTGGACTCCGCTACGGAATGTCTAAGTACTAAATGTATATGTACGTTATTAGTTCTTCTTATCGAGTGTTTTATTACTAACACTGATGTCAGATTTTATTCAAGTCACCGTAAGGCATCTGACGTGATTAATGAATGATGAATTCACTCTGAAACTAAGTATTTATTTAATCAATCGGAGATGGCTAAATGTCCGACATCGACGTATAATTGAAAAAATGGGTGGGGCTGTGTCGGTGGACACGGCCGTTGGTTTTAACGTGAAACGTCTATGTTAGCGAGTCGCTTTTAAAGAAAGAAAGTTCTTAATATTTTATTTCGATTTATCTATACAAACATACACCTTATATACAAACATGTAACTTGAAAACATAACAGTTAAAATAAATTGCATGTGGATAAGGCTGTTTTTTGTTTGATATGATAATTTATTTGTGATACTCAAAATGATACAATAAAGATGGTGCACCCTCGCTTTACAAAATATTTTTTTTCAAAAACAGTCATTTTAATAACAACATCTAGGTGTACAAACTAATCCTTTTTTTATAAAATGATTATTTTACAAACAAATTACTAGATAAATATTGATTTTACAAACAAATTACTTAACAAAGACTTCAATTGGTAAAACATGGCAAGATAAATATCTTATGACAAAATACATCGTTCGCTAAATATTATTTACCAAAACTAAAAGATATGAAGTTTTAAATGTCTACATAAGCAAAGTCCCCTACATGTTCACCGGGAAAGGAAATAAATGTTGTGGTCTTTTACTTTCTTTAAATCTCTCTCGAACCAAAGTCGATCACAAACATTGCTAGATAACCCAAACGGATTTTCTTCGAATATAGTTTTGAAGCGATTATCCGCCATCGCATTTTGCATAACATCACTTCGACTGCTGTTCAAGTTCCCCAGTTCACTAAACGGATTCCACGTTTGTATGGGTTGTATGTATATCTTTGCCTGTTACGCCCATTGCAATAAGTACATCTTCGGTAGCAATACTCACGGAGTCGATGTTATTCAAGTTTGAAGTTGTTTGTTGTTGAGTTTGTTAAGCCATGGGACCCCCTCTAAAACACCGAATAAATACAAATCTATCTCGTTGCAACAATAATATCAGTGTGATTCAAATCGGCTCTCCAGGAGGTTGTTATCGGTGCTGTCTCCTAGCGGCGCGGTTACCGTCACTTTCTAATTAAGAACATCCATACTAATATTATAAATGTGAAAGTTTGGATGTGAGTTTGTGAGTTTGTGAATTTGTGAGTTTGTGAATTTGTGAGTTTGTGAGTTTGTGAGGATGTTTGTTACTCAATCACGCAAAATCTACTGGACGGATTTCGATGAAATTTGGTACAGAGGTAGATAATGACCTGGAATAGCACATAGGCTACTTTTTATCCCGGAAAAAATGGTTCCCGTGGGCATGGGATACCAATTATAGTAACGCCATCTATTATTTGACAAAATAGACGTCATGTCAAAATGACGTTACGTCAAAGTGACGTTACATCAAAGTGACGTTACGTCAAAGTGATGTTACGTCAAAGTGACGTTACGTCAAAGTGACGTTACGACAGCCTCCCCACTACTTCCATATAAATTGGGCCGTTGCACCGGGCGGTCGGCAGTATGCCCGGATACGTCGAGGTATGCGGACTAATGGCACTTTGCTCAAACTTCTATATATTATGTGTATGAAGGAACATCAGTGAGTTTGTTGTGATGTACATTGCGTGCTGAGGCGGGGCGCGCAACATAGCCGTATGAGGTACACTATTTTATTTCCATTACATCTAAATTGTCATAAGATGGCGCTTTAATTAAATACTTGCCTTTAGTTCTCACGGCCTGCCACGAGATGGCACTTTACCGCAGACAAGTTCTTTCAATATTTTTTTCGCGAAGAATGTTCTTTCGAGTAATATTTTCATAAATGTTTATGTATACCATATAATGTAGCGAAAACAGAAGCGCCACAGAATAGTAAGTAGTACTAACGTACATATCGGTCACTCACCGCCCCGCAATCATTTCAAATACCGCACCCCACCCCACCCCGCCCAGTACTTCGTTGTAGACATCACTGACACGGTTTAGGCGCGATTGGTCCAAAATTCCAAAAAATGACCAATTCGCGGTTCGTTTAATTCGCAGTTGGTACAATTCGCGGTTGGTCTAAAAATAAACAATGTTTTCGAAATTGTAAATTTTGTGAGTGTTAAATGTTGTATATTAAGAAGCTAAGATCATATAGTAGTAGTTAGGTTTAGCTTTTTTTTTTAGACCGCCCGGAAAGACTTTGAGGGCGGAAACGAAGTTAGGTTCAGGTTATTTTTTTTATTACTGCCCGGAAAGACTTGAAGGCAGAAAATAAGTTAGGTTCAGGTTACTTTTTTTATTACTGCCCGGAAAGACTTGAAGGCAGAAAATAAGTTAGGTTCAGGTTACTCTTTATGACCACCCGGAAATACTTTGAGGGCGGAAAGGAAGTTAGGTTCAGGTTATTTTTTTTTATTACCCCCCGGAAAGACTTGAAGGCAGAAAATAAGTTAGGTTCAGGTTACTTTTTATGACCTGTTGGCACGTTTTTTTATTATTTTATATCTTTATCAATATATCTATCTATACGCTGTACAGTAACAATGAAATTTTTGCGCCATTTTGATTAAAAATCACGACACGCACGCAAGCAGCCTTACTAAATTTCATGCATACATTATATGCAAGTGTATAAAAGGTATTTGCCTATGTAATTTTGCTTATTTGCTATTTTACCTATTTTTCAACTCGCTCCATCGTGAATAAAGTGCTAACTCGCGCTCAAGCAACTGTTTCACAGGGGCGGGATGATGATTAATCCTTTTTTGCCGCGGGCGAAGCCGCGGGTAACAGCTAGTAATATTATAATACTATGTAAGTTCCAATCGAAAGAGCAGACGAACTTGCTAGGAAAGGAGCAGATGAAACTTTCGTGGGACCTGAACCCAGACTTCCCATAGCTTATGGGATAACGAAAGGCGTCATCAAGCATATAATGAAAGTTGAATCCAAAGAAGATGGAGAAGAACTAGAAGTCTAAGACAATCTAAAATCTTCATCAAAGCAGCAGACCAAAAGAAATCAAAATTACACCTACTTAAATTGAGTAGGAATAACATTAGAATCATCATAGAAATCCTCACAGGACACTGCCGACTGAATAGACACCTGACAGTGATTAAGCAAAGAGATCCTATCTGTCCCAGCTGCCTGGAAGAAGAGGAAACTAGCTTTCATCTAGTAGCAGAGTGTCCCGCCTACGCTGCTGCGAGGAGAGAAGTAATGGGCTCAGACGCCCTACCTGAAAATGATCTGAGCGACATTACAATATTAGATAGATTCAGTGGGTCGCCACCAACGTAAGTTACCAGGTAACTCAAAACCCTATACGGGTCTCGGGGAATTGGGTGAAATGGTCCCAGCTTAAGTGGACTGATCACCCGTCTGGTGCTCGCGCTTGCGTCCTCATATAGTAAACTAGCTGTCGCCCGCGGCTTCGCCCGCGTGAGTTTCGCTTAGATGATTTTTGTGTTCCAAACTGTTTTAGATGTTTCGGATTTTCGTTTTTTATACGTCTACAGAAAATGTTCATCAGATTAATCAAGTTTTGCTAAGGCGCCATTTCCATATATGTTTTAGTGTAGCTGGTCTCTTGAAGCTTTTCATCAGATGTTCCATATCTTCAATTTTTATAAGTCAGCAGAAAATGCTCATCAGGTTGAACGACTTTTACTAAGGCGCCATTTCCATATATGTTATAGTGTAGCTGGTCTCTTGCAGTTCTTCATCAGATGTTCCAGATCTTCAATTTTTATACGTCAGCAGAAAATGCTCACTTTTGTTAAGGCACCATTTCCATATTTCTTATAGTTTAGCTGTTCTGTTATGGTTCTTCATCAGGTGTTCCAGTTTTCAAAATCAATTATAGCCTATATGTTGCCCAGACTTTATAGCTATACAACAAAAAAAGTTTCATTCAAATCCGTCCAGTAGTTTTTGCGTGAAACGCGTACATACATACAGACAGACAGACAGACAGACAGACAGACAGACAGACAGACAGACAGACAAGAAATTCCAAAAAAAATTTTTTGCTTTCTATTATTCTTTTTAAGTGTCCCTCTATCCATTTTAGTCAAAAATACTAAATGTACAGACAAAATATTTTTACTGTTTTATTATATGTATAGATGTATAGATAGTAAATAAATAAAAAATTCCAATCGAGAGTCTTGGAAGAAGGAAAGAAAGGCATTTGCCCAGTACTGGGATATTGATGGCTATTTAATAAAAAAATAATAAATAAATGTAAGTTCCCGCGGCGGCGGCCGGCGGCGGCGGCGCTCGCTGCCTATCTGTCTTCCCGATAAACTCAAAACTACTGAACGGATTTCATGCGGTTTTCATTAAAAGACAAAGTGATTCAGGGGAAGGATTAGGTACTGTAATGAAGGAGGTCCGTCAATAGTTTTAGACCTCTTTCAGTGCATTCCATAAAGAATAATAAATTAAAAAGAAGAGTATTGAATGTTAGTATATGTGACACAGTCGTGTTGGATCTGTGCTACACGCAGGATCTTGTAGTTTTGCTTAAGCAATAAATATAGTATCAGTTACGAGTTGTTTAATTCAAAGTATTCAGGTAGCAGGAAGACTGCTACAAAAAGGCGCCGGGTAACAAATGCCCACCAAGAGTCGACGCCCCTAGGAAGTGTATGTATGAGAAAAAAAGCAACGGAAGAATAATGAGCCGTTTACACAGTGCGAGCTACTGGCTAGACAGTACGCAGCTACTTGCATTGGCTAGTCGTATGCCAGTAGCTCGGCTCGCCTTGACTGTTTACACAATGATAGTAGCTGTCCAGTCTCTAGCGAGTTGTCGCAATGTCGAGTCAACGTGCTTTGCTTAAAAAAACTGTAATACGGTCTATGACCACAATTTTATGCGTTGAATTAGAAAAAATGATATGCCATCTATGGAGCCATGATCCCAGTCACAGCGGCATACCGCCTTATGTTTCTGATCTCAGCTCAGTCTAAGTCTGATAAAGAAAAAAAATGCTAATAATAAAAAAATCGGAAAATAGGTAGATTTAGAAACGGCGCGTCAAATATACCTATAAGACTCTGGGTGGTCAAAGTAAGTAAGTAAGTGGGTAAGTGGTGGGCAAAGTAGGTAGATCTACCTATAAAGTAGAGTTGACAACACTGGCGTAGGCACACCGGCGAGCTACTGCCGAACGCGTCCAAATGATGCGAGCGATGTCCGAGCTGCTGTCATGTGCGAGATACTGTCATGTAAGCAGGCGAGTGAAAACAAAAATTGTTGAAGTAACTCGGATGTCAGCTACTGTCCAACTCGCACGTGCGAGTTACTCGTAAGATATGTCCAAACGTTGCGAGTTACTGCACTGCAGCTACTCGGCAGGCTGACTCGCATGCTAGCTCGCACTGTGTAGACGAGCCATAAGGGTATGAGATTGATGTAATTTTACACTGCAAGTTCGCGAGTGCTATTTTGAGTTTCTGAGAACGTGTAAGACAAACAGACAAACAGTCAAAATGGAGTCACAATGTAATTCGATAAAAATTGTGGTGAATCTTTTTGACGGTATTAAACAGGATTCCCAGGACTTTTTAAAACAATTTAAAAGGCTTGCAATTTTTAAAAAATTATCCCAACCGGAGCAGGTCGCCATTTTTTCATCGTATTTAAAGGGGGCGGCCCTTTCGTTTTATAAGTCGATTGAAGACTCGGTAAAAGAATTTAGTGATTTGGAACAGAAATTTCTAGAAGAATTTCCTCCCGTAATAAATTATGAAGAGAAATTTTACTACGCCAAGCAGGAAAGTGACGAAAATATTTTGGAATATTTTTATAGGCTGCAGGAATTAGCTGCAAAGGCTAAAATAGTGGATGAAGAAAAATATATCACGCAATTTTTAAAATCGACACAACCTTTTTATAAGCATAAATTAGCAACGTCCATTTTCGAAAGCAAGAAAAGTTTAAAGAAATTGATTATACAGTTACAATCAATTTACGATAAAACGGAGGTGTTACCTACGCATATTCCCAGGGGAATTGAGCATATACCAAGAGGGATGAGAGAAGATTCGGCAGGAGATTCACCAGTATACAGAACTCCACAGAATGAAAGGAATAATCGATCGCCGTTTCGGGTTAGGTTCGGAACCACACCGCCGATCAGATCACATAGTCCGCCTATGAGATCGCAACAAAATCAAACGACGCCAAGAAGGGAGTACTTTTTGAGATCATCCGCTCGACCTTCGGCTTCTCAAGATATGCGGAATCAGGGAAACTGGCGGAATGAGTGTAACAGCGTGCAACAGCATATGGAAGAAGTTGAAGATGTTGGAAGAATTAATTCAGAATTTACTAATATTAAACCCTGTAATAGTGTAGTTAGTAATAGAGTTCCACTTATTTTACTACAGTTTTTTAATGTTAACGTTCCCACCCTAATTGATTCAGGCGCTAGCGTGAGTTGTTTGGAATATTCCTTAGCCAAATCTTTAGGAATAGAATTTGTGCCTTTTACTTATTTGTTACGGACCGTCAATGGAGGGAGCATGCCCACGGAGGGTGTAGCATCGTGTATAGTTAAGGTTAAGGGTATCGAAATACCCATGAAATTTTATATTGTAAGGGGTTTAGCATGTCCTGTTATAGTGGGGCAAGATATTTTGCGAGAATATGGAGCTGTTGTAGATTTTGGGAAGAACAGGGTTAGTTTCAATGGGATTGAAGTAGAATTTTGTTCTCAAGTGGAAATCGAGGAATTAAAAAATAATAATAAAGAGGCGACGGTCACCCAAAATAGTTGTTTGAATTCGAATGATGCGTCTTTGTTTATTTCTGGAAGTAATTTGACATCGAATTCGGGTGATGTTTCATTGTTTTTGGGTGATGAAACAAATGAAAGTGGATGCGGTTCGAAACAAATGCATTTGTCTCGACAGGATTACGTGTACTTTTCAGCTTTGAGTGACGTCTGTGAATTTGGAAATAATGACAAGGATGATTTTAGAATCGGAGAAAACTTACCATCATCTCGTAAGGAGGATTTGTTAAAAGGTTTGAACCGGAATAAGGATCAATTTTCTTTTTGTGATAAACAGATCAAAGAGAATGTGGTAGCGGATTTTTTGAGCAGAAGTCCTTTATTAGAAGAGAATAAAGAAGAGATTAAGGAAACTAAGGAGGATAGACTAGAAGTATTTGCAATAGATGCGATTTCAATACAAGAAAAACAGCGGGAAGACGAGTTTTGTTCGAGAATAATCTTAGAAATACAATCAGAGAGATCAGCTCATGGATTTCTGTTGCGCAACAATATTTTATTTAAACGAGTATTAAGGAAGGGAAAGGTTTCGGAAGTGCTCGTTCTTCCTAAAAGCTTATTCAATCAGGCGATGGAGATTTTACATGACGACCCGTGGTCAGGAGGACATTTTGGATGGGTCAAAACGCTTGGAAAGTTTTTGTCTCGATATTTTATGCCGAAGGCGGAGAAGGGTGTTCGAGATTATGTTCGAACATGTATTCCGTGTCAAGAAAGAAAGAGTGTCAAATCTATTGCTCCTTTGGTGCCTATTTCTGTAAGACATATTATGGAAAGAGTGGGAATTGATATCTTGGGTCCATTACATATGTCTTCAAAGGGCAATAAGTTTATAATGGTAGCGTTAGAATATGTTTCCAAATATGCAGTGTGCAAAGCAGTCCCGAAGGTTACATCCGATGTAATTGTTGAGTTTTTAATCCAAGAAATCTTTTGCAGATTCGGAGGTGTCAAGGAAATATTAACCGATAGAGGTACGGTGTTTACAGCACATCAGGTGAAAGAAACTATTCAATTATTTGGCGCAAGAGCGGTAACTACGTCTGCTTTTCACCCGCAAACTGATGGTTTGGTTGAGAAGTTCAATTCTACGTTATTGGCTGCTTTATCTAAGTGTATAGAGCGTGAGCAGAATATATGGTGTAACCTGTTACCATTGGTGGTGTATGCGTACAATACGAGTATACAAGCATCCACGTGCATTGTGCCGTATACCTTATTGTATGGAAGGGATCCACAGTTGGCTTTGGATATGGAGCTTGGAATAAATGTCGCTAATAATTCTAATTTTTTAGAAGAAAAGCTGTCCATGATGCGAGAGTTGACGTCGTGTGCGGTCAACAATATAAAGAAAGCTCAAAGACGTCAGAAGAGGTACTATGATAGAAAAATCAAGCTGCAATCGTTTCAGCCGGGGGATTTGGTGTTGGTGTATACTCCGAGGAGAGTTTCTGGTAAAACTTTCAAATTATGTAGATTATATAGGGGTCCTTTCGAGATGGTAAGTCGAAGGGGTGACACGAATTATAAGATAAAGAAGTTAAGGGGAAATAAGTGCGATATTGTACATGTAAACAGATTAAAGCCCTTCCATCGTCGATCTGTCGCTTTTCCGATGTAGATTCAAGTTGGTAAGACGATAGTGTCTTGCATCAATTAGGAGAACGTACTAAAGTTGTATATTTTTGTTAATTTATTTGTGTTTCCTTTTTATGTGTATATTATTGTTTCAGAAGGATTGGGTATTTGTGTTATAACTATGTGTATTATAACTTTATGTTTTTTCATGTATGGGGCGAGAGCCATGCAGACAGTGAAGATTTATAAATAAAAAAAAAGTTTGCTTAGTTTAAAAACGATTGTAGGACTTCTTCAGGACATGAAGAAGAATTTCAACATAATACATCGTGTTAGGCTTTAAGGTATTAGGTAGAAAGGTTTAGCTCCCCGTAAAAATAAATGTTTGTTCCTGTGGTAGGTAGGCCTTGGGATTTAATAGGAGTTAGTGGGGAATCTTCACATCGTGTTAATTAGGGATCGAGAAATGTATGTAGAAATAATAGAGTTGTTGAAAAGATACCTGGCACATCATGCCTACAGGTATGAAATCTTTGCTGGATTTCTCAACAAACTTTTTGTAGCAGTCTTCCTGCTACCTGAATACTTTGAATTAAACAACTCGTAACTGATACTATATTTATTGCATAAGCAAACACTACAAGATCCTGCGTGTAGCTCAGATCCTACACGACTCTGTCACATATACTAACATTCAATACTCTTCTTTTTAATTTATTATTCTTTATGGAATGCACTGAAAGAGGTCTAAAACTATTGACGGACCTCCTTCATTACAGTACCTACATAATTAGGTACTTATATAATTTAATATTATTTTGTGTATATTAGTTGAACGGATTTTGATGCGGTTTTCAATTTTAGGTAGGAAACTTCTTCAGTAAAGTGTACCTATATAACATTTTCACCTGTGCAAAGGCGGGCCAATATACAGGGTGTTTTTTAAAACATTGGCATCCTTTCTACTGGTGAAAGTACTCATGAACATGAGCAACTTTTTGTATGGGACCGACTCAATCCGATGGAAAAAAAAATCTGCTGTTCCATACTATTTTCCAATACCTACTCACCCGAAATGTATGGAACAGCTGATTTTTTTTTCCATCGGATTGAGTCGATCCCATACAAAAAGTTGCTCATGTACATGAGTACTTTCACCAGTAGAAAGGATGCCAATGATTTAAAAAACATCTTGTATATAAATTATTATAACACCAAGCCAGGCAACGACCTGCATTCGTCTAGTGTAGATATGCCGGTTGTCTTATTGGGTTGGTCAAATGGTACTGATCTCTATAGATCTATTGACTACACCACCAAGCCAACTAGATGTACTTCCAATTTTAATAGAGCATATATTTCATAATATTACATAATAATCATGTCTAAGCGTACTAACCGTGCCAGTATCTTCACTGTCCATAGGTACAGCAATAATATAGCTGAAGTGCTCGAGGAATCAGCGGCAGTAGCAGCAGCTCTAAGGCGCTCCTGAAACCGCCTCGCTCGTTCGGTGCCAGACATTGCCGTGCTAATGCGTGGCTAATTATGACTCTCTCTCTCTCTGCGAGGACAACCGGGATTTATAATTTACCTATATTCGTAATTTATTGACAAAAAACTACTATTAGGTTTAGTTTTCCTCATTTTACTTTAATTTAATTTATAATGTTTGTTAGAAAGATTTGATCCTTTTGATTAACTCCATCGATTGATACCATGAAAATACAGGTGTTATTTTTTTGGATTGTAGCCAGTTCGATTCCTGGGCGTGGCAAATCAATTTTCAATAAACTTTGAAAGCAAATTTGATTATTTTTTAAATAAAGGAATGTTTATTTAAAGAAAAAATTGATGTTTTCAGGATTAAGGCTACTTTTCCCTGAAAGAGAAGTAAATTCCATTTCGTCTTGATAGTGTTAAAACGCTGCCAAATCTGCATCGCTCGATCGATATTGGATATTAGTATACCAGTATGTAGCCTAGAACTTCCTATTTTCGATGATAGGTGTGACTTATTCATCCTGGGTTTTGCTCATGCTGTGGCTCAAAACGTAATTTTTTATTTATTTTTTAATTCTTTTTGGTTATTTTGAAGTACAAATATTATTCAAATTACTTTTATTTTTAATTTAATCAATAGTTCTCAATAATATCTATAAGTTGACGAAAGAATCATCGCTCTATCACTAATGAGTCGTGAGTATCTAATACTAAATTGAAATATTCAAAACGGCGTTTTTCGTAATTCCCCCCGCCCCTCCCGTAGGGCTCCAACCTTATCTCAAGATCTTAACACCAAACTGACTATATAAGCTAAATAATGATACTAGATTCATGTTTCTAAGACTAAAAGTTTTGAAGTTATTAAGGTGAGACGATATATCCCATTTCGTTACGGGCTGAAATCCTGGCATGGTACCCGTATGGCGCTGATTTTAAAGACGTTTCACGTCAAAAACCTTATTTTAACATTCGAAAAACACTGTATATTTCATTCTGAAATGCAAACGCAATTAGAAAATGAGGAAGAAGATGAAAATAATGTTTACTGAATAGATAAAAAAATGCTATTCCACTTTCAAGAGTTTCAGGAACAGCACCAAACGTTAAAGTAAGGCTCGGAGAATGGGACGCGGCCGGGACGTACGAACCGGTGCCGTACCAGGAGTACACGGTACAGAAGGTGTTCTCTCACCCGTCTTACAACCCCAACACCCTCCAGTACGACCTCACTGTCCTCCGACTGGCCTCAGCTGTCCCGTTCACGCCGCAGGCGGGGGCAGCTACCACTATCAATAGAGCATGTTTGCCTGCGTCGAATACTGCTACTTATAATGGACAAACGTAAGTTTTCTAATCAAAGAAATCAATTAGCAAGACTGCCCTGTCAAATTTTTTGTACACAAATGTTTATGAATGAAGTGTTATTTTAATAAGTAACTATTTTGTTATTTTCACTAATTATTTTTTTTAAATAAATAGGCCAGAATTGTAGCTTTATTAACTTTTATCTCAAAAACTTATTGCTCACGTCACGCTAAATGACTTGGTGGCAGCTAAGTACCTTTATTGGGAAAAAAATGTTTCTTAATTTAGTAATTTCATTTAGATGCCTGGTTGCTGGCTGGGGGAAGGACATGTTCGGCGTGCAAGGGCAGTACCAGCAGATCCTCAAGAAGGTAGACGTGCCGATAGTCCCACCAGCCACCTGCCAGTCGCAGCTACAGGCGGCCCGCCTCGGACCCACCTACGTACTGGACACCACATCCTTCGTCTGCGCTGGTGGCGTCGCTAATAAAGATTCTTGCACAGTAAGATTTTTTTTATACATATTTAACAAGCTATTTATTAAAAAATAAAAAAAACACGACTGACAACTCACATAGCCTATGTCACTCGAAGAATTTTTTTTTTTTATAGAATAGTAGGCAAACGAGCATGCGGGTTGCCTGATGGTAAGCAATCAATCAATGCAAGGAATCTAAAAATACCTTTCACATCAAAATCTGTTAAGCCGTTCAGGACTTATGGTGAAATATGGTGGAATAAAGAAACTTACATACGTGAACCCTGAAAACATAACATCATCGAGATACACCTATTGTAGTACTAGCCCCAGTATTTGGATCTCGGGACTTCGTTCCCGTGGGAATTACGGGAAATCCTCTCTTAGTGCTCCCCTACACTTTCCATGGAATTTACTCGTACTTCAGCTTCTTACGTGCAACACTCCTAGTTACAATTAGCTAATGGTAAAAATAAAAATAAATAATTTTGCATTAGAACAAAAAAAAAATCATTATTATGAAAGTTTGGATGTGAGTGTCAGTTTGTGAATTTGTTACTCAATGTCAAAAAAAAAGCTAAATCTCAATCAACCAAAATCTACTGGACAGATTTCTATAAAGTTTGGTATGGCTTGGCGCGTGGCTAGTAATTAATATTGTGCAGGGTGACGGGGGTTCCGGGCTGGTGTGCAACGTGAACGGACAGTGGACGCTGGTGGGGCTGGTCTCCTGGGGGCTGGGCTGCGCAGCCGCCAACGTGCCCGCGGCCTACGTCAACATCGCCGCTCTTCTGCCTTGGATTCAGCAGCAAGTCGCCACGCCTTAAATGACTACGCTTATTTCCAGAGATATCAGAATAATTATATGTATTATTACAATTTCCGTACTTAAAGTACTTATTTCAGTAAAAGCTTCATATGTTTATTAGTGGTAGTTAGAGCCTAAACTTTTAAAAATTCCTTGTTTTAAAAGTTTAGGCTTCTTTTTACCTACCTTTACATTTTCGGCATTCTGTTTTGAAAAATTGTGCATTGTGATAATGATACATGATTACAATTGCATCTGTTTCTTGAGAAAATCGCTACGATGCTACGAGTAGTCGTAGCAGCGTAGCATAGTTTACCAGGTATGTTTTGTTTGTAGGTCAAAAAAAGTCCACAAAGAAGCTTAACATAATAATTTATTAAGTTAACAGTTTATACAAATAGCCATGTAAACATTATAAAACATACAATTCCTAATCAACATAAATAATAATAGGTTCAAATTACCTAAGATGCGGCGTTCTAAACGCAAACTTTAACGATATACAATAAAATAACACTATTAGCTGGGACGTAATCTAGTATTGCAGCGGGGATCCGCGTAGGACGACAATGTTCGACTGTAACCCGCTCAGTCTTCGTCGGGCTTCTCCTGCTTCACTACGGGCAGGGGCGAGGGCGCAGCGGGTGGCGGGGGTGGAGGGGATGACACTTCAATATACTCGTCCGTATTCTTTTCTTCTTTCACTTCAGGCTCCTGTTTGACATCCACCGTTGCGGGAGGCGTTGTGATTTGCTGAGCATCAGGAGGCGCAAGTGCTGCCCATGCAGATACGGCCCCTCTGGCATACGCTTCGTAAAATGCTCTTTGAGCGATCTCAGCTTCCTCTAGATGAACAAAAGCATGGTTATCTCTTTCGGCGCGGAAGAAAAACTTCATTCCGCAGCGGCCGCAGTCAAATGGCCTCGGTACGTCAGCATGTTCTGGTAGATGACGCTGCAATCCCGCGGCACTGGTGAATACCGCGCGGCATAAGTAGCACGTGAACGTATCAATTCCAGCGAAGGTGTGCTCAATGAGATGGGCCTGTAATCTTGTGGGAGAGCCGAGTGCTCTACGACATAGTCTACAATCATTATCAGCGACAGGAGGAGGTCTAGGACCGGCGTGGCGAGCGTAGCAATCTCCGCAAGCACGTGCACCATCGCCAGATTCTGTATCAGGCAGTGCTCGAAGGCATATAGCGCATCTCTGTTCGTCTTCTGAAGGACGGAGGTGGAATCTGGCATGGAGTCGTGCTTCAGCCTCCGAGGCGAGGGTTTGTCGGCAGATGACGCAAGGAGCTGGTAAAGCAGGATGATGTCGTGCCATGTGAGTTAAGAACGACTCCTCGGATGGAAGACGCGCGCGGCACCGTGCGCATGTATCTCCCGCAACCACCTAGAAAAAAATAAGAGTTTTACCTATAATTGATTAAAACATGAATTAATATTTGTAGTTTTAGAAGACAATCCTACAGAACTACGTGCAACATCATGAGCTCATATTTTTGAAATGTATGACAAACAAAAATTCGTTGAGACAGAATAAAAATACTTCAAAAACACAGTTCTAAGATGGTTCTAAGTCAGGTTCCAGATTACAAACCTTGCAGTGCGTCAGCTTATGTTCGGCTAGCACAGCAGCAGATGGCAGTACCTCATCGCATATGAGACACTTGTGCCTGGCAGCTGCCGCGCCCGAGTGCGCCCGAGTATGGGCCTCCAGCTCCGCGCGACTCCTCGTACGCTCCCCGCAGTACGCGCACTGTAACGCGACCACGCCGTTCTTCCGTCTTCGCTCATCACTAGCATTCACACCAGCATTTATATTCTCCCCAGTAGTGCAAGGAGAACAAGTTCCATCCGCTCCTTCGGCTGTATTGTTGTTTTCCACTCGTTTAACCCTGCCCAAGTCACCGTTTAGAGTCTGAAATTGAAAATACAAATCTAAGTACATATTCACTTACCTAACAGTGTGTCTTATTGGGTGGGGCTTACGTAATACTATTTCACCAACGGTGGTCAATGTAATGATTCTGCCAGTGTATATTTACATACTCTGGATAAAGTCTCGTCAGAAATTGATCGAAAGTAAAACTTAGTACTTAAAATATATACAGTCCAACTAAGAAAGACTTGTTTTACCTGTGGAAGAGCGTGATGCGCTTGCATGTGCCTCTCCAGTAAATACTGAACAGCAAAGGTATCGGTGCAAGCTGGCACCGGGCAGCGGAAGGCTCGGGGCGGCCGTGCATTGCCGGCCAGTACAGCGCCGCACGCGCAGCGCGGCGGGGCGTGCCGCGACCGCACGTGCGCGGCCGCGGCTGCTTCAGAACGCAGCGCGCCGCCCCCCGCCCCGCACGACCGACACATCCACACTTTGTTCTCACTGCTGTGGGCTACTGCGTAGTGGACCTGTTCCAACAACAAGCCAGACGTTAAATAAAATTCCAGTAACCACTAAATAAAAATGACAGACTAGAAAAAATTAAGTAATGTTTATGCAACTACCATGGATTCTTGTCGTAATACTTAAAATAAAGTGATGTAGACTACCTGAATTGCTGCTTTTGAGTCGAATATTTCCTTGCACAGGGAGCAGCGGTAAAGGTGATGAGTGTGCATATCCAGGAGATGTTTTTGCAAGTCATCCGGTGAAGAGAAGTTCCGATTGCAGCTATGACATGTGTATTCACAGGAAACTGCTAAATAGTAAGATGCGAGATGACGCTCAGAAGCCGCGGCATCGGCGAACGTCGCTCCACAATGGAGACATGGAGTTGGACTAGAACGATTCAGTTCCCCGCCCTCTTCTAAATGGCCTTTTAAATGAGCTCGGAAAGCTTCAAAATCTGGCAATGCTGCTCCACACTGATTGCATAATAGAGTACTTGGTGATAACGCTGTCTGTGGTGTTCCCGAACCAGACCGAGGCCTTTTAACCACAGGTATATCTTCAGCTGCTCGTCTGCTTAAGTCCGTAGGCGCTGGTTGATCTACGGTTTGTGGGGTTTCTCCATTTAGCAAGGCAGAATGGGCAGCACGAACGTGCAATTGCAATTGTTCCATAGTAGTGAATGTGTCGCGTGTGCAGTATATGCACGCTAGAAGAGTTGGTGGGGGTTGAGAAGCCACACGGCGGGGTGGTGTCATCGCTGCTGATTCTACTCCATGAGCACTAGCCATATGTGCCTGAAATTATGTGAAAATAAAAATCATGAGCATAAACTATGTTATGTTTAAGAGTAAGATTAACAAGTCAAGGTTAGGGTAAAGATAGTAATGTACCTGTAAAAGGTCGGGCCTACGGAAGGCATCTCCACACCGCAAGCATCTCAGGGATCGACGTCGCTCGGGCTCCCGACCCTCGCGGTCGCGCTTGTGGCCCTGCATGTGGGACGTCAGAGCTGCTGCGGTGTTGTATCCACGGTTACAAACCGTGCATTGGAACGGCTTCTGGTTATCGTGCGTTTTCATATGAATCTTCAAGTGATCGCTGAAAGCATAATAATAAAACTTAACTTCGATGACTTCACTTGACATCTTAACTGTACCTAAATGAAGATTATGCCTACGCTCCAAAAATACGAGACCAAAAACAGCTTAAGGAATTTAAAATTAAATGAGTTAAATCGTCTTTATGTGACCAGACGACAATTTGTCATATGAGACATAAGTACCCGCATAAAGCACGGACCAAACAGAACTAACAAAGAGGCTTTTCAGACAAACTACAGAATAGACGCGTTCGCCCAAACACCTCCGCTAATGGCCGCGCTCGGCGTGCCGGTTTAGGTACGGGCCATTATTTCATTTTTGTGAGACCCTCGACGCCATTTGTCAGTGCATCATCTCTTTTCACTCGGCGGTTCATTGGGCCGACAAATTGCGTGGAATTAGTCACGTGACCGCGGCGAGGTGACGAAAAAGGTGACGCGTCGCCTCTTAGCGGAGGAACGAGCTTTGTGCCGTGACTTATGGTGATCAATCTTCGCTGGCGGCTATTGTGGTGCACGCACCTCTCCGCGGCTCGGCCAGCTCGCTCACTTAGCCTTCAATGGCTTCGGATTAGTATTAGTATTCTCGCTATACAAACGTTGCTGCTCATAAGGACCATACAATTTCTCAATTTGGTAGTCTAATGGTCGGCTTAGTATTTACTACACAATTTTATCTTGTTTCAATGGAATAAGCAGCGCTAAGAATATCTCACCGTTTTTGGTGGTCTATTCACTAGTAAACAAGCAATAACAGCAGAAACTCATTTAAATACTGTTCGTTCATTCAAAAACCTATAGGAAAGTAAGTAATATTTTCGTCGTTTTTATCTAAACTGTTTGGCCGTACCAATCACAAATCATAATAAAACGTACCAATGTGGGAAAAAATCCGACAGCTTAACTATATTTTCTATTGCAAATAACATATAATCTTTACAGATAATTTTTGATTTTTGTAATCATTTTCCAATGGAAATGGATGGGGATATGCATTAGACACACAATTTAAATATATTAAAAAGAAATTTCTATTCTATTTTATGTAAAAAGACTATTTTAATGAATCCTTTTAAATTGAACTGCCGAAGAGCTGAGTGTTGTTCAATTATGTTATTCATCTGTCTGGGCCCTACAGTGCCAGACTAAAAAAAGACAAATAGTTGTTATGTTCCTGGATGATGTCCTACCTCCTGGATAAGAGTTCGGGGGTACTTGCGGTCCCCGGTGTAGCTTTACTTAGAACGGGATTTATAGTGTTGTTCGTAAATGATAATGTCTCACCTCCTGGAAAAGGCGGTGAAGCAGTGCGTGCAGCGGTACATACGGTCCCCGGTATGCAACTTTACTTAGAACGGGATTTATAGTATTGTTCATCAATCTTGATGTCTCACCTCCTGGAGAAGGCGGCTGGGCAGTGAGCGCAGCGGTACTTGCTGTCCCCGGTATGCAACTTTAATTAGAAAGGGATTTATAGTGTTGTTCATCAATGATGATGTCTCACCTCCTGGAGAAGGCGGCGGGGCAGTGCGCGCAGCGGTACTTGCGGTCCCCGGTGTGTAACTTTACGTGCCGGTCCCTGGACCTCTTGTGCTTGAACAGCCGCGCGCAGAATTCGCAGCGGAAGGGCATTTGGTCCGAATGCGTCTGCGAATTAAAGCAATGTTACTTTTAATAATATTATTGAAATTCTTATACTTCTTATTCTTATTCATAACATTCATTAATTTGACATTATTAACATCCTAGAATAGTGAAAAAAGAAAGTCTTATTCCATCCTATAAATACTTACATTATAACCTAATTGATATCAAAGCACTAGAGATATAAAAGTGATAAATGTCCCGCTCCCGTTATTAAGTTACAAGTCTGGTATTCAATCATGGCATTTCATCTACAGCCTGAGGTATGAGTAACGATTAAAATGCTATAGTCATACACTGATTGAAACGAAATAACTCCGGGTGCATTGATCGAAAAAATCATCGTGAGAACTATCATCATACAATGAGCTGGTGGTGCCGATCACAAAATGTATATGGTGTGGAAGTGAATCCTAATTCCTTCCTACCAATATTATACACGTTTCTGAAGATGTTGCTATAAAATTTATAGACTCAGGTATAAGAAAAGATAGAATAGAATTGGAGACTAGAAAACCACATCCATGACTTTTTATCATGAAACTTCCACGGGATTACTTCGCCCTGGGAAATGTGCGTGGACTGCACCAATTTTGATTTGCTAATCTACCTTATGTATTTTTGTAGGCTACTTAAATATCATGAAATTATTGTTAGCTTTTGCAATGTCTGACTGTTATTTCAAAATAACTGAAAATTTTAAATTACATAATATTATTAGCCCGTTACCAGTAAGTATCCAATTTCTTTTATGTCTACCTGTTTGTTCAGAGTAATCTTCAAAACGTTAACTCCGATTTTGATGGAATTGTCAGTGGAGGGCATCGAGATATAATGGAGGGTTAAGGAAGTTGCAGATTAACAGTATTAACACGTATGGTAGTTTTTAATGTTGTGTTTTTATTTTTTATTTTTTTTCTTATATTTTATTTATTTTTGACTATACACAATCTAGTGTATGTATAAAGTTAATGAATAGCCCCTCTGGCATGCTAGGCGACCAAGACTGTTTCATGAGTTTCTTTCGGCATTTCTTCTCAGCAGTGGTCGTTCCGAAATTCTAGTAGTTTGTAGCTTTGAGACATAATATAATATCATCAAATAATTAGTTATCGACGTAAAAAAGAGCCTTCTTTGAAGGCCAAGTTTCAATAAAAAAAATTGACTTTGACTTTGACTTTAAATATTTAGAGTTCTATCGTGAAATTAAAAAACGCTAAAATAAAAACGCAGGCAAAAGCTAGAGTTAAATTATGATTTTGTTTGCAAATGATAAAATTGCAAATCAAATTGCTTTATACATATAGAATTTTAAAAAAAATCCGCAAGTTTTTTTTTGTCGACGACGCGACGACGTGAAAAACCAGAAAGACTTATTTCTATTCTCTTTATATTCTGTTGATCCATGCCCGCCCGACGTCCATCGTGGTCGTCCGCATTGTGTCAATAGTGGGCAAAAAGCTGGTTCGGTAGTCGTGACATTCGAATGAGATATCAAAACTATTAGAAATCGCCGCAACTTGTCGATGGATCGATTAGGGTCGATAAGTTAATTGTTCATTGTTCGTGTGCTGGTTAGATTTTAGTACTGTTGCTAGGTACCTTTGTATACAAACGCAGGCCTACCATGAACTCTTATTGCGATTCAGTTTAGGACCTAAATTGAACTGGGGCCCTATTTTTGAAAATTAATAGACATACCAACGAAAACTAATAGACTATTATGTCGCGTATAATATGAGTGGAAATTGTGTCTCGAATTATTTTCATATCACTTCCAACAAAATTGTGAGAGTAATTTCAAAAATATACAGAATAATTGATCAAATGACTTTTCATTAGACATCAATTTTTCTGTATATTTTTGAAATAACTCGTCTAACAATTTTGTTAGAAGTGATACCTATGAAAATAATGCGAGACACAATTTCCGCATATTATGCGCGACATAATTAGCTTTCGTTGGTCACGCTTTAATAAATAGGGCCCCAGTTCAATTTAGGTCCTAAACTGGTTCGCAATAAGATTTCATGGTAGGCCTGATTGATGTTCTGAAATGAAAACTTCTTGAATTTCTGGTATTTATCCTTCAAAAATAAAAAGGCCCGTGAGCATCTTTATAAAATCACCATTTCACAGATCAATGGCAATTTGTTATCGAAAAACTTCGTAACTGAAGGAATCTGACATTATGCGACTTATTAATAGTACCTATTTGAAATTACTTTTTCTCAAATATCTTTTGAATGTAGTATAAGTTACTAATAGTATAATCAATTGAGTTCGGTAGTAACTTTGTCACTACCGAACTCAATTGATTGATAGCTTTATTGTTTGCGTCATTGATCGTAACGGATTGATCCTTGTATAACATTCTCAGGTACTATCTGTGTTCTTATCTATGGGTCAATCTTCAAGTTAAAAGATCCATCAGATGGCCCATCTCACATAACCCGTGTACCTTTCTATTCGTGGAAGAAGACATTAAAAACTTGTAACGGTACTTCATAACTAATAGTCACCTACGTCAGAGTTATGAAGCAATTAAACATTCGCACGACTTAATAGTTGTAATGTAAATTATTACAATAGGCGCTAAGTTATCACCACATAGGTGGAGATTCGTAACGAGTTTTTAATTCACACTAATCGAGGTTCCTACGCGTATCCCACACACAATGATGCGTCATTAGACGCCAAGTACGTTTGACTACACTAATCTCTTTTTACTTTAGGAAAATAGTGTCATTTGTGTCAGCGGCTTGTAAAATATTGCCGGTCATTTATTATATTTTCTGTGGATTTCCCTCATCTCACTGCTATTTATACATACAGGGTTATTTTATAACTACTGGCCAAATTTTTACAATATGCTCAGTACTTGGAATACAACTACGTCCGCAAGAAATTTATAGTAAAAGAATAACATAAAATTTCAATTTTCCATACTAAGTCCCATCAGCTGATCGACCAATTTGTATGGGAAGCAAATTTTTTTTTCATTTTTTGACATAGATTTTTTTGGAAACTTGCTCAATTTTATCAACCAAATCTGCTGCGAAAATTTGACCAATGGTTTCAAAATAACCCTGTATGTAGGTACAGCTAGTTATAATATATACCTATTTAATAATATTTAATAACTAGCTGCACTCCGGGGCTTCGCTCCCGTAAAAAGTATTCTATGTGCTATTCCCGGTATTTTTTTAAGCGTATACCAAATTTCATCGAAATCCGTCCAGTAGATTGCGTGATTAAGTAACAAACATCCTCACAAACTCAAACTCAGTACTTATCAAATAATATAATTAGGATGTCAGAAATTTCAAACAAATGTCACATTCCATAAAACAAATTTCAATCATATCACTCTGAGTTTTTATAAGCTTTATAATATAGGAAGATAAATCAATTAAACTGTGTGTTAGGTTAGAATCAAGATTTTTAAAAAAAGTTAGGCGCCAATAGATGTTTTACATCAAAAACAAATCTCATAAACGCAATACTACTTATACACATTATCATTCTTATCAAGTGTGTTATATTATCTAGTAACACTGGTGTCAGATTTAATTCAAGTCGCCTAAAGGCATCGGACACGACTTTATCAGATCCTTTAGTTATCATCCAAAAATTTATATAATTCTGAATTACCTGGCCTTACGTATAAAATTACACCAGATTCATAAAGGCCTAGAGTAATTTAAATGTTGCGAACATAAAATTTAAAAATAAATAGAATTTAAAATTTGAACATAGAACATTCATGTTGTAATGATCATGCAAATGAATCTTGGCTGGCAGCCAGACAATGGAAGCCGTCGGCCTTCGCACCACCGTCAACTGGCTGGAGTCTAGGCCGGCTGAAGACATGAAGTAATGACTAACCAGAAGGCGAGCATTGAGTGTAAATTCAAGGATGTCATTTTGAAATCGAAGCAACAGTTGCGTGTTAGTGTGCTCACAAAACGTAGTTCTGATTATAATTCCAACAACAACTAATAAGTAGTTTAAAAAACCGGCCAAGTGCGAGTCAAACTCGCGCATCGAGGGGTCCGTACATGCAAAGCAACTCACATTATAGCTATAACTAAAAGACAAACTAGTTTAAGAAACAAACTAACTTTGCAGTTCGATCCTTAAGATTCGTACTGAATCCAGCGCAAAAATAAGTTTGTAACACTTTTTTCAGACTTCCAAAAACATATTTACAATTTTCAGATTGATTCCTGTATACGTACTGTTAGACCTTGCTTTGTACCAAATTTTATAATTTTAGGTCAACGGGAAGTAACCCATAGGTTTTGATTGCTGCCTAAAATCGCAACATATGCGAAAATTCGTAAAAACATTTACGGTAATAACTCATGATTGCGTTGACGTATAATTTTGATTATTTTTTTGCTGAAAGAGACCGTGGATCCATGTTTTCGATATTAATTTCAACTTGATACCTTTAAGCGTTCCTGAGAAAAAGTTTGACAGACAGACGGACAACAAAGTGATCGTATAAGGGTTCCGTTTTTGCCTTTTGAGGTACGGAACCCTAAAAACAATACATTTTGCGGATCTTGAGTAGGTACCTATGTTTATTTAAGTAATTCTAAAATGTGTAAGTCCTATGCTTAGCCAAGGTATAGTTTAAAAATATTTATGTAACAAATCCTATCACAAGACTAGTCCAACCCTGTGCACTACCCATTTTTGCTGAAATTAGGTTCAAAACCCAAAAAAACTTTGCGTTTATATAAGAGTTAAGTCTCAGGCGCAATTTGGTAATGTTGTTTCAATTTTTTGGTCATCTTTCACTAAACTACATAGAATATAATCCTTGCCATTACATTTTATGCTAAACAAATAGTATAATGGACTCCCAAACTGACAGCCAGGTCACGCTTTTACTAACTGACCACCTCGACGCGGTATTCATTCAGTTAATGCTAATACACGCTACATGTGATTGACTTGTCGTCTCTTGCTTCTTAAATATGCTAAGCATTTTTTTTCTCTCGACAAAACAAACAATTCCTAATTTAGAGCGCATCGTCTGTTTGTTCATTTCTGGGGTCCAAGCATGCGATTTCACAACATTCGACTGAATGAAATTGTCTCACGCAATGAGATAAAATAATCTCTTTTAATAAAATTAACTTTATTATACTAGTAATATACTAGAGGCGAAACTTACTAAAGTAAGGGACCAGAAGTAAATAAAAAAGCATAGGTAATACGTAATACTAATCCAAAAATATTTAAGTTGACACTCATTTTATTATATTCTAGCTGTTGCCCGCGGCTTCGCTCACGTAAGTTTTGGTAAGGCCCCATTTCCATTTATTTTACAGAGTAGCTGGTCTCTTGGAGTTCTTCATCAGAATTTCCAAAATCTTTAATTTTTATACGTCAGCAGAAAATGCTCATCAGGTTGAACGACTTTCGCTAAGGCGCCATTTCCATATATGTAATAGTGTAGCTGGTCTCTTGGAGTTCTTCATCAGATAATCCTGATCTTCGATTTTTATACGTCAACAGAAAATGCTCGTCAGATTGATAAACTTTTGCAAAGGTATCATCATATTTCTTATAGTTTAGCTGTTCTGTTGAGGTTTTTCATCAGGTGTTCCAGTTTTCAAAATAAATTATAGCCTATATGTTGCCCAGGCTTAATAGCTATACAACAAAAAAAGTTTTATTCAAATCCATCCAGTAGTTTTTGCGTGAAACGCGTACATACATACAGAGAAACAGACAAGAAATTCCAAACAAAAATTTTTGCTTTCTATTAGTCAAAAATACTAAATGTACAGACAAAATATTTTTACTGTTTTATTATATGTGTATACTTTAGATAGAATGATTGTTTCTTCAAAGAATAAAGTAAAATCAGGCAATATGTACACGTTACGTAGAAAACTAGATGAAGGCGTTAGTTTAGTGAGGGTTCGCGTTTCGTGCGCCCCCAATTACCATGGACCCCAGACTCCAGCCGGTCAGCCATTAGCGCCACGGCTCCATTTGTTAGCGCCACTATGCCACTTCGCCGCCCCTCGCAGCCCACTGATACAAACATCAAACTATCATGAGCTTGTTATGTTTGCTGATTGGACATAACTAAGTTTGTATATCTTAAAGTATCTTAACTGCGAAAGTAGCTGTTTACATTGCAGCTCTACTACCTGGATTCATCACGTTTAACAGGTTAGGGGAATAGAAAATGTTATAGAAAACTTTTTAAGAAGACCTCATGTTTTTAGAGAAAGTGAAGAAAAAACCTCACAATCCATCAAGTAGATAAACTTCCTAGTTCATTGTGGTGTCTATTCTAGTCTAAAAAATCCTTCAAAGTGTGTTGATACAATCAGTAACAAATGGTGTCCCGTCGCGCTAAATAAAGTTTCCTAGCGTCCTACAGCGTCATTAAGTACGGATGTCATCTAGATTGAAGTCAGACGTATCCGTGGTCAGCAGCCAATTATAACGCAATCCTCAGGACCATCAGCCGGCTCTAATTGTGCTAAGTGATAGCCCTTCCGCCGTCACTTTCTGTGTACAAATCGCCCCTTCCCTTCTAGATAGCTTGTTATCGAGAAGACCCGTACCAACTTAATTTTCTTAATTAAATATTTGCATAAATACCACCATTTCGAAGGACATTTAGCAATAAATCGAGCTAATTGGATGCAACCATATCTCTATATCCTTCTTAGAATAGGTAATTTCACTACGACTGTGTCCTATCACCAATTGACCACGCTTAATGAAACGCTAGTCGATTGACTTTACAAACCATTTGAAACCATTGAAAAATTAAAGATACCTATGTAAATATTTAAGGAGGCGCTACGGTAATTTAGTCGGCTGATGAGGCTTTCATATCTAATAGGAGTATATATCTAGAATTAAAATTTTACATGAGTATGTAAAGTTGGAAAGATATAATTGTATTGTTTGTAAGTATAAATATGCACCTAAAATACAATACACAATATATCTAACTACTCTTTCAGTAGTATTACTCATTTTTGGCTTACTCTCCTACTTTCTAACGGTGATATAGCAGTATGTAAGTATACCAACATAGCCTATTGACAGACTGCCTATAAATGAGAGTCCAATACATCCGCATACATCTATTGTGGTAATCAGATGGCGATCGCGATGTCTATCAGCTGTTGTGATTAGCGTTGAGTGACGCACGAGTGTTACCGCGAAGTGGCCATCGGCGCAGGCGCATAAACTTACGGCGGCATGTTTACTCCGCTCTCTTAATTGGAGCAATCGGCCCCCGACAGATTTAATAAATCTGATCGTCAGCCGCAGATAAATCTCTCGTCCAGCGCCCAGGCCCACGCTCTCTAATTATACAACTCTCCAGCCAAAATAAATATCGAATTTTGGTCGCAAATCCCTTCTTAGCATTTCCGTGTGAGCAATCAGATATAAAACACTAATATCCTAGATTCCTAGAGCAAAACAAAATCTATATAAAATAGGATGCTGCCTGATTGACTGCTTGGTATATCAACGCGGATACGAAACGTTGAACGTAGAAACTTCAATTTTAGCAGTGATGTTCTTCATGTCGATAAGGACAGTTGATTTATAAGCGTCCAGCTTCAATCAAGTACTAATTTTTAACAGTTTCAGAAAGAAAGGGAGCTATGTCATATGAAAGATTTAATTTAATTATTCGACGTCCAATATTCATTATTTATTTTATGACCTTCTCTAAAAATGACACTTGAAACCTTGAGACGTGGTATTAGACTATCTTAACAAAAACTCTGAAACAAGCTATTTTGTTATAATTGGTCTCATTAAAACCATATTGTATGTTGGGTCAACATACAATACACAAATAAGTGTGCCTTTCAAGTTTTTTATGCAAACTCGATTGTCTTATACCAACACGTCTTGCATACACCTACATCATAAATACTTGCAACTTATTACTAGCTAGCAATGCACAATAAAGCGAACCACTACTGGGGTCATTTGCATAATTGGGGGAAATTAAATAGAAATATTTAATCCCGGATTACGAACATAACACTTCAAATTCGTAATAAGGAAATCTATAGGTAGGTCTCTAGTTTATCTTCCTACAAAAAAACGAAAATCACATGAGCAAAGCTGCTTTAATCAAGGAATTAATAAATCCTATACTACTTATTACTTCCATGGGTTTAATAGCTATTCTGTGACAAATTTTCAAAGCCGCCGCGCCGGTCTCATCATTTGCATTGTTGGAGAAACTTGTATAAAGATATCTCCTGTGTAGTCCAATGATAAGTCAATTATTATTGGCCTACTTATCATCGGCGATTCGTGTGAGAATTCAATAATCGTTCGGAGCAGCCGCCACGGGGGACTTGAACAGAAAATATTGTAGCGGGACCTGACGGGGAACCCGGGTGCGCCCTGCAGCTCCCGCCGGCACCAACTTATAGTATCAACACACGCGAATATCATCTCTTATATTGTTATTACTTACGACGAATGCCGTGAGAGCGGGCGTATTATAATGAACCCCATGTTGGTATGTTTTCCGCGTAAAGCTCACCAAAGCACATTCTAAACTAGTTTGAAGTGAACGTGATAGCCAATAAAAGAGCCGAAATGGGCAGCGGCGGCTACTGCGGCTTTCCCTGCAATATCGTCGGTTCTCACAGCCAGGTGCCGCTGCCCCGGGGTCAAGTGGCCCGCCGTGCTGCGCCCGCGCCCGTACTCCGCATTTGCAAATTGTTCCTGCGTTTCTTCGAATTTTATTTCGATTTTACTTAAGAAAGAATGAAAGAAAGAAGAAAGAAATTTATGTTTGATGTACGATTTTAAATTATCTCTTAACTCTATTTTTGAACATTCTGTAGTAGAAGTTGTTGTTACAGATTTTCAAAAATTAACATAAGTGTAGATTTGAAAATCCAATTTAGGTCCGTGTCCAACTTAACCAATAATATTCGAGAAAATAACAAATAATTATATTCGTACAGATTAAAATGCCAAAAACCTAATGTTTTACACGAATAACTTCTTTTTCTTTGAGTACTTTTGGGTGATGTTACTCAAAAATGTAATATTATTCCCATGACAAACGAGTTCTCTGAAATGGTAGTTGTTTATAATGTTGGCGCGGCATCTAATACCGACAGTATTATTGACCATAAAGATTCCATCTTTCAACAAGATGGTTTATTCGGTTAACTACCAGTAATTTTCATTTAAAGGATGTCTCTACCTTCAGTTTCTTATATTTATAGGATTGCTTTATGGGATTTGATAAGAGTTATAGAAGACAAAACCATAGAACGTGGATAATGTTTCAGCTGTTTTATACGAAAGCGTTAACTAAAAGATAACGTTAATTGGAAATTACGATTTCCTATCACTTCGAAAATAAAACGAAACAGAAACTGGTGACGGGTGGTGGGTGTGCCGGTGATCCGCGAGCAGCTTTACGACCGCGATTGCGCTCAGTCGGCTTATCCGAATGTCGACCAGCAATTACAATACATATCACAGGGCTAATTAACAACGCACATTCATTGCATTGCATCAAACAACCCAAGTTAGCCAATTTCTCCTTTCTACGTTTTACTGTTTTACAATTTCCACGACTCCATTCCAAGATGAATGGCGGCTATGTGTAGACTCTGTAATTGATTTATTCTTATAATGACCGCCTTTCCCAGTGCGGTGCGATGATAAAGGTGTGCGCGCCAGAGCAGGGAGTTGTTATCGCAACCTATTTCCGGCCGTCAGGAGTCTGTCGCGTGAGCGCAGCGCGATTATCGCCCGATACATTGGTCGGCGAACGCCATCTCCGCAGCAGCCTGCGCCGGCGCATGCATCGATCGCTATCTCCAAAGACGCGGCCATCGTCGCAATTGCACACTGATAAATCAAATTAATCTAGAGCTAGTTCTTTTAATTTCTTAGAAAGCACGAGACGTCCTTCTGAAATGTAGGTGGCATTTCTGGCACTCGTCGCGGACGTGCCCATGCGATCTGTACGTGGCAGGTTTCGGCGGCATTATGCAAAGTGATGTTTCTATTTACCCTATCTTGCTAGATCTGTCGCGGTGTCGCAATGGTAACGCGGCGAGATGGCGCAGTACAAAGGGAGCAAGATGTACGGCCCGCGTAATGGCCAGCACGTCACAGCCCTCAGCCAGGGCAAGGCGCGGCAAGTGCGATGCATATCTAAGCTCTGGCTCTGTAAATGGGCCGTTTTGGATATCAACTTGCTAATGAAGCGCAGACCTGCATGGCGAAACTGGACTGTGAATTCATAGATATGACAGCCGCAATAGTCGTTTTGTCCGTGTTGCAAGCAGCGTTGCTTTATGGTAGTAGATGCAGCCTATTATCTTGGAACACTGCTGCTCTAAGGTTGCGATGCATAGCCATATGAGGGTTCACTATCCATTTGCATAAAAATAATGGCCATAAAATAAATTGGCATATGGTAAACTAGACTAATGATATTTACGCATAATTTTTTTTCCATAACAAATGTAGCATAATTGTAATAATCTATACATATAATAAAACAGTAAAAATATTTTGTCTGTACATTTAATATTTTTGACTAAAATGGATAGAGGGAGACCTCAAAAGAACAATAGAAAGCAAAAAAAATTTTTTGGAATTTCTTGTCTGTCTGTCTGTCTGTCTGTCTGTCTGTCTGTCTGTCTGTCTGTCTGTATGTATGTACGCGTTTCACGCAAAAACTACTGGACGGATTTGAATGAAACTTTTTTTGTTGTATAGCTTTTAAGCCTGGGCAACATATAGGCTATAATTCATTTTGAAAACTGGAACACCTGATGAAGAACCATAACGGAACAGCTAAACTATAAGTAATATGGAAATGGTGCCTTAACAAAAATTGTTCAACCTGATGAGCATTTTCTGCCGACGTATAAAAATTGAAGATCTGGAACATCTGATGAAAAGCTCCAAGAGACCAGCTACACTATAACATATATGGAAATGGCGCCTTAGCAAAAATCGTTCAACCTGATGAGCATTTTCTGCTGACGTATAAAAATTAAAGATCTGGAACATCTGATGAAAAGCTCCAAGAGAGATTTTTCATCTAAGCGAAACTCACGCGGGCGAAGCCGCGGGCGACAGCTAGTCATAAATAAAATTTGCATAATCATATTTCAGCATAAAATGTATAAGAATAAATTTATAAAGGCATAATAGTATTAAACAATAATGAATATAGTCATAATCGTCTTACGCAGAATAAGTAACTCCTTTTACTCCTTTACGAAATTATTAGACACACATCAAAACCTTTTACATAAACATTTGCTCCACATATATACTATATTTTTATAATTTTAAAGAAGGTGAATCACTAAGTTGTCTGTGTACGTATTAATTATTGAAGTTGCATTTAATATTGTAAATAAAGTGAATTGTGTTTAAAAATGGAATATACAGTGAATACCTTTATCACTAAAAGAGGAGGAATTAAATTAAATGTTAATGGTCTCATATTATGAGCAAAATAATAAACAAAATGACAAATATTATTGGGTATGTGAAATACGACGAAGCGATAATTATAAGTGCAAATCTAGAGTTATTACAAAGCTGAATGAACACCAGCAACATGAAATATTATCAAAACAAATAAAAACTCACAATCATGTACCAAGTGCTCTAAGAGAAAAGGTATGTAAATGTTCTTTAAATAATTTTTACCCTTAGTTTTTTTTTACCTTATGTAAAATAATTAAAAGGCGGCTTAGGGGTGGCCCAAGGGCCACCCCCGCCGCACCTAAACCTACCTTGACACAATATAATATAGGAAATAATGGTTTTTTGCATGAATTTCATTAAAAACATAAAGTTTTAAATTTTTTCATTTATTTATACCTATTACACTTTAGTAAAATATACTATTATGCGACTGTACACTATGCCTAAAAACATTGTGCAAATTATAGGTATGCAACTATGCATAAATATATTAGTCCTAAATATAGTTATTCCAAAGTACATATGCTGCTAAAAATCAATTGTGCCCAAGTATAATTATGCCAAAAAAACTATGCCAAATTCATTGTGCCAAACCATTTTAGGAATATATACATTATGCTAACGAAAGGGATCCCCCATATGAGAGATGTTATCTTCTCAAACGATGGGTAGTGTTTGTTTTGTTTTGGTATTGTACGGTTAAGATTGGACAAGTGCTTCTTTTTGATGAAACCTAAACAGTAGCACTGCAGAATTTCGGTAGAGTTTACATTAGCACTTGCCCCGGACAGTGTAGCTTGTATGCTGCTTGCATGTGAACGAAGAAGAGTTTATACACGAATAAGAGTTGTAGACAGCCTGGCTAGGTGGGGGTTTATACCTAACTCACAAAATGTATGCGAGTGTGGTGTCTCTCCCCAAACTATGGAGCATTTGTTGTCCTGCCCCCTGTGCCCTAACACCTGCACTCGGGATGACCTGATGGCCGCCACCGATAAGGCCGTAAAAGTGGCGGAACACTTTTCGGGAGCAATTTGATCGTTGGAATGGCATCGACACGCTAAGAAGAAGTAGAAGTTTATGACTCCACCGACATGATTGTGATTACGATATAAATAAACACAAACTTGCTTTTTTGATATTTTCATTAATCTTTCAAATGTTTAAAATTATCATCTTGCTAAGATTGTATCTACCGAAAAATGTTTATAAAAATGGTTATAATTTTTGTTAAGGTGCAAACATATCCAGTCACGGTTGCACTGCACCAGGTCTGTTAAATAAATAATTCATAGTATTCAATTACACGTACCTGTTCATGTTTCTTGAGATAGGAGGATCTTGGAAAGGCCTTATCACAGAACTGGCACTGGTACGGCGTGTGCTCAGTGACGCCGAGCGTGAAGGGCGGCTCGGCGTCGGCGTCGGCCGCGTCGGCTGCGTCGGCCGACGTCGGCGTGGAGGCGGGCGACGGCTCCGGCGTCGACGACGGCCAAGAGCTGCCCGCCGTGCTGCCCACGCTGCCCAGCGCCTCTGCCGGACAAGTTACAAAATTCTGAAGACTTCTTTTAAGAACAGATATATTGGAAGGGGCAAGCAACTAACAAATAGAAAATATAAATATTTTGTCCAATCGGATTGACAGCTCCAGGGATAAAGAGCATTGAAATAAACAATCGGGAAAACTGCTTAGTGGCATTAATTTATTTTATGTCCTCTATGGAAATAAAAGGCAGATTTTGATTCAACTCTATTTTTTTTAACAGTTAAACTAATTTCATAAATTTCAATATAAGACTAAAAAATAATCAAATCTAACACTAGAGAAAAATTACGTTGAAATCTTGAAAGAAATTTATGTTTCCGATTGTAAACTTACATATGTATATCGTAAACGTAGAATGTTTATATACATTCTACAGCCATGATTATCTGCCAGCTTTCTGTATTATTGCCACATTTTACAGAAATGCATTGGAATTGGCGAGCAGATAATAAAGAGCTATGAGAATTGCGACATCTTCCAGGTACTAAAGCACATTACACTGCGGAGGCAGCGTAGGGCTGAGATAGAGCTATCATAAATATCGGCAAAGCCCCATATTTCGGCGTTAGGGGCGGTCCATCAGCGTAGCACCTCGGAGTGGCGTGAAATATAAACAAATTGAATGGGCCGCGATGACGAGCGTCTGCGCAAATGATGAGTAATGCGGTGGAGAAAGCCGTCTCTACGCGCTCCCGGCCGAGAAACATTCTAGGGAATTCAAAATATTACATTTTATTGCGATTATCCTTTTCCTGAGATATGCATCGTTTATGTTTGGAGTAAATAATTTTGCACATTACAATTTTATTTCATCTGTAATCTGGTCGTTATTATGGTTAGCTATAGTTATGAATACATACAGTAAAAAAATACTTGACAAAACATTTTTTACAAAGCAGCCTAGTACATAGTTTGAAATGGCGAGTTAGTTTAATCTACTCTCGGAATATGGAATCCTAACCATATAACTTAAGAGATATCAATTTAATATTTTTAAAAGCGAAATGTAAATATAATTAATATATATCTGTGTGAAATTTTTCAAAATAATCATTCCTCCTTGGATTATGTTTCCTTCATTTCGCGTCCCGGCGAACTCATTTAATAGGTTCCACTATTTATATCAATCTGGCCGGACGAGGCGCAGCGCACGCCCCGGACGTGCGTAACGACCCGCGCTAATGGGCGAAATGATGTCCCACTTCATTAGCCATCTGACATTTTTCTTATTGGATAAGTAGGTTCTACATTGCATGGGAATTTTTACAATTTTTGAAATATTTCATTCTTAGAATCCTGAAAATAAAATTTGAAAGTAATTTTTATTTATTTATTTATATCACCAAAGAAGTTATTTCTATGTTAGAAATATGCGAAAATAGTTTTGAGATAACTTAGCCCTGCATCTACGATATTTTCAAACTGGGGTTGAAACTCGATGAGAGAGAAATGTAGAGCCCTTTCAAAAAAGGTTACTTTGTTATATTCGCGAAGTGTATGTTTAAATAAGTGCTTTATATCAAATCAACAACCAATCACTACGACTTTTAATTACGTCAAACTACCTTCAAAGCCTATCGCTAAATAAGAATTATGTCATCAAACCTAATAAACGCTAAAAGTGGTCTTTAGATCTAAGCCTGCGACTTAGCACCAAAGATAATTGTCTAACGGTACACTAGGATAGGGCAGTACAAGTTGTAGATGTAGTTGTAAGCGGGCAGTACGCGATGGGATAGACGTAATTAGCACCGATTGCAGCAATTCCCCGGGTGTCGGTGACGGTGACGGTGGCGCCGCGCGGCGGAGCGGTGGGCGGCGGAAGCTCACTTCCTAATTGAGCCGTCTCAGACACCTCGACCGGCGCCTCGGCAATCAACACCAATCGCTAGCTCACTTCAAATTGGAAATTATCTAATAACAGAGAAACTACAGCTTTCGGAAAATATAAATCTTCAAATGAGCAAAAAGTATACAACTCTACTGCCCCGGTTTCGACGCAGTAGAGCGGTGGAAATTTTTGCAGTTTCAGCTAAAGAAACAAATATAACTATTCATTTCGATTTTAGTCAACTCGTCACGCACATGTCTATTTTCTCTTCTTCTATTTATGAAAGAACCCGGATTTTCTGTCTTTTGGAAAAGAAAAGAAGAAGAAACAATGATTTACAGACCGTTCTACGACATTATTAACCAATCTTTCTTTCTTTTCGAGTGTGTTATTACTAACACTGGTGTCAGATTTTATTCAAGCCGCCTAAAGGCATCTGACATGACTTTACGACTACCGCCATCTAGTGGCAGTAGCCGTTTACACATTAGTAAACTAAACAGTCAGCCAATGTGCAGGTTTCCTCACGATGTTTTCCTTCACCGGAAGCAGGTGGTGGTCTATGAGAAAACTACCTACATGAGTCAGATTGATCTTCAAACTCATGTGACACAGGTAGGATTAGAACCCGGGCCCAATCAGACCTCAGGCGGGTGTCATTACCACTTGGCCACCACCGCTTCCAATGCATTAACCAATGGAAGAAACCGAATTAATTTGATATAGATAGAATCTTCGAACGACACGGACCTTGGATGAAGGTCCGCATTTCTCAGAGTATAGGATGGATTTTACCGATTTTCACTTTCAAACTCGATTTAAAATTTGAACAATAACTTTTTTCGCTTAGCTCTATGTCAGCCATTTATCAATTTCAAAATTATGCACATAAGTACTTACCTGATAAAATTAGGAATAAAAAAAAACTCAATCTGCTGCTCTATCATCTACAATAAGAGGAAATTTATTTATTTTTAGAGGACATAGTATTGTTAAAGCTATCATTAAAGGAGGTAGGTATCTGACATAGATACTATTTATTAATTACTAAAACCGGTATCACATGAGAGAAGGAACATTAAGTTCCGGTTTTAATTCCTAAAAGGAAATGAGGTTAGCAATTAAATGAAGATTGCGTTTTATCAATCAAACTATTTTTGTCTTTTTTGGCTTATGTTATTTTAGCTCCATGTCAGCCATTTATCAATTTCACAACTATATATATGCACGTCAGTACTTACCTGATCCAGTTGTACTATAAAATTAGGAATTAAAAAAAATCAATCTGTTGCTATATCATCATCAACTTATCATATATTTTTAGAGGACATTTTTATTGTTAAAGCTATCATTAAAGAAGATAGGTATCAGATATAGATACTATTTTATGTTACCGACTACATTCAGCACCACCTATGCAGGCACCGGATATACCACGTTTAGGAAATAGTATAGCCAGTAGTAAGTAGTAGTAATATAGCACATTGATTACATTCTAATAGAATAGTTTATGATTATATTTGTTGTTAATTTCGTAACAATTAATTAATATTTAGTTGACTTATGACAACATATTGCTAAACAGTCATATATTCCAGTCATTCATCCTGTTCATACATTCGATTGCTCTGTAAACTCATTCGTTCATTCCATTCATGCATTCATCGTTAAATTATAAAATCGTTAGCAATAGTTTTTACGTTAGTACGCTGTCCGGATAAATTTTTATTTATTGAAAATACAAGTGTGTTGTATAGTGACATCTTTGGAGAAAATGCAGCAGTGGAGTTTGTTGCGCCGCCTCTTCTCCACTTGCGCTTTGGAGGAGGCGGTGGTAACTTTAGCTTTAAGTAATTTTATTACGTCAACTAACTAAAAAACAAGATTTTGACGATTTATAAGTGCTTTTTTTAGCCGATATAAATAAAAAAAATTGACGTTGACTTTATTGGTCACAAATTGTCTTTGATTGTGTTGCTGCTGCTGCCTGAAAACTCCCACGTGTAACATTTATTAATTACTAAAACCGGTATCACATAATAGAAGGAAAATTGAGTTCCGGGTTTAGTTTCTAAAAGGAAATGAGGTTGATGTTGGCAATTAAATGAAGATTACTTTTTGACAATCAAACTATTTCTGTCTTTCTTAGCAATATCGAAAAATGTATTAAATTAGTATTTGTATTTGTTAATTCGATTTGCATTTCAAGCTGGCTAATATGCACACACCAAGGCTAACTCATCAGATAAAATGATTCAAATCGATTAAACATAATTACGTAATTACGCTGTGATATAAAAAGTTAACAAATTGATTACTAGATCCTAATTATACGACACGTTATTTAAGCCCTGGTGGTTGTAAACTAATTGGTTTGGTTTGAAATTGATTTTTTTACAATGATACACTTATGCAAATATCCAAAAAAATATCGCATTTTAACGGCAGCTGAAAGAGCGCCAATGTTACATTTGCATATATTTATTGTATCAATTCCCTGATACGCAAGTATTTATGAAACACTTAGGTAGTAATTATGAATGTTTTTTTAAATATAAATTAATATATAATATCTACGGACAAATCACAACGATACTATATTTTTTTATAAATAACAAATACGTAAAAATCCAAGACATAGATAGTTTTGGGAAAACAGGTAGTATGTTTTATTTAATTACATAAAACTTTTTTCCAAAAAAAATGAACCGACTTCCATCATAAAACTTAAAATCATGAAATAACAATAAAGAAAAATGTATTAGCATTCTACCTACTGAATGAGGTGAAGTCGGTGCCAAGTGCAGGAGTAAGGGTGTTATGTAATTGTTTAGCTAGGTATTTTATATATTATACATGATTCTAATATTAACTTAGATTACCTATTTAATATTCAATTTGGCACCGACTTCACCTCATTCAGTAGGTAGAATGCTAATACATTTTTCTTTATTGTTATTTCATGATTTTAAGTTTTATGATGGAAGTCGGTTCATTTTTTTTGGAAAAAAGTTTTATTTTATCATTTTTAGTTTAATAAAAACTTTTCTTTCACTAGCCGAAAATAAAGAATTAAGAATTCGAAACTTTTTATGTCAGTTTGATTTGAAATGTCAGAACATGTCAAATTGTCTATTATTTTGGCACATAAATAGACCGAGATCCCGTGACGACCAAACCTTCCTTATTTTAAAAATGCTGAATGTTTCTCTGCGTGGTATATACGGGTAAAAAATATTAGCGACTAGGTATGAAGTTTGGATCTTAGTTGCTTATGCAGGTAATATGGATAGTAAGGATGATTTTTATAAGTAAAAAAAGCAACCTTGGGGCCTCCCAAAGTAATATAAAATTAAGCTTTTATAAAACAAATATAACTATAATTTAGTAAGGTTACAATATCTAGCAGGGGTTTATATCTGCACCAATTGCTTGGTAATGGATGGCGTGATTTCTAATATTATTAGGAAAATAAAATCTTTAAAAAACTTTACTTTGAGGAAATTGAGTTACCACTTTAAATGTTATTGCTACAAGTAATCTGCCTAAGTAATCATGCACCAACTTTTATAGTCGCTAATCGCTATTTCTATGTTGGGGACATACACAGAAAATCTTGAGTTTTAACAAAATAAGGAAGGGCATGCTATCGCGGGCTTTTGCTCTATAATGCAATGTTGGTATTTTTATATTTTGTTAGGTATCTTTAAAATTACCGAACAGATTCTGACGTGGTTAAAATGGGATCAACTTGGAAATACACCAATACGAATAAAAAAACAATTTTGGAAATCAGTCCACAATTGGCGGAGAAATCGGCGAACATACATAAAAAAAAAAACATACATACATCGAAACATATAACCTCCTCCTTTTTTGGGAAGTCGGTTGAAAAAACAGTTTAGCTTTTCAAAAATCTAACTTCCTCTACACGCTCTAATTTCACAAATGGGTAAATGTTGTATGGGTATTTAAAAAATCCCAACAAAAACATTTTCGTGTAAAATATTGCCAAGACGAGACTAAAGGCTCTCACTGACAAAAACTTATCAGATCTCTACAAGCCCTAACTTTACTGACTCTACACCTTAGTCAAAATATGTGGCTTGGCTATGATAAAAAGTAATTAACAGCGAATACATTTTTCACCTTAAGCTCGTGTGATGGTAGCGAAACAGCTAAGCAAGCCACAAGTTTGGACTAAAATGTATAGTTTGTGAAGTTAGGGCTTTATTGACTAAAATGTAGAGTTTGTGAATTTAGGGCTTTATTGATTAAAATGTAGAGTTTGTGAAGTTAGGGCTTTATTGATTAAAATGTAGAGTTTATGAAGTTAGGGCTTTATTGATTAAAATGTAGAGTTTGTGAAGTTAGGGCTTTATTGACTAAAATGTATAGTTTGTGAAGTTAGGGCTTTATTGACTAAAATGTAGAGTTTGTGAAGTTATGGCTTTATTGACCAAAATGTAGAGTTTGTGAACTTAGCGCTTTATAGAGTGTGATAATCATCAAATTAAAATAAAAAAGTTGTACGACAATCTTATTTCTAATAGATTACAGTAGCAGGTTGATAACGATTAAACCGTCATCTAATAATCTTTTGACTCTACCAAGAAAATGTACTAACAACTGTTTAGGTAGAAAAGTATACTTTTGTTATCTTTATAAAACAAAAGTATACTTTTCAGGGAAAAATACAAAAAATCAGTATAATATAATAGTTATGTGTTTAAGGCGCGAAAGTTTAAGCAAGACAAATACTCTACATTTATTCTACTTGATATAATAGTAGAGTTCTGTAACTGAACTCAAAATCTTTCATCTTGAGAGAGTGCGAAATTAACCTTAGATCGATGTAAATTTTGCACAATATGATGTGTTTTAAATAAATAGGTACTCTATTTGCTCCACTTGATATTGATAATAGAGTTCCTGTAACTGCACTCAAAATCTTTAATGTGGAGAGAGTGCGAGCAATATTGAAGGAAAACAATCTTAGACCGTTGTAAACTTTCCACAATCTGATGGGTTTTTAGTTTTGATTTGATGTAGGCAAGTATGAGTAATACTCTGTATGAGTGTGCAATAAAAATCAGAAGCTAAAAACTAATATGAAACAAAATTATTTTTGTACGATTTTAGATTATAAAAAAATTAAAAATTGATTGATTATATAAAGGATTTTCGTATAGGAAATCGTCTCTCTCTACCGATACTTTTGAAAACATTTAACTACCATATTAACGCTGAAAGTAACATAATTACAATATTTTACTAATTACAGTTGCGCCATAATTAATCAGCAAATTATTTTATTTATTAGGTTTCTTACATTTTTTTTGGAGGCTCATACTTAATATACATGTCGTAAAGCCTGCTGTTGTAAATCGCATGGTTTTAAAAACAAAATAGGCAAGGTAAACGAAGGAAGAATATTATTATTAACCAGCTCACCTTTTATATCGTCAGTGGTGACGTCGTGGTTCTCCTTGTTAGCCTGAATCTTCTCGATGAGGTGCTCCAGCCTGCTGCTGTTTCCCTTGAATAGCATGATCATGTCGCCTGGTGTCACGCAGCTGATCGCAGGTGCATTCCGTCCAGTTTATTTTGGCGTTTTTTGCGAACGCAGTTATTTTGAGTGCGAATTAATGCGACGCGTGTCCGACAGGTGCCACTTATTGAGGGGCGCTCGGGCTTCCTTCACGGTAATTATTTGGGTGCCTGCTACCTTAATTAGCGAGGCTCATTGCCGTGCACCTTTACGTTCCGGGTACAGGTGATTGCTGTTATTGGACCGAAAAGACCGTAATGGTGATTGTGTAAGTCAACAAGTTTTTGTTTGGAAGTGTTGGCAGGTTGTGGCGGTACGCGCGTCGGAGTCGGCGTGTGCGTCGCGACTGCGGGCCGGAGCCCCGGTGGGCGAGTCTAGCACCTCGGTCACAGCACCCTGCGCCCCGCCTGAACGCCCCGCCCCGCCCACACTGGCTCCCCCCACTTGCACCCACTATTTGTGTCAAGCCTTTTCCAGTTGTTAAAAATAATTTTTGCACAGTATGTGAAGAAAGTATAATAAACCCTCAATAAACCCAAAATTTAAAAACACCAAATAGGTCACAGAAATAGATCGAGATACCACTATTAGAAATCTGTACATTGATGTAAAAAGTATAAATAATCTCATCTTCTCCAAATTATTTTAAGCTAGGTTGGACGTATTGTATAGGTACTCATACACGAACAATAAAAAGTAATAATAAGACGACAACTTTAACCTAAGTTAAAATCCATCAAAATAAATAAAATGTGCTCGAATAAAAGGTCAAAGTATTTTTAGGTAAGTAAGTACCTACCTACATTCGCTCCTCAATTCTTCATACGGCAGGTTAGTATTCCCAGAGCTTATCAATCGTCTGTTTGACGGGCGTAGATTTTTTATAATCTCACACGAGACATCGTCGCGGTAATGGCGGGACTAATCAACCGAATGACAGGAGTTTGACGCTAAAAGATGCTAAAAGCTTTTAAATTCTGGTGTAGACTGTGAGGAAAACTGGCTGCGGATTTTCCTCGGCCCACCCACGGGTGGGCGCGGCCAATGGGCGCTCGCCCCCCGCGCGCCCCGCGTCTTCTTGTCTGCACTATGAACAATAAAATTCAATTTCTTAGATTTTTGTTTCTACTGCTCATTGTGCAGCCGCTTAGGTTATGTTTTATTACTACTTCATCGTTGGTTACTCATCTTGCTTTTTCTTGTATCTAATATAGATACAACAAAAGACGTTGACTACAAAACATCTATTTCTTGGGTTTAAAATACGTTTCCGTTTTGTGTTAATATTTGTTTCTGGCACAAAGTGACAATCATTCACTAGTGAGTACGTACTTACCATCTTATACATGGGTTGCCATTTGAAAATATTTTGAGACTATGCTGATATGTTTGTCCATCATGAGGCAACTTTATAGGCATTCTTCTCTCTTCATTCATTGGCCAACTGTCGTGTTTTTATTTTAGTCCCATTCTTAGGTCGTCCCCACAGATCATAACAAACAAGGGCAACAACTTGTTTGTTATGATCTGAGGTCGTCCCAATTAATATGCTTCCTTCATTTCGAAATATAATTATTTTGAGACGAAGGAAGCACATTGTTTTTATATGGGACGAATTACCCCTTTTATACTACACATTAAGAAAATCTACAAAAAATTCTTCACATTCACTTCTTCAAGAAAAAATATTATCACTTTTTTACACCGGAAAATATTATTTGTAGTAAAATGTTATGATTTTAGTGGGGCCGTAAGTGGCGGTCACTGGGCGTCCGGCGATGGGTCCTCGGGGTGCGATGGACCGCGCTGGTTCCTTTTAGTTGTGAATATATTACCGGATTACCGCGACACCAAACTGCTGTAATTTTGAGGATAAACTCCACTCAAGTGCCCCTCGGCGGTTTGTTAGTGAAACTTGAAGGTTTAACGGAAAAATGAAAATGTGTTTTGATTAAACCTGAGAATTAACTAAAATGTGCAAAAATCTAGTCTTGCTAGCCCGCTATTTGTCGGTTAAACTTATACTTTCAAAACATCCTTATTTTTGGTAAGTATTTTTTTCAAAATCAATCACAAAATCGATAAAATTGCAGTTGATTCGTGATAGGTAGAGCTGACTCTACTTCTTTATTTATTCAAATCTTTCGCATTATTTTATAAAAAATATATAAAAATCATTATTTATAGGCATCTTTTATTTTCTCTTGTTTAAGAACTTTACTTTGAAAAGGTTTGAATTATTAAAAAATAAAAACTAATTTGAAATGTACCTATGCAATAGAAAATCAACGTAGTAATATACCTTCCTATTCTACAACAAAGTAAATTGTAGATCATTAAATGACAATTAACATTTAACAGAATGTTGCAAAAAAATATATTCTGTATATTAGTATGTATAGCCAGCCCTATGGAGTCTCTACCACGCATTTCTACAATACAATAGTAAACTGAGCAAATTAATATTGGATATCAATGTGATGTTCACATTTAACGTCTGCTAGCTAACAGGCTAACGTTCCGATCACGAAGACGAGCTCGTGCAATAACAAATTAATGGACATTAAAGATTCAGCATCTCTGTGCGCGGGATTGACACGACTTGTCGGGTGCCGGGATACAAAAGGGTTAAACATTAATACTTAAGCGGCACCTCGCTCGTGACATGGCCGATTAGTCTGTCACTGAGGCAAATCTCCGGCCTGAATAAAGTATTATGAAAAAGTGCTCCTTATCGCTCCGTCCGGCCTCCGCCGCGGCCGGCTGATGAGGGTCTGAAATATTTTCACTTCTTTAAGCTCAGAACGGACACATATGGGGTCTTTTAGATATTATTAATACTATATAATTTATATGGAGATTACATGTAAAATAAAATACAAATAAATGGTTACTCTTTCACGAAAAACTACTTTATGAAATTGTTACACGAATAGGGTAACTTATGACATGAAACTTCAATCCCGAAAATCTTTTGCAGTGATGTCCTGGGCTAGTTAAAATTAAGAATTATACAAATAAATTTAAATAACCCAAATCGGCACTATCCATTTACGAGTACAACATCAGTGCCATTATTTCAAACATTTTTGTATATTGAACAGTCATTTTGTGATAATTTTTATCATATCACTAGCTTTCGCCCGCGTGAATTTCCCACCCTACGAAAAGGTACCCTATGTCCTTCTCCGTACTTCTAATTATGTGTATGCCAAATTTCAGAAAGATTGGTTCAGTAGATATAGCGTGAAGAGGTAACAAACAAACAAACTCACTTTCACTTTTATATATTAGTTAGGATTAGGATTGTCAAATTCGCCCAAACTACTACCAATTACTGTATAAACTCTAGCGAGTTTAGTATTTGCTACTACTAATACCTCCGCGGAAAATAAATGAATTACGTCTATAGCTACTTTCATACATTAGTGGTATCATTATTGACAAAATCCCAAGTGTCGCCCGCGTGAAGCGCGAGCGGTGCATATTTCATGAGCTGACACTCCGGCCCTTCGGAAAGATGCTAATGCTAACCCTTGATTTGGACGTTACGAGCACTTCGGCAACCCATCCGCTATCGCCAGGTTAATATTTTATTGTTTGTTCGTTCCCAATGATATTTGTTGTTTCGTAAACCAAAATTCAGTGGTGAGATTAGATGACCGATGATGGCATCAAAGAGTACTGTAATATAATTGATGGCATCTAGTTCAAGAGAGTCTGCACAATATGTCTACATTGACGTTGAGTTTAATTTTCATGCAGAAATTAGATTCAAACAATTAGCGTCTTTATCGTACGTTAAAGTAAAATAAAACTATTCATTTTCCGTATTCATTTTTGACGTGACGATACGATTACGTAGGTATACTCGTAAATAACAGTACCTATCAAAATATTCACTCATAAAAAACGAAATAGAAAAAAATTTCGAACTAAGATATCTGTGAGCATGACGAACCTGCGATGTCAACAAACACCCAACCTTTTTTGAGTCCCTACCTGCTGTGGTCCCACGGGCCCGCTGATGGGAGACGAGCGGGACACGCGCACGTCTGTTTGCGTCCCAATAAATCAACGGGACAGGCCTGGCTGTCATTCCGATGGATTAGTACGTCGTTATTCTCCCCTTTTGTGTTGTTTTTGCGTAACACCTTCCTTATAATCCATTATCTAACATCTCTATAAGAAACGCGAGGTTTATTGTTTAGATAACAAAATAATTGTTTTATATGTATAGATGATATTCTTGTGAAAAAATTTCATTCCTCATCTTCAAATAAAATTTTTAAGTATTTATTTTAACCAATGCTGAACGTTAAATTTGTTTGGACATAGTTACCTCACCATTTTGACTCGCATGACTTTTCAAAAATATTTTCAGCTGAGCTAAGCTAAAATGACAAGATTCTTCTTGAATGGCATAGCTTTATAGTTCGGTAAGTATCTAGTTTACGAGTTTACACCTCGATTTAATATACCACCAAAACTTGTGATTGCACTGCTCATTTCTCTCCTGTCCACAAACCGAAATGCCATATCATGCGACGGACCAGACCACCCTGTCGCCGCTATCTTTCCCGCAATCTGTATACAAAAACGACACCCCTATCGATTCTTTGTCTTGTGTGGCCCTTATTTTACGCTCTTCAATCATTTAAGTGTATAATGAAAATGATTGCGTAAACCTTTCACCGTAAGAATGTAGGTAGGGCAGAACTATAAGATTATACTTCAAAGTCATGAAGAAATAGTAACAATATTTTCTAGTTACTCTAGTCTTACAGATCGTTATGCTGCATTCATACATTTTGAGGTAATTGCCTTAAGGCTACATCGTGACGAACGTTAACACACATGACCACAAATGTGCGAGATGCCATCACGGCCGGGTAAATGCTGGTGGTAATAAACACTCCTCCTCAAATGCGGCCGCTGCCGGACTGATATGACGATATCATCTGCCCTCTGTTCTGTAAGCACGTCATCGTCATGCATGGGACACTACAAGAAGATCTTTCTTTTAAGGAACTGAGAGAACATAACGTTTTATTGGTTTATCCAAATAAATATCTTGTTTTAGCTTCCTCGACACCAAATAAGTCACATGATATGCGCGAAGACGACTTAGATACGTGATACGCTGCATCACGTCTGGCGGAGATGGTATCCCAGACGGCGCGTTTCTGTTGCGCGCGTTACATCTCACACGAAATAGGTCAATTAAGACGTGGGAGTGAACCTTACGTGACCGTAACGCCTGATTCCCGTAAATGATATGATGCGGTGCTACGTTTCACGCCTTTGTATTTTGTAAATGGCCGCCGGAGTCACGAGTAGATTAAACTGTTAGCGGGAAGTTTACTACGAGTAAAGCTGTCAAACAACCCTCCCATGAATCAAGACTTGCTAGGGCGCGAGTCCAATAATAGGAACAAAAGATATCTTAATTGTAAATGAGAAACCCCATTAACTTATTGATGAACGATAATAGCACGAATCGACTTGAAAATATTTGACAAGCGGTAGATGGGCAAGACATGCAATACGTTGAAGAGTTTATCTATCTCGGGCAAGTAGTCTCTTTCATTGACCGGCAAGACAAAGAAATCGACAGAAGGATCGAAAATGCTTGGAAAAGCTTCTGGTCAGTGAAAGAGCTATACTGAAAGGCAGCTTACCAACATGCCTCAAAAAAAGCTTCTCGACGTGCATCTTGCCCATACTAAATTACGGTGCCCAAACTTGGTCGTTAACGAAAGAGCAATGGTCCAAATTGAAGGTTTGCCAAAGAGCGCAGATTTTAAACTAGCTACTATACGTTCTGTTTAGATTTTTCACTACCTACTTCGAAATCCTTCTTGTGACGGAGTAACAACGCGTCTATCCTTTTCGCATTTATAATAGTAATTTCAAATAATTACGTTTGCCCCTATTTTTTTTTTTTTAACTTTATTTTTTAAGGGGCTTCTATCTTTCTATCTTTTCAGAGATATGTCAGCCCCATGACCATCGTACTTTTCCCAAGGTATTTAGGTCTGGGAAGATGCAACGAAAAGTAACTATGGAGCGCAGTATTACAGGTATCAAACTCGTCGACCGCGTTAGGAACACAACGCTGCGCTCCATAACAAATGGTTAAAGTGGGATTGGGCGGGCCACGTCTGCCGTATGCACACAGAAAGATGGACCCAAAAGCGAACTTACTGGATTCCACCCGATGGTTATAGGAAGAGAGGGAGACCAAGAACAAGATGGTCCGATGATTTGAAGAGATTCGATAACAACTGGATTGAAAAGATGAAGGACAAAGATGAGTGGAGGGAATTAGGGAAAGCTTTTGCCCAGCAGTGGGACATAAATGGCTAGCGAAAAAAAAAATGCAAATTCTTTTGTGTCATCATGGAACGAAATTTTAACCGCAAGTTTTTGTAAAGTCAATGAACAGCGCACTATGGATCCTGTAGTATGGAGCGGCCGGTCATAAATCAATTTTTTGAAAATGTAGGTAGATGATTATTACTTATCGATTTAATAAATTGAAGGTATGGTGCATTCGTTTTCGATAAACAAAGTACCCTTAGCCGTCAAGTATTGTGTGTACGACGCGTCAAACATTAGCAATTTTGTAATTTCGCTATTGATCGTTTCACAAAACAAAGTTTTGTTCATACTTTGAATATAAATATTTCCTAAAGTAAGAGCGTGAAGTTGATAAAAATAATCATAAATAGTGATGAAGGTATGTAGTATTTAAAACGTCTATATGTAACATTTTACGATCATTAATTACACAGATAAAAAATCGAATACAAATATAAGTGAGTTTCGAAAATGCAATTTTGTTTTTATTATTTTTTTCAAATTAGGGGATTTTGTCCTCTCAACTATTGATTATATGTGAATCTTAGAATAATGTAGAATACAGAATTGAGTTGAATCGAGCGGACAAAATCCCCAATTGGCAATGGCAGAATTTAGAAGTTAGGGGGTAGTGGTTTCTTAATTTAAAGCGTTCGTGTTTATGATAATTTTATACAGATAAATGAACAATGCAATGTTATAACTTGTGTGAAATGTTAACTTTTCATTATACTGTAGCTGATTTTATAGTTTTTTTATTTATTTATTCTTTCTTAGGTGTAATAGTCTACCCAATAAGGAGGAGAGATTTGTGTGAAATATTGTTTTCACTGAAGTATAAAAAATTAGAAACAAAGTTTTAAAAATTAGAAGAGATGCTTATTGCCGAAACCAACTGCCCTTCTTCAGACCAACCGGAACTCAAAAAACATTGCACAATTTTTTATAAAGTTAAAAAATAAGACGAGAAGAGAATGGAGACAATCTCGAGAAACGAAGTCAATAATTGAGGAAAGAAAACGAACTATCCAACGTAAATTTAGACATGTTACTGGATTGCTTATAGATTTACCTAAGTCTGGTTACGGAAATACGA